>CAWUFW010011313.1:0-624817 GCA_963921515.1 Calotriton arnoldi | reverse complement strand
CCCTATTAATAAACCATAATAAATTACTATTCCTACTCCAAAACCAACTAAACTCAGGGAAAGTGCTGGATAATTAAACAAATTAATTTACTATTCCAACTCCTCAACCAAATAAACTCAGGGAAAGAGCTGGATAATAAACCCCAAAAATTACTATTCCAACTCCAAAACCAACTAAACTCATGGAAAGTGCTGGATAATTAACCCCAAAAATTGTCCTATTACTAACTCCCCAAAAAAGAGAACAATATTACTTAATAAAAAAATTACAAATATAGAGAAATAAAAATAATTTCATACCAAAAAAATAAATTACATTTCTTTAACAAAATGAAAAATTTAACACAATTATTTTTAGAATTTGTCACAAAAAATTTAAATGATAAAATATAAAATAAAAAATTATAATTTTTAAAAGAATTATAATTAAAAATTTGAGACACCCATTCTCACAAAAATAAAAAAATTCAATTAAATTCTAAATTACAATTTTTTTAAATATTTAAAAATTCAAAATTATCCAATTTGTAAACTTTTTTAAACTAAAAATAATTAGAAAAGATAAAATAATATTTTTTAAATTACATTTTAAAATAAACTAATTTAAAAAAAAATGTAATAAAAAAATATTTCTAAAATATTTCACACAATTTACATCAAAATATGAGCACCCCAAAAAGGCAAAATATTTAAAAATTTAAAAATCTACATTTGTTTTTTAAAATATTTATATATTTACATTTTTTTAATAAAAATTCATTTTAATCAACATTCTTAAATTACTCCCCACCCTTATCCCCTATATACCCAACATCCCACTACTAAATTTTTACATAAAATAAAAAAATGTAAAATTTTTTAAATAAATATTTTTAAATTATTCCCCACCCTTATCGCCTATAAACTCAACATCACGTTCCTAAAATGTTACAAAAATGCTAAAATAATTTAAATTTTACACATTTTTTTTAAATCACTCCCCACCCCTATCCCCTATAAACCCAACATCCCGCTCCTAAAAATTAATTTAAAAACAATAAAAACAAACATTTTAACATAAAAAAATAAATTACAAAATATAAAATAACTAACTCCAAGTTAATAAAAAAAATACAACATGTAACAAAAACAAAAACAACAAAAAAATCGATATTATTCACAACTATAGGCCTGATTCCGATCTCGTGCGGAAAGCAAACAGGCGAACGACTCATGTCCGGAATGCTTTCTGTACGACTCGTGTCAGGAGTCCGACCGAACAAGTACGATGCATTTGAATTCATCCAGATACGATTCGGTTGGACTCCCATTGACTCAGTGGGAGCCTGTGTACCGAGCGCGTAACAGGCTCCCATTGAAAAAGGTGGTTGGGGATCATCGTTCACCCTGTGGCGGGCACCCCATGGTGCCTGCCACACTGTGCATGGTCTGAAAGGGGGACCCATGGGTACCCCCACGGGCCCGAATCGGAGGGCCCCGGGTGAAGGGGCCTGCTATGGGCCCCAAAGGCCGATTCCCGCAGCTGTTTTGATCCGGGCAAAAGGAATCGTAAAGGCTGTCCGAATCGTTCATCATACTTGCTCGTTCGGAATCCAGCTCCATTGCATGGCACAATTCGGCTACGAACGAGTCGGACGGATACGTCCGGTTCGGAAGAGCGATTCGGTCGACGCGGACGAGATCTTCGCATCGTACTTGGTCGTTCGGAACGGGACGGTCGGTCGGAAACATAGGCTCCGAACCGGTTTGCACGTTCCGGAACCATCGATATTCTTGACTCATTATTCATGCAATTGATATTTCAGGCGTCGATATTCTGTCTCTGCACCCTTCGCACTGTCACAAGGTGCATTTTCTCTACTTGTGCTGGTTACTAGAAGAGTGAGTGGCAGGAGGCTCATGCATGTTGGGAATGCAAACATTCCCACACCTTTTCTTGCTGAGCCAGGGTGCAAAAATGTAATTGGGAGCAATGGAAAAAAAACTTTGATAGTTACATCATTGCGATTGATGGTGAAAAATTTAAAGCTGGAAGGAAACTAGCCTTATTGTACAAATGTTTAGGTGCTGAAGGCCAAAGAATTTTTGATCATTTACCTATGGCCATTCAACCACCTAATGCAGAATGGGATGTATATACTGAAGCTATTAGCAGGCGACACAACCATTTCAAGGATGCCACAAGTGTAATCATGGAAGCATACATAGATTCTTCACTTGTAAACAGTCTCAACATGAATCAGTAGACAGTTTTTGGTTGAACTAAGAGTCCTGGCATCAACGCATGAATTTGATGACAATTTAGATAATTACTTTAGAGACCAGATTGTAGTTATTTGTCATGACAAAAGGGTTCAAGAAAAATTGTTGTGCTGTCATAATCCTAATCTGCATGAGACCATAGAAATTGCAACGGTCAATGATGGCCTCAAAAGAATTGAATAGAGGCAAAGACCTAGTGAAGGTTGAACAAGTGAATGTGGTGATAGCGAAATCCAAACTGAATATTAGCTCAGCAAAAGACAGCCATTACTTCCAATGCATGTTTTAGGTGTGGGTCGAAAACACACATATATGATGGGATACTTTCTGGAAACAATCACTTTCCAAGACAGGGCTATTTCTACTATAGTGTATGTAGCTAGGAAGTTGTACAATATTCTAGGTTTGAGAGACCAAGGTGCTTTTGGCATGGTATTAAGGCCGAGCACAGAATGTCCCATTTCTCTAGTTGCTCCTGTTCCCTCCTCACCTCAGTTGGTAAATGACCAGCTTGATACGCAAAAGGTGTTTTGAGGGCAGATTGGGTTTGGTTAAGGGTTTAAAGCATGAAATTATTTTACAGGAGAGTGTGTTGCCAGTGATGCACAAGGTCAGGAACATCCCATTGAGTGTAAGAGATCAATTGAAGGAGCATTTGGACAATTTGTGCTCTGAGGGGGTCATAGAACCAGTTGACTCTTCCTAATGGATTTCTCTTATTGTTGCCGGGAAGCAAAAGAATGGGGAGTTGAGGTTATGTGTTGATATCAGATCTTTAAACAGAACTATCTTGGTGGCCTGTTTCCCCTCCACAAGATCCAGAAAAAGCTGGCTCAGTTGGGAAGTGCCAGACTGTTTTCCACAATAGATCTGAGGGCAGTCTGGCAGCAAGTAGAACTGGATGAGAAGTTTAAATCGCTGACTGCATTCAACACCCCCTTTAGTGCGTTGAGGTTTCTGTGTATGGCATTTGGCAAGGCTTTAGCCACTTCAGTTTTCAGAAGTTGATGTCTCAGCTTTTGGAAGCGCCAAACAGGTGATAGCATAGCAGGACTTTATTCTGGTGTTCACTGACAATGAGGAAGATCACTTAAAATGTTTGAGCAAGGTGCTACATACACTGAGGTTCAAGGACTTACAGTAAAGAAGGAGAAATGCCGCTTTATGGTACTCTACGTGCCTTGGGAATGTGCTGTTGTGGGCTGGCAGCAGACCTAAAGCAGACTTGGTAAATGCCATTAGGGAAAGTCCGGAGTCTGGGGTTCAGGAACAACTAAGGTAATTCCTAGGCATGTGGGAGTTTATTCCAGGTTCATTGAAAATGTTGCCCTTGAAACTGTACCTCTCAGAAGACTGTTATGTAAGGGTGAAACATTTGTGCGGGGGCTAAAGAATGTGAATCATTCAGGAGATTGAAGAGATTGATTGTTGAAGCCCCTGCACTCAAAGCCTTTAGGGATTATGCGATGCCAACAGTGACTGTGGATGCTAGTGGTGTAGGTTTGGGTGCGGTCCTGTCTCTGATGGTGGATGGCAAAGCAAATACGGTGGCGTTTGCCTCAAGGTGCTTGTCTCCAGCTGATAGAAACTACAGCACCATTTAGAAGGAGTCTCTAGCGTGTGTGAGGGCTACAAGATGGTTTGCAACTTACTTGTGTGGGAGGAAATGTTTTCTTCTCACTGACCATAAACTGCTGGTATTCCTATTGCCTGAGAAGAATCTAAATCAAGTTAGTCCTAGGTTAGTAAGATTGCTGGCAAGGATGCATGAATTTAATTTTGATGTCAAACACATTCCAGGGGCAAAGAACGCTAGGGTGGATTTTCTCTTTAGATGTCTCATGATTGGTGATGAGACTGGATCAAATTAGGAGGAAGTTGAATGTGTCATCAGCAAGGTGGATGGAATTGTGGCTGCTGGGGGTATGATATCTTTCCCAGAGTAGAGTGAGTGCTCTTTGCGTGATGGAATTCAGACATCTTTGAGGAAGTCCATCACTGAGCGATAGCCTCAAGAAAGGAACTTAAGGGAGGAGTTCAAGCCTTATTTCAAGATCAAGAATGAAATGTCATGGGAAGGTGAGTTGGTGCTGCATGGTAATTTGTTAATCCCTCCGACTGATTTGAAGTAGGTTGGTGCTTTTGGCTCACCAAGGCCATGTGGGTATGACTGGGACCAAAAAGAGGGTACGCTGTTACTATTGGTGGCCCGGAATGGACCATGAAATAGAAGTGATTGCTGGTAATTGTAAGAGATGTAATCAGGCTGCCAAATCATGGCAAATATATAAGACTCCTCTGTGCCCGGTAGAGTTTCCTAGTGGGCCGCGGGAGAAATTGGGCATGTATATTGGGGGTCCTATGTATGATGTTTCTGCTAGCATGCGTTATGCTTTGGTGTTTGTTGATTTTTTTTCAAGTGCGTGGAATGCAAATTTATGAGTTAATCGATTTTCTCACTAAGGTTTTCAGAAGAGAAGGAATCCCTCAAGTGTTTGGTGGCTGACAATGGAGTGCAATTTAAGTCGGGCACTATGCAGACTTTCCTCAGTTCTAATGGTATCAAGCACCTATCTGTGGCCTTATATAGTTCACAAGGAAATGGAATGTTGGAGAGAGTAAACAGAATGTTGAAAGAAAGTATTCAGGGGCGTTGTACTTGGTGAAGAGGTGCTGAAATCAGTGTGGGACAGATTGTGGAGTTACCTTAACACCCCACACTTGTCCATCGTAGTGTCTTGGTTTGTGTTGTTGAGGGGTAGACACTCCTCATGTGAATTGTCACCTGGGTGGGTGTTGGAAAGGATAAGAGCTAATAATAGAATGCCGGACTGGAAGGATGTGCGTCACAAAGTTGAAGAGGTTCAGCGGAAGATATGAGGCTTTGAACAAGGCAAAAGATGTACCGTTTGCAACATTAGCCAGGACTTGGGGGCACACAATCAGTGTTACAGTGGTAGGAACACAAGAGGTAGAGGCATCGGTTAGCTGAGGTGTTACAGCTGAGATGGGAGGTGATGGTGTGGGCCCAGTGAGACTCACTGGAGCCATTTGCCCAGGCTGACCAAATGGACTAGGATCCTCATCGCCATCCAGATAACCAGGAGAGTTGTCCCTCTTAAGGTTTGATCCTGCGCTGGAGTAGAGGTCTTTTCAGTGGCAAATTCCTGGCCACGTACTCTGGCAGTTGGACCTATTGAGAAATTGAGAACATTTTTTATTTGTAAAAGTGTGGATTATACATCCAAATCTTTTGAGACAAACAATGTAGATACCTAGGAGAAACAAAAGATAGAGATGATTGTTTTCAGTGTTATTTAACATATTACTAGGAATGGGCGTGAAATTCCACTCTGCTTGCGGAGTTTGCAGAGGTTTTCCCACTCTGCACTCCATGTAGCGCGTGGAGTTCCAAAAAACCACAGAGTGTGGATGCGATGGCCTGCGGGGAGATAATGTCCGTGATGGAGTTGGCGAAGGGTCCGCGGGGTCCAGGGGGTCGATAGATGAGGGTTCCTCGGAGGGTGGCGGTGGGGCTGGCCAGTATCTTGAAGTGAAGGTGTTCCATCAGTTCTGTGGGCTCGTCAGGGAGTGTGCTCAGGCGGAGGCTGGATTTGTGGACGATGGCGATTCCTCCTCCTGTGCGGGTGGGGTGGTCCTTCCTGGAGATCTTGTATCCTTGGGGGATGGCGATGACGATGTCCGGTCCCGAGGTGGTGTTGGTCCAGGTTTCGGTGAAGAACGCTACGTCCGGGGTGGTGCTGTCGAGGAGGTCCCAGATTTCTGTGGCGTGTTTGTGGAGGGATCGGACGTTGAGGAGGATGCATTGCAGGGTCTTCGGTTCGGTTGTGGTCTTGTGGGCGGGTTGTGCTGGATCCGTGTTCTTGGCGGTGCTGCAGGTGTGCCGGCAGAGGTGACAGCTGAAGGGTCCGTGGGAGTCGGCTGGTGATGCTAGCTTGCAGTTGTTGTTGCGGCCTGGGTTGAGTGCGTGGAGTGCTGCTGGGTCGTAGCGTTGGCGGGGCGGAGGTCCAGGGTTCCTGGCGCTGGTCGTGGTCGGGCGCAGACGGACTTGCCTTTGACTTGCCTTGGCCGCCATTAAGTAGGGGTAGGGGAGGGCTGGACAGCTGGGAGGAGGGAGCGGGGAGGAGAGCTGGATTGGGCCGGTCGTGCTGGGGGGGAGGGGCCGCGGGGGCCGCAGCGGCGGGGAAAGGTAAAGGGAGGAAATAAGGGATAAAGAAAAAAGGGAAAATAGGCAGAAATAAGGCACAAAAGAGCAGAGATGCAGAAAAGTGCAGAAAGGTGAAAGATAAAAGAGGGTAGAAAAACGAGTGAAAACAAGTGAAAGGGCAGAGCGAGAGGAAGGGAAAATGAGCAGAAATAAGGCACAAAAGAGCAGAGACGCAGAAAAGTGCAGAAAGGTGAAAGATAGAAAAAGGTAGAAAAACGAGTGAAAGAGCAGAGTGAGAGGAAGGAGACAGAGGTCCACTGGACCACCAGGGATGAGGCGCAGGGAAACCTGCGGGTGGAGGAGGGCCTCGATCACCAACACTCGAGAGTGCAGGGGCAGGCCTCACTTAATGGTGGAGCTGCGAGGGTGAGAGAGCAATTTCGCTGACAATGAGTCAGTGGTCTTGCTCGCCTGTCCCCCAAGGTGTCAGACTCCTTTTAGGGCAGGAACTGTACACCGGTGTTACATGGTTAAAGGCAGACCACAGACCAAAACCGAAGACTACATAGTGTTTGATATAGAGTGCACACAAGAGACGGGGGTACACCAACCTAACTATATTTACGCACACCATGTAACTTCTGATGACAGCTGGGAGTTTGAAGGACGAACGTGCGTTGGTGATGTCCTTAACACTTTCATTCAAACCAAATTCAAAGGGTATACCATGCTGGCCCATAACTCAAAAGCATACGACTCATTCTTTATTTTACAAAATATGATTCGTGAAAAGGTACAAGAAGAACTCATCACTCAGGGCTCCAAGCTGATGTTGTTAACGGCTGGCCAGTTACAAATAAGGTTCATAGACACCCTGAATTTCCTGCCCATGAAATTGAGCAAGCTGCCAAAAGCCTTTGGTTTCCCAGGGTGTAAAGGTTATTTTCCACACTTTTTTAACACCTGGGCGAACCAGAATTATGTGGGGCCCATGCCGCCTCCGGACAGCTACGGGGTTCAATATATGTTGCCTGCAGAGAAAGAGAGCTTTCTACAATGGTACTCTGAAAACCGTGAAAAGGAGTTTCATTTTCAAACAGAGTTGAAAGCTTATTACCAGGCTGATGTTATGATCCTGCGAAAAGCTTGCAACCTCTTCAGAGATGTTGTGGTGTCTATGACTAAGAAAGTAAGGGTTTTGAAGCCCAAGACCCCTCAAATGACAAAGACAGTCGAATACATAGACCCTTTTCAAAACTTCACTTTGGCCTCCATGTGTATGTCCATCTACAAACACATGTTTTTAAGACCAAAAAGTATCGTTCTAGTGCCGCCAGACTATAACGGTAAACAGAAACGTTATTCAACCCCCTCTATCCAATGGCTCATGTACGTCTCTGAGAAGGAAGACATACATATTCAACATGCCTTACAGGGGGGTGAATACCGTCTGGGTCACTATTACCTGAATGGGTACGCTGTAAATAAGGGGGTGCCGACGGCCTTTGAATACAACAGCTGCTTTTACCACGGCTGCCCTCAGTGTTACAAACCCCATGAGTTTAACAGACTGATCAGTGCCAAATTTAAGCACTTACACAGACGTACTCAGAAGAAGGCCCAGTATGTTGAAAAATGTGGCTTTGCTATGAGGGTCCTATGGGAGCATGAGTGGTTAGATATGCTAACAACCGACACAGAGCTCTGCTCTTTCCTTCAGAGTCGTGATTTACCAGAACCTCTGGAGCCCTGCAATGCCTTATTCGGGGGTCATACAAATGCCATACAACTGTACAGGGCCATTGGTGAGGGTGAGAAAATACACTACTATGATTTCACCAGTCTGTACCCATTTGTGAACAAATGAAGGTATACCCCTTAGGGCACCGCACCATCATATATAGAGATTTTAAGCCCATTTCCGAATACTTTGGGCTAGTCAAATGTGAAATCTATCCGCCAAGGTAGCTTTACTTTCCAGTGTTACCATACAGAGTCGATGGTAAGCTGATGTTCCCCCTCTGTCGAACATGTGCAGTATTTAAAGAGGTTGGCGGTTGTTGACACACTGAAGAACAAAGGATGCTCGCAGGGACCTGGTGTAGCATCGTAGTACAAGCTGCCTTAGAGAAAGGCTACAGGCTCAGGAGAGTACACGAAGTGTGGCATTTTAAGAGGACCACGAAACAACTCTTTTCACCCTACATTAATTTGTTTCTCAGAGACAAACAGGAGGCCTCAGGATATCCCGAATGGTGTACCAGTCAGGATGCAAAGCAGAAATACATTGATGACTACTACGCTCACGAGGGTATACGTTTACGACCCCATTTGATAGAGGTCAACCCGGCCCGCCGACAGTTAGCCAAACTCTGCCTCAACTCCTTATGGGGAAAATTCGCACAGCGTACAAACCTGTCAAATACGACCTTAATAACAGATCCTGACGAACTGTTTAAGTACCTTTTTGCCTCTTGATAAGAGGTGTCCAGCTGCAAATTTATCAATGACGAGACCGCTGCTGTGTGTTGGAAATACACAGAAGAGTACCCCACAATGTGTAACAACATAAATATCTTCATAGCATGCTTCACGACCACACACGCCCATCTAGAGCTTTACAGGGTTATGGATAAACTCCAGGACTGCTGCTTGTATCATGATACCGACTCTGTGATTTTTCTGAGTAAACCGGGGGATGAAGACCCTCCTCTTGGGGATTATCTAGGTAATTTGACCAGTGAACTCGATAAGGATGAACATATAATAGAATTCACCTCATCCGGACCTAAGACCTACGCCTACAAAACAAACAACAACAAAGTGTGCATGAAGGTCAAAGGTATAAAATTAAATGTCAACAACACCCTAAAAATCTATTTTGACAGTCTGAAGGATCTGGTGCACGAATACTCTGCATCCGACGGCCGTGAAAATTATAAAACCATAGTTGTTAATCAACCCTGCATAGTCAGATCCAAAAAGAAGTGGGAAATTACAACCCTGCCCTTACATAAAACCTTACGCGTTGTTTTCGACAAAAGGGTCCTGACTGCGGACTATAAAACACTGCTGTATGGTTATTAGACACATTAGAGAGGTCGCCGCCACACTATGGAGACCAGATTACAGCATCCATTCTCCTGCGTGTTAGCAGGGCCCACAAACTACAGTAAAAGCTTCTTTATAAAAAAAGCTCTTAGAAAATGCTGCCGGTGTTTTATCCCAAACACCTAATAATATTGTGTGACTTTATTCATGCTGGCAAGATCTTTATACCGACCTGTCCCTCAGTTTCCCACATATCAGATTTATAGAAGGTATACCTGATAATCTCAACGATGATGAGCTGCTGCCCCCGACCCTTGTAAACATGGTAATTGTCGATGACCTTATGTGTGAAGGTGGTGATCATCCTGAGTTAGAGAAAGCTTTTACTCAATATTCACACCATCGCAATCTAAGCATATGCTACATTGTGCAGAACTTGTTTTACAAGGGTAAGAACAGTCGCTCTATAGCTCTCAAAGCCTCATATCTTGTTTTGTTTAAAAAGCCCAGTGACAAACAACAAATATTCATCATAGCTAAACAGATGTACCCGGGAAACACTCACTTCTTCATGGAGACCTTTAACGACGCTACAGCAAAACCCCACGGCTACCTGCTGGTAGACTTAAAGAATAATACTCTAGAATACTACAGACTGAGGTCTGATATTTTTCCCCCTGATCTCCCAGTCGCTTACACACCGAAGACCAAGTCCCGAGCCTATAAAAAGCTGCGCTGAAGACCTTTGGAGACATTTGCAGTCCGGCCCTTATAACACCCTGTGTTGACCATGTCTGACCGCCTACACCGCAATTTAGCTCTCCTGAAAATGCTGGTTACAGCCAGTCCCCAGCACAGAAAGGCCATCCTATGCGCGGCTTCTGACGATTTAGTGGCGGCCATTTCAGAAATAGCCCTAAACACCCTAAAAGGTAACGTCCCTATATCAAAGAGTCAGTTACAGGTGCTGAAGAAGAAGCGACATCTTATCAAGAAGCTCAGTAATAAAAGGGCCTCACTCATTACCAAGAAAAAACTGGTGAAACAGTCTGGGGGTTTTATAGGCTCTTTGTTGGGCATAGCTATACCCATAATTATATACGGCGAAATGAGACTCTACGACTGGATGCTGAAATTAAAGACATTTTGAACCGGACAGATCTAAACCCGTATGACAAAGCTAACCTTTACACCAGCACCCTTAAAAATTGTTTAAGCTACTACAAGCAGTGGGATACCGAAAAAAATAAGCTAATTCTGTATACCCCTGACTCTGAACAACCACCCGCACCACCAACTGCTCCTCACCCCCAGCAGCCGCAGCCGGCCCTTGCACCGCCCTCAGATATCTTTGTTGTCGACCTCTTAAAAAATATAAGTCAGAGACACCGGGGGGCGCGCAAATGTTGCTGAGTAAACTTGCAGCTTCTAAAGACCTAACAGCGTGGAATGAATGAGGCGAATTTCTCTACAAGGGGCAGCCGGTTGTTGGGTCACACATGTACGATCTAGTTAAAGGTCTCACGCACCCCAAAACCCTAACGCTGCAAAATGCTCCTAGAGGCTGGGATCAGTTTCTGCGAGCCGCTGCTGAACTCAACACCCCTTCCACACTCGTGGGTAATAACGATCACCGCTTGCTTGAAAGTTTGAAGGTACCCCTCCCTCCATCGCCAGCCGCCTCTGACGTTCCACGGCTATCCCCCCCTTTGAAGCACCCCTGCTCCGCCGGCTGTACAGCGAAAAAGGATCCAGCCCAAATTCCACATGTGGATTACGTCTTAATGTTTCTACAGACTTTTTGAATAACTGTGCCTGTTACGTGTACAGTCATGTCTGATTTTTCTTCATATATTTCTTTAGTAAGGGATGTCATTGTAACGCACACCCTACATAACTGTTTGTAATAAACACTTTTATAACTTTTCAACCTGTCTCAGTCTTCTTTTAAAACATTTTTATTTATGGTGTATGTGGTAGCATAGAAATACAGAGTCTGAATGCACGTTTTAAAAATGCCTTTATTTTAGACGTTCATCATTAAACTTACACACGTTACACGGCCCTACAATTTTGACAAACGACATATTCTGTTTTCACAGGTCTGACCGATGTCCGTGTGTTTTCTTTTACATATTTCACAACTAGACTGTCATTGTTAACAAGGTCAGCCGAATATAGATTTAAGAAATTTCTAAACGTCACACCCTCTGACATTTTACTGATAAAATAAATACAGTGTTCCCCGCATGTGATGGCTAACGAATCCTGGACCCTCAGCTTGTTATACTCCACCCGCGCTGCGGCTTTTTTCACAAACATGAATATGGGCTGTGTATAGATACTGTGTTTGGGGAACTCAGCTGTACTGTCAAACACTGTAACCATGTCACTATCTATAAACACGGCCGCCCAGTGTGTACCACCCTTGTAATGAGGATCGGTGTTAAAGACTAGGGTGTGGGGTCTTTCTGCCCCTATTTCAGCTGGTAACCCATCACTAGGGAAAACACCTAAAAAGTATTTCCTAGCGTATTTATGCCTGCTTAAGAACTCACGTATCTGCACAGTGTCCATTTCACAAATGCTTTAAAGATAGTCAAACAAAATCTGTCTAGCGTGGTTGATCTGAATGATGCTGTCGAATACCGAGAATACGACCATGTTCACATTCGCAGGTAGCGGATTACTAAATCGTATTTAAGCTTTTAGATTTCCGTTTTTGACCAGGTTGTAGTGATCGCCGTCTTCCATGTCGGGAGTCAGGTCAAATGCGAACAGTGTGTATCCGTCTCCATAGCCTTCTGTTGACACGGCTACCCCGCAGTCCCGTAGATGCTTCCTGGTTATTGAAACCAGCCCCTGATATTCCCTGATGTAGTTGGAGGTTATAAAACTGGGTGTGTAGGGCTTTGCAGGAATCACAGAGCACTCATGGACCAACGCCGCGTAGTTGATGTTGTAGTGCCTAAAATTGAAGGGGTTTGAGGTATAGGCGCAGCTAAAAGCTGTGTTGTCCACAAAACCGATGATGATAAGTTTGGGTAGTTGCCCCAGAAATAAATTCTGTTGCTGGGTTAATCGGGTACCTGCTGGGATGCTGAATACCTTCAGAGCTACTCTTTCCACTGCGTACTTGGCATTTGATATTTGCAAAGCGTCGGCGTGAGCTAATCTGATGCTCGGGGACACTTTCACTCTCTTTACAAACAGACTCGCGGACAGTATGTCCAGCTTGTACTTGTCCACATCCCTGCTGATGAGACAGTATGAGTCCTTGTTGCGAATGAGCTTGATCTTAAGATCAATTCCATTGATGAGCAGTTTATCTTGTAAGAAAAGGTCTGAATGTATGGGTCCCAGGAGGTCAAAGTTGCGACTGCCTGCTGCAAACCTTGCTCTTTTTTACAAAACCCTGATTGTCACCGTCCAGCTCCTTGGCTTCAAAGTGGCCGTATGTATCCTTGTAGAAGAGCCCCGCTGAAAGCTGCGTGTAAAGGGCGTCGCTACTGTAATTTATAATGCTCTCGAGGTAGGCTCTGTAGGCGTACATGTTATCGCTCTGTGTGATGAGACGATCGCCCAGGGTGATGTCCACCTGATTAAACACGGTTGCTAGGGGGTAAGCGATCGTCGCCACTTTAGTGTCTGCTGCTATGTCGGAACCATCCGCTTTTACGATTTTACACATAAGATGGAGCAGCGTGTTGTTGAGATCCAAATACATATCCGTGGACCCTGACACAAAAAACTCTATAGGGGCCAGCGGTGTCAAAGCGGCTAAAGGTGATACCTCCATGAAGAAGCTGTTTTCGATGCTTGTCTGCGTGGGCTTTAGAGTAAACAAGTCTAACTCAGATTTGGCGCACTCGCCCGATGCACAATGTACAAAGGCCATGCTTTAGTTTGCGCCGCTTTAGAAAATATTTACTTTAGAGCCGTTTCTCTTCTTCTTCGAAGCTCTCTTCCGTCTTGGAGTTCTTCTTTTGTGAGTGAGTTTTGAAGAACTCCTTTTTTATAGGGGGCCGGTGGTCCCCTGCGTCTCGAAGCACGACGCTTCCTTTGAACACTTGCACGCGGCTTGTACACCAAACCCACTCCTTCTTGCGGCTGCTTGTTCATGCGCTCGGCAACCGCCGAAGTAACAGACCCAATCACGTCCTAGGCAATGTTCGTAGCCGCCACCTTAACATGCGGTTTTGCAATTTCATAGCCTCTTCTCAAGAAGGGCATAGCTCTTCTAAACAGACTACGGAAGAAGCCCCCTAAACCAGCCCCGTACATAACCGGTGACCCTTAAAAGTACGGAGGACCTCCATATCCGGCTTGGTTTCTGTAATAGTCCCTGTACATAGACGGGTCCCCGTATGTTTTCACGACCACCATGATGCCTGCTTAATAGCCGCTGTCGCGTCTTGGCCTTAAATGAAGCTTGACAATAACTTTCCCGTATTTAAAGGACACCGGCTCAGACTGATCATCGAAGATCATAATTGAAATAGTGTCAAAATGGTTTTTAGAAACTGCGACGTAGTCGGGTTTGTTAAATTGAATATGGACCATTGTATTATTTTCGCCCTGTATATGGACCCATCTTAACAGCGGCGGGTAACTATCGCCTATCCTCTGGGCCTCTACAATATTGCTATACACATAGGGGCAGATTTACAACTTCTGGCGCATCCCTGCAAATCAGCAGGGATGCGCCAAGAAAGATGCGTCACGCACAACTACCCGTGCGCCACCATGGATGCGCCGCATTTACAATGCGGCGCGCTCTGGCGCACGGATAGGCAGATGCGTGACGTATCTGCCGGCGTAAGGTTGGCACAGTGCGAGAGTTGTGTCGCGGGCGCGACGCAACTCCAGCACTGTTCCAACCCAGCCTATCTCCAACATGCTGCGTCACGCCTTACGCCTGCTTCAAGCAGGCGCAAGGTATTGACGCAGCGGCGTCGGAAAAGTGACTGAGTGAAATCTTGTAGATTTCACTGCGTCACTTTTCCGAGGCTTTCCTCCAACGGAACGCCCACACTGCGACGGAACGCCCACATGAAACCTGACGCAGGTTTCATGTGGCGCAGTGCTTTACGACGTGACGCATCTGCCTAGATGCGTCACGTTGTAAATAAGTCACAACGTGGCTCATGGTTTACGCCGCCGCTGCGTCACAAAAGTGACGCAACGGCAACGTAAAAGTGTCGCAAGGGGCTTGTAAATCTGCCCCACAGAGCGTATAGAACCCCCTGTTAATATCGGGGCACGTATGATCCTGTTCGACCTGACTTCTCACATGCTGCACTGTGCCTAAAACCCTTCTTAATTTACCAGAGCAGTTAAACGTGGTGTTCCGACTTGGGGCTTTAAGAAACACCTTCCTTCTGACGTTATCTAGCGACAGATGAATATTCGAATATGTTTCGATGCTGGCTATGGATTTGTTGATGGCGTCGACAACACTTGAAATGGTTGGGTAGTAACCGTATGGGAAGCCCGTGTGTATGCTCAAAGGGTCCTGCTCACGCTTTATGTTAAACTTGGCTTCGCTCTGTGTAAATGTATTCCAGGTTCTTGGGTATTGGATTTCTGTTAGGGCTACCTCCCAATCCCCTTCCAGGTCCACAGGCTTAGCCAATTTGACGGTGTAATTAGAAATCTGGTTGTCGGGGGAACATGCCCTTAGAAGCGTTGGACGGCAGGGTAATATAAAAGGGCGTTGTCTCCATCTTGTCAGCAGCTTTTAGACGGTCCCTAGCTCACACAACCTTCAGGGAGCTGGCCAACACCCAACTGTTAAATTTCTATGGCCAGCCCCTCCATTTGACATATGCCTGGCTATTAGCCCCGCTACCTTTCCTTTTCAGAATCTTTTCAACCCTATACACCCTGTGCGGATCATCGGGTACCATTTGTAACTCTTCCTTGTAAAAGACCCCCGACACCGCTTCCCCATCGTAGTCCTTTAACCTGTAAATATACATCCCTTCTTTAAGCTCCACACTTTCCACTATAAATATTTCATCGCTAAAAGTCTGTTGGTAACCCTTCGTAAAGACCCCTTTCAATTTTGAAATCCTTACGTGATCACCTTTTTTAAAAATAGGCTTCTTCACCTTTGTAGCGAAATTACGCCGGTACACCGTTCTCCAAACAGTTAGCGAATTACTAGGAATTACCTCTACGGGTGCTGTTTTGATGGTCCTGTGATAACTGGCATTATATACAGCTAAAAAATCCTGTAGAACATCAACGTATCTGTAGGTGTTGTGGGCCGTAAAATACCTCCACATCTTAGACTTTAAAGTTCTGTTAAACCGCTCTACAACCGCTGCTTTTACCTCCGTGTGTGTTACAAAATGTTGAACACTGTGGTGCTTTAATAATTTCTGAAATGCCTTGTTTAAGAATTTTTTACCCGCGTCTGTTTGTAGTTTTTGAGGAATGCAACCCTTCTCGAAGATGGCTTTAAAAGCGGCTGTGACGCAAGCCCCACTTTTATCGTGTAGCGCTTCTACGAAGGCACACTTGGACAACACATCTATGACGGGTAATATATAACGAGCGCCGTTGTTATGTTTTGCTATATCTTGAAGGCTAATGATGTCTGCCTGCCATTGATAATCTATTTGCACATTAACGATTGTAGGGTGCCTCTTAAAGCGTCTTCTGGCGGGTTTATGGAGTGAATACGCCTCCTCTCCTGATAACCATGTCTTCACCAGGTCTCTGCTTACCGGCTCATTTTCATCTATAGCCCTTCTATATAGAGCTTCGGTGCTTCCAAAGCTACCAACCCCTCTTGTATCGTAATAAAGTTTTATTAAACGTGCACCAGCCATGCTATCAGCCGATACAACCCAGGAAATGAAAGATGCTTGTTTTGCGTAAGGTCATTTTATTACAAAATAAAGAATGTTGACAACATATAAGCGTGTCATACCGTTCATTTTCATGGTATATATCATAATGGCTTTGCCCTATTTTACACATACACTCGGGGTTCAACACGTACATTTCCACAGCATCTGGTACAGCGTATCCCCCTGAATAATGCAAAGTCAGAGCGCCCAGTTTCTACTGTTTTGTTCTAAATACATACTATTATGTAACATTAAATAATACCTTATTTATTTAAAATAGTCTTCGTGGGGCTAAAGACCCTATTCTTCTCTTTTTTATATACAGGTTACACATACGCCTTTCTACGAGTCTTTCTATTACCTTTCTATCACAACACGCACATACCCCTGGCATACCCCTTAGTTTTGCGCATGGCTCGCTGGCGTATCGTATGTCAACGAGTGTCAATGACATGATCTTCAACATGTCAGGGTGGACATATTTATTTTCAGCGGTCAGGCCGTGCACCACCCTTAGTAGCTTATACACATTGTACGGGTCTAACAAACTGCATATATACCGGATTACTCGTGCTCTGTATGATTCACCCAGACACTCGTGCGCAGCCTGTTGAGGATCCTTAATTCTGTGTCCGGAACAAAGGCTGTAATAGTCTCGTTTGACACAAGCGCGTACAACCGCCGCTGCAAAACCTTTAACCCCCAATATGGCATCGTGGGGTAGCCTCAGAGTTTCCTTTTCACAGCCGTCGTTCTTAGAGGCACAGTCACAATTTACGGGAACATCAGTACTTTGACTTGTGGAACTTTCAGTCTATTTTGAACACCATAGACAGTAAAAATGTATGTTGTTCACTTTTGCAGGATGCCCCGGTGCCCCTGTTCTTTTTGGGGTTGTTCTCTAGGGTTCAAAAGAGAAAGATTGACAGCCCATTAGTTGAAGAAATAAAATACGCCTTTAAGTACGATGCCTGCTCATAACATTTTTACTAACCTCTGCATTTTCACCGCCCTCTGCGGCGGCTCTGAAATTTTGAGAGTCGCTAATGTCCTGCGATGCCCCATCATCTTCGACGCTTGTACCCGGCTGTTGCACAACTACCTTATCAGGAACCGTATCCTCCTGAAAGCCCACGTCTTCATAGACGGGGGAGTTAGGTGGAACTATCAAATCTTCCACCTCGTCCATCTCCAAGAAATTGCTTCCTGTATGCTCGCTGCCATTACTCGAGTCCTGACTCTCGCTGCTGTTGACCTTAATCGGTGACACCCTTCGCGGCCAATCCTTGAGACTGAGTGCTTCCATACGCCGACAAATGTCATCGTCAAAACCAGTAACGTCGCAGCCCATATCTCGAGGTGTTTCTTGTTGAGCATTCTTGTCCAATACCATAGGTGTTAGGCTGCGGTAATATCTATCGATAGTGGCTTGGCCTCCAGCCATCATGGTCCTTTTCACGAGTGGGCCGTATCTCTTCATATTGATAAGGTCCTCTTTCTGTATTCAGATGCCTGCTTGCTTAAGGTTGGTTAAGTATGCCTTATATGTATTCTAAGCAACCCTTAAAAGAGGCGTACACCTCTACATCACAACTCGGACACACGGTATCATAGGTTCTGGTTCGCTGGGGTCTACAAATAAGACCGCCCTTATGACACACCGCCCCTTTGGGTCAAGTGGTCACCTACATCAATTACGCGGGTGTGGGACCTGTCACTTTTAGTTCACTTCAAGGGGCGTGGCACCTGTCGCTTTTAGTTCAGGGGGGCGTGGCACCTGTCACTTTTAGTTCAAGGGGGAGTGGCACCTGTCACTTTTAGTTTGATGAGTAAAGGTATCCTGGTTTACTACTTCAGGCATCTAATAAAGATATTTTGTAAAAGGAAAGCCCAGGACTGGAACACAATGTCATGCAGTCATCGATCTATCTGTCAACTATATTTATGTATTGCAAGTACAGACATACTTTAAGACCAATGTTTTGCTTCCATATTATGCACAGACTGTTTACAGTGCATGTATTTTAGCGCTGGCTTTATATTATTTTAGTCTGTGCTACTAAAATGGTTGTGATCTAACGAACAACGATCCAAAAGAACAGGTTTGAGCCCTGATGGGTAAATTTACATTTTATCAGCCCGAAATAAAAACAGATTGGCTCCATTCATGGACGTCAATTTACCGAAATGACAGGGACAGCAGAAGCGACAATGCACCCTAGCGATAGCACAAACTTGACCCCATCACTGATCTTTAGACACTCGATAGCCTCCTATTTTTAGCTGAGGAGTTACAGAAAGGGGCGTGCACTAAAGACAATAAGCAGGACTCTTTAAGCCCTGGTTAGTTTCTTTTGCTGTTGTTGCCTGCATGACCCCTGTCCTGACACTCGGTGTACTTGGGGCATTTCTGAGGGAATCAAATGACATGCTAAAGGTATCATAAATGACCCCTGACTACTGTTAGTTGACGTCAGTAGCTCATTGAGTTGAGGTAGTGATAGCAACAAGTATTTCCATTGTTCTAGGCAGCAAGTTGTAGTCCTTCGAGCAGTGTCCATGTGACAACCTGCTCCTCATTGTTATTGTGCTCTGGCACCCCTGGCATGCTGTCTGGTGCAGGAGACCTGAGTCACCAGTCTCCTGACCAGTACTATACATGATTCTGCATATGCTCACTGACAGAGGCTAGACTCCCTTAGGATCACATAACGTTTGGTGGCAGCTGATCTTAGTAAGAAGTTGCAGGTCTTTTTCATGTTCCTCTCTTTGAGAATTGCCTACAAGCTTTATCTGGTTAATACATCCTAGCTGAATCATCTTGTTCCCCTGACTACATGTTGTGTGTGCTTATGAGTGCATGTGGTACATGGGTACATGAGTCATGGGATACCCTGGTTATCATACGCATTGTATTTATGAACAACCTAAGATTTAAGGATGCTTCATATAGTTAGTAACAAGTAGAAGTTGCTGTATCCTACTTTCCAATATGCTCTCCCATGCAGCTTTCGGGGATCCCCACTTCTCTTTCAGAAGACACTGTACCAAGGGATATAGCGCGATTGTGCTCTTTTCATTTGTAGGGGTGCATCATAATCACGAGTAGTTCACACCTGCACTCACTCTCTTGTCGTATTAACATGTGATAGTAGAATGTGCACTGTAACAATGTGAAAAGTGATGTGTTAGGTATATTTTCCATGTGAACATGAAGAAATCAAAGTTGCAATACATGCATGTTTAGCTGAAAACTTTAATGTGTAGAATTGTGTCAGATGCTTACGCTTATATTTGATGTGCTCAAGTAACGTGTTGACTTAAAAATGCTCAGTAAAAGTGTTCATTTATATGTGATTTCATGAGGCCTATGTGCTATTTCTCTTATGTTTAATAAATCCCTTCTTGAGGCAACGGTCAATCTTGCCAGCTCGGCAGCTAACTTCACGATCCTTGGAGATTTTAATCTCCATTTTGATGATCCGGAAGCCGCAAACGCACTCGAGCTGGCCAGAGACCTCACGTCCCTTCAACTTTTTCAAAAAATTAAACATGCTACCCATACTAAAGGACACCTTCTCGATCCGGTGTTCTCTAATTTAGATGACCTTAAAGGGACCGACATTATTCCACTCCCATGGTCGGACCACTTTTTGAAAATCCTTTCTTGGTCACCCCAGATTATTAGACCCAGGACTCAACCTACTTGGGCCCTCGGTCGTCCATGGAACAAGCTCCCCTTGGAAAAATGGTCCCAGGAACTGGAGAGGACTAAACCTATTCTGACTCCAGACCCAACCAAAGCCAACGATGATTTTGGTAGTTGGATTGAGGAGTCACTTAACTCAGTCTTCCCAAAGACTAGGATAAAAAAGACTGCTGGGCCCCACAATTCTCCGTGGTTTTCCCCTGAACTGCGCACTTTAAAGCAGCGCTGTAAAGTTAAGGAAAAACAGTGGAGGAAGGATTTCCTACCTGAAAAAAAGCTGGACTATAGGGCAGCTATCCTCACCTACAAAGCAGAACTAAGAAGAGCACAGGCCTCCTATTATGAGGGTAGGATTCTATCTGCTGCCAATTCGCCCAAAGAGACGTTCTCCATCATAAAAAAATTACTTAAAGCCCCCGTACCACGAACAGCCCCGGACTCTTCTGGGCATCGGTGTAATAAACTAGCTGAGTATTTCACCACCAAGGTTCAGCATATCCTGGACTCCCTCCCATGTAAGGAGGATGAAAGTAATTCCTTGTGTGGACAGATTAATTCTTACTCCGGCTCTCCTGAACATATGCTGGAGGTCTTCCCCTTTTGTCCCTGGAAACATTTCTCACCTTGTTGTCATTGGTAAAGAGCGGTTCTCCCAATGATCCAGCCCCTCTTAATATTCTGAAACAGGTCACTTCTATTATAGCTCCGAATATGACAGATCTGATTAATGCTTCATTGTCTACGGGAAAAGTTCCTATAAAATGGAAAGGAGCTATGGTAAAAGCCCTACTTAAGAAGCCCAATTTGGATCCAGCAGACTTGGGCAATTATCGTCCCATATCCCTCCTGCCTGCAATAAGTAAGATAGCCGAAAAATATGTCAATCAGATCCTTTCCAGATTTCTCGAAACACACAACCTGCTCCACTCTTCTCAAACAAGGTTTCGACCACGCCAGAGTACCGAAACGGCACTCTTAGCAGTGGTAGAGGAAAGTAAGAAAATTCTTGATTCTGGAGGTGCTGCAGCCATACTACTCCTAGACCTGAGCGCCGCATTCGATACGGTGAACCATCTGATCCTGATCCA
The DNA here is from genome assembly GCA_963921515.1 of Calotriton arnoldi. Taxonomy (NCBI): domain Eukaryota; kingdom Metazoa; phylum Chordata; class Amphibia; order Caudata; family Salamandridae; genus Calotriton; species Calotriton arnoldi. The sequence goes on along the minus strand of CAWUFW010011313.1, from coordinate 603,679 downwards.
GCGTCTCAAGAGTTTTGGAGTGGATGGCATGGTACTCCAATGGCTATCCTCTTTTCTGGAGGGTAGAACCTTCCAGGTATTTGAAGAGAATATTGCATCTAAACCTACCCCTTTGTTGAGTGGGGTACCACAGGGCTCGTCCCTTAGCCCCACGCTTTTTATATGGCCCCTCTGGCAGCCATTATAGCCCCTTATGGAATCCGGATGGTAACCTATGCCGATGACACGCAACTGGTGGTGGGTCTTAACCAAGCTGACCAAAAAACTCATGCCCTCTATTCCTGTCTTGAGGATATCTCAAGATGGATGGATGCTTCCCAGCTTAAACTCAATGGAGGAAAAACGGAGATCATGCTAATGGGCAATGCTTTGAATGTTAAGTGTAGCTCCTTTTGGCCTCCCTGCATGGGTCCAGCACCGGATCCCAAGTCAGAAATTAAGAGCTTGGGTATATGGTTGGACCAAGATATGAGCTTTAGGACGCAGGCTAGGAAGACGGCAGGCCTTTGCCATGGCCTACTTAGAATGGCTCGAAAGGTTCTGCCCCTCCTCCAACCTCAGGCCAAAAAAGTACTGGTCCAATCACTCATATTGTCTAGATTGGACTATGGGAATGTTTTGTATTTAGGCGCTCCCATTTCAGTAGTTGCCAAACTTCAATCGGTCCAAAACAGCGCTGCCAGACTACTAACTGGTACGAACAACAGACAATCTGCAAAACCTGCTCTTCGTTCTCTCCACTGGCTTCCAGTACAGGAACGCATTAGATTTAAAGCCCTATGTCTGGCACATAAGTCTATGCAGGGGATAGGGCCACCTATTAATTCAACTATGATCTGCCCTTATAAAGTAAGCAGGAACCTCCAGTCAAATAACCTGTATTTAGCAGAGGTCCCGAGGATCAAGAGGTCCAGAAGTGGTGGTCGGCTGTTTTCTTATAACGCCTCCAAACTCTGGAACGCCTTACCCCTACATCTTCGGACAGTCCCCAACCACCTGGCTTTTCGTAAACAATTAAAGACAGTACTGTTTTCATAGTTCTCTGACCTCCTCTGTATCAGCTTCATAGCGCTGGGACGCCTAAGGGTAGCCATGCGCTCTATAAATGTCCTTCCATTCCATTCCATGTTGGCCGGTTTCTCTAGGCCTCAAATGAAATCTCCCTGCAGCTCTTGTATTAGAGATTTATCAGTTGAATTTCATGTGCATGATGGATTTGTTCTTTTCTGACGTTTCTGTTGCAGGTGGAGAAATTCATCTTTGTTATTTAGAATAACACTTTTGTTTAAGGAGTTAGGCTTAGGGAGGAGAGGATACATTTGTACAAGGAGTGCTGATAATGTGGGACAGTGTTCTTTCTCACTGGAGAAGGCCTGGGACTCAAGGTCATCCAGCCAGGGGTTTGGAGTATGAAACTGAGTGGAAAATCACCTATGAGGAGGTGCCCAGCAGGATGAGGCGATCGGACGTTGTGTAATGGGTGTGTTTTATGATTTTGGTGTTGGAATTAGGGATAGTGCCCAGGGGTTGAGTCAGGAGAAGAGAGGAGATCAATGGTAAGGAAAGGAGCATCTTAGAATGAACTCTGTAGCCTTTAGCTACTTGACCCATACAACGTGAGTGTACTTCTTAGGAAGTCTTCACACGCTGACACCTTTTCCTGACTTGCCTGGGAAAAGTAGGGATGTCATGTTAGTGGTAGAGTAGGGACAGACTAATGCTTTTTGCTTACGAACCCCCAATGAAGTCTGATCTTGATGTGGGGGCACTTATTGCCTGCGTTCTTGTTTTGGAATTCGTCATTCTTTACATGTTCCAAAGATTCAATTTCGCTCATAGGTTTAGCTTTGTATTAGTTCCGATGTATTTCTACAACCTCATCTTGAGGTGCTTGTATGTCCAGGTATTTCTGGCTTTGTAATAAACCCACTAACCTAGAACCTGGAGTCAGTGGTTCTTCAGAGTCATAAATCATTGCGCCTTTGAACCTGATGTGAAAAGTCATTTCTCCCCTCTGCACTTCTAAGAAGGCATCAACGGTCCATTGACCGAGGATTCCAGAGTAAATTGGAGAAAGGGTACCCGGCCCCATCAGTTGGTAGCAGAGGATGGTTGCCTCTTGGAGTGTAGTGGAGAATCTGGCAAATTAGGGAAAGTTTAGCCATAGAGCCCCAAAGAGCCCAAAGGATGAGAGATCGAAAGATCGAGAGAGGAGAGCGACGGGACCTGGCGGAGACCGATGGAGAGTGACGGTGCGGCGGGAACAGAGGTTCACGGAGGAGTGAGTATGAATAGGGATGTGTGAGTTAGATTGCGGTAAGGATTTGATTGTGTGATGTCTGGCGGAGTTGGGATGAGAGTCGAGTGAATGTGGTTTTGGGCCAAATGCGCGTGGTCCATGTGATACGATTTTGATTTTGATGTTGGGCTCAAGGAGTATCCTTGGATAGATTTGAGGTGTAGAAGACACCAAGTGATGTAATTGTCTGACCAGTGATTGCGGGAGTTGTGAAGCTCTATCGACAACCCGTTTGGAGATAGGGAACGTGTGTTAGTGAGCTTGTTAGAATCGAGTGGGAAGCTAGTGAACAAGGGTGGACAACAGCAATTTGAGTGGCCAACGCAGGTCGTGGGTCACGGTGTGTGAATGGTTTTGAGAGAGATTGGATCCAATCGATTTTATTTATATGACTTTCCGGTCGTTCATGGACAGACGGTCTGATATGTAGCTGCCCGTTTGTTTTGCGGACTGGCAGTTACTAGAGGAGAGGCAGACAATTACTCGAGACTCTCCGGTCATTTTGTGGACAGATAGTCGGATATGTAACTGTCTGGTCATTTGGTGGACAGACATTTACTAGATTCTATGAGTGAAGTGCGTGAATGTGTAAAGAGAGGTTGTAAAGGAGGGTGAACCGTTGTGTCAGGAGGAAGAGTGATGCCAGAGTGTCCAGCGCTGAGTTAGGTCGGTTGGTGTAAAGCTGCGCTGGGATTGGTGGATTGTCATCAGATAGTGGAAACAAAAACATATTGTAGGTAAAAGAATTTGATTCAATCATGCAATGCTTCAGAGTATTATGAGATCTTTGGAGGAGCGATAGAGGAGTAGTGACTCGAGTGGGTGAGGAAGCACCACCGTGGATACCCCAGCACATTATATGGCCACAAATGTAGGACTCCATACCATAGTTTGGCTTCAAAATTGGCATAAGATTTCTGAAAAGGAGGGAGATTTGGCTTTTTCATGTTATGGTTCATTTAGATTAGAGGTGCTGTACCAATTGAGGGGAGTGATAGCTTCATTGCAACCTCCGCCTAGACCAACACAGTTCGAGGCACTAGATGCATGGATGAGAGCAGCACAGGCAAAGAGTAGAGAGCGAACTCAGGGAAGGATGAAAAGGATGATGAAGGAGTATCAGGATGCACGATTGGACGATCATTTGAAGAAGTGGAGACTAGGCACCATCGAGAGAGAGAGGCTATTTCCACTATTAGTGAAAACAGGAGATGCTCGGAAGAGGAAGGAAGAGGACGATAGTGACACTGATGACAGCTTGCTAGATAGGTTGCTAGCAGAACGTCCTCCTCCATACAATCCAGATTCATATGAGGGAAAGCAAGCACTCACAGAGAAAATGGGAGAACCACAGACGAGCCCTAGTGCAAGAGTAGTGGGAAAGATATCAACAGGAATGGAAGGAATAGGGATGCCAGCAACGAGAGGTACAGAGATGCATGGAGTTAACACTTCTGCGTGGTTGCCGGAAGCACTTACGGTACCGGTCACCATCGGACCCATAGTGTCAGTGTATGACCCGAAGGAGGGGGAAAACAGAACCCAGTTGCAGTCAGGAGTAGGAGAAAGAATCGATTCCAGAGGGAATGGTACTGTGAACAGGAATGGCCCATTTTTGGTGCTTATAGAAGCTAGTACTCCGTTGCCAGCTACTGCAGACTCTTCTAGAGGGCGTGTTGAGTCTAGTGCAGTAAGATCAGTGTTGTTGGCGGACTCGCGTTCTGATTTGAGGATGTGGTAAACCTCCGGTTAGAGGACCAACCGGGAGGATATCAGGAATGGGAAATAATCAGGGAACTTCTGGGAGTCAGAATGCTCCATGGAACCTAGCAGAAGGAAATCCTCGTAGGAATCAGAGCAGTGAAAGTGAAGAACTGAGTAGTGCATCAAGTCAGGGAACAATCAAGGCTGCAGCAAAGGCCAAGGTGCTAGATGTGGTAAGGTTAAAAGTGGAAGTGGATGAGATAATATGCGGAAATTTGCCCCTGGAAAGGATGGAACTCAATGAACAAGATGAGCTGTTGTTTGTGGCAAAAGATGTTACTCGTAAGGCAAGGAGGGCACATGAGAAACTGACAGAATTGGCACAAAGGTATGCTGTGGATTTGTCCAAGACCAAAATGTTACAGGGAGGTCATAGGTTACATTACAGTGATCAAGCATTGGAGGAGAAAAAAGTCAAAGGATTGAAAACCCACATTCTAGAACTGATTGTAGGGATACGTGCATGGAGCATGCTCGATAAGTGGAAGGAGAAGTGGTCCAAGAAAAAGAATGTCAAGAAGTGGATAGGAGATACGCCGCCTCCAGGAAGGGGGACAACAGGAGTAGAGGCTTACCCATTGCAAGAGGTACCAAGTGGAGGGTATGTGCATGTGCCTTGGAGCAGGGGTGACTTGGCAGCATTCACAAATGATTTTCCTCAGCTGAGCAACCTGCTTGCACCTGTTGAGTGGTGCAAGCAGGTTGATCGCTTTGTTAAGATTTCAAAAGTACTATGGATTGATTTGAATACGTTGTTTGACATTGTGGTACCGAGTGATTTGTGGTCTGCTTGTAAAATTGTGGTCGAATGGCCATCTTCTGAACCCTACAGAGATCCCTTAACGCATGGTCCTTCACCTGTGGTTATGAAAAAATTTCAGCAGGTAATCACATGGCTGCAGTCTAAGATTTCGCCACAAGATATTGATTGGGTTAAAATAGATTGGACTACCCAAGAGCCCAAGGAATCAGTACATGCTTACTATGAGCAGCTCTTACAGGCCTTTAAGCAGTACACAGTGGGCTGGACACGCTAGATTCGAAGGCTATGGGACAGTTCATTTCCAAAGTTGTATTAGGATTGAGACTAGAAATTAGCTTTATGATTCAGCAGCATCTGATCTGTTGGCAAAATAAATCAGTGGATGAGATTCTACGGTATGCCAGATATTGTAGCGATGAAGTAGACTAGAAACACAGGAAACTAAAGGCTAAGCTAATGCTGGTCCAGATGAGGAATGCAGATATGGTAGACCAAGTGCAGTCGAGTGGAGGAACACTGGGACAGAAGCAGGGAAACAACTATGGAGGAGCCCAGAATGCGTCGGTTCATGCGGTTCAGGGATGAGGGAAACCCATAGATCCAAAGACGGGGATAGACGTTGGTACCCTAAGGAAAACTACTGCATGTCATTTTTGTCACAAGTTGGGGCATTGGAAGCGTGAGTGTTGATTGAATCCAGCAAATCAGATCCAATATGAGGAGATAGTACAGGTGCCTGAGGTCGTAAACTTTGTGACGAGACCTAGGTCCGTACCAGGAGGGGGTTTGAGTCCACAAGTGCAGGTTCCCCAACCTCTGAGAATCCCGCAAGGGAATCAAGTGTACCAGCAGATGCCCTTTATTGAAACACTGGATGAGTTCGATTTAGATCCGTTGCAATGACGGTGTCTGAGGGGAGAGAAGTCTGTACCCTTGGAGCAGTCTTAGAGGTAGACCAGAGAGGACCGTATGTGGAGGCATATGTAGACGGTCATCCCATTACATTCTTGATCGGCACTTGTGCTACCCGTGCTACTGTGAGGTCCGCAGTAGCCCCAAACCTACCCCTCTCAGGACAATCAATCCAAGTTGTAGGAGTTGCTAATAAGAGAATGACTAATCCATTGACAGATGAAGTACCTTTGAGAATAGAAACCTTTCAGGATAGACACCAGTTTGTGGTGTGCGATTCGAGCCCAGTTTGCTTGTTAGGTTGTGACCTTTTGTGTAAACTGAATTGCACCATATATTGCACACCCAAGGGAGTGGAGTTACAGATCTGCCTTACGACTTGAGGGACTCAGTCCCTCCGGTAGTATGGGAATTCACGGGAGAAGAGATAGGTCTGATAAGAGGGGTTGAACCAGTTAAGATACAGATCAAGCCGAATGCTGAATTCCCAAGAATACCCCAGTACAACCTGATACCGGAAACGGTGGCGGGAATCAAGCCAGTGATTGAGTCCATGATCGAACAGGGCATTTTGAAAGAAATAATGGGGAGCCCATGCAATTCCCCTATAATGGGATTGCAGAAGCAAAGTGGAAAGTTCAGGATCGTGCAGGACCTTGGAAAGGTCAACACGATTGTAGACCCATGTTGTCCTGTGGTATCGAATCCATCAGTGATCCTGTTCCAAATTCCTTGTGAGGCCGAATGGTTTACTGTGATTGCTCTATGTCAGGCGTTCTTTTCAATAACCTTACACGAGGAAAGCCAATTTTTATTTGCTTTCCGTCTGGAAAATTGTGTGTTAACGTGGTGTCGCATCCCACAAGGGTATACTGAGAGTCCATTGATTTTTAATTAGATATTGAAAAAGAATTTTGAGACTCTGGTATTGACGCAGAGTTCAGTTCTTGGGCAGTACATTGACAACCTCCTGATCGCATCGGAAACAGAGGAGGCTTGTAGGATTGATACTGTCGCACTGTTGAATCACCTGGCAGAGAATGGAGACAAGGTGTCCCCAAGGAAACTACAGTATTGTTTGCCTGAAATCCAGTATTTGGGTCATCGCATTGAGAAAGGCAAGAGGAAGGTGTCACCAGACGGCATTGAGGCGATCATGAAAATGAATGTGCCTACCACAAAAAAGGAAGTCAGGATGTTTTTGGGAATGGTTGGGTACTGTCGTCAGTGGATCCCGACCTCTTTATTGAAAGCGAAACCTCTACAGAGGTTGACACACAAAGATGTGAGTGATCGGGTACCATGGGATAACGACTGTTTGGTTGCCTTTCTGGAGCTGAGAGAAAGCCTGAGTTGCGCTCCGGCTCTAGGAATGCCTGATTACAACAAATCATTCTCATTATTCTGTTGCAAACATGAGGGATGTGCACTGTCTGTAGTTACACAGACACATGGAGGTGTCCGTAGACCAGTTGCCTACTTTTCAGGTACCCTAGATCCGGTAACTTCAGTGTTGCCCAATGTCTCAAATCCGTTGCTGCAACAGGTGTCAGCATTGAAAGGTGTGAGAGCATTGTGATGGGTCATCCTCTTACTGTATATGTTCCACACTCAGTTGAGCTTCTGATGACGAGAACCAAGACACAGCATTTGACAAATGACAGACTCACATGCTATGAGCAAGTTATTCTTGCCTCAGAGAATGTGACTCTGAAAAGATGTTCTGTACTGAATCCTGCTACTTTGATGCCTATTCCTAATGTTGATGATGAAGATTGTGAAGACCATGACTGTCTCAATGTGACTGAACTATGCACCAAACCGAGACCCGACATTGTTGATGAACCTCTGTCTGAATCTGATGAAATCCTTTTTGTGGACCGTTCATGCTTAAGAGACAGTGAGAGTTATTTGAGAGCATCGTTTGCTGTCTGTACTATTTCTGGAGTTGTGGAAGCTGCTTCTTTACAGGGATTACACCCCGCACAGGTAGCTGAAATCATTGCCTTGACACATACATGACTGGTCTCCGACCAGATCCGAGTCACCATCTACACCGATAGCCAATATGGGTTTGGTGTGGTTCATGACTTCGGACAGCTATGGTCACAGAGGGGGTTCTTAACATCATCAGGATCTCCCATCAGAAACAGGGAATATGTGAGACAATTGTTGGACGCTTTGTAATGACCAAAAGAAATAGCTGTGGTGAAGTGCATTGCTCATGGAAAGGGGGAAGTCTTTGTGACACTCGGCAATAGGTGTGCTGATGAGGTTGCACGTTTCTGTGCTGAACAACGGTGCATTTTCGCTGGGGAATATACTGGAGAGAGCACAGAGAGAATGGAGCTCAGCATGATGCTAGCCATTGCGGACACTTGGGATGAGGTCAAGCGTGTGCAGGGAGAAGTGTCTGATCAGGAAGAAGCTGGATGGATTAAAGCAGGTTGTGAGAAGAGAGATGATGGCATTTGGGTTTCGACTAATGGTCGCGCAGTGTTGCCAGATGATCTATTGAGACCTATGGCAAGGCAGATTCATGGAGCAGTTCACATTGGGAGAGATGCCATGGTATGAGTGTTCAGACAGATGTGGTTCAATCCACGGTTTCATGCGTTTGCTGAAGCACTGTGTCACAGATGTGTTACCTGTCAACAAATGAATGCTGGAAAGAAGACTGTTGTTGAATAGAGTCACATTGGAAGATCTGGGGGTCCCTTCAACAGGATCCAGCTTGACTTTATTGAAATGCCTAGGTGCAATGGATTGAGGTACATTATAGTGGTGGTGGGTGTTTTCTCATGGTGGGTGGAAGCCTAGCCAACGAGGAGGTGTGATAGTCTCACAGTGGGGAAGCTGTTACTTAGAGAGTTAATTCCACGTTTTGGATTTCCAACCTCATTGGAGTCGGATAGAGGAACTCACTTTCACTGTGAGATTATGAAGCTGCTTTGTACTGCCTTGCAAGTTGATCAGAGATTGCATTGTAGCTATAGACCTGAGGCATCAGGACTCGTGGAACAAATCAACTGAACTCTCAAGAGGCGAATGGCAAAGGTTTGTTCGGCCATGTCCCTGAAATGGCCCGATGCATTGGCTTTAGTGCTGATGAGTGTGTGTAGCATACCCGATAGGAGGACAGGACTCTAGCCACACGAGACCCTGATGGGGAAGGGGATGTGTTTACCAGCAGTGCCATCTACAGTGTTGATAAACATCACCGATGATTTGATCCTTGATTATTGCAAAGGACTGGCTGAAGTGGTCCATTCTGTGTCTCACCAGTTAGAAGTTGCAACTGCACCGACCTCGAAGGACCTCTGCCACAACCTGTGTCCAGGTGACTGAATACTTGTTCTGAAGCACGTGAGGGAGAACTGTCTTGATGCTCATTGGAGCAAGTGATTCTGGTGACAAATACAGCTGTAAATTGTGGAGGCTTGCTGAACCGGATCCACGCCTCACACACCCGCAGAGTTTCAGGAACTCTCAGAAGGAACAGCTCCTCTTCCAGAAGGAAATCCAGCCATGGCTGCAAGGCCACTGGAGAGGACAAGCCAAGCTGTGGGGGTTACTGACGAGGCTGGTCGCCCACCAGAGCGAGCTGAGGGGGGTCACACTACACAAGGCCCAGGTATTGACTCTGAGGGAGACAGTAACATTGCGAGTGGTACAGAGTCAGACTCAGCTAGAGAAACTGATGTGGAAGGTGATCGGGGACAGAGAAGGAGAGCAGAGTTCGCAAGAGAATCGTGGCCTGTGAGACAGAAGAGGCAGAACTTGAGACTGGCATCTGAAAGAAACCTTGCCCCTGTGTCTGAAACATCTGAATCCAAGCTAAGTGACACAGAACAAGCACAAGAGGGCTTGAGGAGATCCAAAAGAGCAAGGGTGCCTTGTCAGAGGTACGCCGCCCCAGAGTGGAGTTATCTGGTTACAGATGCCAGGAGCAGTGGGGACCGGGAGACTGAGGTCTTCATGAGTGGTCAGCCGAGTTCCGGAACTGATCATAGAAATTGAAATGTTAGTTTCTGGAATAGAGGCCAATGGAGTGTTGACAGTGACTGTGCCAAGACCTCCGATATTGAGTGGTGTGAGGGCTTTGGTTTTGCGAGATTTGTCTTTTCCCACCTTTGGATATCAGCCACCAGCTCAAGAGATCGCAGCAGTTCGTCTTGAAATTCTTTAGCGTGCCATTGATGAAATTGTATCTGAGCTAGTAAGAGACTGTTGAACAAACTGTGAACTGTAAATAAACTTTTGCTTTAAGGAAGATAACCTAGGCCCGAGTGGAAGAAGAATAAAATTAGGGACCTTTCCGTAGCAGAATAAAGAGGGCTAAGGAAGTATTTTGAACTGTGTAAATGAATGTGTAACGAACTGAGAATTGGTTTCCAGGACTCCCATGAACTGTGCATGAAATTTGTGGAACAGCAATCATTGGGCGAGAAAGAGACTTTGCGTTGAATCCTGGTGCTGTGCTGAACCGAACTCAGTTGACAATGGAGTCTGGAAATCTGAATCGTAGAGCCAAGTGTGTAGTAGGCACACTCATAGTAGGTGTGATAGTAATGATAGCGGTAGTTATTATAGTTTCTGTAAAAATTTCACATGATGCGGAAGTTGATGGGGGGAATGCAAGGGACATCCACACCTACTACTTGTAGCTCACAAGAGGGTACATTAGGAGCAGATAAGGCTATGCTAGATCAAACTAGTTGCATGTTGCACGTAGATTTGTCTAAGGGTAATTGTTGGAAGCCAGAGTTCCCGTCCCGCACCACTGTCACCAAATGCGAGACCCTGGACTCCTCACTCAACGTTAGGCCAAGCAAGGACACTGTTTGAGATAGCCATGCTCACCCCCTTAGTAGCTTGGCACGAGCAGCCAGGCCTATCTCCAAGGCATGCGTGTACAGTATGTGCAACCACACGCACAACAACCCACTGGTGACACCACAAATGGACTCCACACGAGTTTGATAAAACGAGTATAAACGAGTATATGTTGGCTTATGTATTGTGTGATCAGACCACACAATACATAAGCCAACATATAATAAAGGGTAATATTCGTTCCGGCTGGCTGGTAAGTTCAAACCCAACCACCACTTTCAAAATGCTATGCTGGTCGCAATGCTAGAATCACACACGTTGCAATGGACAAACAATCGTGTGCTGCGTAACGATACACTCCTGTGCTGGGCAAAGGAGAAATAATACAATGCGTAACGATACACCCCGGAACCTTGCAATGGGAGAAATAATGCAATGCGTACCGCTACAATCATGTACTGCGCAATGAAGGAATAATGCAATGCGTCACACCCCAATCACGTACTTTGCAATAAAGAAATAATGCAATGCGCGCCGCTACAATCATGTACTTTGCAATGAAGGAATAATGCAATGCGTAGCTACAATCATGTACTTCGTTATGCAGAAATAATGTCAGGCGTCTTAAGACAGTCCGGCAGTTTGTTAGCAGCAATATTGGCAATGTGTATTATGACCGTCAGCCTCTTCGATAACAGTTGCCCCCCACACGTATTAACGATGACATAAAGTACAGCTTCTTACTCTGGCCCCAGTACTGCCACTCCTGAACGCAGTACGGGCCACAATCTGAGCCGAAGCAAAGGCTCACGTCGCCATAAGAACTGAGAGGCCCAGAGAGTGTCCCTCTGAGCCCGCACCCCGCCCAGGCAGTGATCCACGTTACCTGGGGGCGTGACCCCACTCTCCTCTCCTCCTTCAGCAAACTGGGCATTCCGTGTAGAACTTTCTCAATGGGCCTCAGCGGCTCAGCCTGGCAGCTCAGCTCCTCCGGGGCTGCGGGTCCAGGCCGCGAATGTTAGGAAGGTCTCAGGCGGCCGCAGGGCACACGTACCCCACGCCTCTGAGATTACATTACTCCGGGTGCACGATCACCACAGCACCCTCCGGGTCTCCTCTGGCACGAAGCCACACACACAACGCTGATGGGACTTCACGTCGACTCAGAGTGCACGTTCACCAGGCACTCCTTCCTGCGGTCTCAGTTGGCACCAAGACATGCACACCGTGTTGCAGAGACTCACTTTCTTCCGGTGCACACGATGATCAGCCGATCACCTCCACAGTCCCAGGTTGCACCAAAGCACGCACACTGCTTCACTGAGACTTACTCCAACTCCAGTCCCCCGATATCCAGGCGCTCTTCACCAACGCCTTTGGCCGCACCCCGACATGCTCACCGTGTCCGAGCCTCACTTGTCCTCCAGTGCACTCGATGACCAGGCGCTCTTCACCAGCGCCTCCGGTGCACCCCGACATGCACCCTGCGCATCCGAGACTCACTCCACTTCCGATGCACACGTTGACCAGGCGCTCCTCACCAACGCCTCCTGTGCACCACGACACGCACCCTGCGAGTCTGAGTCTCACTTCACCTTCGATGCACACATTGACCAGGCGCTCTTCACCAACGCCTCCTGTGCACCACGACACGCACCCAGCGTGTCCGAGACTCACTTCACCTTCGATGCACACTTTGACCAGGCGCTCTTCACCAACGCCTCCTGTGCACCACGACACGCACCCAGCGCGTTCGAGTCTCACTTCACCTTCGATGCACACGTTGACCAGGCGCTCTTCACCAATGCCTGTGCACCACGACACGCACCCAGCGCGTCTGAGACTCACTTCACCTTCATTGCACACGTTGACCAGGCGCTCTTCACCAATGCCTCCTGTGCACCACGACACGCACCCAGCGCGTCCGAGTCTCACTTCTCCTCCATGTGTCCAAGATCACAGGGCACACCTTCCGAAACTCTCAAGCTGCCACAACACGAGCCCACCGCGTCGCTTGAAACTTCTCCGGAAACTTTTATGTTCCTGTGTTTCCAAACAGGGAGCCAGCTCAGCTCGGGCCCTTGGGGTAACAAGACACAGCACAAAGCACAGGCTTCTTCAAGCAGGGGGACCCAGCGCATACAGCACAGGCCCAACAGCCTCTTCCTTGGTTAAAACAGCAAACTGCAGACCAGCCTCAGATCACGAAGCAAGGGTCGGTCCTTCCCAGCAGTCTCTTCAGTTGTTCCTTCCTTAGCAGAGGTTCCTCTTGACCACGAAATGGGTCCAAGACTTTTCAGTCTCAATCCATTTCTATTCCAAAGTTCAGGGGTCTCAGCTCTCATAGTTATACCCCTAAATGTCTTTGAAGTTTGTTGTGCTCAGGGGTCCCTGACCCCTGCCTAAATCAGTTCTGGGTGTCTCCCTCCCAGTTTCATCTTTCTCCCTTTGATACTGGGGGTCTGGATCCTTAATCACTCAGCAGGAGATGGGTCAATTGTTTTATAGCCACAACCCAGGCCTCTTCACCTCCCGGTGCTTTTCCTCGCCTACTCTCCAGATGCAGGTCAGCCTGGTGCCATCTCAACCCCTCCCTGGGTCAAGACCTCCCCCAGCTCCTCTCCCCTCTCAGATCCAGACAGTCAATCCACATTCAGCAGAGACACACAGAAATCCTTAAAGCACAAAACTCAGCCACTTTCTAAAAGAGTGGCTTCTGAACACACAGTGACAAAACCACTTTCATAGGAAGATGTGTTATGACGCTGTGAGTTCATACATACTAAACTTCACCTCTCCATTTTAAACTTATGGGAAACTAGGCTAACAAACACAATACCCAGCCTCCCTCATTCTGTCCTATGGGCAGGATGGCCTTTCACCAGTGAAAAATGAAATGGAGTGTTTTTCACTGTCAGGACATAACACACACCTCAGTATATGTCCTGCCTTTTACCTACACTGCACCCTGCCCAGGGGTTACCCGGGACCTACCACAGGGGTGCCCACTGTGTACAAAAAAGGGAAAATAAGGCCTGACAAGTGGTTGCACTTGTCAAGACAACATGCTAACTTAGCAAACTGCGCGCAGGCCCTACACTGCAGGCCTGAGTTCCCTTCTCCGCGCACCTTTGCATTACTAGCCCTGGCACACACAGTGCACATCACTAGGAACTTTACTAGTAAGGCAACATACCAATCATGGCCAACCAATTACCATTACACTTTACACAGGGAACACTTGTACTTTGACACTGATCAGCAGTGGCAAAGTACCCAAAGCATCTAAATTGGCAACTCTATGTCAGGAAAACGGTCTAGGGGAAAGCAAAAGCTTAGGGAACTTTAGCCAAAAAGGCCAAGTCCTACACAACCCCCTCCCAGCCAAAAGCCAGGGTAGACCAATCATTACCTTGATGGACTTCCCGGCTTCGGGGGATAGAACCAAAATGCAGGCCCTCTACCACAGGGACACCCACCTGTTCCACGCCTTCCTGACCCCAGGGGGTCTTCTTGATCACTACTCCCTGAGCCAACAATGCTGTTCCATGGATCCCCCCCGGCCAGGGGGACCCCTCCAGGGGTGCTGTTCCATGCCAACCCCACCCTGGAGTGGTACCCTGGGAAGGCCCATTGGTCAGGATACTACCTCCAGTCATCCTGCCCTCCAGGTTAAAAGTGGGTTTACCCTGGTCACTTCTAGGGGACACAGCCCCACTGGCTGGACACTGTCCCACGAGTGTTCCCACTGGGGAACACAACCCTCTTTTATCCTTCCATTTATTTTTCTGGGCCTGCCACTTAGGAATGGCACCCACAAACTTCAGGATGGCAGGAGCTCTGGCTAAAGACTCCCCACGCCCTCCTGACGCTAGGTGTCCTTCCTCACACCTCTGGCAAGCAGGCACTAGGCCTCCACCTGGGGGCTCTCCTACGGCCCCCCCAGTTTCCTGTGTGGTGCTGCTGATCCCTGGGGGTGCGGCTTACTCTTCCTCTCCCTCTTTTGAGACAAGGGGCTAGCCAGCAACCCCTCCTCACTACTCTGGAATCTCCTTGCGTCACTTGGCCCTTCTTCCCTCTCTGGGCCTTTTCAGGCCCCTGGACCCATGGCCAGGGGTCCAGTTCTCGTGCAGGCTCCCGGGAATCAAGGAGTCCACACCTTAAACCGGGGTGGCGCAATCGTGGAAAATAATTTCTGAGACTAGGCTCCCCTGGGTCCAAATTGGACAACCCCTCCAAATCATTTACCATGCTAACCACTTCCCAATCTTCCAGTGCACACTTGTACTCATCCACACTTGGCACTGGTGGGGCGCTGCCACCATTCGAACTGGACTCTGCTTGTTAACCCTTAATGTCCAGTTCCCTCATGCTTAACTCATGAGCCAAGAGAATCTGTTTCTCTTCCAACGCGAGAGCGTTCCTGCTCTCTTCTGCTTGAGTTTTAAGTTTTAACACCTCCAACTCATGCAGTCTGACCCTCTGGTTTTCCTCCAACTCCTCTGGTGAAAAACTCCTCCCTGAATGGCTACTACCAGCCCCTGTGGCTGGTCCCTCCACTGGCAAATCCTGGGGACCAAATCCATTCCCTGGGTCATCCTCAACCACCTCAACATCACCCGTCTCCTGAGCCTCTTTGGCTTCCCACCAGGCCCTCAAGGCTACTTGCAGCTCCTTATTCTTGGCGCTACCCTTCATGGGACATCCCAAAGCTCTGCAGAATTTCCTCAACTGATCAACCTTGTAGGTAAACAATGCCTCAATGTTAAACTCTAATTCTGCAGCCGCAGCCTCACCAGCTATCTGGCTCCCCTCCTGAGACATGGTGTGTGGTTTAAAGGTTACTCCACAATAGAACCAACAATTCAAAACAATATGTTGTTGCGTCGTGGTCTGCGATCAATTTATGATGTACACCAATTACTGTGAGTGGTTTTGCACACACGCGTTTCAATTACGTTAAGATCGTATCCCACTGCTCTGCCGCCAAATGTTGGAAGCCGGAGTCCCCATCCCGCACCACTGTCACCAAATGCGAGACCCGGGACTCCTCTCTCAACGTTAGGCCAAGTAAGGACACCGTTTGAGATAGCCCTGCTCACCCCCTTAGTAGCTTGGCATGAGCAGCCAGGCCTATCTCCAGGGCACGAGTGTACAGTATGTGCAACCACACTCACAACAACCCACTGGTGACACCACAAATGGACTCCACACAAGTTTGATAAAACGAGTATAAACTTTATGTAAAAAGATATACGATCAGACCACATGATACATAAGCCAACATATAATAAAGGGTAATATTCGTTCCGGCTGGCTGGTAGGTTCAAATCCCAACCACCGCTTTCAAAATGCTATGCTGGTCGCAATGCTAGAATCACACACGTTGCAATGGACAAAAAATAGTGCGCTGCGTAACGATACACTCCTGTGCTGGGCAAAGGAGAAATAATACAATGCGTAACGATACACCCCGGAACCTTGCAATGGGAGAAATAATGCAATGCGTACCGCTACAATCATGTACTGCGCAATGAAGGAATAATGCAATGCGTCACACCCCAATCACGTACTTTGCAATGAAGAAATAATGCAATGCGCGCCGCTACAATCATATACTTTGCAATGAAGGAATAATGCAATGCGTAGCTACAATCATGTACTTCGTTATGCAGAAATAATGTCAGGCGTCATAAGACAGTCCGGTAATTCATTAGCAGCAATATTGGCAATGTGTATTACGACCATCAGCCTCTTCGATAACAGTTGCCCCCCACACGTATTAACGATGACATAAAGTACAGCTTCTCACTCTGGCCCCAGTACTGCCACTCCTGAACGCAGTATGGGCCCCAACCTGAGCCGAAGCAAAGGCTCACATCGACAGAAGGACTGAGAGGCCGAGAGAGTGTCCCTCCGAGCCCGCACCCCGCCCAGGCAGTGATCCACGTTACCTGGGGGCGCGACCCCACTCTCCTCTCCTCCTTCAGCAAACTGGGCCTTCCGTGTAGAACTTTCTCAATGGGCCTCAGCAGCTCGGCCTGGCAGCTCAGCTCCTCCGGGGCTGCCGGTCTGGGCTGCAACTGTTAGGAAGGTCTCAGGCGGCCGCAGGGGACACGTACCCCACGCCCCTGAGATTACGTTACTCCGGGTGCACGTTCACCAAAGCACCCTCCGGGTCTCCTCTGGCACGAAGCCACACACACAACGCTGATGGGACTTCACGTCGACTCCGAGTGCACGTTCACCAGGCACTCATTCCTGCAGTCTCAGTTGGCACCAAGACACGCACACCGCGTTGCAGAGACTCACTTTCTTCCTGTGCACACGATGATCAGCCGATCACCTCCACAGTCCCAGGTTGCACCAAAGCACGCACACTGCTTCACTGAGACTTACTCCAACTCCGGTGCCCTGATATCCAGCCGCTCTTCACCAACGCCTTCGGCCGCACCCCGAAACGCTCACCGTGTCCGAGCCTCACTTCACCTCCGGTGCACTCGATGACCAGGCACTCTTCACCAGCGCCTCCGGTGCACCCTGACACGCACCCTGCGCGTCCGAGACTCACTCCACTTCTGATGCACACGTTAACCAGGCACTCCTCACCAACGCCTCCTGTGCACCACGACACACACCCTGCACGTCCGAGTCTCACTTCACCTTCGATGCACACATTGACCAGGCGCTCTTCACCAACGCCTCCTGTGCACCACGACACACAACCAGCGTGTCCGAGACTCACTTCACCTTCGATGCACACATTGACCAGGCGCTCTTCACCAACGCCTCCTGTGCACCACAACACGCACCCAGCGCGTCCGAGTCTCACTTCACCTTCGATGCACACGTTGACCAGGCGCTCTTCACCAACGCCTCCTGTGCACCACGACACACACCCAGCACGTCCGAGACTCACTTCACCTTCGACGCACACATTGACCAGGCGCTCTTCAACAACGCCTCCTGTGCACCACGACACGCACCCAGCGCGTCCGAGTCTCACTTCACCTTCGATGCACACGTTGACCAGGCGCTCTTCACCAACGCCTCCTGTGCACCACAACATGCACCCAGCGCGTCCGAGTCTCACTTCTCCTCCGTGTGTCCAAGATCACAGGGAACACCTTCCGAGGGTCTCAAGCTGCCACAACACGAGCCCACCGCATTGCTTGAAACTTCTCCGGAATCTTTTATGTTCCTGTGTTTCCAAACAGGGAGCCAGCTCACCTCGGGCCCTTGGGGTAACAAGACACAGCACAAAGCACAGGCTTCTTCAAGCAGGGGGACCCAGCGCATACAGCACAGTCCCAACAGCCTCTTCCTTGGTTAAAACAGCAAACTGCAGACCAGCCTCAGATCACGAAGCAAGGGTCGGTCCTTCCCAGCAGTCTCTTCAGTTGTTCCTTCCTTAGCAGAGGTTCCTCTTGACCACGAAATAGGTCCAAGCCTTTTCAGTCTCAATCCATTTCTATTCCAACGTTCAGGGGTCTCAGCTCTCATAGTTATACCCCTAAATGTGTTTGAAGTTCGTTGTGCTCAGGGGTCCCTGACCCCTGCCTAAATCAGTTCTGGGTGTCTCCCTCCCAGTGTCATCTTTCTCCCTTTGATACTGGGGGTCTGGATCCTTAATCACTCAGCAGGAGATGGGTCAATTGTTTTATAGCCGCAACCCAGGCCTCTTCACCTCCGGGTGCTTTTCCTCGCCTACTCTCCAGATGCAGGTCAGCCTGCTGCTATCTCAACCCCTCCCTGGGTCAAGACCTCCCCCAGCTCCTCTCCCCTCTCAGATCCAGACAGTCAATCCACATTCAGCAGAGACACACAGAAAAGCTTAAAGCACAAAACTCAGCCACTTTCTAAAAGAGTGGCTTCTGAACACACAGTGACAAAACCACTTTCATAGAAAGATGTGTTATGACGCTGTGAGTTCATACATACTAAACTTCACCTCTCCATTTTAAACTTATGGGAAACTAGGCTAACAAACACAATACCCAGCCTCCCCCATCCTGTCCTATGGGCAGGATGGCCTTTCACCAGTGAAAAACGAAATGGAGTGTTTTTCACAGTCAGGACATAACACACACCTCAGTATATGTCCTGCCTTTTACCTACACTGCACCCTGCCCAGGGGTTACCCAGGACCTACCACAGGGGTGCCCACTGTGTACGCAAAAGGGAAAGTAAGGCCTGACAAGTGGTTGCACTTGTCAGGACAACATGCTAACTTAGCAAACTGCGCGCAGGCCCTACGCTGCAGGCCTGAGTTCCCTTCTCCGCGCACCTTTGCATTACTAGCCCTGGCACACAGTGCACATCACTAGGGACTTTACTAGTAAGGCAACATACCAATCATGGCCAACCAATTACCGTTACACTTTACACAGGGAACACTTAAACTTTGACACTGATCAGCAGTGGCAAAGTACCCAAAGCATCTAAATTGGCAACTCTATGTCAGGAAAACGGTCTAGGGGGAAAACAAAAGGTTTAGGGAACTTAAGCCAAAAAGGCCAAGTCCTACAGTGATTATATGCTGAATGCCTATGCAAAGCTGTTATATGAGTATGTGAATACGATGGATGTGAGAGATTGTTATGTGTGTATGCAGTTGCCTGCAACAGTGGAGGAGGGTATTCGTTATCAACACCTGCCCCTGACGTATGGAATTACATGTAGTTTATTGCTTAGTATGTTTTAGGGTAAGGGTCACTATGAATAATATTTCTCAAACTACGATGTGGTGCTTTCTGAAGTTCCAGCTTACAAGCACCTGCATAAGTATGATTATTACAAGCAGCACGAGAGAATAGGGAAATATTTCATACCTACCGTTACTTTAGATACAGCTTATGCTCATCGTTATAATTTGATGTGCCTATTAACGGACATAGAAAAGAGGTTCATAGATCAAGTAGAAGATAGACATAGACAATTAGCTGTAAAATTTATTAGTAGAGAGGGAAAATTTGAGTGGACCAAGGAGGAGTTAGCGCACAAAGCAAAAGGGAGCTATGGTCCAATAGCTTTAGATTTTGAACAGCGAGGAAAGCTTTGCATTAGACAGGTACAGACTTATTATGATAGATCTTTGTTGGACAGAGTGTGTGTGACCACATTTTCACGATTGAAGCCACTGTAAAGTAGTTCTATCAGAAAGCAGTGCAGGTGGTACCAAATGTGTATTTCGTGTGTGGAAAAAATGCAAATGTGAGGTTGCCACTGAATCTGTATGGCACATGTTATGTGGCTGTTGTGTTCCCCAAGATTTATCATGTTGAGGATCTCGGACCGTTGAAAGGGGAATTACACCATAGCGAGAAACGAGGTGCTCGTGCAGGAGAGATTGTTGGAGAAGTTTTTGGAGCAATGATACCACGTTTTTGAGTGGTTCTGAACGATATAAAGATTAGAAGGTTGTCAACTATTGTGGATAAGTTGTCAGTGAATACAGTTCAGTTTTTGCTGCTTGTAGACGGAGAGATGGTGTTGATAAGAGCCATGGTGATGCAGAACCGCCTTGCTCTAGATGTGCTATCAGCAAAAGAGGGTGGAGTCTGTAAAATGCTGAGGGTCCAACAGTGCCGCACTTATATCCCAGACTATAGCAAGGATCTGAGGAGGTATATCAGTAACATCACTGAGATTCACCATGAGGTACATGAATTGGCGACTGAAGGAGTTTGGGACAAGGTTGGGAAGGGACTTGGAAAAGTTGGCAGCTGATTTGCCAACCTTGGTAAGGGAATTCTTGGTTACATCCTGAAGCCAATCATCATAGTGGTGGTTTGTGTGATTCTCTTGATTGGACTGGTAAGGGTCTACAAATCACACACAAGGAGATGATGGACGGAGCGCTAAAACTTTTCAGACACTCACCCCCAGTCACAGATCTGGGTTGAATCCATCATCGTTCTTTAGCTCACTTCGCCACCTCAGTTCAGACCCAGCCATATGCAAATTAGTCTTGACCCTGTGCCTCATGGGAACAGTCCAGCCCGAACTGCCAAGCCAGGTCTTCCCTGAACCGGAAACAAGCATCCTGAGACCGGTTTCGGGGTAACACCCCTCTTCAGCCAGGCTAGCTTGAATCCAGTGGCAAAGTGAGCAAGGGACCCACGTCTGGGCATACCCTGCCAACTTAGGGCGAACAAAGCAAACACAAGGAGATGATGGATGGAGTGCTGAAACTTTTAAGACACTCACCCCCAGTCACAGATCTGGGTTGAATCCATCATCGTTCTTTAGCTCACTTCGCCACCTCAGTTCAGACCCAGCCATATGCAAATCAGTCTTGACCCTGTGCCTCATGGGAACAGTCCAGCCCGAACTGCCAAGCCAGGTCTTCCCTGAACCAGAAACAAGCATCCTGAGACCGGTTTCGGGGTAACACCCCTCTTCAGCCAGGCTAGCTTGAATCCAGTGGCAAAGTGAGCAAGGGACCCACGTCTGGGCATACCCTGCCAACTTAGGGCGAACAAAGCAAACACAAGGAGATGATGGACGGAGCGCTGAAACTTTTCAGACACTCACCCCCAGTCACAGATCTGGGTTGAATCCATCATCGTTCTTTAGCTCACTTCGCCACCTCAGTTCAGACCCAGCCATGTGCAAATCAGTCTTGACCCTGTGCCTCATGGGAACAGTCCAGCCCGAACTGCCAAGCTAGGTCTTCCATGAACCGGAAACAAGCATCCTGAGACCGGTTTCGGGGTAACACCCCTCTTCAGCCAGGCTAGCTTCAATCCAGTGGCAAAGTGAGCAAGGGACCCACGTCTGGGCATACCCTGCCAACTTAGGGCGAACAAAGCAAACACAAGGAGATGATGGACGGAGCGCTGAAACTTTTCAGACACTCACCCCCAGTCACAGATCTGGGTTGAATCCATCATCGTTCTTTAGCTCACTTCGCCACCTCAGTTCAGACCCAGCCATATGCAAATCAGTCTTGACCCTGTGCCTCATGGGAACAGTCCAGCCCAAACTGCCAAGCCAGGTCTTCCCTGAACCAGAAACAAGCCTCCTGAGACCGGTTTCAGGGTAACACCCCTCTTCAGCCAGGCTAGCTTGAATCCAGTGGCAAAGTGAGCAAGGGACCCAAGTCTGAGCATACCCTGCCAACTTAGGGCGAACAAAGCAAACACAAGGAGATGATGGACGGAGCGCTGAAACTTTTCAGACACTCACCCCCAGTCACAGATCTGAGTTGAATCCATCATCGTTCTTTAGCTCACTTCGCCACCTCAGTTCAGACCCAGCCATGTGCAAATCAGTCTTGACCCTGTGCCTCATGGGAACAGTCCAGCCCGAACTGCCAAGCTAGGTCTTCCATGAACCGGAAACAAGCATCCTGAGACCGGTTTCGGGGTAACACCCCTCTTCAGCCAGGCTAGCTTCAATCCAGTGGCAAAGTGAGCAAGGGACCCACGTCTGGGCATACCCTGCCAACTTAGGGCGAACAAAGCAAACACAAGGAGATGATGGACGGAGCGCTGAAACTTTTCAGACACTCACCCCCAGTCACAGTTCTGGGTTGAATCCATCATCGTTCTTTAGCTCACTTCGCCACCTCAGTTCAGACCCAGCCATATGCAAATCAGTCTTGACCCTGTGCCTCATGGGAACAGTCCAGCCCAAACTGCCAAGCCAGGTCTTCCCTGAACCAGAAACAAGCCTCCTGAGACCGGTTTCAGGGTAACACCCCTCTTCAGCCAGGCTAGCTTGAATCCAGTGGCAAAGTGAGCAAGGGACCCACGTCTGGGCATACCCTGCCAACTTAGGGTGAACAAAGCAAACACAAGGAGATGATGGACGGAGTGCTGAAACTTTTCAGACACTCACCCCCAGTCACAGATCTGGGTTGAATCCATCATCGTTCTTTAGCTCACTTCGCCACCTCAGTTCAGACCCAGCCATATGCAAATCAGTCTTGACCCTGTGCCTCATGGGAACAGTTCAGCCTGAACTGTCTACAAATGGCACAAGGCAGGACAGGCTGAGAGATCTCTTAGAGAGTGGGAGAGGAGGATGGAGAGACTGCAGGACAGTCACTATGAGAATCCAAAAGTCTAGAAAAGTTCTGACAGGGAAAGCTAGCTACGACTTCTGTTTAGGTCGGTTCTCTCTACAGGGAGTTATAGTTGGTTGTGATGACACGTGTCATCAGAGGGGGGACTGATAGAGCTCAATTGTGCTCTTTTCATTTGTAGGGGTACATCATAATCACGAGTAGTTCTCACCTGCATTCATTCTCTTATCGTATTAACATGTAGATAGTAGAATGTGCACTGTAATAAAGTGAAAAGTGATGTGTTAGGTATATTTTCCATGTGAACATGAAGAAATCAAAGTTGCAATACATACGTGTTTAGCTGAAAACATTAATGTGCAGAATTGTTTCAGATGCTTACGCTTATTCATATATTTGATGTGCTCATGTAACGTGTTGACTTAGAAATGCTCCGTAAAAGTGTTAATTTATATGTAATTTCATGAGGCCTATGTGCTATTTCTCTTATATTGGCTGGTTTCTGTGGGTCTGAAATGAATTCTCCCTGAAGCTCTTGTATGAGAGATTTATTAGTTGAATTTCATGTGCATGTTGGATTTGTTCTTTTCTCACGTTTCTGTTGCAGTTGGAGAAATTCATCTTTGTTAGTTAGAATAACGCTTGTGTTTTAGGAGTTAGGCTTAGGGAGGAGAGGATATATTTGTACAAAGAGTGCTGATAATGTGGGACGGTGTTCTTTCTCACTGGAGAAGCCTGGGAATCAAGGTCATCCAGCCAGGAGCTGGGAGTATCGAAACTGAGTGGAAAATCACCTATGAGGAGGTGCCCAGCAGAATGAGGAGATTGGACGATGTGTAATGGGCGTGTTTTATGATTTTGGTGTTGAAATTAGGGATAGTGCCCCGGGGGTTGAGTCAGGAGAAGAGAGGAGATCGATGGTGAGGAAAGAAGCATCTTAGAATGAGCTCTGTAGCCTTTGGCTACTTGACCGATACAACGTGAGTGTACTTCTTAGGAAGTATTCAGTCGCTGACACCTTTTCCTAACTTGCCTGGGAAATGCTAAGTAGGGATGTCACGTTAGTGGGAGAGTTGGGACAGACTAATGCTTTTTGCTTACGAACCCCCAATGCAGTCTGATCTTGATGTGAGGGCACTTATTGCCTGCATTCTTGTTTTGGAATTCGTCATTCTTTACATGCTCCAAAGATTCAATTTCGCTCGTAGGTTTGGCTTTGTATTAGTTCCGATGTATTTCTACAGCCTCATCTTGAGGTGCTTGTATGTCCAGCTATATGTGGCTTTGTAATAAACCCACTAACCTAGAGTCAGTGATTCTTCTGAGCCATAAATTATTGTGCCTTTGAACCTGATGTGAAAAGTTATTTCTCCCCTCTACACTTCTAAGCAGGTACCAAAGGTCCATTGACCGAGAGTTCCAGAGTAAATTAGAGAAAGGGAACCCGGCCCCATCACAAGCAATAAGTGGCCTGGCTTTGAATACACGTTACTATGGGCATGATTACAAGTTGCTTGTTAAATTCCGTCACATTCGTAAAGTTTGGAATTACGAGTTGTTAGATGCTTAATGCATCTGATAATTATCGGATGTGTTAAATAACTCAACCTTTGTTAAATTTCAGCAGGTCCAACCCTCCAAATTTTAAATGGGAAACCACACAGTATTTACCGTATCATGCAGATTTTGGTGCATTAAACACCCAAATCTGCATGTTATTCCGCTACAACCCATAATAGGTGGTATTTATCAGACTCAATACATAAAGTACCTGTGGTAAGGGACTATGAAGGACCTTTTAGTGCTCTATAAGAAACTTCTAACCATTCCCAACAAGTCAAGATGGGACTCGAGGAGCAGATCCCACAATAAATAATTCTCCAATTTAATTAATACTAGAGTTTTGAAAATGCATCTTCCCCATCCCTGCCTGTGCACGGCACAGCTCAGCTGTAACCTTCATTGTTAAATAATTGTATGAAATTCAGTTAGTTCTATTGTCTTGCTCGCTCTGTAACATTTATAAAATGTAATGTTTTCTTTTCCTGGAGACAGAAATTTTACAATTGTATGTAATTGAAGGCCACTTACTTCAGACAAATGAATATGGCTTTTATATTTTGAATGTGATATTGTTTTCTGTCTAGTGCATAGTACAGCATATTCATTAGATGTGGTCCAAAGTCAATATTACCATGTGATGTATTTTCTATTTACCTACTGTTTGTAAAATGTATTTTTCTTTGTCACACTACAGTGACTGCATAGTTTGTTAGTGACAATATGTATAAAAATCCACCATTTGGTAAATAAGCCAGGTCTTCTTCTGGCCCTCTTAGAGAACAGACTCTATGCTGGTCTCTTTATCATTCTCTTCTTAGAAGTATTTTCAACTTCTGTCCTGCTTTGCTAAGGAGTCCTTATGACAAATGCTCCTTGATTCTTTTTTGCCTTGTGCTAGACAGTATTCTGTAATGGCTATTAATTAGATTAGGGCTTAGTTTCTGCTGCCTATGATTATTTGCATATTGTATATTATGAACTGATTGACTACTCAATACCTTTTTGCCTTCTGTATTTACTTCTTAATTTTAAACAAACCTTCAGGTTTGTACTTTGAATTTCTGTATTATGTGGATTTTCCTGAGTGGATTTCTTTTTGTATCTGGGTAATCCTATGATTGTTTAGACTCTCATCGCTTAGAAACTCACACATAGCCCTGATTCATTTACTGGTACTTTTCATGTAAAAAGCACCAACATAACATTACATAGACCAACACCAAATGCAGTAGCCCAAGACTGTTTCTTTTTTGTTGTGAATAACGCAGATGGCTTGCTGACGTCATTACAGTGAAAGTGGAAGCCAGTCAACTTATTTCACTTGCATTGGTGCTTGGGGGCATCTCTACCCTAAAAGATGCCTGCTTGGTGATCCCTACAGAAAGGTGATATCCAAGCAGGAATCCATCGTTAGACAGGGATTTCTTAAGAAGGGGGAGCAGCCCCCTGGAAATGGGTTAGTGCCCCCCTCTCCCTCTCTCAGGCACAACTGTCTTTCTGCCCCACCCCCAGAGGGTGCAGAATGCTCACTAAACATCAAGGAATTGTTTATAATCAATATAAAAAGGGGTTGGGGGAATGCCCAAGCATTGGGTAGAGCACCCACCCTAAAACACTTTTTACCCCCAATCCATCCTCCTGGGGCAGAAAGTCCTCTACACACCAGGTACATAAATGCAAAACAAAAGATGAGGGCCGCCCAACTAAGCATAAGGCTGTGCCTCAACCCCAAAATGGATGCAACAGACTTTCTGCCCTATGGTGGTGCTTTGGGCAGTATACCCCAAAGTTACAAATTGGGTCTTTAGTTAGCAGAGATATGCACCCTGTCCAAGTAGGGACCACAATTCTAGTCAGGGTGCGAAAGATATACACCCTAAATTAACCTGTGCTCATCCCCTGGCAGCTTGGCACAGAGCAGGTAGGCTTAACTTAAGAGGCAATGTTTAAAGTATTTGTGCAACATTTATTACAATAAAAGAGTGAAAACACCGCACAAAAATAATTCACACCTGGTTAGAAAACTAGAGCTTTATTTATTGAACAAAACAAGACCAAAACAAAAAAAATCCAAGAAGTAGAACTGGAGTGATGAATTTTTAAAGAATATCTTGAAATGTACTGCTTAGAAACTTAAAGTGCCAACCAGGGCTATCTGGTCGCGCTGGACTGGGTAAAATCTGAAAAGTCAAGCTGACCGCGATGGAGCACGGGTCGAATACAAGAGCCACGCAGAGCCTGCTGCAAACAGTACCTTCACGGAGGAAGCGCCAAAGTCGAGGAGCAACTGCGAGGAATTGTTGGTGGTGATGCATCATTGTCGATCCGTCAGATTGCAGGCGATGCGTCGATTCCGAGTCACACAGTTGGGGGATGCTTCATCATCTCACCCCTGGAAATGAAGGTAATGCGTCATCGTCGAGCCACGCAGCCGATGCTGTGATGTCTTTGGAGCCGCAATGCACCAACGTCAAAAGGAATGTGTAGGTTCTGACCAGCGCAAAGTCGATGATGTGTGGATTTTGAAGCTCCAGCACAGAAAACCCACTTCCAAGGGCCCAGGACTGGATTGGAACCATTTGGCAGGGTAGGACTCACAGATGGCAGAGTTTAGGTGCTGGTTGGAGAGTTACATGCAGTCTTTTATGTCTCTGAGACTGCAGAACAGAGGGAGAGCAGACAAGCCATTGGAGTCACTCTGGGTTCAAGTGGTGTAGGTCCAGTAATTCTCACCCAGGCAGAGAGGACAGCAGACAGTAGGTAGGTCAGAACAGAAGAAAAGCAGTTCTTCTAGTGCAGCAGTCCAGCAGAGTGGCAGTCCTTCAGCTGCACAGCAGTCCTTCTTACTGGCAGAGTATCCACAGGTCTAGAAGTGTACTGATTTGGTGGGGTCAGAAGTTCAGTTCTTCTATATCCAGTGGTGCCTTTGAAGTGAGGGAGACTTCAAAGAGGGGATTTGAGGTGCACAAAGGTCCTCCCTTTCCTGTTGTGGCTCCAAACACACTACATGGGGGTTTGCAGCACTTTGTGTGGGGACAGGCACAGCCCTATTGAAGTGCAAGTGTCTGCTCCTCCCTCCCATCCTGCCCAGGATGACCCATCAGGATGTTAATGGCCCATCAGGATGTGAACAGCTCATCAGGCACACCTCAGCTCCCTTAGTGTGTGGCTGACTAGAGCGAATGCACACAACCCAGCTGTCACCCACCCCAGACAGGTATTGGAGACAGGCAGAGGCACACAGGTCTTAAGAGCAGAAAATGCCAACTTTCTAAAAGTGGCATTTTTTAATTTGTAATCATAAATCCAACTTTACAATTAAAGTACTTTATCATTACAAGTCCATAGGTATGAAACATGACTGTTCTACTCCTTCTCAATCAGCAATTACACTTAATAAATGCATCAAGGAATCCCCAATGTTAACCTATGAGCGGGGTAGGCCACACATTAGTGAAAAATTAATTTGGGAGTTTTTTACTAACAGGACATGTAAAACTAAAAAGTATATGCCCTGCCTTTTACTTAAACGGCACTGTGCCTTATCAGCTACCTAGGGCTTATCTAAGAGGTGACTTGTGTATAATAATAGGGGAGTTTAAGGCTTGGCAAGGGTTTTGAAATGCCAAGTCAACATGGCAGTCAAATTGCACATACAGGCTGTGGAGTGGCAGGCCTGAGACAGGCTTAGCGGTACCTTAGGTGGATAGCACAATCAGTACTGCAGGCCCACTGGTGGCACTTAACTTACCGGCCCTGGGCATATATAGGACTTATAAGTAAATTGAATATGCCAATTGTGGATGCACCAATGTTACCATGTTTGGGGGAGTGAGCACATGTAATTAAGCACTCGTTAGCACTGGTAAAGTGCCCAGATGCCTAAGGCCAACAAAAACAGATCAGCAAAAAGTGAGGCAAAACAGGCAAAAGGTTTGGGGGAAGACCACCCTAAGGTTGACAGGTCTAACACCCACTCTGCCACTCCACTGGAGAACAAAAAGGCACTAGATGTCACTAGACACCAATGAAAAAAAGAAGCGATGGGGCTGCCCATCCAACATCGGTCCGTGCCCCCTTCCAACGATGAGTGTACAAAGCAGTGATGGCTGGAATGCTTGAAATAATCTCAACCACTGGTAATCACTCAGGGCTACATCCCAATCCATAATTATTTTGCACGCCATGCCGCCTCAGTTTGGACCTAGGTATATGCAAATCAGTCTTGACCCTGCTCCAACAGGAACAGTCCAGCCTGAGCTGCCAAGCCAGCTCCTCCATGAAGCAGGACAAAAGCTACCCAGGACCGGTTTCGCCTTAGCTATGGGATTATCAGCTGGGTACAGCTTGGTTCCAGTGACACAGTATGCATGGGACCCACATCTGGGCATACTCATCACACTTAGGGTGACACAATAAGTATACAAAACAGTGATGGCTGGAATGGTTGAGTAAATCTCAGCCACTGGTAACCACTTGGGCCGCATCCCAACACATCATTATTTTTCACACTATGCCACCTCAATTTGGACCCAGATGTGGGTCCTGGGCTCACTGTGCCACTGGAACCAAGCTATACCTGGATGAAGAGCCAATAACAAGGGCAAAACTAGTCCTGAGTTGATTGTGTTCTGGTTGAGGGTGGCCCTGGCCTGGCAGTTCATGCTGGATTTGTTCCCATGAAGGACAGGATCAAGACTGATTTGTACATGTCTGGGTCCAAACTGAGGTGGCATGGTGGATGAAAAATGAAGGATTGGGATGCGGCCCAAACGATTGCAAGAGACTAAGATTAATTCAAGCATTCCATCCATCACTTTGTTGTTTTTGCATTTGGCTCACTTAGTACGCCGGGTATGTCCAGACGTGGGTCCAGGCCTACTGTGCCACTAAAACCATGCTATTCCTGACTGAAGAGCCAATTACGAGGGAAAAACTGATCCTGGGTTGCTTTTGTTCAGGGATGACCTGGCCTGGCAGTTGGGGCTTCACTGTTCCCATGAGGAACAGGGTCAAGACAAATTTGCATATGGCTGGGTCCAAACTGAGGTGGCATGGTTGATGAAAAACTGTGGATTCGGCCCAATTGATTGCCAGTGGCTGAGATTAATTCAAGCATTCCATCCATCACTTTGTTGTTTTTTGCATTTGATGCCCTAAATGCACCAGGTTTGCCGAGGCGTGGGTCCAGGGCTCACTGTGCCACGGAACCAAGCCTTACCTGGCTGAAGAGCTCATAATAAGGGCAAAACTGGGCCTTGGTTGCTTGTGTTCCAGTTCAGGGAGGACTTGTCCTGTTAGTTCGGGCTGGACTGTTCCCATAAGGAGCAGGGTCAAGACTGATTTGCATTTGGCTGGGTCCAAACAGAGGTGGCATGGTGGTTGAAACCACGATGGATTGGGATTCGGTCTGATCAATTGTCAGGGGCTGAGATTAATTCAAGCATTCCATCCATTACGTTGTTGTTTTTGCATTTGATTCCCTAAGTGGGGTTTGCCCAGACATGGGTGCCGGGCTCACTGTGCCACTGGAACCAAGTTATACCCAACTGAAGAGCACATATCTAGGGCGAAACCAGTCCTGGATTCCTTGCATTCCAGTTCATGGAGGGCCTGGCAATTCCGGCTGGACTGTACCCATGAGGAACAGAGTGAAGACTGATTTGCATATGGCTGGTCTAAACTGAGGTGGCATTTGGGGCGCAAAATGATGGATTGGGATGCAGCCCTGAGCACTTGCCAGTGACTGAGATTAATGAAAGCATTCCAAACATCACTTTGTTGTTTTTGCATTTCACACCCTAAGTGCGCCAAGTATGCCCAGATGTAGGTCCTGAGCTCACTGATTCACTGGAACCAAGTATACCAGACTGAAGCTTCCATAACAAGGGCAAAACCGGTCCTGGGTTGCTTGTGTTCAAGTTCCGGGAGGACCTGGCCTGGCAGTTTGGGCTGGACTGTTCCCATGAAGACTGATTTACATATGGCTGGGTCCAAATTGAGATGGCATTGTGGGCAAAAAATTATGGATTGGGATGCGGCTCCAGCAATTGCTAGTGGCTGAGATTAAGGCAAGCATTCCATCTATCATCTTGTTGTTTTTGCATTTGAAGCCCTTCCAACAGTGAGTGCAACTATCTTTCTGCCCCCACTGGGGCTGATTGGTGTTGTTTATAACCAATCTGCCACTCTGCACCTTGTACACTAGACAACAGGGATTTCTGCATGGTGGAATAGACAAGAGGTGGTGGCAGACAGTGGTGGCAGCCAAATCAATATGGGCTTTACATAGTCCCTGGTTTGATCTTTTCCTGTTGTGGGTAGTAGGCAGAGCCACACAAGTGGAGCAGCATTTATATTGGGAGAAGTGTGGAAACACTGGATGACAGGAATTTTGTGGACCTACACTGATCCTGAAATGTTCTCTTTTAGAAATGTGAGAACTGTGTTTTGTCACAGTTTGAGGTTTCAGGGCATTGTGGGCAAGAAAAGGTAGGGGGATCCAAGCAAGCCAGACCACCTTGGACTCCCCTAGGCATCTAGTTTTCAGAAATGTTTGGGCTTGGTAGGTTCCAAGCCCAGGCCCAAATATTGAAGCTATTCCCATTGCCATTTGCATTTTCGGGTCTTTTTTGCTGTAGTGTTTGAGTAGAAAAAGCATTGATTCTCTGTAACGCACATTAGCAGGTACCATCTTTAGGAGTTAGCGCTCAATCTTTCTCAGATACCTCTGAGTATGTATAAGTCTGGTTAATTTCAGAAAAACCTTTCATAAAGTACCATAAATCATGCCTGCTCCATGACACATGAATGTGCGTTGGACCAGCAACCTCTCCCAAATGGAAACTCTCCTGCAACAGTACAACACAATAAATCATTTGCACCACTAGTACCTTCATCTTTCTAATGCTTTGCAACTCATATGCTCTTATGTCTTTTGACATCTTCCCAATCTCTAATGTTCTCCAGAAACGTTTCAATATAATGTCTCTCTCGTGCATTGTTGTTTCCTTTCGTATTTCAGCTTCTGAAATTTACATTGCATAAAATGCACAAATTCTGCTCTTGTCTAGGTTCACATTCATTTCTTTAGCTAGTTTCCCCAATTTCTCAAATGCATGACACAGTCACTTACCTGCTTCTAAAATCAGAAAGACCAACTCATCAGAATAATTTTGGAAGCGTATTGCCTGAATTACGTGAACCCACAAAATGTTCCAAATTACCTCTACTTTCATTAGATCTCACTTCAAGCTCCAGCAACTCCACAGCCACCAATAAAGTAGCATCTTTCTATACTCTCTGCATTCCATCCTTATTATAGGGCGAGGTCTTGCACTCAAAAACTAATTTACCACTTTATCTTCCTCATCCGAATCATTCTGGATGGCACCTTTAGATTTTTCATTTTACTGGTCTGTGCTCACCACATCAAACACAGAGGAGGAATCTCCCACAATGTCTAACACTTCTCTACGCCATGCCTGTATTTGCTGCTGCAATCTAGACTCCTTCCGATCCTCAATAGCTTTGCTGACTTGCCCCTTCACGCTTTTTCGTTTGCCTGTGTGTCCCACCCATACTGAGCAGGCATTGGCTAAAGTTTTATATCAAATAAACAATGTCTCAGAAAAGGAATTTATTGCAAATCAAATGTACTATTCCTGGGAAACTGTTACTTTGTATCACTCTATGCGTGCTTATTCCATTATTTCAACCACAAACATGTATGTATTCTAACTATAATAAACATTTCATGAGCTGGACTTTCCAGTGGCTGAGATGGTTGTGCCGCATGAAGGAACTTCTCAGACTTACCAGACTTTACACTCATTGTTAAAATCACAAATTCAGAACAAATGCAAAACAAATGAATACGAAACAATGTGTCACAAATGCAATATACACTAAAAACTCTACTGGGGCAGGTTTACAAGAAAGTGACTCAGTGCAGAACGCAAGCCATTTGGCTGCGCCGCACTGAGTCACTTTCAAAGCACAGGGATGCGACATATTTACAACAATATGTCGCATCTCTGTGCTTCCCCCTGCACTGGCGCACAAACTTCTGCAATGCGCCGGCGCAGACACCCTTGCACCATGGTGCAAGGATGCCTGCGTCGTGGGAAGATTGTTTTTGTTCAGGAAGGGTTCCCTTCCTGCACAAAACAATCTGAAATGCCGTTTTTCAACTTCTATGTGTGCTGCATTAGCACACATAGAAGTTGAAAAACATCATTGTTTCAATGATTGTTTATGTGCAGGAAGGGAGCCCTTCCTGTACATAAACAGTCATTAGAGGTGATTTCCTCTTTCTATGTGTGCTGCAGAATGCAGAGGAAAAGAAAACGAGGAGAAATGAATACATTTCTCCTTGTTATGCCTCCCTACCCCTCCCCTGGGGAGGCGTAGCATTCACACGCATTTCCAGATTTACGATTCCTCGTAAATCTGGAAATGTGTCTGGTTCCATGGGTGTTGCGTGGGAACACCCACAGCAACACCCATGGAACACCCCTTTCACACAAAGTGCTGTGTGCAAAGGGGCCATATTTACAAGGGCAGTAACATGCGCCACCAGTACAACACTAAAAGTGACGCACAGGTGGCGCAAGGGGCTTGTAAATCTGCCCCTACTGTGTTTATGATCACTGGGAAAATGGAAGGAAATTCAAACTCTGCACAAGTACACTAGTGTTAAAAAGCGCTACACAAACAAATTAAGAGCTAGACCTCGACCAGCGACACCCTACTCAGGACGCAAAAAAGTTTTATATTTTGCACAAATAAACTACTATCACAATTCTGTTTCAATTTAGGACACACTTACAACTTCACCATTAAGAAAATCATAAAACTAAAAACCTTGTGAACCTGGCATGCCGCACCTTAATCCTACACAGACACTATACTTGACTTGAGGGGGGGGGGGCAAAAAAACAAAAAATCAAGAAAAAGAATGCACAAAGTGTTAATACATGGGGAGAGGATATAGCCGAACGGCTAGGTCGGTCGACCTCAAATCTGGGGAACCGGGTTCGAGTCTCAGCAATGACGCTGAATATCCTGTGATTCTGGGCAAATACTTAATCTTCCTGTGCCTAACAAAAATGAATGTGTCCTTGTGAAAGCAACTGGTGCTCTGATACCCGATACCTTTGGGTCAAGTTTGCGCTATATAAAACTCAGAGAAAAACCCCCCACATAATTAAGAGTAGTGACATTACCGCACTGTAAAAAATAAAAACACATCAACTCCGCGCTAGACACACACATCTACCTCCCGCATCAAACGTGCTTTATATTCACCAGTCTGAAACTGGATCACCTTTCCTTTAGTAAGTTCACCTGCCCATGGAATTCTCAAATTTGAGAGTCAAATTATATGAGTTCCCACCACAATTCTCCACCAAAATGTTCAGCGCTTCTGTTCTACAGAGAAGGGATGATCTGTAGGATCAGCCGAGTCAAATTGGATTAAAAAACTCAGCATCGAAGAATTCCACCAAAGCACTCACCTGGTCTTTCGTTATAGTAGATTTATTCAGTAAGTATATCAAACATTACAGTAGTAATGTGACTATCAAAGATAGCACCAATAATCAGTACAATGTGTATGTTCACGGCACATAAAGTGCCTAAAGAAAAACAATATGCAAGCCAAATTAAAACAGCATAATCAAATAGTCAAATCAGAAGACTGAGCAGCAGAGTGCTCTGTGCAACAAGACCAAAGTGTGCTCAATGCCTGTAAGATATGCCCATAAAGTAAGCATTCTAAAAATAAGCTTTCTAAAATGAGCTACTTGCAATAAATTTGAGTCTTCTTATAAGGTTTTGAACAATACAAACAATTCATGTGTACAGAACTATTTGTGGCACATTTAATAGATAACATTCTGGAAGCTACAAGAACAAAACCAAAATGTTACCTAAAAAGAAAAACATTCTTGCTTGCTTTCTGTCCGGACACTTGTATCTTATAAAATAGAAATACACTATAATTTTCTGGGCAAGTATGGATTTCATGCACATAATATTCCCACCAGAAAAAAATAACAACTTCAAAATATTTAGCCTTAATTTGTTTCTTTGCACAGAATTTTATTTGCACGTACTTTATGCTGGAAGGAAGCATTGCATAAATATAACAATGTGAGAATATTTGCACTTCTACCAAACCACATGCAGACTTCGTCCTTGTAATGTTACATCTTGCATGGAAAGATACAACAGACCAGCAAGCCAGGCAGATTAAAACTAATTCACGATATTTTTCTATGTTACAGAGAAAGATATTCGTGCACATTTATTTGTCCTGCACGTTAAGGCCTACAAAGTTGGCATCTACAAAATGATACCAAATTGATTTCAAATGTGTTAATTTGCTACTCATTAGCTATACTTGCTATTAAACCTGTGTGCTACAGGATGTTAGCATATTCATGTAATGTGCAAGACGACTGAGACATTTTGTCGAACACAACAGGATATTTTCAGGGTTTCTAAAGTTCCCAGAGCGGTTTTGCCAAAGGAGGTAAAACTGCTCTGCTTTCTTTATCTTAATGGATGAGTGTAGATGGAAGAACCCGCTGGTACCTCAGTTGCATTATAACTGTATCCTAATGGCCAATTTAAGAAATTGACAGATCTGATGGAGCATCATCAAATGGTATTTCCAAGGTCAGTATTTGTGGTTGGAACTCTAACTTTGAAATTGGATTCAGGGGCTGATAAACCAAAGGCTAGCTGGTGCCATATTGAACATGTATTTCAAGTAGTTCATTCAGACTGTTTACGTTATAACTTCTATTATTAAATATAGACTTCAGCATTATAAGAATATGTTTGATGTTTATGTTTCACCAACCAAAGAACAGAGTTAGAGACCTCGGGATGGGGGTCAGTATTTATGCCTTCTGTACCAATCAGTTTCTACGGACAGAATACACGTTAACTACCTGTTCCAAAATGAGATCATTCTGGCAAAGTGTCTTCTGTTGTAACTCTCGATTATGGCTGTTTGGTTGTACTCTTGGAATCTTCATGTATTTATTTTTTGTATGAACATTGAAAGATAATATATTGCTGAAGGGTGGAAAGACTCTTCTCTCACTTTTACTGCATGGCTTAAGGAGACTTGGGAAGGTGGCTTTTTTCAATAGATCTTTTGGAAACGACTCAAGACCTGGCTCTTCTTACTTTATCTTACTTGCTTATTGGTCTATGAAGTAACTGCACTCCTTAGCTCTGTGAAGCGCTGGTAGGGGCAGCCATGCACCCTTTAATCTCAAGCATTAACAAAATAGAGTTGGGCAAAGTACAAGGGTAGTCAGAAAAGATCTACCATGGTATGCACTGAATTCTATACTGATAAGGGATAATAGGACTGCTGGCACTTCAGCATTTAATCCCTGCCAATATTAAATATTGCCTATTATTATTAGTTCAAAGGTATAACCTTTTATTTCCTTTATATATATCATTAAGCTATGTTTGATGGATCTAATCACTAAGGCCCTCGTTATGAGATGGCGAATTTTAACTGGAGCAATATCTCAGATTGAAATACTTTAAGTTGTCATTGAAAGTGAGTTTGGCCCAAGAATTATGGGATCCAAAAATTCTGGACCCTTATAATTCTGACCCAGTGACACTGGGCTTGTGGCTAATGCTGCTGGGCGGGGCCTGTGAGTAGCAGCATTGCCCGGCCCAGGTGTGTCCCATGCAGCAGTCCAGGAGAGCAGACTATGCTCCTCCCAGACAGGCACAAGTATGCCCTAGACCCTTGCTCTCGCCCCCCCCACCCTACTCCCTACTCCCTAATTGCAATGTCAGCATTATTTGTTCTGAAGTGGTAAAAAAGTGTCTCAGTTGTTATTCCCCATTTCCTGAGGAAAACTCTCAATTTCCCGTCTTATGGCGTAAGTATAATCTCCCTTCAAATGAGGTAATGTTACTGCCTACACCTCACTATCAGAAACTGTGCAGATGAAACAAATGATACAACTACAATGGAAACGCCAGCTTTGACACACAGTTAAAATGCAATGTCCACCTACATTTCACTGCAAACTCAGAATACTTCTCAGAGTCATTGTAAGATGTTGCAATACTTATTGCATGTGGTGACTGCAGAAGGGCGAAAAGCATACATACAAGAACTGTCTCCTACCAGATGAGGCACACTCCCATGCATGCACATCACCGACCACTGACAGCTCCTTACTTTAGTCCTTTTCCTTTGGGTGACCAGTTCATCAATGGAACAGATAGATATGCCTTACCATGTTATGCCCTCTCCATCATAGAACAGAGGGGATACACATGCACATTCCATTAACAGATTCACTGTGAGACTGAACACTTTATGTGCATCCTTCAACTAATTTGTAGGACCCGAGGCCACCTGGTGATACAAAGCCAGGCATTTGTGCATTCATATGGTCATCACTCTGAATCCTTGGCACTCAAGAAGAATCCCATGCCAGGAGTATTACCACAACTACTCAGGTGAGGGCTGGTCAAGCAATCCTTAAGATGACCATAAACTGAAAGTGTTGGTATTTTGAGGAGAGTGGCAGTTGCTCATGGAATGTGGCACTTGGGCAGGTAAGAGATGCTGATGTATCTGTAAGATTCTATATGAGAGCAGTAGTGGAAGCCCTCAGACGTATCCTGACAACTGTCTTCTTTTGTACACCCATTCCTACACCCTTCCTCCTTAATTTGTTTCCTTAGCCATTCCTCTTCCTCCCGCCTCTGTTCCACTAATTTCACCCTGAAAGAACGCTAGTTTTGACTCTGTGTCTACCTGTACTCTTTTGCATCGCATTGTCTTTTCTGCCTTCACCGCTATCTCCACTTTCTGGGTCTTTTAAATCTCTTCCTCAGCAGATCCTTCAGAGGCACTTCAATCCATCACTCTTTTACAGGAAAAGTGTTCTTATTTGCCCTCTTGACCTTGTTTTCAGTCTTTGATAATTGTTAGTTTTACCTTATGTTGAAATGCTTGCTCCCTGTAAGCTGAGACATATGTCTCTTCAATATTTCAAATTGAAAAGGAGCTGACGCCTAAGCTGGTAGAGCTTGCAACAAAAAATGCAAAATAAATATAAAAAATAAATAAATTGTGAAGGCAGGTGGTGGTTGTTTCTGTCTATGAACAGATGCTTTTCTAGCTGTATACAGACTACGGTTCTACTGACTCCCTCGGGCAATATCTAACCAATCGCCTATTACTCAGACTGCAGTATTCATCCAATCCCCTATAGTTGAGGTACTTCACTTCTGTCTGAGTGTTTGCTGTATGGATCTGCTTACAAGTGGCATGGAGAGCAACTACATGCTCTAGGAATGCTCTGTAAATGATGTATTTTTTGTTTGTACGGTGGCATCTTGAATCAGTATTAAGGCCTTTTGGGCTTACCAGTGCTCACAACAGTCACAGGCCAATGCCTCAGAAACTCTATATTGTTGTTACATTTGTCTGGTTTCTGGTCTGTAATTTATATATACCTCACAATACCACCTGGTTGAAACTGAGGTGGCTGCTTGTGCAGCTCGTTGGACGTATCCCAGCAACAACTTGGCCCAATTCGAGTTGTCTGTTCTCTCTGTCCTGTGCCTTCACGATGCACATTGTTTTGACCTTGTGTTTCCCTCCGTTCCCTCCAATTTATGAAGTCTGGGGAAATAACTGCAAAGACACTTTCTATTCTTGCTTTCTATGGAGTCACAATTCAAAGATGGAACACCTTAATATTAGACTCTGTATTGATGCCAGTTCTGGGCAATTGTTGCCCCCCCGCCCCCATGAGACCAATAATTTGTAATCAATTTGGCTTGTGGGGGGACTGTACAGTAGAAAGGAGGCTGGCATTAGGACCAGGACGTTGAATTGATGTCCACCCCATTGTTGGGATTATGCCTAAAACTACTACTATGCCCTATCTACATGATGAGTTACTGGTCTCTCTAGAGAGCAGCTGTACTGACCTCAAGGACCACACAAGGCTCTTCTGACTGAGATCTGCATAGAGGATGGCTTGTGGAGGGAGCCTGCAAAAGAGGCACAAACAGCAGCAGTCCAGCTGACTCGCCACCAATCTCACAGTCGGATCACAGCTGCATTGGAAGACCTTCCTGGACAAGTTTGAGATACCAAACGATTGTCTGTAGGTAATTCTGCATTTTTGCTTCAACCCAATTCATTTTACATCTATGTACAGCTGGATACTAAACATCAGTATTGGACAAAGAGGTCACACAAACCTTCTCTTTGACTCTCTTAAAACCTGTATTGCCCATTTCTGAACCCAAGAGGAACTTGAAAACGTTCTCCCTTTCACTGTGGACGATTTGGTGTGTTTCCATGATTTTAAAATGTGGTGACACTCTAACCCCTAACTCAGTACTCCTTATTCCCCTTCATGTCTAAGTAGTCCAGTGGCTGCCTGCAGACAAATGAGTGCCCCACTGCCAAAAAATGTCCACTGCAACAAACTGATCAAAATTGAAATACAGACACACTAAGATTTTGACTCCCTTGGGTACTAATCAAGAGGTGTCACTCCATCGCTTTTCACCCCTTAACATTTTGGTCTTTTGAGAAAACAGGTTATTACCTGGAGAGGATGTAAATCCAACTCAAGTAATAAATCCTAAAATGCTGTCGGGTCAACCACACATTTTCAATAATTTAAAACTGGACTCATACCTGGATAGCTATTCCACAGAGCAAACAGGCGTAACATAGAAAACTGTGTGAAGTATTTAGCGACACTAAAATATTTAAAAAATCAAAACACAAATCAATGAATATTCCACAACCATTTTCTAAAATGTAAGATACCTTTAACAAGAAAAAATGATACAAAATTGATGAAAATTAAATAAACTGAACTTAAGGTATGATTTTATAAAGTCTTAAGGCAAAAGATACCAAAAAAGAAAATCACCAATCAGTATTCGCAGTTGACCAGGACCTAGATGCAATTTCAAAAAGACCGTGATGGATACACCAAGTGGGTTCCGGGAAACGTTTTTGCCTTTTGACTTTTATATGGAAGTTGAATCCTCCTTGACGTGAAGTTGAAGGTTATATCCAAATAAGTCCTCTGAAAGTTATCTAGCCAGTGGACAGTATTCCACTGAAGCAGTTGGTTTTGGAAGAAAAAGCTCTAAGCAGGGAGATTCAAATTTTGAGGCCGCTGAAGTCCTCTCATTGGACACATAGGGGTCGATTACGATGTCATCCGGAAAGCATTCCGACCGAATCGAGATTAGAGGAGTCAGACCAACCGATTACGATGGTTCCGAATACCATTCGGTGGGACTCCCATTGACTTCAATGGGAGACAGTGTTCCGACCGAATACACAGGCTCCCATTGAAGAAAGGGGTGGGTTGGGAAAATCGTGCACCCTGTGGCGGGCACCCCTTGGTGCCTGCCACACTGTGCATGGCTTAAAAGGGGGGTCCCTTGGGTACCCCCACAGGCCCCATTCGAAGGCTCTGGGTGAAGGGGGGCCTGCTACAGGCCACCAAAGTCAAATTCCAACAGCTGATCCGTGTCGGAACAACCGATTTGGAAAGGCTGTCCGAATCTGACAACGTAATTGCTCGGTCGGAAACGCGGACTGTTGACCTGTACGAGTCGGCTCCGAACGACTTGGTTCCTCCGAATGCAATCCGGAACCGACTCGGACAGTCTGAACGCTTTCCGATCATCATAATCAGTCGTTCGGAAAGCTTTCTGATTCAGTCGGAAAGACGGGTTCCGAATCGGATTCAGCAGACCCGAATCCGATTCGGAGCCTTTCTAGACGACATTGTAATCGACCCCATAGTTTTTAGTGCCTTATCTGCTCATGATCTTTATCCTTGGACTTTGTCTCTTTTTTGGAGCTCAAAATCTTCCAGCGAGGCAAGCATAAAGCTTTGAAGGTCTTGGAAATCCCATAAAAGTCGCAACATTTCAACTTTCTGGAGCAGTTCCTCTTAATCACATCTAAGGCTCCCAGGACCTCAGACACCACATTGACGGGCCAGGAAACATTCCAGCAGGGGACAACAATAATGTCCAGTTGTAACTTGTCAACTGATCACTCCAGGAAAAAGGCCTCTTTCAGCGACTGATGTCCCTGGAGCCACACAGGAGGTCAGCCATCTGACAGCTGTAGTCCCTTTCTTAGTCCTGGGTGCAAATGGGAGCAGGTTCAGTCTTTCAGGTTTCCACAAAGGTTACAGACAGTAGGTCCAACCCTCTTCTGTACCGCCACAGGTCCAGAAAGTGTTCTGAGGTTCAGGTGGTTAAGGTTGGACTTCTATTCAATTCACTAGCTAATGGATGGGGGGGGGACTCCTGGGGACTCCCTGACTAAAGGGCAAAAGGTTTCCAAGGGCAAATCTTCCAATTTTTGCAGGAACATTCTGTTTGACTTTCTGCAAACTATCCCTCAGTGCACCATTGTCTGTAAAATCCAACATGGCGAGAGCCAGTCTCCCTCTCTAGGGAACTTGCAGAGCACATAAGTGTGCGTCTAAGGTAATAAGTATTATACTCTCACTCAACTACTCCTAACTGGTTCTGGGGTCAGCTTTCTCCTCCACTAAAACTAAAACCAGGAGGGTGAAAGTGTATCCTGGGAACAGACAGCCTTCAGGTTTCTGTTATCACTAAGCTATAAAAGTACAGATCTCCCTCTCGTCCCTTTCAAGTCAGAGAAGTTCTTGGGCCCCCTTAAGTGGCCTGCCTGGGTTAAGCTGGGTCACATTCTTTACCCAAGCAATCCTGCCAGGCCCAAGCTATTATCTCTGCTCTGAGAGTAGTATTTTACACCACATCAAAGGCAGCACTGACAGTCAGCTGCAGGCAGGCTAATGCTTCTTGACTTGCTGGAGTTTCAGGAAGGCAAAGTCTAACATTTTAGAAGTTACTTTTCCTATATATTTATCAAACTTCTAACATCACAATTGAATTATATTTTTAATATTTAAAAGTTGGAAAATTTCTGTAGCTTATCTCAAACCCAAATAACAAAAAAGTGTATTTTAATTGCACTTTATTTTCCCTCGTAGGAACAGCTACAGCTATATACAGTGAACATTGCTTTTGGGGGCTAGTCAGTCTAGGAGCACACCAACATGAAACTCTTACATATTCCACTTTTAAATACTAGCTTACATACTTTGTGGGCTACATGTGTTACTTAAAGAAAAACTATTCACTATTTAAAAGTAGGGTAACTTCATGTCAAAAGGATTATTTTGACAGGTCCACATGCAGGTTTAAAAGCTGCAGCAGTCAGGTGACACATGTAGGCCTGAGCCATGTTTTCCTTGTCAGTCAATGGGTGCTGCAGTTTACAGGTGACACAAGTTTCTATGCCATTAGTGTATTTACTAGCACCATATTCTATAGCCTTACTGAAAAGTAACTATGCCAGTTGGGGATTGCTAGAACTGGCATCCTTGGCATGGTTTCCCCTGACCTTTTGCCTTCTGACCTCCTCTTTTTGACTGTTTGTGCTGGCCTTAAGCATCTGGGCACCTTACTACTGCTGAGCAGTGCTAAAGTGCATGTGCTCATTACTTAAAACAAGGGAACATTGGTTTCTCCACAATTGGCATCTTTGATTTACTCATAAGTCCATAGCAGAGTGCATACATGTGTCCAGGGCCTATAAATCAAATGCTATTAGTGGGCCTGCAGCACTCAAAGTGTTACCCACTTGAGGGCCTTTTAAACATGTCTCAAGCCTGCCACTACAGGACCTGTGTGTGCAGTTTTTAACTGCCATTTCGACCCAGCAAGTTAACCTTATTTTTTTGCTACTGACAGGTCACCCCTTCGGTAGGCGCTGAACAGGCATGGGCTGAGTACATTGTATTTAAAACATAGGACATGTACTTTTAAGTTTTACATCTCCTGGTAGTGAAATACGCTTCAATTTGTTTATCACTACTGCAAGGCCTATCTCTTTCATAGGATAACATTGGGATTGCCGTATTACAGTTTTTAAGTGTAATTTCCAATTGGGAAGAGATGTGTCCCCCAAATTTGGTGTCTCTGGAATCACAATTTAAAAAAACATCTTTTGGTGAAGTTGGTTTTTAAATTTAAATTCTGAAAATGCCCTTTTAGAAAGTTGTCATTTTCTCGCTCTAACCATTTGGTCCCTTTTGTCTGTCTCTGGAATGCACGTCTGGGGTGGGTGTCAGCTGACTTCCTGCATTCCCACTAGACAGCCACACACAAGGGAAGGGTGAGTGACTGAGTGGCCATCTGCATGCTGATGGGTCATCCTGAGCAGAATGGGAGGGAGGAGCTGACACACCTGAAAGGGCTGTGTTCTGTCCTCACGCAAAGGAGTGTATACCCCCTGTAGTGAGTGTGGAGCCAGCGCAGGAAAGGCAAGGTCTTGTGTACTTCAAAGGCATCTCTTTGAAGTCTCCCTACTTCAGAAGGCCCAACTGGGTATAGGTTCTGGACCTCTCACACCACCAAATCAGAACACTTCTGGAACTGAGGACATTCTACCAAGAATAAGGACTGCAGTGCTGTTGGAGGGGCTGCCACTTAGCTGAACAACTTTGTTGTGTTGGCCTGCTGCCTGCTGCTTCATACCTGGGAGTGAGAAGGACTAGGTGTGCATCTCTACATCCCAGAACATAAGTAATCTCCAAGGGCTTGTTGGCTTGCCTCCTGTTTCTGAAGTCTCAGGGATATCAAAGAATTCATTACATTCTTCACACAGCACCTGGACTTTGCTTGCTGCAAGTCTTGCTCTGCCAAGTAGTGCCAATCCAGTTCAGGGCCCTTGGAAGTGAGAATAGAGTGCTGCATCAACCAGAACCTGCGCATTGACGCTGTTTTGCC
Organism: Calotriton arnoldi; assembly: GCA_963921515.1. Lineage (NCBI taxonomy): Eukaryota > Metazoa > Chordata > Amphibia > Caudata > Salamandridae > Calotriton > Calotriton arnoldi. The sequence continues at coordinate 560,629 of CAWUFW010011313.1, read as the reverse complement.
GATCGGGACCAACCCATCTCCTGCTGCGAGATCAGGATTGATGCATCACTGCTATTGCAGGGACCAGATCAGTGCGTCACACTCAGAACCTCTGCATCGCCTCCGGAACCACCGAATCAGAACCAACGTATCGCCTCCACTGCCTGGAGAAGGTCAACGCATCGCCTCTCCAACATGGATCAAACCAACGCATCACACTCAGAACCGCCGCACTTTGGAACCAGTGCTTTGCTCACGGGACCGATGCACTGCTGCAGTTGCGTGGAGAAATCCAGCGCAACATCCCAACAGCATGGGGATCACTGATGCATCAGTCGCAGCACTCCGCCTTTCTGGCTTGAAACAAAGTTTAAGGTACTTTTTCTCAGCGGGTCCTGGGTTGGTCCTGTAGTGACCTGCAGTCCTTCGCGGGGGGCCTGAACTCCTGACTTTGTCCCGGTTCAGCGCAACCATGTAACTCTTTAAGTGCTATCTGATTCTAAGCGCTATTTTTGTATTTAATCTTTATAAATTCATATCTCGACTTCTACTGATTGGATTTTTGTCATCTTGGACTTGGTTTATTTATAGAATGATTCTCTATTTCTCTGAACCGGTGTGGAGTCCTTTTGTGGTGTTTTCACTGTGTTACTGTCTGTTGTGTGCACAAATACTTTATACCTTGTCTCTAAAGTTAAGCCTGACTGCTCTGTGCCAAGCTACCAGAGAGTGAGCACAGGTTAATTTAAAGTGTGTTACTAACTTATCCTGACTAGGATTGTGGTTCCTGCTTGGACAAGGTGCATACCTCTACCAACCAGAAACTCAATTTCTAACAGGGATTAGCCAACTGTACCATGTTTTAGGGGTCAGAGCACATACACTGGGTATTGGACAGCAGTACTCCAGTGTATACAATTTAAAAACCAGTAGCATCGGTTCACAAAAATGAGGGGCACTATGCAAAAAGAGTCTGGTACCACCATGTTACCATTACCAGTGAATGGATGCCCTGGCATAGGAGACACCTCATTCACGAGAGACACTCCGGGCCTGATTCACAAAGGTAAAATGAGACGTAAGTCTAACTTTACGACTTTCGGTATCCACAAAGGGCATTTACTACTTGTAAATGCCATTTGTGAATACCAAAAGTTGAACTTTCTGACTTTTGGAGTAGTAAATGCCCTTAGTGAATACCAAAAGTCAGAAAGTTGGACTTTCGTCTCATTTTACCTTTGTGAATCGGGCCCTCTATGTTTAGTTATGCAAACCAGTACTGCCTCTTTCTATGGTTTGGCATTGCCAGTGCACTTTGGTTGTTGTTGTAATTGGATTTTGGTAGTTGCTCTACAGTATTGTCTCAGATCCACTGATCTCCTTTTCTTCACCTCTTAAGGCAGGAGACGGCAGGACAAAGGGTAGACATGTTTTAGTCCCATAGATATGTGTGTTAATTAATTGACTGAAGTGTAAGTGATACTTCGCTTACAGCTGTTGGAAGTCTTCTGAGATTGTCTGTGGTTAGGCAATTATACTGAGATAAGCTGCTGTCCAATATAGTGTGCACATGGTTTCCATACACCTTACACAGATTTAAATCTCTTGTGGTAAAATCAGATAGGCATCAGGATAAAGTTTGGGCTCATATCTTCACCTCAAAATGTGCCAAGACCTTGTAGTTCTTTGAGACTGTTTCATTTTAACTGCCCAACATTTTTATGTGTATATAACCACTCATGTCATTTCTATAAGGCATAGCTTTCACTGGGCATTTACTTAAATAAAGTGTGTATGGTTTCTGAGTCACAAGCTGATGAACCTACAGTCACCTTCTAGAGCAGCGGTTCCTAACCTGTGGTCCACGGGCCCCTGGGAATCAGTGATGCCTACTCAAGGGGTCTGCGACTGCTTAGAATATTAAATTTTGCCAGCTTAATAAACTATATGTAAGAAATTGAGTTCTTAGTTGAGAGGGGTGATAGTGCTACTCAAATATTAAACACCATCCTGGTCAAGGTGAACCATAAAAGTAATTAAATAAACTTATGCTTAACCTTCTGGTAGATTAGCACAAAAGCAGTCAGGCAATGTGGAAACTGTTTTTGCAGCATACAGACAGTAGTAAAGTGGAAACAAAACAGGAAAAATCCTAAACCAATTTAGAATAATAGAGTACATTTTAATAAATTAAATGACACACAAATCCAATCAGTAGAACTGAAGTAATGATTTTGATAAATTTGTAGGTAAAAATAGCAGCAAGAAGCACAAAGTGCCACTCGCAGTCATCTGGTTGCGCTGAACTGAGTCAATGTCACTGGTTCAGACCAGCCGCGGTTGACCGCGGGTTGGATACAGGGACCAGGTTTACCTTCTCAAAGTCCAAGTCCATGTGAGGCGCCTTGGCTTGAATTTTGCACTGGCAGGCGCCGCCAGCAGAGAATCACTCCAGCAGAAGCCAGCAGCAGAGTTCAGGCAGGTCTGGTTGGTACTAGTCACCTGGGCAGTTGCAAGGAAGGCCTCTGGAAGCTTGTTGTGTCCTGTAGCTCCAACAGGAGGTCAGTCAACTGACCCTTGGAGTCCCTTCTGTTAGTCCTGGGTTCAAGGCAAGCAGGTATAGTCTTTTATCTTCTGACAGCAGGGCAGTCCTTCTTTTGAATCTTTCACAGGTCCAGAAGTGTTTTCATGCAAGGTTCAGAGGGTCTTATACCCAGTGTCAGCTTGTGGGTGGGTGATGCCCCCTTTGCCTAACCTTCCCCCTTTCCTGGACTTTGTTCCCCTATTGTGAGCTTATGGAACATGTAATTTGTGCAGGGGGATAAAGGCAGGCAGGCCTAGGTATGAGCTGCATGTCAGTGGCAGTAGAGGCAGACAGGCTTTAGAAGTCACAAAGGGAGTGGGTATAGCCTTCCCGCTACCCTTTGATGCTCAGAAAAGACTGAGTACCACAGGAGAGGCATTCACAGTCATGTGGCCCTGCACCCTGGCAGAAAGGCACATTTTCTTTACTCTGAAAAATGCCAACTTTGTAAAAGTGGCATTTTCAGAATAGTAATTTAAAATATGACTTTACCATTAATGAGGATTCACAATTACAATTCAAATGAGTGGAAGAAGTATTTCTCTATCTGTTTCCAACTGACGTTATCACTTATTAAGTGTAAGAATAATAAGGTAACCCAGTGTTAGTCTGTGGGAGAGTGTACAATGCACAACAACTTTAGGAGTTTTTCACCTTTAGGACATTAAAACTACAATGCACCCTGCCCTATGAGCCTTTAGGGCCTACCTTAAAGGTGACTTATAAGTATTAAAAATAAAGGTTTAGGCCTGGCTAAAGGTTTATTTTGGGAGGTCGAGGTTACAATTTAAAACCACTACAGGCTGCATTCACAGACCAAAGATATGTTGTATAGGGCTATTTAAGTGCCTGACACGAGTGCTGCTGCCCACTAGTAGCATTTAATTTATGGCCCTTGGTACATGTACTACTGTATACTGGGGATGTTACAAAATGGGTTCCACCCATTTAATACACCCAGATTCTTTTGCTTTTTGGATCACCCAGTTTTTAACTTTTTTCTGTGGGTGAGTCTCACTGCATGTGTCTCATGCATGGTAAAAACATGGTAAATGGACTGCGTGTGTTTACTGCCAGTGTCCGTCTTTTAAGATAAGGTTGCTGTGATGCAGCTAAGGTAAGGGGCACTTGGCCGGTTACATGTGAACACATATGCACATGTGTGCATGCTGTGGGTGTGAGATTACCATTGTGCACAGCCCGGTAACTGGGCACAGGTAGCCTGGCACAGAGGGGACTCTGCAGTTTTCGATTTTGACCTGGGATAGGCCTTATAATATTAGAGGGCACTTATCGGTAAAACCAGTGTGATTTACTGTTTTGCCTGTAGTGATACTTTATTATACATATGAGGGAAATATTTCTTAGAGTGCAGTTTCACTTCCAAAAGGCCTACATAGTTCAGTGAGGTATGAAACTGGAGTAGGGGAGGGGAGTTGGCCTAACGGCTAGGGCGGATGACCTCGAATCTGGGGAACTGGGTTCGAGTCTCGGCAATGAGGCTGAACATCCTGTGATTCTGGGCAAATCACTTAATCTCACCGTGCCTAACAAAAATGAATGTGTTGTCATGTAACGCAACTGGTGCTATATAAAGCGCTCTGATACCCCATACCTTCGGGTCAAGTTCGCGCTATATAAAACTCTGTAAAAAAAAAAAAAAAGAAAAGGTGTCTCCAGTTCAGATTTGCAGATCCCAAGACCATACATCTACATCCTATTGGTCATCAAGAATTGTCATATTTCTCTGCTCCAGCTCAGGATCAGTATCCAGACAATTTGTCACCCTGCTGGACCAAGTTAATTATATTTTTCCCCACCAGAGGGAACAAAGGCCACCCTCATACACAAGGAGTAACTAACAGTGCTTCCCTAAGCTCCTGGGGAAGAAAGGGTTGAGATAAAAATCTGCATCTGTTAATTCCCTGTCACACTTTACCAGAGCAGGGGACTGCCAGGTCCACTGAACAAAGGAGGAAGCCCAGACAACTAAAGCCACCACAAAATGGGACTCCTCTTTTACGTTTTGGTGGAAAAATCCCTGGCAGTGATGTCAGTGAGGGGCAGAGCTGAGGCCCCAAGAGCAGATGTGACCATTGACTCCTGGATGACGCCATCTTATGCTGTCCCAGCATGCTGTGCAGGAGGGTTTGGACAGGGGTGGAGAGGTGATGTGTCACCCTAGGATTACCCAGGGGTGCCTGGCTTCTAGATTTCCATCCCCTTTTAAAAACTCCTGAACAATGGAGAGAAAGTTCAGTTGGTGGTTTTCGCTGCTGTATTCCGAAACTGCGACAGTCATGGACAACTGGAATGAGGAACCTCCTGATACACAAAAGGACCAAGGACTCTGCTCCAGTTAACCCCAGGACAAGAAGTTCTCTTCAAGGGCCAGGGAGTTCGGCCCCCTTATACCTCTTGAGGACCAGCAGCCCAGAGACAGAGACCAGGAGGACCGCTGGTGCAGTGAGCCAATGGAACCAGCTCCTTGCAAGGCACACCACATGTTAGGCCAGGAGGCCTGCTGTAACAGCTCCTGGTGGCTAAAGCTCACCACCAGGAACAAACTGACTCCGGAATCTTCCAAATCGGCCCAACGGGGCCAGAGTTATGGCCTTTTAAAGGTTGGTGGCCTATGATCTTTGGAAGCAATGGAGCGCATGGGACTCCGCCGCCTGCTTAAAAATTACCACTCGGGTGGGCCAGGGCACAGGGGTCGATGCAAGGAGTATCTTTGTTTATTGTTCCCAAAGATGGATGTGTGTAGGGCCCCCCCCCCAGGCTAATTTCTGCCCCAGGGCCTGATGCAGAGGGAAACCTGAGAAAGGTCGTTGCACCCACCCTACAAAGAGAAAAGGGACCCCAAAATCCCTGCCCGCATGAAGCAGGGAGCGGAGAAGCACACTGCCGGCTTCCACAGCAGCAAAAAGGAGTGCTGGTCCAGCGGGGAGCCAGCTGGAGCAGGTGTGGATGGACTCCCAGAACTGCCCCACCAAGGAGGCAAGGCAGGGTGCGACTGAGAACCCCAAAAAATACAAAAAAACAAAGGGAAAAAGCTTTGTGTCTCTACCCGGTACAGCATAAGAGCCACTAATAAAGACTATTCACTGCTCCAGGCTGAAGTGCCCCAATGTGCCCTGTGAGACTTGCTAATTTGCATCTTTTTCTTGCCTTGTGGTGGCCCCAGGAAGACAAGGGCATAGCCAATGAACTAGAAAAGTGTTGTGGAGGCTGTAGGAGTCACAGAAATCCCCTCCCTATGGTTCCATTTTATGTGGCCTAAAAGTGGTGCTCTCCAGGGGATGTTTTCATTGTTGCATCTTATATGACCTGAAAGTATATAAAAAGCATACATACACATTATGTTAATCATAAAATGTTTTATTAATATAATAATGTTGACGGTGATTACTGATCAAGGTTGATGTGCTTTATTGACATTAATAATTGCATTTACATATGGTTTTTATTGATTATTGCATTTACACACACAATGATGGTATTTTTAACATGTGGTTTGTTGCTTTTGTAATATGGTGAACCGTTGATAAAGCCAATAGGCCTGTTTTATCTAAAGAGATACCCTTTGTATTGTGATGTGTTATCAGATATCAGTTCAGGCACTGTGATTTTGGGGGTCAAGACCCTTTAATTTTCAAATGTGATTACAGAGTGTCATCTAAGGTATTTTCAATCATAATAATGTGTAGTATTTATTAGTGCATGTGTAATAAATGTACTTTTCCTTTTCTAAAGAAAAAGCACTGACTAGTCAATCATTTATTGAGTGCTATTATTGCGTGCCAGTGAATGGTGATTACTTGCCCACATGACTAGCCCACACCACCTCCCCTGAGTAGGCCTTAGAATGATCTGCTTTGCTACCCTGAGATTGTCAAGTACTACAATGGGGTGCTTGGTTCCTAGTAAGGGGAAATTGTGGCCCTATTACTTGCGCAGGCCTCACATCCTGCACAACTAATAACCCAATTTCCTACAAGGGAAATATAAGTAAATTAAATAACCCAATCTGATGTAGGCTACTTTTACCATGTTTATGAGTAAGAGCACAAGCACTTTATCACTGATTATTAGAGAAAAAGAGTCCCAAATTCCACAAAAACGAGGTCAGCAAATGAGTCTAAAAATCTGGGGTGAACCAGCAGAAAGAGTTCGCTCCAACAATGTATGTGAATAAAGAAGCCAAATGTAAAATAGAAAAAAGTAAAAGCGTTCTGAAACATTGTGTAGGAATTTGAAATTGGAGGCCTAAAAATGTTCAATCAATCAGTCTGTATTTATATAGCGCCGGAGTACGGTGAGCCTTATTCGAAGACCATGGCATGGAGTCCCTTCCTGAAGTTGACAAGTGAAGGGGAGTTTTGGAGGTGGAGCTGGAGGTAATTCCAGGACTTTGCAGCAAGGTAGGAGAACATTCGACCTCCACTGCAGCTCTGCCAGATGTGGGTTACATGTTGAAGGACGAGGGAAGCGGATCGGAGTTGTCATGTTGGTTGATGGAAGTTAGGCGGTGGTTGATGTGTGGAGGGCCTTGTAGGGGAGAGTCAGCATTTCTTATGGGACGGGGAGCCAAGAAAGGCTTCTGACGAGGGGGTGATACTGGTCCATTTGGTGAAGTCAAGGATAATTCTGGCTGTGGTGTTCTGTATATTCTGTAGTTGATTTAGGAAATAGGTAGTGGTTCTGGCATAGAGTGCATTTCCAATAGTCCAGTCGGCTGGTGACGAGGGCTTGAGTCACTGTTTTCCTGGTGCTGATGGGGATCTATCTGAAAATCCTGCAAAGCACGCGTAGAGTGTGAAAGCAGGAGGAGGCTACTGCTTTGACCTGGTGCTTCATGGAAATATTGCTGTCCAGGATGATGCTGAGGTTGCGGGTGTGGTTGGTGAGGGTAAGTGAGGGTCCGAGTGCCACCATGTGTTGTCCCATGGGGAGGTGTTCCTTCCAAAGATGAGATCTTCCGTCTTGTCTGTGTTCAGTTTCAGGCAGTTGGATCTCATCCAGTCGGCGACTTTGGTCATTGCGTTCTGGAAGTTGCATCTGGTGGTGTCTTCCATGAGGGAGAGAATGAGTTGGGTTTCGTCCACGTATGAGATGATGTTGAGTCCGTGGGGGCGGACGATGTAGGCCAATGGAGTCATTGAGGCGTTGAAGAGGGTGGGGCTGTGGGAGGATTCTTGGAGGACTCTGTAGATGATGCTCTTTGATTCAGAAGTGAATGGTGGTAGGCAGATTTTCTGTGTGCACCCTGTGCGGAGGAGATGATCCACTTGAGGATATTTCCTTTGATGCCGATTTGGTGGAGTCTGGCCAGGAAGGTGTGGTGGGATACGGTGTTGAAAGCTGCTGAGATGTCGAGGAGGATCAGGGCTGCTGTCTCACCAATGTCGAGGATGGATCTGATGTCGCCTTTGCAACTATCAAGGCAGTCTCAGTGCTGTGGTTGGAGCGGAAGCAAGACTGGGAGGCATCAAGCAGGTTGTTGCCTTCCAGGTGATCAGTGGGCTGGCAGTTGATGGCTTTCTCCAGGACCTTGACTGGGAAGGGGAGCAGCAAGATGGGGCAGTAGTTCTTAAGTGCACTAGGGTTTACGGAGGGCTTCTTCAAGAGGGCTTTCACCTCTGCGTATTTCCAGGCATCGGGGAAGGTGGGAGTGGTGATGGATGAGTTGAGGATGATGGAGAGTGCGCTGCTGATTTCCTTCTGTCCCAGGTTGAAGGTGTGGTGGGGGCAGGTGTCAGTGCTCCAGAGTGAATCGAGGTCATGATCGCTGTGGTGATTTGCATGGCGATTGGAGTCCAATTGGTGAGGTGGCTGTGGGAGTTGTTGGTGTGCATCAGGAGGTGGCTAAGTTCAGTTGGCTGAGGGTCAAAGTTGCTGTAGATGTCTTCAATCTTGTTGTGGAAGTAGGCAGCCATCTTGTCGCAGAGGGCTTGGGAAGGGTGGAGCGTGGTCTCGGTGGCAGATGGGCATGAGAATTATCTGACGATGCTGAAAAAGTTATTTTCTGTGATTGGTGCTTGCCTCAATTTTTGATGGTTAGGGCATTCTTTGTGACTCCCTTGAGGTGGTGGTGGTATTTACTGAGGGCCACTTTGAAGGTAGTGAGGTCTGCTGGGTTTCTGCTGGAGCACCATAGTCTCTCCAGTCATTTACACTCCTGTTTGAAAGCCCGGAGTTCGGAGGTGAACCAGCTGGTGTGTTTGCTGGATCTGCTGGTGCTGACCGCTTTCATGGGAGCGACAGTGTCAGCGCAGTTGGAGATCCAGGAGTTGCGGTTGGCTAGCTTGAGGTTGCTGGAGATGTGGTGTCTGTTGGTGTTGAGGGCTGCAGTCCATTGGGTCTAGGTGAGTTTACTCCATCTGTGACGAGCAGGGGTGGGGGTCGTGGTGGTGGGTGAAGGTGAGCTTGTGATGTTGAAGTTGATGATGCTTTGGTCTGTCCAGATGAGTTTGTTGGTGTGGCTGAATTTGATTCTGTCACTGGATGTAAAGATGGGTCCAGGGTCTGTCCTGTGCAGTGTGTGAGATTGGTGACCAGTTGCATGAGTCTGATGTTGCTTATGCTTTTCAGGGGGTTGGAGGAGTTGGTGTTATTTCACGCAATGCAAGGCAGCAAGGCATATTGCTGTGCTGCACTGCTCTGGGTGAAAGAGAGAGGACAGGAATGCACCATATTTGTCAAGATATGGCACATTCCTGTCCTCTCCTTGCACTGGCACACTCAGTACAGCCTAGAGCCAATGTCGGCACCCTTGCACCATGCTGCAAGGTTGTCAGCATTACAAGCAGGATTGTTTTGTGCAGGAAGGGATACTTTCCGAAACAAAAACAATGTGCAGAGGCAATTTCCTCTTTCTAAGTGTGCTGCATAATGCAACAAGTAGAAATAAAAATATTTCTCCTTGTTGCACCTCTGGTGGGAAGGCGTATACTTCTGATGCATTCCCAGGTGTACCAGTTTTGGGAAATCTGGGAATACGTAAAAATGCATGGATGGATATGTTCCACCCCTGTAACACCTCCACCACTCAGTGTAACACAAGGCAGCGACTTGTGCTCCCCTGCATTACACCAGATTTACCAAGTCATGCAGAGCCACACAGGGAGGCCTTGTGTGGCTTGGTAAATCTGATCTAGGTTTTGAGTCTCCCTGCACCACTTTGCGTAGCCTAAACTTAGACCAAAAGTCTGACTTTACCTTTGTGAATCAGGCCCAGAGGATACAATTCCAAAGTTCAGTAGATATGAAATGACACTCCAGTACATTTATGGAAGAAGAATAGTTAAAAGGTGGCTTCCATTCAACTGGTAGATAATCAGGTCTGAGGTCCACGATTAGAAAGCTGAAGAACCAGTAACCTCAAATATTCTGAGCTTCTTAAGGGTGAGCTCCAGACAGGGCCAGTAGATAGAAGGTAGAACATTCAAACTCAGATCCTGAGGCTAACAGCAGTCAGTTTTCATCAGTATGTGACCCTTGTAAAGGTCCCTCTTCTATAAGTCTTACTTCCAGCACTTCCCCAACACACCTAGAAGTGGCTATATACCCGCTATTTTGAGTTAGATATGGTTAGAGAAAAAAGCAGGACACAAATGCAAGGATAGCAAGTTTGAGCAGCAACTGTTTAGCATACAGCTTCAGAATGAGAAGGAGTAGAGGGAATAAATACAGAAAAGGATCCACTTTTGAATAAGCAGAAGCCTACTGATGCAGTGAGCAGATTAGCTAGAGTTGGTGGCACTAACAGCAGTCTTGACTCCAATTTGGCTGAACATTTAGTTCAATGACCTTGATAGAAAGATGTGTGCTTGCATTAAACATGAAACTGCAGAGGGTTGGGATTGCCCAGGACTTGAAACAGTTCAGGAGGACATAGAAAGCTAGTAATGACTTAAGAGAGGCATGTATGTCTGGAGTACAAGAATAGGAAAGGTGTGCTGATGGGGCAGGAAGTAAAAACTTGTGCTGCTAGTCTTCTGATTGGGGAGCAGATTTTGAACACCTAGAGCCATATTTATCATAGTATTGCATTGCCTTTGCATCATGCATGGTGTTGCCACGGCAATGCAATACCAAAATCAGATTTAACAACCAACGCAAGGCCACCTTGCATGGCCCTACAATGCTTGGTAACTCTGGAGTATCACAAGGCAGTGCAAGTCGCTACCTTTAGTTACATTCCATGGGTGGAGCGTGGGTGTTCCCATGCATATACCCATAGATTTTGGCACATTCTCAGATTTACCAAAGAGTGGTAAACTGGGAATGTGTCAAAATGCTACTCCTTCCCAGGGGAGGAGCAACCAGAAGAAATATCTTTATTTATCCATGTTGTTTCCTCTTTCTAAGTGTGCTGAATTCTGCAGCACACTTAGAATGAGGAAAAAGTCTCAAAGGATTTTTTGCAGGAAGGTGTCCCTTCCTGCACTAAAGCAATTCTGCCAGCAACGCAGGCACCCATGCACCATGGATCAAGGGTGCCTGCATTGATGCAAGACAGAAGGTTACTTGCCAGCACAGGCAGAGAGCAGGAATGTGCCATGTATTGGTATATATGGTGCATTCCTGCCCTCTTCCTTTCATGCAGAGCAGCAAGTTGTCTTGCTGTACTGCGTTGCATGAAAGAATGATACATCTGGCTCCTGGTCTTTGAAGCAGCATCAGCACCTGGACGATTCACAGATTTTAGACCTGAAATAACTAGGAGTCAGCTAACTAGTGGATAATAAACTGCTTGAGTCATAAGAGACATTGTAAAATGGACACAATATCCTATTTGAAAGGTATGGGAACTTGCATGGACCCCAGGATGGCAATTATGGCCAGACCAAGATAAATAAAATAAAATGAAATTACAATTGGCTGAAATTAACTGAGACCCATCAGACAATCAACTAACCTTTTCATCATCTGGCAGTTATACACCAGCACTCCTCCACTCCTTGGCATGCACTTGATGCTGTGAGACAAAGTATTTGCTAGGCATATCATACCTTCTGTTACAGTCTATTCTCCCATGTCATCAACACCAAAAACACACACAGAATGGGCCTTCGGATCAGCCCACTTCAGCCATTGCTTGCTTGAAAAATATGTCACTCACACATTGAATGAGGGTAGATTAGATTTTCTGTCTGCTCCTGATTGAAGTGCAAAGCTAGAGTAGCTAAGAATCCATGCGCTGTAATGGAGATGCATTTGTGCTCCTAAAGGTGAATCCACACTCTCGTTCATATGCCACTAATGGTGATTTTGCACCTAAACAACATTTTGATTTTAATGCGATTTGCACTCCTAAATGTTGACCACACTCCTGCTGATTTTGCTCACAGGATGATTTGGCACCTACAAATTATTTTCCACTAAAATGTGAATTCTCTCTTAAGGGGAGATTCCACAATGGTACTTACTATTCAATAAGGGTAATTTCGCTCCTAAAAGTGTCTTTTAACGTAAAAGTTATTTTGCGCACAAATGCGATCCATACTTCTAAATGTTATCCACATTCAAGTTGATGCTGTACTAAGGGATATTTTGAACCTCAACATGCTGGTAAACCAAAAGTGCTGTCCACTTTTACACATAATGTGATACCTTACTACCAGATTTCTCTCTGTTTTGAGTGATTGTGCACTTTAGTGTAACCTAACTCCTGCTGGCTTTGCAGCAAGGGAGACTATGCACCTAAATGTTTGCTCCTAAACCTGGTTTGCCACCTAAATATGTTATCACACTCCTGTGGATGTTGCAATATGGACGGTTTTGGCTCCTACAATTGTTTTCAGAGTGAGATTGAGATGTTCCACCTAGGATGTCTCTGATCTAAATGTGCTTTTATTCCTAACTGTTATTTGTTTTCCTGAACATGTTTGTATGTGTGTAGAAAAATTTAAGAGCACAATTCGAAATTATGGGCAAACTTACATTTAACTGCAATTTCTCCATTGGCACAACATCAACAGAAGTGTGAAACACTTATAGGAACGCCAAACATATTAAGAAGGAAAACACATTTTGGTGCAAAATCAGATTTAGGAGAAAAATGACCATCAGTGCTACCTCAACAGGTCTGTGGAAACAGTTTTAGGATCACAAATCACATTTAGGAGAAAACCCACATTTGGATGCATAGTCACTCTTGGTGCAGCATCGTCAGCGGTGTTTAAACACTAATGGGAACAAAATTGCAATTTGGCTGAACTACACATATACAGTCAGTCAGTCAATAGTCTTTATTCGGTTATAATAATGACCATAAAAACACAGGTTAAAAAATGCATTTTACATCATATAGAAGAAAAAAATCATCCAGCATCAATTAAAACATCATTTAAAATGAAAATTGCTTTGTATGGAAGGTGCACCAGGAATGGAGTCGAAATTGCAAATTCAGTCCATATATTATTCTTTATTCGTAAATGGATTAAAATCAGCTATCAGCCAACGCGTTTCGTTCTTTTTACATTAAGAACTTCATCAGGGCTTTGTATTTTGGATCACTTCTTACTGGCTACCATGCCTGGGCTGGGAACCCCGGAATAGGAGATCACCGATGGGGAGTTGATTTGTCTGAAACCCTGACGTGGGAGTGATTATCTCAGCAAAACACTACGAATGCTCTCTCTTTTGTTTGTGAATACTGTACTCAAAATACAAAGCCCTGATGAAGTTCTTAATGTAAAAGAACGAAACGCGTTGGCTGATGGCTGATTTTAATCCGCTTACTGAATACAGAATAATATATGGACTGAATTTGCAATTTCGACTCCATTCCTGGTGCACCTTCCATACAAAGCAATCTGTCTTCTCTGGATTCGAGTGGCACTGAACAATGGCTAGGGCCGGAAGTGGATGCACAGGACTATATAACACATTACGATTCGGATTGAGGTGCTGAACCTGTGGTCAGCCGTTGGGAGCTTTTGTGTCTAATTATTTAAAATGAACCTCATAAGATGTAATTTAAAACAGCGAGAGGTTGTATCATAAAATGCCAATTCAAACACATAAAAAGGCTCAAACTTTTTCTGATATGTTATAGCAATGTCACAGAAACTAAGAAAGAAAATTATTTTGTAGCATACCTTTTCCTCAATTTAATTGCAGCCAAGATATAATTAAGAACAGAAAAACAAGTTGTTGGTGTATTTAAACATTTTTTAAAGTCAGACCCTCTTGATTGCTTGCTTGAAAAATATGTCACTCACACATTGAATGAGGGTAGATTAGATTTTCTGTCTGCTCCTGATTGAAGTGCAAAGCTAGAGTAGCTAAGAATCCATGCGCTGTAATGGAGATGCATTTGTGCTCCTAAAGGTGAATCCACACTCTCGTTCATATGCCACTAATGGTGATTTTGCACCTAAACAACATTTTGATTTTAATGCGATTTGCACTCCTAAATGTTGACCACACTCCTGCTGATTTTGCTCACAGGATGATTTGGCACCTACAAATTATTTTCCACTAAAATGTGAATTCTCTCTTAAGGGGAGATTCCACAATGGTACTTACTATTCAATAAGGGTAATTTCGCTCCTAAAAGTGTCTTTTAACGTAAAAGTTATTTTGCGCACAAATGCGATCCATACTTCTAAATGTTATCCACATTCAAGTTGATGCTGTACTAAGGGATATTTTGAACCTCAACATGCTGGTAAACCAAAAGTGCTGTCCACTTTTACACATAATGTGATACCTTACTACCAGATTTCTCTCTGTTTTGAGTGATTGTGCACTTTAGTGTAACCTAACTCCTGCTGGCTTTGCAGCAAGGGAGACTATGCACCTAAATGTTTGCTCCTAAACCTGGTTTGCCACCTAAATATGTTATCACACTCCTGTGGATGTTGCAATATGGACGGTTTTGGCTCCTACAATTGTTTTCAGAGTGAGATTGAGATGTTCCACCTAGGATGTCTCTGATCTAAATGTGCTTTTATTCCTAACTGTTATTTGTTTTCCTGAACATGTTTGTATGTGTGTAGAAAAATTTAAGAGCACAATTCGAAATTATGGGCAAACTTACATTTAACTGCAATTTCTCCATTGGCACAACATCAACAGAAGTGTGAAACACTTATAGGAACGCCAAACATATTAAGAAGGAAAACACATTTTGGTGCAAAATCAGATTTAGGAGAAAAATGACCATCAGTGCTACCTCAACAGGTCTGTGGAAACAGTTTTAGGATCACAAATCACATTTAGGAGAAAACCCACATTTGGATGCATAGTCACTCTTGGTGCAGCATCGTCAGCGGTGTTTAAACACTAATGGGAACAAAATTGCAATTTGGCTGAACTACACATATACAGTCAGTCAGTCAATAGTCTTTATTCGGTTATAATAATGACCATAAAAACACAGGTTAAAAAATGCATTTTACATCATATAGAAGAAAAAAATCATCCAGCATCAATTAAAACATCATTTAAAATGAAAATTGCTTTGTATGGAAGGTGCACCAGGAATGGAGTCGAAATTGCAAATTCAGTCCATATATTATTCTTTATTCGTAAATGGATTAAAATCAGCTATCAGCCAACGCGTTTCGTTCTTTTTACATTAAGAACTTCATCAGGGCTTTGTATTTTGGATCACTTCTTACTGGCTACCATGCCTGGGCTGGGAACCCCGGAATAGGAGATCACCGATGGGGAGTTGATTTGTCTGAAACCCTGACGTGGGAGTGATTATCTCAGCAAAACACTACGAATGCTCTCTCTTTTTGTTTGTGAATACTGTACTCAAAATACAAAGCCCTGATGAAGTTCTTAATGTAAAAAGAACGAAACGCGTTGGCTGATGGCTGATTTTAATCCGTTTACGAATACAGAATAATATATGGACTGAATTTGCAATTTCGACTCCATTCCTGGTGCACCTTCCATACAAAGCAATCTGTCTTCTCTGGATTCGAGTGGCACTGAACAATGGCTAGGGCCGGAAGTGGATGCACAGGACTATATAACACATTACGATTCGGATTGAGGTGCTGAACCTGTGGTCAGCCGTTGGGAGCTTTTGTGTCTAATTATTTAAAATGAACCTCATAAGATGTAATTTAAAACAGCGAGAGGTTGTATCATAAAATGCCAATTCAAACACATAAAAAGGCTCAAACTTTTTCTGATATGTTATAGCAATGTCACAGAAACTAAGAAAGAAAATTATTTTGTAGCATACCTTTTCCTCAATTTAATTGCAGCCAAGATATAATTAAGAACAGAAAAACAAGTTGTTGGTGTATTTAAACATTTTTTTAAAGTCAGACCCTCTTGATGAGCTGTAAAGTGCATGTGCTTTAAAAGCATTTCGGAGAAAATGAACTCGCAAGCTACTATATAGGGGACAGAAGAGCATAAAATGCACCGTCGATTGAGGCGAGGTATTATTACATGGGCAGCTGTGAAGAAATTCAAACCAAGGGCTAGTGGTGGGAAAAGCAACAAAAACAATTACTGAATGTAGCCTAAACCTCTTGAGGTAGAACCTATGCTCTGGATTTCCCACTCATGTTAAATACTGCTCTATCCCAGGAGTTGTGGAAATCGGTAAATAGTTGAGGACTGGGGTTGTGTATTGACCTTGCGATTCTTGTCTCCACCTTAAACTTAAAGAACTTTTCCTTAACTCGGGCCTTAGTTTGGGGCCTCATACTATATGAGTAATCAAAAAGATTTTTCAGACCCATGTCATAAAAGGTTTTCCTGACATATACAAGCCAGGGGATGGAGTTTCTATTATCCAGATTTAGACAATCAGTCAAGATGCCCCTCGAGAAACCCGCCTTTGGGGTCCGCCATATTTTGACCCAGAGTAAAATTGGAGCTATATTAACTTGGCTTTTGAGGAAGCCCATGCCCAATTCATTATGGGAGACAAAGCTCGGGGTTGATTTAGGGATAGACAAAATCCTAGAGAGAAACTTATTTTCAAAGGCCTGCATCCTCGCCGGGACTTCGTAGACCCACACACCTGCTCCATAAGTTCTTACAGCCAGCCTTATATACACATATACAGTCAAAATCACTTCTGGGAGAGGAATCACATTTTGATATACAATCACCCTTGTTGCAACACCAGCAGGACTATGGAAACACATTTAGGTGTGAAAATGCATCTGGGTGCAAAATCACATTTTGGTACAAATGAACCCTTGCTGTAACATCAACAGAGTTTTAGAGACAATCTTAGGTGCAAAACACATTTAGGTGCAAACTTATCCTTGCCGAAAGGTCAACATAAGTGAGGTAGCCTCTTAATTTGATTTTGCCCTTAAAAGTGATTTTGGACCAGAATGTACTGCTACATGCGATCTCTACTTCTGATTATATTAATGCACTCCTGTTGAAGTTGTAGCAAGGTAGAAAGTTGATTTTTGCACAACAATGTGATTTGTGCTCTCACAGGTTTTTCCAAGCTCATACAGTCCTTCCACAGAGAACGACTTTGCACCTTAATATGCTGTCAATCAAATGTGGCCTCATTTGAAAGAACATCTTTCACACCTAATGGGATTTCTCACTACCATATTTTCTCCTGTTCTGTATGATTGTTTACCTAAACGATGTACTACACTCCTGTTGACCTTGCACCAATGGTGATTTTGCACCTACCTATGTTATTGAACCAAAATTATCTACACACTTCTACTGGTGTTACATCAAATGTGATTTTGTGCCTAAATGTATTTTGCTTCTAAGTTTAATGTATGCACCTAAAAGAGCTACTACACACATGTAGCATAATTCAAATATTTTACATCATCGTATATAAGTGCAAAGTTTCCCTTAGATTAACATCAACAAGAGTGTGAAACCACTTGCTGGAGCAAAAATCACCTGTAGGTGCAGAAATATGGTTAGGTGTAAAATCAGCCTTGGTGCTAAGCCTGCAGGAGGTTGGTATCCTCTAAATGTGATTTTGCCCCTCAACTTGATTTTGAAACTAAATGTGGTGTTGCACGTAAATATGTTGCTCCTACAATTATTTTCCCATTCCTCTTAATGTTGCACCAAGGGTGATTTTGCACCAAAATGTTATTTTGCCCCTAAAATGTATTTTTCTCTAATATGTGGATTGTGCTCCTAATCCACACTTCTACTGATTTTGTATCAAGGCTGACCTGAAAGTGTTTTTGCACCTGAAAGTGTTTTTGCTCAAAAATATCATTTGTGCTCTTAAATCATTTTCACACTTGCTGACACTGCACTAAGGGTGATTTTGCATCTTAATAAACTGTTAGCAAATTGGGGTCTCATTCTGAAGTCCACCTTTTACAAACTGACATCTCACAATCATATTTTATCTCTTTGCTGAATGAGCACTATCTTCTTATCTGCACCAGTTGTGATTTTGCACCTACTTGTATTTCTGCACCTCATTCTTATTTTTGCTGCTATATGTGTTCTTGATTCTAAGACTTCCTCCATGAGGAGCAGGGTCAAGACTGATTTGCATATGGTGTGGTCCAAACTGGTTTGTAGTAGTGAGCAAAATAACAATGGAATTAACCCAGATCTCTTGACTGGGGGTGGATGTTTGATTTATTCAGCAATCCGTACATCATTTGTTGCAGCAGCACTTTTTGCCCTAACTGCGATGGGTATGCCCGGACGTGGGTCACTTGCTTGCTGTGCCACTGGATTCAAGCTAGACTGGCTGATTAGGGGTGATACCTCAAAACCGGTCCCAGGATGCTTGCCTCTAGTCCAGGAAAGACCCGACTTGGCAGTTCAGGCTAGGCTGTTCCCATGAGGAGCAGGGTCAAGGCTGATTTGCATACGGCTGGGTCCAAACTGGTTTGGCTTAGTGAGCAAAAGAATGATGGATTTAGCCCAGATCTCTTGACTAGGGGTGAATTTTGATTTATTCAGCATTCCGTCCATCATTTATTGCCACAGCACTTTTCACCCTAAGTGGGATGGGTATGCCCAGACGTGGGTCCCCTGTGCCACTAGATTCAAGCCAGCCTGGCTGATTAGGTGTGATACCCCAAAACCGGTCCCAGGATGCTTGTTTCCAGTCCAGGGAGGACCCGGCTTGTCAGTTCGGGCTAGACTGTTCCCATGAGGAGAAGGGTCAAGGTTGATTTGCATATGGCTGGGTCCAAACTGGTGTGGGGTAATGAGGAAAAGAATGATGGATTTAATCCTGATCTCTTGACTGGGGTTGAATGTTTGATTTATACAGCATTCCGTCCACCATTTGTTGCCGCAGCACTTGTGGACCTGCAGCACCAATTTTGCCACCCACTTGAGGAGCTCTATATACATGTGTCAGGCCCACCATTGCAGAAATTGTGTGTGCAGTTTTAATCTGCCATGTTGACCTGGCAAAATAAACCTTTTCCCAGTCCCAAACCTTCCTTTTTAATAAATATACGTCTCCCCTAGGGTAGGCCTTCAACACTCCAGAGGGAAGTGTGCAATGTATTTAAAAAGTAGGACATGTACTTTTAAGTTTTACAGGTCCTGGTATTGAAAAACTCTTACATTTCTTTTTCACTACTGCAAGGCCCACCTCTCCCATATGATAACATTGAAGTTACCTTATTATAGTTGATAAGTGTCATTTCCAAATGGGGAGAGCTCATTTTATCATGTTTGGTGTCTCTGGAATCCTAATTTAAAATCCTAACTCATGGTGAAGTCGGATTTTAAGTTACTGTTCTGAAAATGGCTCTTTTACAAAGTTGGCATTTGCTTGCCTTAGCCATTTGGTGCCTGCAGCCTGTCTCTGGTCACATGACTGTGTGTAGTTCACGCTTGGACGTTGTCTATTCCTCCTAGACAGCCACACACAATGAACACAATGGGAGCTTAGGTGTGACTGGATGGGCCATCACTGGCAGGATGGGAGGGAGGAGCTGGGCCCAGCCTCACTTACACCTGAATAGGCTGTGTCCTGTCTCCACACAAATGGCTGCATACCCCTGTAGTTAGTCCTGGAGCCAGGGCCAGGAAAGCAGGGCATCTGTGCACTTCAAGGGCATTCCTCTAGAAGCTTCTCCCCACTTCAAAGGCACACCTGTGCTCAAAAGAAGGACCTAAAACACCACCACTTCAGTACACTTCTTGACCTGTGGATACTCTGCCAGGAAAAAGGACTGCTGTGATGCTGAAGGACTGCCACTCTGCTAAACTGCACTCTGATGGGCTTCTGTTTTGCTGTGCTGCCCGGCTGCATTCTGCCCTCCTTGCCTGGGTGAGAAGGAGTGAACCTGCATCTCTTGCACACAGAACCCATGGTGACTCCAAGGCCTAGTTGGCTGGCCTCCTTATCTGAAGCCTCAGGGACTTAACAGGCTTCCAGCAACCTTGCTCTAGCACTTGGACTCTGTCATCTGTGAGTTTACCCTGCCATGTGGTTCCAGCCCAGTCCTGGACCCTTGGAAGTGGGACTAATGTGCTCTGGCAGCCTGTAGATCCAGCGGAACCAATGCATCTCTTCTGCTGTGTGGCGCAAACCGGAGCAGAACCGACGCATCACCAATGCTGAGTGGATTGAACCCATCAAAAGACTGCATTGCATCTCTGGCGTCGTCACATCAGAACCTCCACTGCGTGATGCATCCATGGAGCAGGCCCTCATATCCCTCATCGACTGCAGTTTCAAAGACAATGCTGAACTCTGCATCGCAGCCTCACAAGCCCCCTAGAACCAGCGCATTGCCACGATTGCACGCTGCATCCTCAACGCAAGACTTCGCAATGCAAGCCCCGTCGATGGGATCCTCAATGGCGAAGCAGGACCTCGCATCACAGCCTTGCTGCATCAAGGAACCAATGCATTGCCTCAGCTGTGTGACGCATCTTAGATGCGGATCCTCTCAACACTCTGCAAACCAGGATTAAGGTACTGTGTTCAGTGGCCTTAACTGGGTCCCTATAGCCGGACCATGCTCTATTGCAGTTGGCCTGTGTCTGTGGTTTTTTTTCCCTGTCGGGTGCAGCCAGATAACCACAGTTGTTGCTTTATGCCTTTTGGTGCCATTTTGGCTTAGGGCCACATGTACAACCCTTTTTGCCAGTCGTTGCGATCCGTTTGTGAATGCCAGAAAACTATTTGGCATGTACAAAGCCCAAATAGTGATTTGGTACCTTGTTACCTAATCGCAATTTGGGATTTGGGATTCGGTATTAGAAAGGAGCATATTAAGGGCGTCCCTTCCCAATAGCGACTCGCAGTGCCATGTACAAATGTTTTGCAACCAAAATGCTGTCGCAAAACATTAGCATTTTACCACCTACTTCAAGTAGGTGGTAACCAAATTGCAAAAGGGGTCCCCAGGGGACCCCTTCCCCTTTGTGATTTGTTGCGAAAATGTGTTTTTAAGAGCAGGCAGTGGTCCCACGGATAACTGCCTGCTCTTAAAAAATTAAACTGAAACGTTTCATTTTTCTTTTTGAAATGCATTCTGTTTTCCTTTAAGGAAAACAGGCTGCATTTTTTTTTAAAGTTGCTTTATTTAAAAGAAATCAACAGACATGGTGGTCTGCTGTCCCCAGCAGACCACCATCCCTGTGTTTTTAGTGATTCCCAATGGGTTGCAAATTGTGGCCTACCCAATGAATATTAATAAGGTAGGTCAATTTGCGAGCCACTGGGAATCACAAATAAAACTCAATAGAGTTTTGTACATTTGAAATTGCGATTTCCTAATTGCGATTCAAATTGAATCGCAATTAGGAACTCACAATTTCTAACGTACATGCATGTGGCCTTAAAATCTTTAAATTTGAATATGTGCAGTTCTACTTATTGGTGTCTTGTCATTTGGTCTTGTTTATTTATTAAAGTCTGCTCTGTTTTTCTAATCTGGTGCGGGATCCTTTTTGTGGGGTGTTTTCACTGTTTTACTGTTTGAAGTGTTGAACAAATTACTTACACATTACCCCTAAGTTAAGCCTGACTGCTCTGTAAGCTATGGGGGGGGAGGGGGCACAGGCTAATTTGGGGTTTGCTTGTGCCTTCCCCTGACAGCAATTGTGGTTGCTGCTTGACCAGGACTCACACCCCAGTCAACCGTTATACCAATTTCTTACAGTAATGAAAAACAAATTTAAGAGTTTTTCACTACCAGGATATACAGAACTTAAAAGAGCATGTCCAACTTTTTAAATACACTGCAACCTGACCTCTGGGCTGTTTAGGGCCTACTATAGAGGTTACATATATGCATTAAAAAGGGAGGTTTGCACATGGTAATGCAGCTAAGTCTGAGTGGGTGGGGTCGGTAGCAGGGAGGAACAGTGGACACAGTGCATTTCAGTTTAAAGTGTGGATGGCTGATTTGCGACGGTCAACCTGACTGTTAGAACTGGGGGTCTCTAGTTGGCAGAGGTAGGTACCTTTGACCAAATAGGGACCCTTGCTTCTAGTCAGGGAAAGGGGGATTACACTACTGGATAACCCCTGCTCGCCCCCTTGGTAGCTTGGCACGAGCAGACAGGCTTATCTCAGAGGCAGTGTGTTGAGCATTTGTGAACACATACAGTAATACAGTGAAAACACTACAGATGGACACCACACAGGTTTTATAAAAATAAGTATTCTATATATAGACTTAACACAAGACCACAAACGACAAAAATCCACAATACTGTACTCAAGATAGACTTAAAGATGGTAGAAGTAACTTAGTTCAAGATGATGATAAATGCGACACGTTTCCCACAAAAGTACCTTGGATGTGTAACGCAAAACAAACAAAGGGTCCGCAGGGAGGACAATGCGACGAGCGGGCGCCTCGATGCGGTGCGACGATCCGGTGCGATGCGATGAGAGTGCGCCCTTGATGCGATGCGATGACATGAAGATAATGCGTGCACGCCCGACGGCCGTGCGGCGAACTCTGTACCTTTGGAGCCGCGACAGGCCCTGCGACACGCCTCTCCGGTGATGCGACGGCAGGCGACGGTGACACGCTTCTCCGGTGATGAGACGGCGACCCTTGCGGTGGCGACACGCTTCCCCGGTGATGCGACGGCAGGCAGTTGCGACGAAGACACGCTTCTCCATTGATGCGAAGGCAGGCAGCTGCGGCGAAGACACGCTTCTCTGGTGATGCGGCGGCGGCCTCTGCGGCGGCGACACGCTTCTCCGGCGATGCGACAGCGACGCGCTTCTTCTCGTTGAGTTGCGCTTCCAGCTCCCAGCGACACGCAGGCTTCTGCAGACAGAATCCCCAGCAAGGGAATTCAGGAGGGAGCTGGTGGTGAAGTCTTATAGCCCTGAGACTTCAGCAGGAGGCAAGCTCTAGTTCAAGCCCTTGGAGAAATATTCTGCAAGATGATGAAAGTTCTTTGAAAGTTCCTTCTCCTTTCCTTGGCAATGAAGACCACTGCAGGCCAACCCAGCAAACAGCACACTGGCAGAGGGGCAGTCCAAACTCCTGCAGCTTCCGTGGTTCTTCTCCTTGGCAAAGGTTCGTCTTGTTGTTCCAAAAGTGATCTAAAGTCTTGGGGTCTGGGTCCCCATATTTATACTACTATTCTCTTTGTTCTCTGAAGGCAGAGGGTCCTGTACCTAGTCCAAACCAGTTCTGGGTGCATTCTGCCAGTGCACACCTTCTTCCTTTGTCAGTGTGGGCCAGGGTCATCAGACACACCACAGGAGATGGAGCCAGCATTGTGGAAGGCAGGCACAGCCCTATTCAGGCCCAGTTGCTACTCCTCCCACCACTCCCAATGCAGATAGGTCTATTCAGCCTAGTGCTGACTCACCCTGTCTCCTGGAGCCCCCCAGCCCCTGTCACTCACAAAACCAGACATACAATACACAAGCTAGCAGAGGCAGGCTGGATGGTTAGGCAAGAAAATACCTACTTTCTAAAAGTGGTATTTTCAAACACAGAATGTTAAAACCAACTTCACTAAAAGATGTATTTTATCATTCTGAGTTCAGGCATACTAAACTCGAATTTCTACCATGTTCCCTGGGTCAGTTAGGATTATAAGATGTTATAATCAAACTGCCCATTCTGGCCTATGGGAGCAGGTAGCCTTGCAATAGTGAAAAACTAAAATGGCTGTAATTCACTATCAGGACATGCCACACACATCAGGGCATGTCCTACCTTTCACATACAATGCACCCTGCCCTAAGGCCTACCTTAGGGGTGTCTGATATGCAGAAAAGGGAAGGTTTAGGGACTGGCAAGTGGGTGCACTTGCCAAGTCGACATGGCAGTCACATACTGCACACAGGCTCTGCAATGGCAGGCCTGAGACACACTTTACAAGCTGCTTCTGTGGGTGGCACAATCAGTGCTGCAAGCCCACCAGCAGCATTTGATTTACAGGCACTGGGCACACAGGGTGCACTATACTAGGGTCTGACAAGTAAATCAAATAATCCAATCATGGAGTCACTAATCAATACATCAATTTAACATAGGGAGCACTTGCACTGTGGCACTGAATAGCAGTGGCACAGTGCCCAAAGCATCTAAACCAGCAGACATATCAGAAACAGAGGAGGCAATCAGTAAAAAAATGGAAGGGAGACTCACGCCAATGGTACCAGGTCTAACACGTGTCCCCTCTAGCTGAAATGTGGGGAGAACTACCCTACCCCTTGGGAGTTCTCTTCACTAAGGCGGAAAAATCTGGACAGACCATCAGCATTGGCGTGTTCTGTACCAGGGCGGTGTTTTACCGTGAAGTCCATCCCCTGTAGGGAAATGGACCACCTCAACAACTTTGGGTTCTCACCCCTCATCTGCATCAACCATCTGAGGGGCCTGTGGTCTGTCTGAACCCGGAAGTGAGTCCCAAACAGGTATGGTCTCAACTTCTTCAGCGCCCAGACCACAGCAAATGCCTCACGCTCAATTGCACTCCACCTCTGTTCCTGTGGAAGTAACCTCCTACTGATGAAGGCTACAGGTTGGTCTAGGCCCTCCTCATTAATCTGTGATAGAACAGCCCCCACACCATGCTCTGAAGCGTCTGTTTGGACAATAAATTCTTTTGAGAAGTTGGGCGCCTGAAGCACGGGTGCTGTGCACATGGCAGTCTTCAGGGTGTCAAAAGCCTTCTGACAGGTGTCAGTCCAGTTCACTTTCTTGGGCTGCTTCCTGGAAGTCAGCTCAGTCAAGGGTGCAACAATGTTGCCATACCCCTTGACAAACCTCCTGTAGTACCCTGTGAGTCCTAAAAAGGCTCTCACCTGTGTCTGGGTCTTGGGGGTTCCCATGCCAGGATGGTATCAATCTTGGGTTGTAGGGGCGCCACCTGGCCGCTCTCTACCTGGTGCCCCAAGTACACCACGGAACCCTGCCCGATCTGGCACTTACTCACCTTGATCGTGAGGCCTGTCTTTCGCATTGCCATCAACACTTCCCAGAGGTGGTGCAGATGTTCTTCCCAACTGGCACTGAACACTGCAATGTCATCCAGGTAGGCGGCACTGAAATCCTCCAGTCCAGCCAACACCTGGTTGACCAACCTCTGAAAGGTGGCAGGGGCATTCTTCATCCCAAAGGGATGGTAGTGCCCATCTGGTGTGGAGAATGCTGACCTCTCTTTGGCCCCATCAGTTAAGGCGATCTGCCAGTACCCAGACGTTAAATCAAACGTGCTGAGGTACCGGGCAGCCCCCAACCGATCAATGAGCTCATCAGCTCTGGGGATGGGGTGCGCATCAGTCCTGGTGACTGAATTGAGTCCTCAGTAGTCCACACAGAACCGGAGTTCGGGTGTGGCACCAGGCGCGGCAGCTTTTGGGACCAAGACCACTGGGCTGCCCCAAGGGCTGTGAGAGGACTCAATCACCCCTAAGGCAAACATCTTGGAGACCTCCTCCTTGATGTGAGCTCTGACACTGTCAGTCACTCTGTAAGCCTTGTGCTTCACAGGAGGACTGTCCCCAGTATCCACGTCATGGACACACCACTCAGTGACACCAGGAACCAGGGAGAACAAATCAGAGAATTGTCCCAACAATTGGCGACAATCTTGCTGCTGCTCAGGGGTCAGTGTGGCAGAGAGGCTGACACCATCCACTGACCCATCTTGCTCTGTCGCAGACAGGAGGTCAGGAAGAGGCTCGGTCTCCTCCTCCATTCCATCATCTGTCGCTAGGAGCATTCCCACTTCGGACCTTTCTAAGTGGGGCTTCAGGCGGTTAACATGCAGGACCCGCAAAGGGTTCCTAGGAGACCGCAAGTTCACCAGGTAGGTGACATCACTCTTGCGCTCCACCACCTCAAATGGTCCGGTCCAACTGTCCTGGAGCGCACAGGGCTCTACAGGGGCCATGACCCAAACTTTCTGCCCAGGTTGAAGCTCAATCAGAGTGGCATTCTGATCGTACCACTGCTTCATCTCCTCCTGGCTGGCTTCCAGATTCGCCTGAGCGAGTTGTCTGAATCGCCTAGTCTGGTTCCTGAAGGCCAGCATGTAACTGTATACATCCTGGGGAGGTTTCCTGGGAGATTGCTCCCAGCCTTCCTTGACCAGACTCAAAGGTCCTCTTACTGGGTGACCATACAGCAGTTCAAAGGGACTGAACCTTATAGACTTCTGTGGCACCTCACGGTAAGCAAAAAGCAGGCATGGCAAGAGGACGTCCCACTTACGCCTCATAGGTTCCTCAAGACCCATTATCAGGCCTTTGAGGGTCCGGTTGAATCTCTCAACCAGCCCATTACCTTGGGGGTGGTAAGGAGTGGTGAACTTGTATGTAACACCGCACTCCTGCCACAGGGACTTCATATAATTTGATATGAAGTTTGTACCACGGTTTGACACCACCTCTCTGGGGAACTCCACACGGGAGAAAATCCCCATCAGTGCACGTCCCACCACGGGGGCAATAACTGTCCTGAGAGGGATGGCTTCCGGGTACCGGGTAGCATGGTCCACCAAGACCAGGATAAACCTGGTGCCCATGGCTGTCTTGGGGACCAGTGGCCCCACAATGTCAATGCCCACCCGGTCAAAGGGGGTACTGACTACAGGGAAAGGTTGGAGAGGAGCCTTGTGCTTCCTTCCACTTTTCCCACTTGCCTGGCAAGTTTGACCAGTCCTACAATTAGTGTCTGAACTCTTCCGCATTTGGGGCCAATGAAAGTGGGTGACAAGCCTTTCAAAGGTCTTGTTCTGCCCCAGATGTCCAGCTAAAGGCACATCATGAGCCAAACCCAGTAGGAAGGCTCTGAAGCGCTGGGGTACCACCAGCACACGGGCTGACCCAGGCTCAGCAACCTTAGGCTCGCTATACAGGAGGTCGTTCTCCCAGTAGATCCAATGTGATCCAGACTGATCACCTGCTGCCTGGTTTGTGGCCTGTTGCTGCAAACCCACAAGAGAAGGGCACTTCTTCTGCTCCTCACAAAATTCCTCCCTGGAGGGGCTTCCTTCCTGCTGCCAATGGGTCAGCTCAGGCAGGTCCCCCAGTTCGGCCACTTGTTCCCCTGTAAGTTCCAGGGCATCCCCCTCAAGGTCTGCCTCCTCCTGGACCATGGGAACTATGGGGGCCGGTTTCCCACGCCCCCTACCTCTTCTCTTTAAGGCAGGGGTCTGGGCCATATTTTCAGGCTCCAGAACCTCTTCAACACCCTTACTGGCTGCCATAGACCGAGTCACACACACCCACTCAGGCAGACCCAACATCTCCAGATGAGACCTTCTCTCCACCTTAGCCCAAGGGGAGCTCTCTAAATCATTGCCCAACAGACAATCAACAGGCATGGCTGGCCTCACAACGGATCACTGACATAATATCGACTACAAAAATATCGAATATACAAAATATCGGCGTCTAAATATCGACTACAATAATATCTACTACCTATACTTATTTATAAAATTACAAAAATATCGAGTACACAATATCGTAAATAAAAAATATCGTTCACCACAATATCGAAATGCTAAATATCGTTACATTAAATATCGTTTAAATTTTTATAACATACAACATTACAAAAATATCGAATACCAAAATATAGACACCAATAATATCGACTTTTTACAAATATCGACTATATAAAAACTGCTCAATTAAATATATCTTTAGCACCAAATATAAATTCACATTATAAAACAATATAAAATACTTAAACAACATAATAAAATAATTTGCAAACACATCAATATATAAAACAATATATTTTGGCTAAACAAACGTATTACAATAATTAAATATAAACTTTAAATATATAAGACTTGCATTATTTCACATTAAAAACAACATTTAAATTATTTACAAAAAGTAAAAAGATAAAATATTTACTTTATACTAACAGTTTCTTAATTAGCGTTTCCCTTATATGGAAAGAAAGAAAGTGCCAAAACAATAAAAACAATTAACTTCAACCAATAAAACGCTTACATTTCAAAATACACCAATAACATAAAGCAACCAATTAAATAAACACTATATAAACATCAAAAACATACATCTCTTTTACACTTAAAAACTACTAAAAAAGAAATTTAAAACTGCACTAAGTAAGTAAAACTGTTTTTAAAATATTACAATACTACTAACCTGCAACAAAAATTATTTCTAAAACCTAATTAACTATTCTTTCATTCCTTACTTTTATATCACCTCTACAGATATCCTACAAAGCCAGAAAATTATTTCAAAAATACTCACCAATAAAAAAACAATAAATGTAAGTATATTCTATTTTTGCCAAACCAACCTAAAAATATTTTCAAAACGTTATTCACTAATATATATTTTCTTTTTTATCTATCTCCTCTACAGCCAACAGCAAAAGCTTCCAAAATAATTCTACAACTACTAACAAAATAAAGACAACTAAAAAGTAAGTATATCATTTTCCATGATTAAACAACGTTAAATACCCACCCAAATAACCCTTTACCCCTAAAATGCCTATCATCTACAAACAATAGAATCAAATTATTAATATGTTTTTTCCTCTTCTCAACAGAAATTACATCAAGTAAATAGAAAACAAAGCTTGAAATTATTTCCTAACCAATTTCATTTACATCAAACTAAACATTGTAAGTATATTCACTGAGATGTAACAGTATTTAATAAACATGTTGTATTTATTATATTAAAATATTTTCTTTTTGAATTTTCCCTAGCATAACACAAAACAACATGACTGAAGGTGCAGAATTTGTAATGTCACAAAAAAATAAAATGCTATTATGTTATATGGGGTATGTGTATACACAGGAGAAACAAATAGGCCTTAAAGTATTTTGGAAGTGTAGCAAATACTACTCTAACAAATGCTATGGAAGAGCTACTACTCAGGAAACTACTGTTATTTCTGTAAAAGAACATAATCACCCCCAAACATAACAGAGATTGAGGTTAGAGATGCTCTTGAAAGAATAAAAGAAGCAAGCACTAGTACTGACAAAGCAACTACCCAAATACTAAAAGAGCAACTATTAAAATTACCTCAACATGCATCAGGACAATTACCGTCCATAGCTTCTTTAAAAAGAACAATTGCCAGACAAAAAAAAGCTACCACAACTACTATACCTGCCCCTAAAACATTTGCAGAAGTAGTTATTCCACCAGAATTAAGCATTACTCACAGTAAAGAACCATTTATTTTTTTGATAACAAATGCCCAGAAAAAAGAATAATTATGTTTGCTACTGCAAACAATTTACTTAAATTACAGAAATGTGACACCTGGATGATGGATGGAACTTTCAAAGTCTGTCCAAAACCATTTTACCAGCTGTACACAATACATGGATTATACCAACACTCAAATATTCCATTCATCTACGCACTATTACCAAATAAACAGCAAACTACCTA
Organism: Calotriton arnoldi; assembly: GCA_963921515.1. NCBI lineage: Eukaryota > Metazoa > Chordata > Amphibia > Caudata > Salamandridae > Calotriton > Calotriton arnoldi. Next base: position 531,257 of record CAWUFW010011313.1, on the reverse strand, counting down.
CATTGATATACTCACTCAAATAAAAGAAGAAAGCAATAATTATTTTCCTTCAAAAATAATTATTGACTTTGAAATAGCCATGATAAATGCTATACTAAAACATTATCCACACACAGCAATTCAGGGTTGCTATTATCATTTTAATCAGAGTCTCTGGAGACATCTACAAAAATCAACCCTAAGTGTACAATATGCTACAGACAGTACTTTTGCCTACCAAATAAAAAAGCTAATAGCACTAGCATATGTACCTGTAACAGATGTAGCAGAACACTACAATATTCTAATAGAAAGCCCCTATTACAAAAGGAACGAAGACAAAATAAGCCCACTACTAGACTACTTTGAGGACACCTGGGTGGGAAGATTGCATAGATCAGGGCATAGAAGGCAACCTAAATTCCACATTCCTTGGTGGAACGTGTACCTAAGTACCTTACACAAAGAATCAAAAACAAATAATAGTGTTGAAGGATGGCATAATGCCTTCCAATCAACAACAAGCAGAGGTAAACCTACCCTACAAAAACTTCTAGAATCTATACAAAAAGAACAAAGCTATCAAGAATTACGGATGGAACAATCTGTAACTCAAATATGTCCCAAATTAACTAACAAACTAAAAAAATGTTTGAGCTACTGAAAAGTCAGGTTACCCTATACCCATCTACAAGAGGCCTAGATTACCTATCCCTAATAGCCAAAAGCATTTTATAAACAAAAGTTCCACAGGTATTATACATTTTTTCGTTCATAAAACAGAAACTTTACACACATATATTAATATTATATTTTCACAAATATTACTTATTTGTCATATATATTTTCTTAAATTAAAAATATATATTTACAAATAAATAATAATTATCAAAATATACTATAAAACACAATTAATTTTAAAAACATTTCCCACCCAATTAATTTAAATAAAATACACTTACGGTTTATGTAGCTGTAGAAAATGTAATCCAAAAAGAAATAATCCTTCCATCTATGTGTTAATGCATGTTAAAGTTTAAAAAAGCCCCAAAAAAATGCAAAAATACAACACGTCCCATACAAATCCATCGTTCCGAAATCCAAATTACATAAACCCTCAAAAACCCGAAAAAGATACAAAAATATAAAAAACGCTCCTGGAAATACCGAAAACTAAAAGAAACTGTGATAATAATATTAGTTTAACAAACTAATACACAGTTCTTTTATTAAAAAAAACGCGTCTCTGTCTCCAACGTAAACTCGATTAAAATGAATCTGCAAAAAAGATTAAAAGCATACCCACCCACACAAATACACCCAAATACATTGATTAAATACAATAAAATGAATTTATAGCAACAAAACAACACATATTTACTCATATTAATGTCCGTCTACACTACACCTCAAACAGTAACTCACGTCATCTCACTAAAATATAACTAACAACTACAGCACACCAAAAACGTAATAACCTAACTATAAATACAATATATAGGTCCTAACTACACTAAAACATAAGTATTAACTTAGAAAAATAAGTACAATTTCCCTTACCTTGCTCGACGCGACGCAGCTTCCAACCGCGAGCTTCTCCGACCCTCAATGACCCAAAATAACAGTACGCGGTTACAAAATAGTCCCTGTAAACTTAAAATGGCTGCCAAAATAAAGTTTAAAAAAGGAATAATGTAAAAACAAATCATTATAGCAAAGTATAAATTTCACATATATTTTTCTTATGTTGTACACAATTTTCTGTATATTTAAAAATTACTATATAATGTATTATACTTTGTAAAGTTATAATAATAATTAATATAAAAATATATTTATTATTATTATAATTGTATATGTTTTTTTATAATGATAAAAATTATAAAAAATACATATTAATTATGTAAAATTGTTATATAAAACTTACCTGTTTAAAAATAAATTTTCATTAATTACAACAATGTGATAATTAATATTATTAATATTTTATATACTAATAATATTAATTAAAAATATATTTACATGTAATAAAGTGCTAATTATTTGTAAATGATAAACAATATTTACTACAACATTATAATGTTACAATATTAAATAATAAATAAACATACAATGCTTTACTTTCTGTATATATATACCAAAAATGGTTATATAATTTGTATACATATATTACAATGTTACAAATGTTGTAAAATAATGACATAACATTTTTTTCCCTTAAAAAATTCTATTAACGAATAAATGTATGTAAAATAATTTATGTTCCTTCAATAAAAATTGACACATTTTATGTATATTTAATAATGTCTATTGCATTGTATAAATAAAAAAAAAATTGTTTCTCTTTCTATCTACTTATACAAAAATAAAAAAATTGAAAATAAAAAAGTCTCATTTATTTTTATATGTATATCTTATAATTAAATATTTTACTTAAATATATTAATTTGATAAATGTACCTTTTTAATTAACATTTGTTTTTTTACTAGAAAGTAATAAACTATACATCACTTACACAAGACAAATTCATTTTCACTACACATAATAAAATACATTTATATTCCTTCACATATAAAAACACATACAGTAAGTTTCCTACAACTCTTTATATAAAATAAATAAATACACATCAAATAACATATTTGTTATATAAATATTAAATATTAATTATAAATAATTATAAAAATATATTTCTACATAAACAAACATCACCAACTATTCCCAATACATTTAAACAATATTCATTAAATGTGGTAAACTTAAACAATATATAATTTACTCTTCCCACTACACTTAAAATTTAGTAATAAAACATACAAAACATTAACCATATATAATTTACTATTCCCAATACAGTATACATTAAATAATAAAAACTACTTTACATTGAACAAATTAAAATTACTATTCCCACTGCACTAATTAGTAATTCAGAGAAGTTGCTGGACACTAAACATATAACAATTACTATTACCACTGCAGTAAATATTAATTCAGGGAAGATGCTGGACACAAAGGGGCCGATTCCGATCTCGGCCGGTAGGGCTCCGAATAGGATTCGGCTTTACCGGATCCGATTCGGAGCCCTGTTTCCCGACCGAACCGTACGCGGGTCCGGCCGAGCGAGTACGATGCGAAATCGCCGACCGACTCGTCCGGGCGTCCCGACCGCTCCGACCGACTCGCTCGGACTCGAACCGCTCCGACCGACTCGCTCGGACTCGACTCGCACAGCGCAATGGAGACGTTTCCCGGCCGGGTAAGTACGATGCGCGCCGCGAGCAGTCCGACCGAGCCGCGCACTCCGGCTCGAAAGAGCTGTCGGAGCCGTACTTCGGGGGTCCGTGTCGGACCCCCCAGTACGCGTAGCCGCGCGAGTCGCACACAGGGGGGACCCATGGGTCCCCCTACCTGTGCGTGTACGGCGCGAATCGCTTCGCCGCGTACCCGCTGTAGGGGCGCCCTTGTCCGACTCGCACCCATTGAGTCAATGGGAGCCCGCGTACGCGTTGTACGACCGGCTCCCATTGACTTCAATGGGAGTCCGACCGACTCGAGTCCGATAACATACGGCCGCATCGTACTCGTTCGGTCGGACTGCACGGGTCCGATTCGGTCGGAAATCTCTCCGGGTCCGGCTCGGTCGGAGAAATTTGCGGCCCGAATCGGAATCGACCCCTAAACATATAAAATTACTATTCCCACTGCAATAAAAATTAAATCAAGGAAGGTGCTGGACACTAAACATATAAAATTACTATTCCCACTGCAATAAAACTTTAAGTCAGGGAAGGTGCTGGACATTAAACATATATAAATTACTATTCCCACTTCAGTAAGTATTAACTCAGGGAAGGTGCTGGACATTAAAAATATATAAATTACTATTCCCACTCCAGTGAGTATTAAGTCAGGGAAGATGCTGGACACTAAACATATAAAATTACTATTCCCACTTCAGTAAAAATTAAGTCAGGGAAGGTGCTGGACATTAAACATATATAAATTACTATTCCCACTCCAGTCAGTATTAACTCAAAGAAGGTGCTGGACATTAAACATATATAAATTACTATTCCCACTACAGTAAATATTAACTCAGGGAAGGTGCTGGACACTAAACATATAAAATTACTATTCCCACTCCAGTCAAAATTAAGTAAAGGAAGGTGCTGGACACTAAACATATAAAATTACTCTTCCCACTGCAGTAAAAATTAAGTCAGGGAAGGTGCTGGACACTAAACATATAAAATTACTATTCCCACTGCACTAAAAATAAAGTCAGGGAAGGTGCTGGACATTAAACATATATAAATTACTATTCCCACTCCAGTAAGTATTAACTCAAGGAAAGTGCTGGACATTAAACATATATAAATTACTATTCCCACTCCAGTAAATATTAACTCAGGGAAGGTGCTGGACACTAAACATATAAAATTACTATTCCCACTTCAGTCAAAATTAAGTCAGGGAAGGTGCTGGACATTAAACATATATAAATTACTATTCCCACTCCAGTAAGTATTAACTCAAGGAAAGTGCTGGACATTAAACATATATAAATTACTATTCCCACTCCAGTAAATATTAACTCAGGGAAGGTGCTGGACACTAAACATATAAAATTACTATTCCAACTTCAGTCAAAATTAAGTCAGGGAAGGTGCTGGACATTAAACATATATAAATTACTATTCCCACTCCAGTAAGTATTAACTCAAGGAAGGTGCTGGACATTAAACATATATAAATTACTATTCCCACTCCAGTAAATATTAACTCAGGGAAGGTGCTGGACACTAAACATATAAAATTACTATTCCCACTTCAGTCAAAATTAAGTCAGGGAAGGTGCTGGACATTAAACATATATAAATTACTATTCCCACTCCAGTAAGTATTAACTCAAGGAAGGTGCTGGACATTAAACATATATAAATTACTATTCCCACTCCAGTAAATATTAACTCAGGGAAGGTGCTGGACACTAAACATATAAAATTACTATTCCCACTCAAGTCAAAATTAAGTCAGGGAATATGCTGGACACTAAACATATAAAATTACTATTCCCACTTCAGTCAAAATTAAGTCAGGGAAGGTGCTGGACATTAAACATATATAAATTACTATTCCCATTCCAGTAAGTATTAACTCAAGGAAGGTGCTGGACATTAAACATATATAAATTACTATTCCCACTCCAGTAAATATTAACTCAGGGAAGGTGCTGGACACTAAACATATAAAATTACTATTCCCACTCAAGTCAAAATTAAGTCAGGGAATATGCTGGACACTAAACATATAAATTACTATTCCCACTGCAGTTAGTATTAACTCAAGGAAGGTGCTGGACATTAAACATATATAAATTACTATTCCCACTCCAGTAAACATTAACTCAGGGAAGGTGCTGGACATTAAACACATAAAAATTACTATTCCCACTACAGTAATTATGAAGTCAAGAACCTGCTGGACACTAAATATATATGTTTTACAATATTAACAACTTTACCATTTTCCCCTAATAACCCAACATCCCAGTACTAAAAACAACTTACTATTTATATTTATAAATTACTTTATTTCTTCTAATTATTTGCAATTTTTAAAATTTCTACTTAATAAATATTATTTAAATAACACTTCCCACCCTTATCCCCTAATAACCCAACATCCCGCTCCTAAAAGAAAACATATATTTTACATATTTAATATAAATTTCGTTTTTTTAATTAATTTCGAATTTCTAAAAATTTTAAATTAATATCTAAATTTACACTAATATTTTTTGAATACTTCCCACCCTTATACCCTAATAACCCAACATCCCACTACTAAAAGAAAACATATATTTTACATTTTTAATATAAATTTCGTTTTTTAAATTAATTTCGAATTTCTATAAATGTTCTATTTAAATATAAATTTACACTAATATTTTTAAATTACTCCCCACCCTTATCCCCTAATAACCCAACATCCCGCTCCTAAAAAAACATATATTTTACACTTTTAATATAAATTTCATTTTTTAAATTAATTTCTAATTTCTAAAAATGTAAAATTAATATCTAAATTTACACTAATATTTTTAAAATACTCCCCACACTTTACCCCTAATAACTAAACATCCCGCTCCTAAAACATATGTTACAATTTTTTTTTATACATTTTCACACTAATATTAAAACATTTTTAATAATACAAAATTAATAACAATACATAATATTTAATTATTGACTAAAAATTAATATTTTACAGTTTCTATATTTTTTTCGATATTTTTTACAAAACTAACAATTCGATATTATCTACTTACGATATTACTTATTCGATATTTTGTACTTCGATATTTTTTAAAGAAATAAAATAACGATATTTTTGATTGCGATATTCATGTATTCGATATTATCTAACATTCGATATTACAACTTCGATATTACTACAATTCGATATTTATCATTCGATATAATGTCTATTCACCCTCACAGCTACTTGAGACCCCCACCCCACTCAAAGGGAACTTGAGCCACCTCACACTGGCTCTGCGAGTTGTCTGGCGCAACTACAGGTAAGAATGCATGGGGGATAACCTGCTCTCTGGACACCAGCCGGCAATTGACAGCTGTCACACTAGCCCCAGTGTCTCTGAGAGCTTCCACCCTATGGCCATTGATGGTCACCCACTGCCTGAACTTCTTAGTGTTATCAGGCAGCTGGGTCTCAGGGACCATCTCAAAGTCTCCTAGCGAGACAAGGGACATTTCTGCGGGACCCCACCCACCTTGGGAACCCATCTCCTCCCCCCCCAGGGCTACACTCGCCATCTGGCGGGGTGGTGCACGTGGTGGTGCTTTGGAATCCCTCATGGGACACTGTGCATCATACCAACGGTGGCCCATCTGACCACACGTAAAGCATTTAGAGGGGCCCCTGTGAACAGGTTTACCCGTCGGGCCTCTTGCTTTTTCTCAGGGGGAGGCTGGGAACCCTTCCCTTGGTTCCCTTGGGAATTACTTTGGGGCCCTTTCTGGAACTCCCTCTGTTTACCCTTGTCCCCCCCACTCTTCTGCTGGGGACCCTGCCCACCTTTGGCGAAGTCTCCCACGTGACCCTTGTGGACCCGGGTGCTGACCCAGCGGTCCGCCTCCTCAGCAAGCTTCCTAGGGTTAGTTAACTTGCTATCAATAAGGTGCTGGCGTAGCTCTGGAAAACAATTAGCAGACAAGTGCTCCCATGCAAACAAATCATAGAGCGCTTCAAAAGAATCCACTTGCTACCCTTCACCCAACCATCCATAGCTCTGCAAAAGAACGACTGATACTCCACCCAGGTAGTTGCCTCCAGCTTCTTACAATTCCTGAACCTCTGTCTATAGCGTTCTGGGGTCAAACCATACCTTGTCATCAGGGCTTCCTTCATATGGGCATAAGACATCCTATTCTCACTGGGTAGGTCTAACAATGTATCCCTCCCCTCACTCACAAAGCGGCCCGACAACCCCGTTCCCCAATCCTTCTCAGGGACCCGGTGGGCCAACATTGCTATCTCATAGGCTGCAAACCACTGCCCAATATCTTCCTGTCTGTGGAATTCCTTTATGACATCCTTGGGGATATGGACTCTGCTTTCTGCAGGCACAGATGGTGCGCTACCACCTGAGGGATTGATTTCTAAGCCTTTTGCTTTGAGCTCTAACTCCCTCAACATTCTCTCATGTTCCAACCTCATTCTCTCTCTCTCCACGGACAACCTGCTATTCTCTAGGTCCCTCTGACCCTCCAATTTGAGCCTGGCCATCTCCAGCTTGTGCGCCCTGTCTCTCTCCCTGTCTTCCAGCTCTCCTGTGGACGGGCCTTTGGAAGAGACGCTACTGCCAGGCGGGGACGGTACCCCTACCCTGGATGGAATCAATGGTATATTCAGCTGCCTCTCTGCATCCCCAACTGGCTCCACCACCAGATCAGGGGTATTTTCGTGCTTCCACCCAGGCCCTCAGCGCCTTTTGGTATTCATCCTTTTTGGCAATGCCTGGGGTAGCAATTTTAAATTTTTTGCAAAAGCGCTTTAGCTGTTTCACATTGTAGGTTTCCAACCTCTCTTCCTCAAAATCTAGATCCATAGATGCAACAGATGCTGGTCAGCTCATGGTAGTAAGAATTGGCAGTTCTCAGAAAAAATAACAGTCCAAGGAGCAAAAAATTCTATCAAAAAAGTATGTGGTTTCGTTTGGTCTGCACTCACTAGTAGTGTACACCAATCACTGTATATGAGTCACAAATTTTGCAAATCGAAGGAGCTAGGAGCACGCCAGGAGACTCTTCAGTCCCGGTTTTTGACGGTTGTGACCAGCGACTTTACGCTACCTACGAATGAGGTTCCAGTGATTGGAGAGTTTTTTCATAAAACAGGAAGGCGCTGTATTTTGGGCCTCAACTCCAGTGGCCTTATCAAGAAAAGTTTTTCATTGAAGGATTAGAGGGAAGGTTGGCCCCTATTCCTACATATATTCGTTTTTAATCTTGTGCAGTGAACAGAAGCACACTTGTGAAAGGGAGTATGAGAAAACTCTGTTCGTAAGCATATCGATTTTGTGAGACCAATGTGAGAGAAGACTCCGTAGGGGAGAACATAGATTCCCCCAACATTTTATTTATTTTGATGATTGTGTTGGGAGACACCACACTAGTTTTGTAAGCCTGAAGAAGGTGGTGGATTAGCCTATACCACCGAAACGCGTCGCTCTGTGTTGAAAAGCTACCCAAGTAACACCGGTTCCACCAGGAGAAAATAATTTTCTAGAGTGTTGAACCAGGGACATTAATATCTGCTATTGATACTTGGTGTATGACTTTGACCTACTTGATCTATGAGATATTATTGCTTGTGATATTCTCCCATGCGTTCTGAATGAGTTTTTTCAATTTTGATACATACAATGATAATTATGTTTTTTTAAAATTGTTAGTATTTTTAAACTTTGATAAAAGATCTGATGAAATAAAAGCATTTTATATTGCAATCTTTTGGTTTCTATTCCACTATTGGTGATTAGGTTGTGTGGGTGTGAAAGTAGAGTATATGTGTATGCCTTAAAAAAAACCAAAGGGATTTTGTTGTTGAATTAGTTCACATTATGAGTCACAAATGCAAGTCCAGAATTCTCACCGCTGACCACCAATGTTAGAACTGGGGGTCTCTAGTTGGCAGAGGTAGGTACCTTTGACCAAATAGGGACCCTTGCTTCTAGTCAGGGAAAGGGGGATTACACTACTGGATAACCCCTGCTCACCCCCTTGGTAGCTTGGCACGAGCAGACAGGCTTATCTCAGAGGCAGTGTGTTAAGCATTTGTGAACACATACAGTAATACAGTGAAAACACTACAGATGGACACCATACAGGTTTTATAAAAGTAAGTATTCTTTATATAGACTTAACACAAGACCACAAACGACAAAAATCCACAATACTGTACTCAAGATAGACTTAAAGATGGTAGAAGTAACTTAGTTCAAGATGATGATAAATGCGACACGTTTCTCACAAAAGTACCTTGGATGTGTAACGCAAAACAAACAAAGGGTCCGCAGGGAGGACGATGCGGCGAGCAGGCGCCTCGATGCAGTGCGACGATCCGGTGCGATGCGATTGCGCCCTTGATGCGATGCGACGACGTGAAGATGATGCGCGCACGCCCGACGGCCGTGCGGCGAACTCTGTACCTTTGGAGCAGCGACAGGCCCTGCGACACGCCTCTCCGGTGATGCGATGGCAGGCAGCTACGACGGCGACCCGCTTCTCCGGTGATAAGACGGCGACCCTTGCGGTGGCGATACGCTTCCCCAGTGATGCGACGGCAGGCAGTTGCGACGAAGACACGATTCTCCGGTGATTCGACGGCAGGCAGCTGCGACTAAGACACGCTTCTCTGGTGATGCGGCGGCGGCCTCTGCGGCGGCGACACGCTTCTCCGGCGATGCGACGGCAACAGCTGCGACAGCGACACGCTTCTTCTCGTTGAGTCGCGCTTCCAGCTCCCAGCGACACGCAGGCTTCTGCAGACAGAATCCCCAGCAAGGGAATTCAGGAGGGAGCTGGTGGTGAAGTCTTGTAGCCCTGAGACTTCAGCAGGAGGCAAGCTCTAGTTCAGGCCCTTGGAGAAATATTCTGCAAGATGATGAAAGTTCTTTGAAAGTTCTATCTCCTTTCCTTGGCAATGAAGACCACTGCAGGCCAACCCAGCAAACAGCACACTGGCAGAGGGGCAGTCCAAACTCCTGCAGCTTCCTTGGTTCTTCTCCTTGGCAAAGGTTTGTCTTGTTGTTCCAGAAGTGATCTAAAGTCTTGGGGTCTGGGTCCCCATATTTATACTACTATTCTATTTGTTCTCTGAAGGCAGAGGGTCCTGTACCTAGTCCAAACCAGTTCTGGGTGCATTCTGCCAGTGCACACCTTCTTCCTTTGTCAGTGTGGGCCAGGGTCATCAGACACACCACAGAAGGTGGAGCCAGCATTGTGGAAGGCAGGCACAGCCCTATTCAGGCCCAGGTGCAACTCCTCCCACCACACCCAATGCAGATAGGTCTATTCAGCCTAGTGCTGACTCACCCTGTCTCCTGGAGCCCCCCAGCCACTGTCACTCACAAAACCAGACATACAATACCCAAGCTAGCAGAGGCAGGCTGGATGGTTAGGCAAGAAAATACCTACTTTCTAAAAGTGGTATTTTCAAACACAGAATGTTAAAACCAACTTCACTAAAAGATGTATTTTATCATTCTGAGTTCAGGCATACTAAACTCGAATTTCTACCATGTTCCCTGTGTCAGTTAGGATTATAAGATGTTATACTCAAACTGCCCATTCTGGCCTATGGGAGCAGGTAGCCTTGAAATAGTGAAAAACGAAAATGGCTGTAATTCACTATCAGGACATGCCACACACATCAGGGCATGTCCTACCTTTCACATACAATGCACCCTGCCCTAGGGCCTACCTTAGGGGTGTCTGACATGCAGAAAAGGGAAGGTTTAGGGACTGGCAATTGGGTGCACTTGCCAAGTCGACATGGCAGTCACAGACTGCACACAGGCTCTGAAATGGCATGCCTGAGACACACTTTACAAGCTGCTTCTGTGGGTGGCACAATCAGTGCTGCAAGCCCACCAGCAGCATTCGATTTACAGGCCCTGGGCACACAGGGTGCACTATACTAGGGTCTGACAAGTAAATCAAATAATCCAATCATGGAGTCACTAATCAATACATCAATTTAACATAGGGAGCACTTGCACTGTGGAACTGAATAGCAGTGGCACAGTGCCCAAAGCATCTAAACCAGCAGACATATCAGAAACAGAGGAGGCAATCAGTAAAAAAATGGAAGGGAGACTCACGCCAATGGTACCAGGTCTAACACTGACATGCACACTTTATACACTCTAACAACCGAAGCTGTCTTAGACAGCTGGGTGGAGAGCAAATGCAGGCCTCCAGGGCTTGAACGAGTGTCAGACCAGGGTGCTCCAGCCAATCCTGGTGCTGCTCTCATGCTGTCTGAGCATGAGAGTAATGCCAGGTTTGGTAGAGGTGACTTGGACGAGGCTCTGGGAGCTTGCTGCCTGTGCTAGAGCAGTCACCGACTGCTGAAACAAAGAGGAGCACTGGGTAAATAAATCTTTGTTTATTTTAATAATAATTTGATTTAACTCACTGACAGGTATTGTGAGAAACTCGAAGTGCCTCCAGCCTCAACTCCAGAGCTCTCAATCATGGCCCATTAAAAACAGACCACGACTGAGAGCTTAGGCTCTAACCCTAAGGACACTGCTGGATTTTATTTTACCAGTGCATGACAGTGGGTTAAATATCCGTCTCACCAATTTTGTTTGCCGCTGGTTGTCACTGACTTTAGCACTGGTTAGCAGTGGTAAAATGCACAGAATTCACAAAAAAGAGATCAGCAAAAAAGTCGGAGTAATACAAAAAGTTTAGTGGAAGACCACCCTAAAAAAGGCTGACAGGTCTAACAATTCTGCTCCAAAATGTATGCATCTTGCACTTTTTCACATATCACAAATGTGGTCTCATGATTTTGAGAGTCCAGCAGTCCAGCAGATCTGTAGTTCAAATAATCCCCTACTTGCTCAGAGTGTGGGTTTTGAATGCAGGACCTTGGCTGTTCCACAGAACCAGCATTCTGCACCAGCTCTTCGTATGCCAGGATGGCATGCGTGGAGGAAGCTTCTGCACCCAATAGATGGACTTTGACCAGGGGCAGTTTCCTTCAATGGGCGGGGGGGCTGCGCCCACCCTATTTCTGCGCCGTCCAGCATCTGCATACCGCATTTGTTTTAAAATGCTAAGTAACACCAGTAGCAATGTTACTTACCATTTTAAAACAATTGCGAAACCCTACCCCAGTCCTGCTACCTGCCTGCCTGCCTGCCTGTGACACACCGAGTCAGGCACGGGCGTCAGGCAGGTTCTTGTGAAGTTGTGACACATGCTCTTTGCGCATTTGCGCTTTGCGCATGTGTCACATTAAAGTTAAGTAATCCGGGCTGACATGGTGCCAGCCCCGTAGTCACTGTTTTGGCCCTTTTGGGGGCCCGCCCACAAATGACGCCAGGCAGCGTCATATTTCCAGACAGCCTCGGGCGGGTACAGAATACACCCTGTACCTCCAGAAACTGCATTGTTTAAAGCTGGCAGTGATGACCCCTCAGACCCGCCCTTTCACAAGTCCACACTGCGCAATGGCAAGCCGAGGCCCACCGGGCTATGGAATGTCAACTCAGCTGCCAGAGACGTTTTTTCACAGTAAATAATTCTGAAACAGTTTTAAATACAATTTTCCTTTATTTGTAATGCGGGTGTGGAGTCTATTACAGACATTTTGCAGAGAGATGTGTTTGTGTTTGATGCAACGTCTTTAAAAAAAGTTTCTTTTTGATCAAAGGAAACAGGACCTCACAAATGAGAAATGGGAGGGGGTCATAGATATTATTTTCATTAATATAATTGAGCTGCTGTTGTTTTACAATATTGAAAACACACGCCACTAGTCCTGAATATTAGGTGTAAACACATTTAGAATTTGGATGAGTGTGCCTGTGCACTGTAAGTGACCTGGCCAACTGGGCATGAACAATCTGAAATTGTATCATAAATTCAAAGCTGTCCTGAAGAGGGGCCCCCAGAATATGTTTGGATCAGGGCCCCGAAAATTCTTAAGCTGCACCTGAATAATGCACTAGGAAGACATCAGGTACAAGCCTGGCTGTTTTCCCCAGTTGCGACAGACCCCTCTCACTGCTTCACGCAGCAGCAGGATATTTTTGCCATGCCAGGGATTCTTTTTTTTTTTTTGAAAGATCAAAATTTATAATTTTCAGGTTACATACTGACTTACCTAGCGCCAGTTCCTAGGAGCGGAGGGACTGGGAGATGAATTTCTCAGCGTTTGCCACAAATGCTTGCCAAAGTCACTTCTTGCTTTCTCAAATATGCTTGAAAATGCACTATTTGGTCACTCTTTTTAAAAATAATTCCCGGGGGGAGAACCCCCCCCCCCGAATCCACCTAATGATGTTCAGGCTCGTTCGCTACGCTCGCTCGCCACCAGGCACTCATCTAGCACTTTTACGCCCTACCACTTTCAAATGTCACCAGCCACCACTGCCTTTGACAGTCCTACCAATGTCCTTAAAATCCTTGGAAAGAGTAGTTGATCACATGCAGAAAAATGAACTAAGTTCCTCCTGAGCTAAGCATCCGTTATATGGAAGTGGAGACCCAGGCTTAGTTCCCTTCGTGAAGCTCATATGATAAACGGTCAAGGAGCCCCAGGATTTTGCCATGTGGTAGGTTGGTAAAATTCACAAACAACCTTCTTCGTCCATATATTCTTTATTCTTTGAAGGTAAAAAAAAGAACTACCTTCAAACAGAAATGTCAGACTCAGACAGCCTCCTATTGAGTCTCTGCCTTTGATGCAGTAATTCCAAGCTATTCATACCAAACCACCTGCCAATCACACTGCTCCCTGGCAACAGACTGAAACAAATGTATAGAGGCTAATGGGCATTGTGTAACTCACCGCATTCATCTCCATGAAAAATACTGCCTTATGGACACCTCCCTGTGTGAAATGTAAAACGTCTTGATAATGTGCGACCACCTCAAATGAGCTACGTAGGTGCCCGAGTGAAGTCTTATCCAAAACATGAGTGTGGCTCTTCCACTGCAGGGGCCCTTTAACTGTACCTCAATAGGTAGGTGACAGAGCAGTGGGCTTCCATCCTCGGGCGGCGAATTCAACACGTGCCAAAGAAATTAAAGAGAAGGAGAAACGCATGAGGGCCGACGACTAACCATGACAAATTATAAATCAAAAGATTGGGCTGCAAATAAATAAGGTAAACTAAATCTTTTTAGGTGTTTATTGTCTTGTTCCTACACTAATACAGCATCGCAACACAAACTGCTTTCCGTTAGTTTGAATTTTGTTTTGATATTTTTCTTTGCTTTTAAATTTTATGCGAATTAATTCTATTTCTTAATTCCCTGAACCCTAAGGAGCAGCTAACAATCACTCTGACAAACCTAGGTGACACGGGGACACACACTATTGAGAAGTAGCGTCTTGTAATGTTTCGAAAGTACGCAGATGACAGTAATAAGGTGGATTTGCGAAACACGCTGAAAAGATGCTCGACAATGCCGTGAGCCGTAGCTGTCAATCGTCAGGTGCAGCGGAATAAGCTTCCATGGAACAATGGTGCTCAGAAGAACCGTGACGTGAAGATGCAGAGATATGACATTTCAAAGTTATTCTCGAGAAGTGCCTCCATCTGGAATGTTGTGTAACCGTTTCCGGCTTTCAACACAGACTATTAAACCTAGCAGTGACAACCACAATAACATGTATAACTGTTGTCAGCGCAAATCTGCGTCTCATTTGCTTGCCCAAAGCATGGCAACGGCTTGGATCGAGAGCGGTGTTGTCCCTGTGTGGACTTTGGTGCTCCCCGCCTGGACCTGTCTCTCTACCGTACATTTAACACATTAGAATAAAGCTGTGATATTATCTTTAAGAATGACAGACACAGGCTCAAGTTTAAAAGACCATCAATCAGTTAGTATAATAGTACATAAGTCATAAGTACAAAGAACTCCGTAAAGTTCAATAGAAAACCAAGCACAAATTCACCTTCTAAAGTGGAGAAAAAGTGGTCTCTCTAAGTGAAATAGAAGGTCCTTTTAATAGACTTTAGACAAGGATTTCATTCGTTCACTAGTCAAGAACATGGTTCCAAGAGTATGCACCAATCACTAGACAAGAACATGGTTCCAAGAGTATGCACCAATCACTAGACAAGAACATGGTTCCAAGAGTATGCACCAATCACTAGACAAGAACATGGTTCCAAGAGTATGCACCAATCACTAGACAAGAACATGGTTCCAAGAGTATGCACCAATCACTAGACAAGAACATGGTTCCAAGAGTATGCACCAATCACTAGACAAGAACATGGTTCCAAGAGTATGCACCAATCACTAGACAAGAACATGGTTCCAAGAGTATGCACCAATCACTAGACAAGAACATGGTTCCAAGAGTATGCACCAATCACTAGACAAGAACATGGTTCCAAGAGTATGCACCAATCAGTAGACAAGAACATGGTTCCAAGAGTATGCACCAATCACTAGACAACAACATGGTTCCAAGAGTATGCACCAATCAGTAGACAAGAACATGGTTCCAAGAGTATGCACCAATCACTAGACAACAACATGGTTCCAAGAGTATGCACCAATCACTAGACAACAACATGGTTCCAAGAGTATGCACCAATGAGGGACAAGCATTTTACTACCGAATACATTTGAATATATTACATTATATATTCATTGAATACATTTAAAGTTTCTCTCATAATTCTGTTATCTTCGATTCAGATGTTCTTTGTCTATTCAGGTAACATGAGTTGATACAAAGTATGAAATACATCCTGGTTGTCCTTGGTTAAGTACATTGCATTCAGTGTGACTGGAAAATTCTCAATTTTTCAGTGTAAAGCTGACAATACTCTTTTACAGCAAGGAAAACAACAGCAGCAGTGATCACGTGGGGTATTGCAACTTCGCATTCAAAATGGATGTAAAGCATGAAAACTGGCTTTTTTAGCGTAAGCTTGATTCTTAATACATTAAAACCTACGGTTCAAAAACTGATTCCACAACCTCCCACCTGATGAATTCTAAATCATCACATTTACGTCTTTATTACAACACAGCTGCCATCATTTTTGGATTTTGTTCTTTGGATGCTTCTAATTCCTTCACTGTATCGTACAGTTTGCTCTTCATCTCTTCAACCTTTATATCAATTCTCTTTCTCTTTCTTTTTCTACCTCACATTACAGCTTCTTGATCCCACATCTTAACCCACCATTTGATGAAATTCCTTTGCAAACTTTCAGTAAGTAAAGCACACGTGCAAAACTGATTAGTTTAACTAAAAGAGGGGTCAAAAGGAATTTTAGTATTCCTCCGCCTACACTTCCTAACCATTTGCCTGGTTTAGCAAATCCATTTCCAATACACTCAAATACAGAGCCTATTCCTTCCCATGTGCCTGTTTCTACTAACTCAGTTAGTTTATGCATGATTGTTAGAAATGGGGGTCTCTAGTTGGAGAGGTAGGCACCTTTGTCCAAATAGGGACTCTTGCTTCTAATCAGGGTAAGGGGGATACACACTTTATATAACCCCTGCTCTCCCCCTGGGTTGCTTGGCACGAGCAGACAGATTTATTCCAAAGGCAATGTGTAAAGTATTTGTACTCAAAACACACAGTAATACAGTGATAACACCACAAATGGACACCACACCAGATTTAGAAAAATACTGGGGCAGATTTATGACGACTGGCGCATCCCTGCAAATCAGCAGGGATGCGCCAGGTAAGATGCGTCACGCAAGTTTACCCTTGCGCCACCACAGATGCGCCGCATTTACAATGCGGCGCATCGTGGCACAAGGATAAACAGATGCGTGAAGCATCTCCCGTCGGAAGGGTGGCGCATTGCTGGAGTCGTGTCGCAAGCGCGACGCAACTCCAGCAATGCTCGTGGCCTGCCCATACATAACGTGGTGCATCACGCCTTACGCCTGCTTCAAGCAGGCGCAAGGTTTTGACGCAGCGGCGTCGGAAAAGTGACTGAGTGGAATCTTGTAGATTTCACTCAGGCACCTTGCCGAGGCTTTACTGCGCCGGAACGCGCCCCCCTGCGCCGGAACGCCCACATGAAACCTGACGCAGGTTTCATGTGGCGCAGGGCTTTACAACGTGACGCATCTCCCTAGATGCGTCACGTTGTAAATAGGGCGCAAAGTGGCGCATGGTTTATGCCGCCGCTGCATCACGAAAGTGACGCAACGGCGGCGCAAACATAGTGCAAGGGGCTCGTAAATCTGCCCCATAGTATCTTTATCTAAACTCAACAAGACCAAAACGACAAAACATCAACATACAGTTTATATGAAATGACTTTAGAACAGTTATTGCAAAAATAAAGCTTGCAGAAAACAAATACCTCCACCTGGGACTATTACGGCATCATGACAGCAATAAATCCAAAGTACGGTGGTGACCACGAGGAGCGCGGCATCGGGCACGGAGTCACACGGACCCCCAAACAAACAGTACCTTGGAAACGAAGTCTATGATGATGCAGGGCGTCATGGAGTTGAGGCGTCGTGTCCACGAGGAGGCAACGTGTTGTGTCCAGGACAGGGGAAGACGGTTGCATTGGCAATAAGGCATCGGTTCTGGTGACGATGCAAAGTCA
The DNA here is from genome assembly GCA_963921515.1 of Calotriton arnoldi. Taxonomy (NCBI): domain Eukaryota; kingdom Metazoa; phylum Chordata; class Amphibia; order Caudata; family Salamandridae; genus Calotriton; species Calotriton arnoldi. The sequence goes on along the minus strand of CAWUFW010011313.1, from coordinate 513,396 downwards.
GCGAGTTCGTGGAGTCACCCTCGGTGGTTATCTGCGTTGCGATACCATGATGCAGGCGCTGGCAATGACGGAGTCGGGCACGGCTGATAACTGCAGGAGTCGGCAGGTGTCGAAGGGCATCGGAGCTGCGGTGCAGGCCGGGCGGTGAGTTGTTCACTTCGCGAGCGGTGCCCCGGGCCTCGGTGCAGGTCACGGCGTCACAGCGGCGTCACTGACAGCGTCAGAGACAGGTTTTCTTACTTCTTTCAAGTTGCTTCCAGCTCCCAACAGCAGGAACACACTCCAGAAGCCCAAAACTGGAAGAGGCACCTCCTGGCAGGTCAGAACTCTCAGCAGCAGAGTTGAGGGGAGCTGGGGGTGATGTCTTTGTGTCCATGAGACTTCAGAACAGGAGGCCAGCACACACAGGCCCTTGGAGATCTTCAAGCAGGTTCACAGCAAAGTTCCAGTCTTTGGCCTTTCCTTGGCAGAAGCAGCAACTGTAGGCCAACCTAACACAGCACACAGCAAAGGGACAGTATTCCTACTCACAGCTCTTCACCTCTTATCCTTGGCAAAGATTCCTCTTGAGTCCAGAAGTAATCTAAAGTTTTGGGGGCATATTATCTAGGGTTGGCGATAATTATCGCCGAGCGCGCTTAGCGCGCTTTTATTTATCGCAGGCTATCGCTGGAATATCTCGCCAAGCTAGCGCTGTATTACCAACGCTCAGCGCTATGGCGATAAATATTCCAGCGATAGCGGGCAAATGGCCAAACATCGCCTAAAAAACAGCGATGTCTCTCCCAAAACGGCGATGATCTTGGTGATAAGGCCCTGTGGCCTTAACCCCATAATCCACCTCCCATGTTAGGTATGCCTAACACAGGAATTTAGCAGACGTTAAATTCCTGCGTTAGGCCAGAAGTAGCACGATTATTATCATCGCTACCCCTCCTTGCTAATATCGCAAAGCTGCCTTCGCGATATTTTCCCATGTTGTTTCTGTCAGCCACGCCAACTTTGCATCTCATTATCGATGCGTAGCGAGTGGTGACAGAAACGGGAGTTAAATCAAGGATACACGCGCTAACGTGTCCTTGTTAATAATGCGTTAGAATTATCACCGCTTTACGGCCGCTAAAGCGGCGATAATTCTCTTGATAATATGCCCCTTGGGGTTTTAGGCCTCAATCAATCAATCAGGGAATTGTAAGCGTGCTACTCACCCGTGAGGGTCTCAAGGCGCTGGGGGGGGGGACGCAGATCATTTCAGCCGAAGAGCCAGGTCTTGAGGGTCTTCCTGAAGATGTTCAGGGAGGGGGCGCGTCTAATGTCTGCAGGTAGCTCGTTCCTGGTTTTGGCTGCTGTTAGATTTGGGGGTCTCTAGTTGGCAGAGGTAGGTACCTTTGTCCAAATAGGGACCCTTGAGTCTAGTCAGGGAAAGTAGGTACACTCCTGAAATAACCCCTGCTCACCCTCTTGGTAGCTTGGCACGAGCAGACAGGCTTAGTTCAGAGGCAGTGTGTGAAGCATTTGTGAACACATACAGTAATCAAGTGACAACACTACAAATGGACACCACACAGGTTGTATATTTATAAAGATAAGAATATTTTATATAGAATTACCACAAGACCATAAACGACAAAAATAATCCACAATACTGTCAAGAATACTTAGTTCTTATCAAAAAGGCTTAATTCAAGGTTCTGTGCGAGTCGGTAGCCTCCTCCGGCTATGGCGATGTCAAGAACAAACAGAGTCTAACAAATCCAGCTGACCGCGTCGAGACGGGCCAACACAGCGTAAACAGACTCGGTCACAGTACCTTTTACTTGAAGCGGCAGGCACAGGCGTGCGAGCCGGATGGCTGTACGTTGCGGTCGCGATGCAAAATGGAAGCGTTGTCCCTCGATGCGGTGCAGGCAGCGGCTCGTTGACAGAGTCGGTGAGACCAGGGCCGTGCTTTGCAGGGGCGAGACGGTGCTTCAATGCAGTGCTTGCAGGACACCGAGCCGATCGTCAGAGTCGGTCACAGCTCCCTAACCCTGTAGCCACTGAAACAGCGTTTCCAGCAGCAATTCACAAGGCTGGTGAAGTCCACTGGTCCTGGGACTTCGGTCAGGGGGCAAGCTCTCTCTCAAGCCCTTGGAGATCCTTCACAAGTTGATGAAAGTCACAGCAAAGCAAAAGTTCCTTTCTCCTTTCTTTGGCAGTCAGGCAAACCACTGCAGGCCAATCCCCCAAGCAGCACTTCAGGCTTAGGGATAGTCTCTCCTCAGTTTCTTCTTGGCTCCGCTCCTCAGCAAAGGTTTCTTCTTGTTCCCAAAAGTGATCTAATCTTCCTGGGGTCTGGGTGCCCCTCTTATACCCTGATTCTCTTTGTTCTCTGGAGGCAGAGAGGCCTTTGCCTAGCTTAAACCAGTTCTGTGCAGCTTTGGAGCACTCTGTGTACATGACTCCTTCTTTCCTTTCACAATGTGGGGCAGGGTACTCAGGCGCCCGGCAGGGGGTGGAGCCAGCATTGTGGCAGGCAGGCACAGCCCTATTCAGACCCAGATGCAACTCCTCCCTCCACTCTGGATGCAGATCTCTCTATTCAGCCCTGGGCTGCTTCACCCTGTCTCCTGTGGCCACCCCCAGCCCCTGTCACGCACAAACCAGACACACAATACACAAGCTGGCAGAGGCAGGCTGGATAGTTAGGCAAGAAAATACCCACTTTCTAAAAGTGGTATTTTCAAACACAGAATGTTAAAAACAACTTCACTAAAAGATGTATTTTATCAGTTCAGGCATACTAAACTCGAATTTCTACCTAGTTCCCTGAGTCAGTTTAGGATTATAAGATGTTATAATCAAACTGCCCATTCTGGCCTATGGGGAACAGGTAGCCTTGCAATAGTGAAAAACGAAAATGGCTGTAATTCACTATTAGGACATGCCACACACACCAGGCATGTCCCACCTTATCCTTACAATGCACCCTGCCCGTAGGCCTACCATAGGGGTGTCTGATATGAAGAAAAGGGAAGGTTTAGGGACTGGTAAGTGGGTGCACTTACCAAGTCGACATGGCAGTCACAGACTGCACACAGGCTCTGCAATGGCAGGCCTGAGACACACTTTACAAGCTACTTCTGTGGGTGGCACAACCAGTGCTGCAAGCCCACCAGCAGCATTTGATTTACAAGCCCTGGGCACACTCAGTGCACTGTACTAGGGTCTGACAGTAATTCAAATAAGCCAAACATGGAGTCACTAATTCACATCACAATTTACAATAGGGAGCACTTGCACTTTGGCACTGATTAGCAGTGGCAAAGTGCCCATGAGCATCTAGTCCAGCAAAAACATATCGACAACAGTGGAGGCATTATGAAAAAATGGAAGGGAGACCCACGCCAAGGATGCCAGGACTAACAGCTGCAATATGAGAGAAAGATCTTCCGCCAGCTCTGGCTATGCAGGACTTCTGTCTTCTCGGCGTTGAGCTTCAGGCAGCTGTTGGTCATCCAGACTGCAACATCTTGCATTCCTCTCTGGAAGTTGAGTTTGGCGGTGGCAGGGTCTCTGGTGAGGGAGAGGAAGAGCTGGGTGTCGTCGGCGTAGGATACGATGTTGAGGCCGTGTTGTTGGACGATGGCTGCGAGGGGGGCCATGTAGATGTTGAAGAGGGTCGGGCTCAGAGATGACCCCTGTGGGACTCTGCAGGTGATTTCCGTGGGGGCAGAGAGGAAGGGTGGCAGTCTGATCCTTTGGCTTCTTCCGGTGAGGAGTGATTGGATCCAGTCCAGGGCTGTTCCTTGTATGCCGGCGTCGTGAAGTCTGGCGACTAGTGTGCGGTGAGAGACGGTGTCGAAGGCTGCAGACAGGTCAAGGAGGATGAGGGTTGCGGAGTGGCCTTGGTCCAGGAGGGTGCGGATGTCGTCTGTGGCAGCTAGTAGGGCGGTCTCGGTGCTGTGGTTGCTTCGGAATCTGGATTGGGAGGGGTCGAGGATGGCGTTCTCTTCGATGAATCGTGTCAGTTTCCTGTTGACTGCTTTCTCTGCCACTTTGGCTGTGAAGGGGAGGAGCGAGATGGGCCGGTAGTTCTTGAGGTCAGAGGGGTCGGCCGTGGGCTTCTTGAGCAGGGGCCTGACGTCTGCACGCTTCCAGTCGTCTGGGAAGGTGCCTGTCGTGAAGGTGGTGTTGATGGTGCATTGCAGTTCAGGTGCGATGGTGTCCGCGGCTCGGTGGTAGATGTGCGAGGGGCAGGGGTCAGTGGGGGCCCCCGAGTGGATGCTTTTCATGGTCATGGTGGTGTCCTCGGTCGTGATTGGTGTCCAGTCGGAGATGGTGGGCTGGTTGGTGTCTCCGGGGGGTGGCTGTGGCGTCTCGTGGGAGGTCGACGAAGTTGTTGTAGAGTGTTCTGATCTTGAGGTGGAAGTAGGTTCCAAGCTTGTCGCAGAGGTCTTGGGATGGGGCGATGTCTGTGACCTCGCTGTGTGGGTTGGTGAATTCTTGAATGACAGTGAAGAGTTCTTTGGAGTTGGTGGAGTTGGCGAGGATTTTGTTGTGGATGAAGTTCCTTTTGGTTGTTCTGATTTGGTTGTGGTAGTCCGTCATGGCGTCCTTGTAGGTGGAGTAGTTGTCGGTTGTCTTGGTGTTCCTCCAGTTCTTCTCCAGTCGTCTGCAGTTGTGTCTGGCTTCTTGGAGGTCGGTGGTGAACCAGGTGGCTTTCCTGGGGCGCTGTTTGCTGGGGTTGCATAGCTGGGCGAGCTCGTCTGCGCAGTTGGAGATCCAAGTGTGGAGTTCTCTGGTGGATGCCCAGGTGTGGTTGTCTCGGGTGAGGGTGGCGTTCAGTTGCTCGTCGGTGACCTTGCTCCAGTTCCTTTGTGGTGGGCTGGTTTAGGTGCCTTGGGTTTGTTGACGGTGAAGTGAACGCAGTGGTGGTCGGTCCATGGAGGTTGCGTTGTGTGGCTGTAGTGAACGCTGTTACCTGCCGTGAAGATGGGATCGAGGGTGTGTCCTGCTCTGTGTGTTGGTGTGGTGACGAGTTGGTTGAGTCCGATGTGGGCGAGGTTGTCATGGAGGATGGTGGAGTTGGGGTCACTGGGGTTGTCGAGGTGGAAGTTGAGGTCTCCAATGAGTATGTAGTTCATTGATGCAATGGCGAGGGGTGCGATGAAGTTGGTGATGGTGGTGGCGAAGGGTGTCCGGGGGCCGGGGGGTCTGTAGATGAGAGTTCCTCGGAGTGTGGTGCTGGGGCTGGTCCGGATCTGGAAGTGCAGGTGTTCGGCAGAGGGGAAGGTTTAGCTGGAGGTGGTGAGGTGGAGGGTGCTCTTGTGGGCGATGGCGAAGCCTCCTCCCGGGCGGTTGGGACGGTCCTTCCTCTGGATCTTGTATCCGTCCGGGATGACGGTGTTGATGTCGGGGGCGGAGGCGGCGTTGGTCCAGGTCTCCGTGAAGAAGGCGATGTCGGGTGAGAGAGAGTCGAGTAGGTTCCAGATTTCCATGGCGTGTTTGTGTACGGAGCGCACGTTGAGGAGGATGCATTTGAGGGTGTTGTTGGTGCTGGCGTCGGCGGTGTCGGAGGCGAGGGTGGTGGTGAAGGTCTATAACACTTATACCCCAAAATGTCTTTTTCTCTTTGTGCAAGGGTCTCTGACCCCAGTCCAAACCAGCTGTGTCCTCACTGGTGAAGTATGACCACAGGGGGTGGAGACAGCATTGTGCAAGGGAGACAGGCCCTGTTCAGGTGCAAGGAAATCTTCTCCCACTACTCTAAATTCAGCCAAGGGCTATTCAGCTCAGCTCTGAGTCATCCAGGAAGGACCAGGCACACCTCAACCCCCCCAGTGACTGTCTACAGTGAATGCACATCCCCAGCCCCTGTCACTCCAAAACCAGATAGTCAATACACAAACAGTCAGAGGGTACACAGAATGGTTAAACAAGAAAATGCCTACTTTCTAAAAGTGCAAAAACAACAGTTGATGGACAGAATGCAGAACAATGTCATACATTCACCCCAGTACAGAGATCTGGGCCTAAATCCATCGTTTTTTGCTCACCATGCCATTCCAGTTTGAACCCAGCCATATGCAAATCAGTCTTGACCCTGTGCCTCATGGGAACAGTCCAGCCCGAACTGCCAAGCCAGGTCCTCACTGGACTGGAAACAAGCATCCTAGGACCGGTTTCGGGGTTTCACCCCTCTTCAGCCAGGATAGCTTGATTCCAGTGGCATGGAGAGCAAGGGACCCACGTCTGGGTATACCCGTCCCACTCGGGGTGACAAATGCAAAAACAACAGTTGATGGACAGAATGCAGAACAATGTCATACATTCACCCCAGTACAGAGATCTGGGCCTAAATCCATCGTTTTTTTGCTCACCATGCAATTCCAGTTTGAACCCAGCCATATGCAAATCAGTCTTGACCCTGTGCCTCATGGGAACAGCCCAGCCCGAACTGCCAAGCCAGGTCCTCACTGGACTGGAAACAAGCATCCTAGGACCGGTTTCGGGGTTTCACCCCTCTTCAGCCAGGATAGCTTGATTCCAGTGGCATGGAGAGCACGGGACCCACGTCTGAGTATACCCGTCCCACTCGGGGTGACAAATGCAAAAACAACAGTTGATGGACAGAATGCAGAACCATGTCATACATTCACCCCAGTACAGAGATCTGGGCCTAAATCCATTGTTTTTTTGCTCACCATGCCATTCCAGTTTGACCCAGATCTTTTGACTGGGGGAGAATGTTTGCATTGTCAGCATTCCGTCCATCATTTGTTTGCTGTAACACTTTTCGCCCTAAGTGGGATGGGTATGCCCAGACGTGGGTCCCTTGCTCACTGTGCCACTGGATTCAAGCTAGCCTGGCTGAAGAAGGGTGACATACCCTGAAACCGGTCCCAGGATGCTTGTTTCCGGTCCAGGGAGGACCTGGCCTGGCAGTTCGGTCTGGACTGTTCCCATGGGGCACAGGGTCAAGACTGATTTGCATATGGCTGGATCCAAACTGGGGCGTAGTGGGCAAAAGAACGATGGATTTAACCCAGATCTTTTGACTGGGGGAGAATGTTTGCATTGTCAGCATTCCGTCCATCATTTGTTTGCTGTAACACTTTTCGCCCAAAGTGGGATGAGTATGCCCAGACGTGGGTCCCTTGCTCACTGTGCCACTGGATTCAAGCTAGCCTGGCTGAAGAAGGGTGACATACCCTGAAACTGGTCCCAGGATGCTTGTTTCCGGTCCAGGGAGGACCTGGCCTGGAAGTTCGGTCTGGACTGTTCCCATGGGGCACAGGGTCAAGACTGATTTGCATATGGCTGGGTCCAAACTTGGGTGGCGTAGTGGGCAATAGAACGATGGATTTAACCCAGATCTTTTGACTGGGGGAGAATGTTTGCATTGTCAGCATTCCGTCCATCATTTGTTTGCTGTAACACTTTTCGCCCTAAGTGGGATGGGTATGCCCAGACGTGGGTCCCTTGCTCACTGTGCCACTGGATTCAAGCTAGCCTGGCTGAAGAAGGATGACATACCCTGAAACCGGTCCCAGGTTGCTTGTTTCTGGTCCAGGGAGGACCTGGCCTGGCAGTTCGGTCTGGACTGTTCCCATGGGGCACAGGGTCAAGACTGATTTGCATATGGCTGGGTCCAAACTGGGGTGGCGTAGTGGGCAAAAGAACGATGGATTTAACTCAGATCTTTTGACTGGGGGAGAATGTTTGCATTGTCAGCATTCCATCCATCATTTGTTTGCTGTAACACTTTTCGCTCTAAGTGGGATGGGTATGCCCAGACGTGGGTCCCTTGCTCACTGTGCCACTGGATTCAAGCTAGCCTGGCTGAAGAAAGGTGACATACCCTGAAACCGGTCCCAGGATGCTTGTTTCCGGTCCAGGGAGGACCTGGCCTGGCAGTTCGGTCTGGACTGTTCCCATGGGGCACAGGGTCAAGACTGATTTGCATATGGCTGGGTCCAAACTGGGGTGGCGTAGTGGGCAAAAGAACGATGGATTTAACCCAGATCTTTTGACTGGGGGAGAATGTTTGCATTGTCAGCATTCCGTCCATCATTTGTTTGCTGTAATACTTTCTAAAAGTGGCATTTTCAAACACACAATTTAAAAACCATCTTTACTAAAAGATGTGTTATTAAATTCTGAGTTCCGAGAGCCTAAACTTTATTTCTGTATCTTGGCCCAATGGGAAGTTATACTTGTAAGATGTTACGAAGCATTTCCCATTCTATCCTACAGGAAAAGATAGCCTTTCAATTGTGAAAAACGAAATTGGCAGTATTTCACTATCAGGACATGTCACACACACCAGTACATGTCCTACCTTTCACATACACTGCACCCTGCACTTGGGGGTACCTTTGGCCTACCATAAGAATGCCTTACATGTAAGAAAAGGGAAGGTTAGGCCCTGGCAAGTTAGTGCACTTGACAAGTCGACATGGCAGTCAACAAACTGCGCACAGACACTGCAGTGGCAGATCTGAGATACCTTTTTCAGTGCTACTCATGTGGGTGGCACAATCAGTGCTGCAGGCCCACTAGTAGCATTTAATTTACAGGCCCTGGCACACTTCAGCGCAGTTTACTAGGGACTTACCAGTAAATCAAATACGCCAATCAACGAGAACCAATTGTAACAACAATTTACACAGGGAGTACTTGCACTTTGACACTGCTCAGCAGTGGCAAAGTGCCCAGAGCATCTAATCCAACAAAAACTAAATCCAGCACAGCATCACAAATACAGGAGGTAGAGGCAATAAGTCAGGGGAAACCACGCCAAAGATGCCAAGTCTAACAATGATTGTTAGAATGTGGGTATCTGGTTGACAGAGGTATACACCCTGTCCAAGTAGGAACTACAGTTCTTGTCAGGGTATGCCAGATAGACACCAAAAATTTACCTGTGCTCACCCTCCGGTAGCTTGGCACAGAGCAGTAAGGCTTATCTTACGAAGCAATGTGTAAAGTATTTGTGCAACACAACACACAGTAACACAATGAAAACACCACAGAAAGACTCCACACCAGGTTAGAAAAATGGATAGATTTTTATAAATAAAAACAAGACCAAACCGACAAAAATCTAATAAGTAGTAGTCGAGATATGACTTTTTAAAGATCTAATGTAAAAATAGCACTTAGAAGCAATAAGCTCCTATGGGGGTTATCTGGTCGATCTGGACAGAGACATCCTGAAGAGTTCAGGCCGACCGCTATGGAGTGCAGGCCCGCTAACAAAGTACCTTGATCCTGGTCGCAACAACGACATGAGGGGTGCAGCTGAGCGATGCATCGGTTCGATCCCACAGTCGAGGTGATGGATCGATTTTCTTCCCCCGGTGGTGATTCTGAAGGCAATGCGCTGAGCCGAAAGGCGATGGTTGCATAGACGATGGGCTGGGTTCCTCCATGCAGTCAAGGGGATTCGTCGATCTTCCCACTCTGCAGCAGCGGCGATGAAGCGGTTCCGATGTGTTAGTTCTTTAGGGTGATGCGCTGGTTCCAACTGCTGGATAGTTAGGCACTGATTCTGCTCCCGCAACAGGGTCGATACGCCAATTCTGCTACACACAGAATGGAGATGCATCAATTGTACTGGAGCAAGCACCTGGGTACACTTCCAATGGACCAGGCACAGGATCAGGTGGTGAGACTTTGATATCCCCGAGGATCAGGAAACAAGATTCAAGCCAGCAAGCCCTTGGAGATCACTCTGGGTTCAAGGCAGAGTCAAGCTCTCCCTCAGCAGGGTCAGAAAGCAGCAGGGCAGCACAACAGAAAAGCAATTCTTCCAGAGCTACAATCCTTGTAGCATCAGAGCAGTTCTTCTGACACAGGTTATTTACAGGTCCAGAAGTGTCTGATTTAGTGGGGTTAGAGACCCAGAACTTTGAAACGCGTTTTACAGTTTTTTCTATCAACAAGCTCATTTTAAACAATGGACATTGGTGCTCAGGGATGAAATAGAGCAAAACATTGTAATAGTGCTGATTGTGTTAGGGTACCATTTGGGCACTGTCTGGTTGCTTAGCACAATAAGTAGGAGGTTTAAATGTATGATGTAATAATCAAGCTCCTTTTAGGGCAAGTGAAGTCAGACCTTGGGCACAGTATACCTGTTTATGTGTTTAAAACATGGGTAAACAAATGTTTTGATTTGTCATAATGCTGTATGGGGTATCTGTGGGGTATATGTAGTGATTTCTGTATGTTCTATGTATTATATGTATGTTCTGTGTATGATCATTCAGTTAAGAGTATGAGTATTGGAGCAATGAAAATTGTCAAAATAAATGGTGATCACAGTAATTCAGTTGTGTGATCAAGAATTTAAGTTACATTTTGTGACTGTGAGTTAGTATTGGCAATTGTGTTGTTGTTTGCACTTTCTAAAAGTGGCATTTCTGAAATAGTTATGTTAAATCCAACTTTACCAGTAAAGGGGATTTATCGTTACCATTCCAAAGATATAAAACATTACAGAGCTACTCCTTCCCAATCAGGAATACCAGCTTAAAAGTATAATAAGGAATTCCCCATGTTAGCCTATAAGAGGAGTAGGTCTTACAGTGGTCAGACATGAATGTGGGTGTTTTTCACTACCAGGACATGCAAAACTGAAAGGTACATGTCTTACCTTTTACTTACACAGCACCCTGCCCTATGTGCAACTTCGGGCTTACCTTAGAGTCGATTTGTGTGTAATAAACAGGAGTTAAAGGCTTGGCAAAGGCTTTTAAATGCCAAGTCAAAGTGGCAGTGAAACAGCGTTAACCGGCTCTGCAGTGGCAGGACTGAGACAGGTTTAAAGAGCTACTTGTGTGGGTGACACAATCAGTGCTGAAGACCCATTTAATTGACAGGCCCTGTGCACAGGTAGTGCACTCTACTAGGGACTTACAGATAAATTAAATATCCCAGTTGTGGATATACCAAATGTAACTATGTGTAGGGGAGAAGTACATGCACTTTGGCACTGGTCAGCAGTGGCAAAGCACTCATAGTCCCAAAGCCAGGAAAAAGAATCAACAAAAGAGCAGGTAAGCATGCAAAAAGTTTGAGAGAAGACCACCCTAAGGCTGACAGGTCTAACCGTGATATTAGTGATGTCTGCGATGTAACTATTAAGCAGTTTATTTCCTTTTGGGATGTAAGCACAAGGTTCTTTAGCATGAATTTCCTTGCAGACTCTGCCTTCGTTTGAGAGAAACATGTCCAAAGAAAGCCTACTTTGTACAATAATACCTCTCATAACAAGCAATTTTTTGTTAATCACAGTTAGTGCGCCTGTAGTATTAGTAGCAAGCCTGTCTACTAAGTTTGAATATTTTTAAATCTTAACATTATTTAAAGCTACTCCTACCAATGGTATTAATGCACCAAAGATATTGCTAAGTATCTGCTTAAAGTTCAACCAGCTTCATTTTATATATCGGTCAAGCTGCAGATCTATCTTATTAGTGGGGTAAATTCTAGGAAAGACTAATGCTGCATAACATCTATCTACCCACTTGTGCACCTGAAGTAAGCTGACTTGCCACACAAGTAATATATACCTTTAATATTTGTAGCAACCTTCTGTTTTTATATATACATGTGCTAGTTTTACAGTTTCACTTTGAATTTTGATTTAATGTCTGCGCCTTGTACTTTTATGATCTTTAGTTAAAGGTTGAATAAGGATTTTGAAACTGAAACCTTTCAAACTTACTTCTAATTCAGCAAAGATTCTCCCTTTGACTAAATAACTATGCTCACATTCGCACTATCCCACTACTTCAACAGTCTCATTTCCTTCCTGTTGCAATTGGGTTTCGCCCATTCAGTATGCTCAGATTTTTCTGCTTTATTGTTCATCCGGTTTTGGACTTTTTACTGTGGGTGAGTCTCACTACATATGTTTCACCTACTGTAATCACATGGCAAATGGACTTCTCATGCTTACCACCAATGTCTGCCTTTTAAGGTAAGATCACTGCAACATAGCAAGGGTAAGGGGCACTTTGCTGGTCACATGTGAACAAGGGTATACACGCTTGCGCATATGTGTGTGAACTGCATGTGGGAGACTACTGACGTGGGCAACCAGAACACTGACAGAATATCAAAAACCCAAATGGACAGAGTATCGTGTCAAAAATATCAAGGATCAAAATATCGAGAAGGTAAATGCAAATAGGTAAGTATAGATTTACTATTCTTAACTCCACATCTATGTAACTTGAACATATATATATCGTCAAGGTGTATATATGTGGAGTCAGATATAGTAAAAGTTTACTTACCTATAGAAACCTACCTTCATGATATTTTTGCCCTCAATATTTTTCACATGATATTTTGTCCCACGATATTTGTGTTTTCGTCATTCTGCATAAATACAGCGCAACCTGGTAACTGTGCAGGATTAGGTATTGACCTGGGGTAGGCTTTATAATGACAGTGTACACTAATAGGGAAAGTCAGCGTGATTTACTGATTTGTCTGTAGTGATACTTTATTATACACATAGGGAGGGAACTGCCTTAGAGTGCAGTTTCGCTTAACTTTTGCCTACAGACACGAGTGATATATCAAATTGTGGTGTAACCTGTCCAGGAAAATCAATTCTGCAAGTTCTACAAAGATATCTGTACAAATGATGGGTCATCCAGAATTATATATTTTTATGGCTCAGCTCAGGATCATAGTCCAGACCTTTTATCACCCTGCTGTGCTCTGTTCATTACAGCAGCAGGAACAAAGGCACCCCACACAAGGGGAGCAATTGACAGTGCTTCACTCAGCTCCTGAAGAGAAAAGGGGTGGGATGGAATTGTCTGCATCAATCAGCTGTCACACTGCACCAGGGATGGGCCTGCCTAAGCCCACTGAACAAAGGAGGGGGCCCAGACCTCTGGAGTCTACACAGGATGGCTCCCCTTTGAAAATCTAGTTACAAAGGTTGTGGCAGTGATGTCAGTGAGGGGCAGAGCTGACGCCCCCGGAGGAGATGTGTCTAGTGACTCCTGGGACAGAGGTGGAGAGGTGATGTGGCACCCTAGGATTGGCCAGGGGTGCCTGACTTCTGAAGCCCTACAGTCCCATTTAAAAACTTTTGCTCAAGGGGGAGACTCTCTCTTGCCTGGTGATTTCTCTGTGCTTCGTTGCTGGACCCTCGGGCTGCCATTGACCACTGTAAGGAAGAACCATCTGATGCGCAAAAAGGACTAAGGACTCTGCACAGTTGACACCAGGACTAGTGCTTCTCCCCAAGGGCCAGTGAGGCTGGCCCTCTCATGCCTCCTGTGGACCAGTTGGGGAAAAAGCCCTGGACTTCTGTGACCAGAGACCAAGACCAGAAGAAAGGCTGGCACAGGGAGCCAGAAGATCCAGCTACCAGAGTTCACTGCTTTGGAGGTGAGGTGGTCTGCTGCAACTTCCCCTAGTGGCTAGAGCTCGCCACTAAGAGTAAAATGAGCCCAAGATCGTCAAAATTGCCCAACAGGCCCAAGTTATCACATTTTAAAGTTTTGCGACCTTTTAGCTTTGTTTATTTAAGAAGTGCGTGGGACTCCACTGCCATTCCTTACCTTACCACCGGGTGGGCCCATGGGTTGATATACATTGTCATTATTTAATTTTTGCTCAGAGAGGGGGTGTCTGTGGGGCCCCCTTCCCGGATTCTTTACTGGCCCGGAGACGCCCATCCCCGTGGTAATTTTATGCTAAAAGGGGAACCGGGACCCCAGCCCCTAAAACAGAGGAGGAGGGGGGAGCTCAGTCATGCCCTCCTCAATGGTGGTGGACTCACCCCCGATCCCAGTGCTTGTGTCTGGGGGGGAGCGAGGTGGCCACCGCAGAAGACTGCACCCTCCCTGCAGGAGTGGGAAGGCAGAGAGACTCTGCTGACTCCCGCGGCTGCACATGAAAGTAGGGCCCACGCTGGGGCCAGCGGGGCAGTGAGGAGTGGGTTACCTCGACTACCACTAACATAATAGAGGCAATGGGGTGCCTGGGTAGAACCAGGAAACCACCAAAAGGAGGAAATACCGTAAAAAGAAAAGACACATGGGCTCCCAGCACAGCAGGAGACCTGCTGGTATAATATTCACTTCTTTGGCTGGAGCACCCCATTTTGCCCTGCAGGACTTTGCATTTTTTCTATTTGTGGTGCCCCAAAACGGAGTCAAGGATGTGTGGGAGAGCTACAGGAGCACAGCAGGCCCCCCTTAAAGAGTTTTTAAAAGTTAGTAATGCTATATTTTTGGGGTCTTTGAAACCAGAAACCTGCTGAATTTTTCAAATTTTTTAAAAGCATTCTCCGGGCTGGAGCTTCTGCTCTACAACTGAGAGTGGTGCGCCCTCCAGGGGCTTCTTTTATGGTTGCAGTTATTGCAGCCTGTAGGTGTATGAAAAAGATGCATGTACTGAAGCTCCCTCTAGGGGCTAAGTCTTTGGTCGCCTGTAATGTGATCATAATGCGATGCCCTCAAGGGACTGGTTTTATAATTTTATTTTCATGGTTGGAAAATGTATACAAAATACACAGACACATGTTTTGCTCATTTTAAATTCTTTAATAAGATGTGGTTTGTTGATCTTGAACCTTTGACCAAGCCTGTGGACTTACGTTATACATTTGTGTGACCCCTTTTATGGTGTCAAAAGTAATCATGGAATGTCATCTATGGTATTTTCCATCTGCCTAATTACATATTTGTAAATTACTGCATAGTATTTAGTAGTGTGTGAGTGTAATACATGTGCTTCTCCTTTTGTTACAGGAAAAGTACTGACTGGAAATATTTTATTGAGTATTATTATTGCGTGCCAGTAAACGGTGATTACTAGCCCACACCACCTCCACTGAGTAAGCCATGGACTGCTCTTCTTCGCTACCCTGAGAGAGTCAAGTACTACAATAGGGTGCTTGGTTCCAGTAAGGAAAATTGTAGACATATTACGTGTGCAGGCCTCCCAATTAAGAACCCAGTTTCCTACATTTCCTGTTTTCTTATCATGCATAAGAGTTCTTTCTTAGCAACATCGACACTTAACCTTGGAGGCAGGTCCGCTAGGTTCTTTTTACCCTTACCAATGATATGTTCTGGGTTAACTTTCTTAGGGGCATATTATCAAGAACGGCGTTAAAATTATCGCCGGTTTAGCGGCAGAAAACTGCCGCTAAAGCGGCGATAATGGGCTTGATAATATGCCCTGGAGAATTCCAATAGAAGCCCATGTTCACACCAGAACATGGACTTCTATTGGATTTCTCAAGGGCATATTATCAAGCCCATTATCAGCGCTTTAGCGGCAGTTTTCTGCCGCTAAACCGGCGATAATTTTAACGCCGTTCTTGATAATATGCCCCTAACTTCCTTTCTCTTCATCTAGTCTTATTCTTTTGTTAAATTAATCTACGAAAATTCTCTCGTTCTTACTGATCTTGCAAATTAGATCATGCATACTTTGGTTGGTAATAATCATGCTGGTCACGGGGTAAAGAATTTCATCATATACTCATAATGATCCCTTTGTTTAAAAGCCTTGGAGAAATGATAAGTATGTTTAGTGGACCACAAATAGATATTTGCATCTGTCATAATTGGTGCACTTTCTAGAGGTTTTTCATAATCAATATAAAACAATTTAATAGAGTGCTGCTGATAGACTAGGTTAAAAAAGATACTGCAGGAAAAGGAATAGGATAGAGGCAAGTGAAAATCTACCACACCTTCTGCTGCAGAGGCCGTAAGATAGGAACATACAAGACAATTATGCATCTGCATAGTCTTGACATACTCGGCTATCATCTGAAAATAAACATTGTAACTACAAATGCCTTCACAATGGGGGGGGGGTGAGATTCTGCTGTCATGCTTTTTTTTGCTGATAACAGTTTTACTAGTTGGACTAGCTGACAGATGGGAAACATATCTCTTCAGCATATGGACATCTATCATCCACCCAACTATAGGAATAGAAATGGCAAATACCAAAACTAAAAGCACAATTTTGCAGTGTTGCTGCGCCATGTTAACTTAAATCAAATGCAGTGAGTAAAGTTGTTATTGCGAAAGAAGAGATTCGTTTTTCTACAACTACCCTGTTGCCACTATCCTATCTCAAAATCTATAGTGATTGCTATTCTGCATCAACCGGAGGTCTAAGGCTCTAAAGTCCTCTGACCGTTGCCACAACTATCCATTTGTCCCTTATCAACTTTGTCAATGGTTCGCAAAAGTTGAGCCCTTTTTGATTTATCTTTGACTCAAGGAGGTTCATCATTGTCAGTCAGATTTCGGCAGCTTCAATGTCAATTCTGGCAATGTATGTCCAGGGCCACTGGAATTATGCAATTGTGCGGCTGCAGCATTTTTTGCATGAATATAGATTTGCTGCATTTGCCAGCTGATCCATCATCTGCTACATGATCTGCAGATTTTAACAAAAAAATACTGTTTTCTAGCGCAAACCGTTCAAAAGTGACGAAAAACACAGTGCCATGTGTTGCCGCACAGTGGAAGCCACTTTGCAAAGCTTGAACTGGTCAACTTTATGTTGCTTATTTCTATATTTGGATGTTAAACTGGTACAAATGAGGTGCAAATAATGCCCAGAAAGTGTTAACAAGTGTAAAAATGAGAAAATACTCAAGTATTTCTGTCACAAAAAGTGCTGCATTATGCCCGATAATTTGCCTTTTCTTGCCGCATAATTTGCTCAACCCTGCCACGTAATTTGGCCCTACCCTGCCACATTATTCCAGTGACCCTGAGTATGTCCAATCAGGACCGGAATATTTGCAATTTATCCTTCTCTCTCTTCTGGATTGATTAGGGACTGTCAAATCTAGGCTCACGTCACCAGTATGTGATTGTTCTGAAAGTTCTTGTACCTCTAACTCGCTAACTTCTCTTTTTGCCTCTTTTGTAACCCCGGGCGGAGACCTCCGCTCTGCCCGCAGAGTGTGCAGAGATTTGCCTTCTCCGCGTTCCGTGGAAAACACGGAGAAGGCAAATCTCCGCACACTCCGCGGGCGGAGCGGAGTTGGCCAGCCCCCGCCTCTTCCCCCACTATTACAAGTAAGTAAACATTAAGTAAAAATACATTTAAAACCACTTACCTACGTACTGCGGCGTTCCTGGGCTGCAGTCCTCATCTTCCTCGCGTATGGGTAATCCTGGTGAAAACTGTGCTTGCGCGAGCGCCCGCACATGCATGAACAGTTTTCACCAGGATTACCCATACGGTGAGGAAGATGAGGACTGCAGCCTGGGGACGCCCCAGTACGTAGGTAAGTGGTTTTAAATGTATTTTTACTCAATGTTTACTAACTTGTAATAGTGGGGGGTGGAGGCGGGTGGCGTAGTGGAGCTCCACGGAGTTTGTTTGAGACTCAGTGGACCTCTGCGTAGCCCCGTTACGCCCACTACGCCCAGAGTTACTCTTTTGATCTTTTTACTGTGGGTTAGTCTCACTACATGGGTCTCAAGCATGGTAAAAACATGGTAAATGGACTGTGTGTGTTTACCGCTAGTGTACGTCTTTTCAGATAAGGCCGCTGTGATGCAGCTAGGGTAAGGGACACCAAGACACTTATCAATGGGTTATGGTTGACTTGGGACTAGCGTGGCCATAGGTTGAGATGCCACCCACAATCTCAGGTTTATAGTTAATAGTTTTGTGAGTTAATAATATTACATTGCATTTATAAATGCAGCCCCGGAAAATGAAATGTGCATAGCATTGCAAACACTCCTCAAAATTGCCTCAGAGAGGAACAAGGAAGGAATAGCAAGTAGCGGATAACCGCACTCATACACAACCTCAGCTTGCTCACCACATTCACTGCAGTTTAGTTTGCCTCCAGTAAACCACCTCACATAACATGAAATATGGAACCACTGAAAATACAAGAAGAAATATTTCTTTGGACTTACTGGTAGTCGTATCTAGATAAATTACAACGTTGACTGATTGACTGAATTAATTTATCCTATCAGAAAGGTCTTCAACAGTGTCTATACAGCATCCACTGCACTACTACGGTGTAACTCTCGCTGACAGTAATAGTGATAACCTAACTACATAACCACAAAAACTCTGTCAATCTCTTCACTTAGCATGAATGGATTAATACACTATATAAAATGGGAAAAATAATCCACGCTTTCCTGAGAACTAGATGCCCCAACATAGCAATGCTACAAGAGATATACCTGACAGCAGAAGAGGAGTAGAAACTAAAAAGGGAATGGGTCAGGAAGGTACACCACGCAGGTACCTCAGAAGAGAGGTCAACCCCCAGAGACACCCCATTGAGCATTACGAAAGGAGGAGGGGACAATAATGATCCACAAATCACTACCTATTAAGATACTAGAGACAAATCTGATGAGGGAGGCAGATACATATTCACAAAACTTAAGTTACACAATGCCTGCATAGTTATAGATTCCTTCTATGCAACAGTGGGTGACAAGTTAGACTATTTGGCACGAGTTGGAAGACTCCTTATAGTCATAAAGGGGGTGGCTGTAGTGTGCCACTCAATTCTATATTAGACAGATCAGGTAAACCTAACATTCAACACAATAGGGACAGGCCTATTCTACAGGATATCATGCACAATACTGAGCTGGCCTAGCCATGGTGCTTGATGCACCCAAAAGACTGGGAGTATAGCTTCAAATTTTGACCACATTGAACGCATACGGCAATAGACTATTTCTTGATGAATACCCCAACATGATGAGACATTTAGGTGCATATTTACAAGCCCCTATTGCCACAGGACTGTCACTTTTAGCGATATGTGCTTCACCTTATTTACAAGGCAGCGTTAAGCCACTTAACTTGGCTTATCGCTGCCTTGTAAATAAGGCACCCATTCACGCTGTACTTAGCGTGAAAGAGGAGGGCATTGGGTGTTGCAATTTTGACGCTGCCCCATATTCACAAGGGTGGCTTAAATAGGAGGCAACGCCAAAATTAAGATCTGGGAAAACCTGATCTTCAACAGGCGAAATGAGGAGAAATGCTTTATTTCTCCTCGGTTTTGCTGTTTCCAAGTGTGCTGCATTGTGCAGCACACATAGAAACAGCAAAAGGCCATTGATTGTTTATGTGCAGGAAGGTATCCCTTCCTGCACATAAACAACCTTTTAAAAAAATGACATTTTGTCACTGCTATGTGTGCTTTAAACTGGGGAGGCATGGTGAGCAAAAGAATGATGGATTTAACCCAGATCTCTTGACTGGGGGTGAATGTTTTAATTTGTTCTGCATTCCGTCCATCAATTGTGTGTCTTTGCTTCCTCGCCCTAAGTGCGCCGGGTATGCCCAGACGTGGGTCCCGGGCTCACTGTGCCACTGGAATCAAGCTATCCTGGCTGATGAGGGATGAAACCCCGAAACCGGTCCTAGGATGCTTGTTTCCGGTCCAGTGAGGACATGGCTTGGCAGTTCGGGCTGGACTGTTCCCATGAGGCACAGGGTCAAGACTGATTTGCATATGGCCAGGTCTAAACTAGGGTGGCATGGTGAGCAAAAAAATGATGGATTTAATCCAGATCTCTTGACTGGGGGTGAATATTTTGATTTGTTCTGCATTCCGTCCATCAATTGTGTGTCTTTTGCTTCCTCGCCCTAAGTGCGCCGGGTATGCCCAGACGTGGGTCCCGGGCTCACTGTGCCACTGGAATCAAGCTATCCTGGCTGATGAGGGGTGAAACCCCGAAACCAGTCCTAGGATGCTTGTTTCCGGTCCAGGGAGGACCTGGCTTGGCAGTTCGGGCTGCACTGTTCCCATGAGGCACAGGGTCAAGACTGATTTGCATATGGCCAGGTCTAAACTGGGGTGGCATGGTGAGCAAAAGAATGATGGATTTAACCCAGATCTCTTGACTGGGGGTGAATGTTTTGATTTGTTCTGCATTCCGTCCATCAATTGTGTGTCTTTGCTTCCTCGCCCTAAGTGCGCCGGGTATGCCCAGACGTGGGTCCCGGGCTCCCTGTGCCACTGGAATCAAGCTATCCTGGCTGATGTGGGGTGAAACCCCGAAACCGGTCCTAGGATGCTTGTTTCCGGTCCAGGGAGGACCTGGCTTGGCAGTTCGGGCTGGACTGTTCCCGTGAGGCACAGGGTCAAGACTGATTTGCATATGGCCAGGTCTAAACTGGGGTGGCATGGTAAGCAAAAGAATGATGGATTTAACCCAGATCTCTTGACTGGGGGTGAATGTTTTGATTTGTTCTGCATTCCGTCCATCAATTGTGTGTCATGTGTGCTTCATTAAGCAGCACGCATAGAAGTGACAAAATGCCATTTAAAGATTCTTAATGTGCAGGAAGGGACACCTTCCTGCACATAAACAATCTTCCCCTCAACGCAGACACCCTTGCACTATGGTGAAAGGGTGCCTGTATTGGGGCTAGGATGCTAAATTTAGTGCCAGCGCAGGGGGAAATGCAGGGCTGCACCATATTGTTGTAAATATGGTGCAGCCCTGCATTTCAGAAATGGTGGAGCGTGGCTTCAAGCCAAGGAGGCTAACGCCACCCTCCGCCACTTCGTTGTAAATACACCCCTAAGTCTCTCAGAGACAGACCTTGGGCTCTCCCTTGAACCAGATCCATCAGGTGCCAGTCAATATTCAGTTAGTATCTGGCAAGGCTAACTGTCCCTCCTAATATTGGCCCTTGTTCTGGTAAGTTATGAGGGAAGGGTCATAGAAAACATGTATGTTTTCTCTGCTTCTTATGGCAGGTAGATATACCTTCATTGTCTGGGAGCTAATAGGAATCTGTTGCATCTCACCTACATTTTCGGCAGTGCCTCCGGGGTAAATAGACATAATATCGAAAAAAATATATAGAATGGACAGAATATCGAATTCAAAATATAGAATGGACATAATATCGAATGGACATAATATAGTGGTTAATAATATCGAAATGAAGGTAAGTAATATCGATTTTCAAAATATAGAAGTACATAATATAGGCATTAAAAAATATCGAATTTTTAATAATATCGAATTTTTGTAAGTGTTTTGTATGTTAGTATATGAGTTAAAAATGTATATTATTTTTGTAATGTATGTTTAATATTTTTTAAAGTTACGAAATTTATGTAAAATTATTTTTGCGTAATTTAATTCCGTAGCGGGTTGTGGGTTTATAGGGGAATAGGGTGGGAAGTAATTTAATTATAGTAAATTAAATATTAATTTTTAGGAATAATTAATTATTTTTAATTTAATTTTGCGTTTTAGGGGCCCATTACGATGGCGGGCGGAAGCACAACCGCCGTGCTGGCGGATGCAAAAACCACCAGTAACCGCCGGCACGCAGCAGTCCACACGCCCGCACAATTACGATGCGAAAAGTAGGCCAAACACCGCCGGCAAGCCAGCAACACCGACCGCCATCAAAGTGCGCCCGTACACGTAGCGGCGCAGCCCAACTGACACACACCGTCCGACGAAACACGTCCCGCCCGGCGCATAAATTACGATGCCGCAAACAAACGGCTCCCACGGCTAAGAGACACCGCACGTGAAAGAGAGACGGTAACACGGACGCAGAGCACGGACAACGAAGAAGCGGCACCCGGGCATGAATCCAGCACTGCAGGCCCTTCCCATGCTTCTGCTGATGCACCACCAAGGACGCAACGTACCGCGGAGACGCAGGTAGGCACACACACAACAAGTGCACGCAAACAGCGCACACAGTGCAAGGGCGGAAAAAGCGGACAACCCCCCACCAGCGCGTGTACACAACACATCCACCATTGCATCCACATATGACACACAGGCCAAATCCTAACATCGCGGAACACATGTGTACACACCACCTGGGACTAGGAACCAACCACCCCGTCACGGCCCCAAGCGCCGATGACGCCGCCACACATGCGCACAACGCAGAGGCCAACCGCAGCGCCATGCATGCGTCGCACACAGACACAGGGACACAACCAAGCAGCACACACATCAGCCCCACCCCGAACGCACATGACACGTGACAGGCCGGCCACAGACATGTCCCCAACGCCCAATTCACGGACAACACCCAACGCCACACAACCGACGCACACATGTCAGTGAAGTCACGCAACAGCAGGACACACCCCAGTGTAACAAACATGGCGAAGCACACAGCGGCGGCAACACCAACTAGGAGAAGCAGGGCCCCTTCGGGAAGAGGAACGCCAGTACCACACTGAAAAACCCATACCACCCTGCACATATGAACAAGACATATAAAACGGAACACCAAAGAGCCCGGGGACCGACAACAGGTGGCCCAAGAATAACATTCACACACAAGGCCCAACGCAGAGCGGAAAGGCAGCCTGCCGCCCACACAAGGGAGAGCAGACAGCACTGAATGACCTTCCATTCCAACTCCGAAACCACAGCCCTACGACAGAAGCCGGTGAATACAGCCATTGTCCAAGAATAGACCAACACAGGCATGCCGAGGAGACCGACCACAGGGCAGATAGCGCATATCACAGAAGCACACAACGGACGGGAAGAAAGAAGAAAACACTCCCCCATGTCGGCCACATGCAAGTTAATTGGAAGGAGTCACACAGCACTGACCTTGAACTGTCTGAGAAGCATGTGGGAAGAGGGCCCGTGTCCTCCAAACAAGCCAACAGAACACAAGTCCTGCCTCCCTACGACTACACAGAGCTCACAGCAACCCCGGAGCGTGCACATTGCAGACTGCACACACAGCCGGAGCACGCCACCTCAACGAACCGCTGCGAAATGGCAACCGCAACACACCTACCCAACTACGCCGAACAGCTCAAGCTGTACAAAACCAACACGATACATACATTGGGATGCGATCTCCTGTCCCTGCTGAACGTAAGTTACCGACTGACTTACCGCATCACATTGTTCAGCTGCGTCATGCCCGTCTTCTACTGTCGGAGGTGTCCCTACCAGCATCCCGTCGAGATATGCCTCTCCAACCCGGCATGTCTGAAGGCGGACCTGCTACCACTACTCCTCCTCTGGACGCACACGACAGGGCCTGCTCTGCCTATGGGGGCATGGCGTATGTGGCCAACATCGCACCCGCACTGAAATGGGACCACTGTGCCTCCACACGACGGATCATCGAGAACAGCTACATCGAATGTCACCCAGCATGCCCCATCATGGTCCTCCAAGGGACAACTTACGAACAACACCTTGACAGCCACCATCCGCTTCATTGGCTGGCAAACATGTACACCACCAATGACATGGAAGCCCTGCTGGACGGCATCGCATACCTGACAACCTGTAAATACGTCGGACCACAACGCAGGTTCCCCGAGTGACCTATGAAGTCCAACCCCGCACCCATGCTCAGCTTCCGCACGGACTGGCCAGTCACCACCACAACAGCCATACCAAACGACCGGCAACTGTAACCACACCATCAACGACATCGCCATGACATCGGATATGACCGGGACATGCACACTGTTCCCCATCACATCCAGGAACACCGCATGCATCGTGGGAGGCAGTGGCATGGGCTCTGTGTATCGCACCCACATGGACGGAACTGCACGAACAACCAGGACACGACATGGATCCAGCGCACATGGACACACACACCGCTCAGTGGACATGAATAGGTCGCCTGGAGTCTGTGGGTGCTGCACCCTCCCACCCCCGCCCCGGGAATCCCATACCAGGACCTTTGCATGGACGACAAGTGCATACAACAACAACACGACCCCAGTGACTGTGACATGTCCAGTAACCACCACAGTGCAACAACAAGTGGCACGCCGCTGCATGCACGCAAGCACATGCCCTGATGTCATCTCGCATGCACGCGTGCATGAGGAACAACCGCAGCAAACCTGTCACATGGAACTGAGATGGACTGTGCCCATGATGCCGAGCGGTCTGGTAGGCTACATGTATACCGTCTGTGTCAAAGTCCGCAGCTCCGCAGCTATACGTAAATGTACATTAGCACAGCCTTGGCCAAGCAGATGTAACTCTGAAGCCCACATCCCACATGCAACAGCCAATCACATGTAACCCCACACCCTATCCAATTTGTAATCATGCTCAGTATATCCTCAACATGTATTCCGCTGCCAGTAGTGTCCACTATACTGCATCACAGAGGACAGAAGACTCAATATAATGTTTGAAACCAAAACTGTCTCCGCTGACTCATTTCACAAGTACGAATGAGAGAGGATGAGAGTATGTGAAGTACACGGCAGTCGTGACATGACCATGTAGTCCACTGGTATTGGATGTCAACGCAAATGAGTAGCACTACTGTGGAAGACACACATGTGTCGTGTGAAGTCGTATGGACGCAGTGCTCAGGTGGGTGGGTGCGACGGGTGGATGCGCACATGCCAAGTTGGAGCACGCCGTGTTGGGAGGGGTCATGAACAGTACACCACCGCTTCCCTGGGCATTGTGAGAGGACACCTGTCGGGGGAGTGAACACGTGTGTGCACAGCAGCCGGGCACACGTACAAAGCGGTACCAGGCGCACCTCAGCCCACCCTCTGTGGACAAGCTGGATCCTGTTGTGCGCCCGCCATGCCCCTTGACAAGGCACACACAGCCCCAGTCGACCAGGTGTAACCCCAACATAGTCAATCCGCACAGGCGATACAGGGCACGGGATGGCAGTGGAGCATGGTGTGTGAGAGGTCTCCTCGCGCTCCTCCTGGTCATATCACGCAGGCAATAGAACCTCAACGTCCAGCATGGCAAAAGTCAAATGGAAGTGTAGGGGGACGCACCACAGCACGAGCAGCACTGACGTCACGGGAGGTGGCTCGCACCATCCCATCCATTGCCCATCATACCAACCACGCCACATGCCATTGCGACTAAGTGCAAGCGCGTGCGCCACCACCCCTGAGCCCTCCCCAGAGAGGCCAAAGAGTGAATGTGTGGGCCATCAGCCACAGACGGACGCGGCCTGGCCGCAAGGGCAGCCACAGCCACTGGGTGTCGCAGGTGGCGGATCCGGAAGGCGAAGACTGTGATGCATAGTCCATGCAGGCCGGGTCTCCATTTGGGGCACCACGCAGGTGGACGGCGTCCCGCCACACATCATACCCTGAGACAGCCCACTCGTGCAACTGGACCCACACATACACTCCTTGCCCTCTCTGGTGCGAGCTTGGGGCTGCCTGTGCAAGCGCTAGCCTCGCAGGTGAGCATGCATATTGGGGGGCGAGGGGAGGACATGAGGGCTGGGGCGAAGATGACTGTATCACTGTCAGTTAGTACAAGGGATGACCCAGATGTGGAAAGGAAGAGACGTGTCCCGTGTGTACTGCAACTAGTCGCCAATCCAACTACCCCCCATGTCCGGAATGTAAGCCCGCACCTAGGCCCGCCCATCCGCCACATCGAACATACCACCAGCACGACAACCTTCCCATTCGAAACACTGACTGGGGGTGGCGACCAGTGAACAATCATGTGTAGCCTACCCACGCGTACATGTGGGCCCTCCATGATCCATGTCACCTGCGGCAAAGACATGACATGCGCAATGAGGGAAGTGAGGAGAGCTGTCCGCCCCACGCGCAGAAGGTGCATCAGCTCCACAGACCCAGCAGCGGGTCCAGCAGGGGTCACATGTGCAGGGGCAGCTGTGCCTGGTGTGAAGGCACATGCATATAGACAGCACATCGACCAATGTGTAGTCTGCCCACATCCACAGTCCATCATCATGCGGACATAGGAATTGAACACAGGGCAACACATCTTAGTTGGTGCACCCACCGTGACCAACAATGCGCAATCATCGACGTACCCGCCCTGTGCATGGCCCCCCACCCAACGGAGGCACATCCAGTGCCACCATCCACACACACAAGCCTTCCACGGAACATGCTGTGTCCAATGGTCAGTACAGAGTCAGCGCCCATCTGGTGGATCCTGAACAGGAGACACATGCACACACATGCCAGCTCCCACTATGTACGTCTGCCACCTGGCACGTGCAATGTAACCTCTCACCTGTGACGTGTGACTGCAAGCACACAGCCGTCTTGGCATGGGGCTGTCAATGTGGACACCAGTCAATGTTTCGGGAGCTGTGATCCGTACAGTGCTGTACATAGGGTGCAGTGCTGACACCTACTACTGTCTCATATCCCCTCGTGCCACAGGTCCCACTTGTATTGGCCGCTCAGCCCGTGCCCACATCGTCGTCGTCGTGTGCCATACTCATCCAGCCTCGGAAGCAGTTCCATGCTCAGCAGACACTCATGTTGCCGTGGCGTTGCCGCTTGACGAATATGCAGTCAGTCCCCATCAGCACGCCCCGCAAGTCATTGGGGCCTAGATCCCCATGTGCATGCACATGGCAGTGGTATGTCTCACTTGCCATTGCCATTGTTGGGAGACCTGTGTAAGTGTATTGTGGCCGTGCCGTCCCAGCTTGACAGCTGGGCTGTGGCTCATGTGCTTGCTCAGTCATGTCAGTGATGTGTATGCGAAATTGCTATGTGCCGTGTTGCTTTGACATGTGTCCTCTGCCATTTAACCCAGGCGGAGACCGAACATTGACCGCCCATACCAATTGCTGGCGGACATGGACGATACAGAGGTAATCAGGAAGTTTCGGCTGGACAGGCCAACCCTGCATCGACTGTGTGCCATGTTAGAGCCCCATCTCCGTCCCCGCAGGGTGTATCCGACTGCTGTCACCCCCACGGCTAAGGTGATGGCCGCCATGCATTTCTTCGCCACTGGGTCATTCCAGCACACAGTGGGCAGTGGAGGAGGGATGTCCCAGCCCATGTTCAGCAAGGTGCTGAGGGATGTACTGGCAGCCATGATGCTGTACCGGAACAGGTACATCAGATTCCCCAGGGCTCGTGAATTGGCGGCAGTGAAGGGTGCATTCTATGCCCTTGGCAGAATCCCACACGTCGTGGGAGCCATTGACTGCACACATGTTGGCCTTGTTCCACCACAGGCCACTGAGCACCTGTACCGCAACAGGATGCACACGCACTCCCTGAATGTGCAAGTGGTGTGCCTTGCGGACATGGTGATCACCCACGTGTGTGCCAAGTTTCCAGGCTCGGCACATGACGCACACATAATGCGCAACAGCATCTTGCCACGACTGATGGCCAATCTGCAACAGGATCGTGGCTGTATTGTCGGTGAGTATGTGGAGTGGTGTAGCGTGCTGGTTGTGCGATGCTGTCCCCTGTCCAGTTGGAATAGCAACGGTTCTCTGTGTCCCTCACACCCAGGTGACTCTGCGTATCCGAATGGGGCATGGCTGCTCAGTCCATTGAGGAATCCTCGCACCCCAGCAGACGATCGATACAATGAGGCACATGGGAGGGCCAGACGTGTGGTCGAGCGTACCTTTGGCCTCCTCAAGTCCAGGTTCAGGTGCCTGGACCGCACCGGGGAGTGCACTGGCGTACTCCCCACAGAAGGTGTGCCAGATAGTGGTGGCGTGCTGCATGCTGCACAATCTGGCCATTCGGAAGCAGATCCCCCTCATTGTGGATGACGGAGATCAACCAGGGCCCCAGCCCGCAGACCAGGACAGCTCGAGTGAGGTGGACAGCGGAGAGGAGGAAGCTGGGAATGTGCGGCAGCAGCTCATCGCCCGCTACTTCACTTGACGGTGAGTGTCCATGTACGACGGATGATGTGTCTGTATCTGTGCAGGTGTGTGTGTGCTGTGTCAGGGTGGCCGTATGTTCACTGCGTGCAGTGTGTCAACGCTCCATGGCCAGGGTAGTATGCCACTGTTGGTGACTGTGGCATTGTGCCCTATTGCTCTGTGCGATGTGTGTACATTGCTTGTAGTTGTTGACATGTACTGTGTGATGGGTGTGTGACACACTCATTGAATGTGCTCCTGTTCTGTCTCCCACCCCTAGGTCCCTACAGGCCCTCCGGATTCCATTGCCATGCCACGCATCAGGTGCCTTTCCGCCCAAGGTGGCCGTTGTATTCCGTACAAATAAAACACAGGGCACAAGCAGCAGTTAGTGAAAAAGGTGCATTTATTACAAACTGTGACATGTGATTGTGTGTAAGGTGATGACAAAAGTGGTGCGTGCGGTGACAATGAGCTGTCGGTCATGGCTGCGTGAAGCTCAGGGTGTACCCACTGGTTCTATGTCCATAGTCCAACACACACATGCCATCCAGCTGGCTGTGTGAGTGGGATCGTAGAGCAAGTCAATGCAGTGGCTGGTCAAGGAAGGCTGGCGGAAGGCTGGCTGGCTGCCTCACTTGCGACTGGAGCGTGCGAAGTCCTCCCGGGAGATCTGTTTCCTCTTCGGACGGCCCCTTCCACGTTTGGGAGGGGGTGTGTGGTGGCGACCTGCTGGTGGTGGGTGAGGTGTGCTCACTGGCTGTGGACGCAGGGGAAGTGGACACTGCTGCCCGACCCTGCGCCCTAGCAGGTGGTGGCGGAGGTGGTGTTGCTGGCCTTGCCTGTGACCCCACCGCCACCACCAGCTGGCCCATGAGGTCCACGAGTTGGTCCATACGGGACACGAATTGGCCCATATGGGCGTCCATGGACCTCAGCACCCCCAGCACCTCCTGCGTGTCTGTAGCAGACCTGGCCCATTGTCCTTGGGCCTCTTCATAGGCCCCAAGGACTCTGGCCATTTGAGGCAGGGCATGGCTCCCAGGGGAGGCTGGCGTTTCCCTGACCCTGCTCCTCCTACCAGTCCTGCTGCCACCGGCCTGCCCACTAGCCACATTGCACACCACGGTCCTCGCTGTGGCTCCCAGGGTGGATCCAGTCGGCCGGGCCACCACCTGCGCTGGGGCTGGTGCCAGCGAAGACGTGGTGGTGGTGGTGGCGGTGGTGGTCGGTGCGGCGATGGTGGCGGTTGCGGCAGTGGTAGTGGCCGCAATGACCGTGGGTGTGGCCGCAACGACAGTGGCAGCAGGGGGCTGGGACTGTTCAGCATCCCTGGATGATGGGTTGGTGGGTAGGAGGGGTCCTGGGGGAGCGGCTGGGCCCTGCCACGCCAGATGGGCCTGCTTGGTGGTCCGTGTCCGAAGAGGAGGACAGATCCTCCAGATCCGTGTGTCCTCGTTGGGGGCTTGTGGGCTGGCTGTGCTGGCTGCTGTCTCCATCCCCAGCATCCGGCAGTTCGTCACCTGTGGAGAGAATGAGATTTGTTATTGTGTTGCACCTGGCGAAGTATGTATTTGTCGTCTGACATTGACAGTTCGTGCAATCTCGTACATGGGTTTCCCGGAGGCGTGTGTGTGGCTGTAGCATCTGTAGTTGTGTGTGCTTGGCAATGGGACTGTGTGCTGTGCACATGTGGCATGGGACGGATTGGCCATGCCGATGGGTGTGTTGCTGTGCCCCTACTTATTGTGACTCTGGTGTATGCGGGCTCCTGGCCCATCCTGGGTCTGGTTTGTACTTTGCTTTTGGTGTTCAGATGGAACGCTTAGGTACGCATATGGCAACATGGGGGCCATGCCCCAGATTCGCATTTGGGAGGGGATATGCTTTTGGGGTTCAAATGGAACGCTTAGGAACGCATATGGCAACATGGGGGCCATGCCCCAGATTCGCATTTGGGAGGGGATATGCTTTTGGGGTTCAAATGGAACGCTTAGGAACGCATATGGCAACATGGGGGCCATGCCCCAGATTCGCATTTGGGAGTGGATATGCTTTTGGGGTACATGCTGTGAGCCATGGGTGCCGAACGTGACATGTGTTGTGGCAGCATGACAGTGCATGGTTTGAGGTGTGTGCATGCTTGACATGGCCTGCATATTTGCTGTCTGTTGTGATTACTGGACATGGCATTGGACGCATCGTTATGAGTGAGTGATAGTTGTGTGCCAGCCAACGTATTGCAGTTGTCCCATCTCCTTGGTGTGCGTGCTGCCCTGTGCCATGTGCATCACTGCAGTGCTCGGGGGGTGTGGCCCATGTTGTGTGTTGTTGCTCACAGTGTGTCGTGCGCTTAATTGACTTCTGGCACATGGTTGGTCATGGGCATGTGTCTTAGCGTGACTGCTGTATGTGTGGCAGCTGTGCGGATGACATGCCTTTCATGAGACTGGGGCTGACGGATGGGATGGATGGTATGTTGTATGTGCATGGTGTGTCTGTGTGTTTGATGGGTTCAGTGGTGTTCGTGTGCATTTATGTTGTTCCGCTCTGTTGCGTCTAGTGTTGTTTGTCTTACATAGGCGTAGTTGTGGGGTGTGTGGTTGACAGGCAGTAGGGGCTACATGGACAGGACTTCAATGGTGTTTCGGTTGTGTGTGATGAGTTGCACAGTGGCTGCCGTGTGGGACTATATTCAGTGTGGCTTGTGCATGCAGACGTGGCTCCTTGGGTGTTGCTATGTCTGTGATGGGTCATGTGGGGTGTGAGTCTGTTGTTCATGTCCGTGTGCACATTGTTCACTTGTTCGTGACGGTGGGCGGTGCTGCGTGTTCGTCTGCTACGTGACATGTCCCATGTGTTGGTCGTGTTATGGTCCTCATGCCTCCAGTAATCCAGCCCTGTCCAGTTTCCCACCTGCAAGTTGTTCGTGCGTGCACTGTACTGGATGCCACATGGCTCTAAGCGGGGGGTGCTCCATGTTGCAGGTCTGTGGGGGTGGGAGGGTGTTGTGGGTCGTGGGGGTGGCTGGATACCCACTGACACCGATTGCTGTGGACCGTGATGTCTGCCTTTCGGCTGTCGTTGTGCACTGCGGTGGCTGACACGTGGGTGTGGGGTGTGGGGGATGCTCCTCCTTGCTGTGCTGTGGGACTGGGGCCTGGTGTGTGTTGTACTTGGGCTGTCCACCGTCCCACCCACTGCACTTTGTGTTCCTGCCACTTACCTATTACTTGTCGGTTGGTGCAGCTGTGGCGGACACATGGGTGTGGTGGGTGCTCGTTGTGGCGCTTCTGGCATATTTGGGGACCTGTTGGTGGTTACGTGGCTGTCTTAGTGTACACATGTCCCCACGCATCTTGCAGTTGTTCGGTTTGGGCTGTGTGTGGTGGTGTCTGTTGCATGTGTGTGTGATGTGTTGTGTATTGTGTGCTGGTCATGGGGGTGTTTGTCCCTGGGAGCTGTGGCATGGTGGTAGTGCATGTGAGTACATAGCGGTGTGCTGGTATACATTAGTTTGTACTTACCAGCCTCCACTCCCCCTGCTAATCCGGCGAGGATCTCCGGATGTATTACGACTCGCACCTTCTCCTCCCACGCTTTGAAGGTCTTAAAGAGCGCGGGATTCCCTCCGCCAGTGACGGCAGCCAGCTCTCTGTTTTTGCCCTCCTTCTTCTTGACCAGGCTCTTGACGTCATTCCAACGTTTGTTAATTTCTCCTCTGTTCCTGGGCAGGGTCCCGACTGCATTGACCTGGTCTACGATCCGGTTCCACATTCTGTTTCTGGTGGCTAGTGGTGTGTGCTGGACCATGTTCCCATAGATTTGTGGGTACACCTTGATGATCTCGTCGACCATGACCGTCAGCTCCATGGGCGTGTACTTGGGCATCCTTTGTGGTGCCATGGTGTTTGTGGTGCTGGTGCGGTGTGTGTTGTGTAATGTGCAGGGGGTTTGTGGTGCCGGTGTTTGGTGGTGGTGGTGGTGGTGGTGGTTGTGATGTGTGCATTTCTGTGGTGTGCTGCTGTCCTTGCTGTGTCACTGTGTCCTCTCCTCTCCTCTCTGGTTTGCAATGTAGCAAGGGGTTGTGGTCTGTGGGAGTGCTGCTTTTGTACTCACCTATGTGGGTGTGTCCTCATGGTCTGTTGTTTTCAGGTGTGTTGTGTCTGGGGTTCTGGCCTTTGTATTTTTTGTTTGTCCGGGGGGTGTTTTCGGGATGTGTACTGTGCTTGTGTATTTGTGCATGCCTTGCTGTGTGGACTTGTTGGCCATGTTGTGTGCTATTGGTTTTGTGTGCGGATGGTTTCTGTGCAGGTACGTTGGCGCCATGGCTTCTGCTGTGTCGATTCTCATCGGCGTTGTTTGCGCTGGCGGGCGGTATATTTGTGGTTTTCCCGCGCTCATGGCGGTGCGATCGTAATTTCACGTGCGGTGTGTCGGCCGTGTGGGCGGGCGGTTTTGTGTTGTCGTGCGTGTTTCCGTCCGTGGCGGGCGGTTTGACTCCGACTCGGTAGTTGGCGGGCGGTATTTTGTGTGATTTTTCCGCCGATGGCGGTTTTCGGTTTGTGTAATCGTAATGGCGTGGTCGGTGTTCAGGCGGTGTGTGCGGGCGGATTTTTGCCGCTTCCATGCCTGGCGGATTTATTTACGCCGGGTATCGTAATGGGCCCCTATATTATTTACAAACTATATTTTGGATTCGATATTTTTGTACTTACCTGTTTGTAGATAGGAATTCGATATTTTGGCATTCTATATTTTACCCACTATATTTTGGCAGGTCAATATTTTGACATTCTATATTCTGTCAGTGATCCGTGCTCCGGCTTATCAATCACAGCTGTGTAAATGATGGAGTGACAGCATGCACTTTCCATCCTTCACTGTCCCAGTATCTTGGCACAGCCATAAGTGGCAATGGTGGACAGCTTGTTGAAGTAATGGGAACTGACTCTGAGTGAGCTGTCCTGCTGCTGTGTTTCCAAACTCGATCTTTGTTCCACCCAGAAATGAGAGATGCAGTCTGTGCCTTGTATGTACCGTGAGAACAATTGCATCATGTCATTAAAGAAGAAACTATAATGCATAGGCCCTTCTTGGAATAAATGGGAACTTTGCAAGGAGGCAGTGGAAGAAGATTGTACTCCTTGAATGAGTAACCGTGTCCTGCAAACCATAAACCTGCCAACACATGGAACTCTCTTTGTTACATGCTGATAAGAACAAAGCAAGACATGTATATTATTAAACCAAACTTGACATGCACACCGAAGTGACAAAGGCCTTGACTATGCATGAAGACTATCCTTTGAGCAGGCACAACATTTTGACACAGAATGGCAGATGGTTGTCTATTTGGCTGTTGACATGTGATGATCGGTCACATGATCTGGTCTATCAATCACTGAGATCCTCAGTAACAATATCAATCCAGTAACTCAAGGCAAGGGAATATTCCACACATCGAATCATTTTCCCAAGAGGCTGGTACATTGATGTCTTTAGAGTACCACCTATAAAATAAATACTGTTGAAGAGGGCAACACAGTACAATGCTGTTTGGATTATGATATACTGTTCACATGTTGAGGTTCTGAAGCAATTATCTGACCATGAAGGCTCAAACATCACCCTTGAAATGAATTTGTGATGATACTCAGCACCCTGTAACCATGAAGCAACTGCCTGAAAGTTACCAACATGTGGCTCAGCAGTGGCCCTAAAGCCTTGTAGCAGCCCAAATTTTGTTCTGAAGTGGCACAACAAAAGTTAAACAGCAAGTGAGAGGTGTATTCAATGCTGTCCAAAGGAATAATGTACAGAAAGAATATCACGCAACGCCAAGTACCCAACGCTCTATGATGTGTTACACCATCCATTGACAGACAATTGAAAAGAGATTTCACACGTTTTGCACCTGTTAGCTTGATGTCTGCCCAAAGCAATGGGCTGCACATTTGTCACTGAAAATATAATCCTATGCATTTAGAATAATGTACTGTGAAAGCTAAAGATCTTGTTGTCAGCTTTTTAATAAAATGAACTTTACCATGTTCCAGTTCTATGAGATACGAAGACTGCACAAAGACTTCAACAAGACCTCCTGCTTCTATGGCGGATGCACATAGGGCACTAAGGGGCAGATTTATGTTCCCTGGCGCATCCCTGCAAATCAGCAGGGATGCGCCAGGGAAGATGCGTGACGCAAGTTTACCCTTGCGCCACCACAGATGCGCCGCATTTACAATGCAGCGCATCATGGCGCAAGGATAAACAGATGCGTGACGCATCTGTCGGCGGAGGGTGGCGCAGTACTGGAGTCGTGTCGCAAGTGCGACGTAACTCCAGTACTGCTCAGGGGTGCCCTATACCTAACATGCTGCGTCACTCCTTACGCCTGCTTGAAGCAGGCGTAAGGATTTGACGCAGCAGGGATGTAAAAGTGACTCCGTGAAATCTTGTAGATTTCACTGCGTCACTTTTACGGGGCTTCCTTGCGCAGGAACGCCCCCCCCCTGTGCCAGCATGCCCACATGAAACCTGACGCAGGTTTCATGTGGCGCAGGGCTTTACAACGTGACGCATCTCCCTAGATGCGTCACATTGTAAATCCCCCGCAGCATGGCGCATGATTTGCGCCGCCGCTGCGTCACAAAAGTGACGCAACGGCGGCGCAAAAGTGGCGTAAGGGGCTTGTAAATCTGCCCCTAGGTGCCTACGTGGTCTGAGAAGGTCTAAGCCCACCCTTGCTCTGGGTCACGCAACTCTGCACCCACCACAATATTTATGGTCAGGGTTCAGTGCCTCAGCACTGATGCTGCCACTATAGACAGGTCTTGTTGCCCGGGCTACTGGCTGTTCTCCTTCTAGAGAAGACATCCTGCCTGTACCTTAACTTATCTGGATCGCTACACCCTAAAGATGCAGAGGCAGACCACTCACAGAACCCCCAATCCTCACCCACAGCACTTACACAGGGCTCTATAGCTGCCACCACCTTTGCGGGATGACTGACTGTCCTTAGGAAAGAACAACCCTAAAAAATATCAGGTTGCTCTCCTGACAGAAAAGCACCCCTGGGCCCTAGGCCTGGTTCCTGGCTCAGATACGATGAACCAGCCCTGTGACCTCAGTGGTGGAGCTAAAGTCATTCACCACCACATCAGCAGTATCAGGAGGGCTGAGGTCTCCCGTCGGGTAAACATACAG
Organism: Calotriton arnoldi; assembly: GCA_963921515.1. Classification (NCBI taxonomy): domain Eukaryota; kingdom Metazoa; phylum Chordata; class Amphibia; order Caudata; family Salamandridae; genus Calotriton; species Calotriton arnoldi. Next base: position 478,551 of record CAWUFW010011313.1, on the reverse strand, counting down.
CACACTCCCATCAGGTAGCTCCACACAGAAACCACACAGGGAACTTAGGTCATCCATGATGACGCGCTCCCTTACCCTGACCCCAAGAACCCTTATACCCCTCTAGGCCATAGGAAGGCTCAGGTCTTCCACGGGAGACCCAGTGACATCTTTTTGTTTTATTATTTAGTTATTTATTTTTATTATTAAATACCCAGAGAGATCCAAATTACAGTACTATAAGGCAGTCATACATGTAGTTCAATTATAATGTGAAGAGACATAAATAAATACATACCACTTATAAATTAGTATTAGAAAAAACAGCATAAGTACCATACCATAAATACCATAAATATGAAAACAGTTAAAGAGAATGCAGCAGTTCATTATTATTTACACAAAGCTGATACATATACATATATTCCTGAAAAAGAGGCTGGATTGAATCACCCCATTGAATTACCTCATAATGAGCTAAAGGACTTATTTAATAAGTTAGTACTAAGATACTAAAATAGTTCCTAATAACCTCCGACTCACACCCTATCAAGGCATCCAGCATTTTTTCTCCATTTCGCAATTGGCGACCAGATTTTCTCCTCCCATTTCCTAGCCTGCCTGCCCCTGCATGCCTATAATGCAGTCTCTTGGTTATATATCCCCAGGAGCCGAGCTAGCCGTAGCTGAAAGGTGGGAGGCTCGGGGTCCTTCCATCTAGCGGCAATTATTATCCTGAAAACAGCTGTGCCAACAAATACACAATACATCTGTGGATCATCCAAGCCAATACAGCTATCATATCCCAAAAGCATCAGGGTAGGGGTCAGGTTAATCCTGCGGCCAAACTAACCTTCCCAGAAGCACACCAGCCCGTTCTTCAGGGGAAGTAGTCTGGCACAGTCATAGAACATGTGTATAGCCGGCCCTTCCCCACACCTTGAGCAATTATCATCTGTTCTCTTGCTCCAGTCAAATAGCTTAGTAGGGGTAAAATACAAATTAAACAACGTTTTGCAAGGCTGTGCCTTCAGACCTGTTGATAAAAGTATCTTTGCGGTTAATGACAATGCCATATATATGTCTACATTGGGATTGCTCAGCTTCCTTGCCCAGTTGTCTTCGATTCTCTCAAGATCGTCAGGCAAACTATCAAGCAGCACACTATAGATATTCTTTATTCTAATGTTCCTCCGAGCAATTACCTCTACTATCGGTATTTTATCTAGAGATATAGCTGATCTAAGGGTAGTAAGAAATTCCCGGATTTGCACATATTAAAAATATGGATTATCGGGAATTCCAAAATCTTGCTGAAATTAAGTGAAGGGGCATATCTGATCAGACGAATGGAAATCCCCTATAGTTATCAGGCCAAGCTGTCCCCAATGCCTTCCCATAATATCATAAAAGAGGGGTGGAAAAAGAGAGGATCACCACAAAGGTGTATATCGACAGAACTTTGGAATCGCCATAGTTTTGCACACTGTACTCCAAATTTTCCAGGCGTTAAACACCACCTTAAACCGAACTTTCTTATAGTAGCTTTGCTCTACCTGCCGCAGCAGCAACCCCACGGCCTCTTTCCCTATGGGCAGCTTGTATATCGTCGGTATTCTACAGTGTCTTTCATCATCTGCCTCTTCATCGTTATCTGCGGTGAACAAAATAGACATCTGATGTAGAAGGGCCGCCCAATAATAGAATGTAATATTTGGAATAGACAACCCGCCCCACCCTTGGGGGAGAGTCGGATATTTTAATGCTTGTCTCACCTTCCCATATTGCCAAACAAAGTTTGTGAAAATGGATTCTAATGTTTTTAAAATCGATGCATCTACCGCCACCGGGATTGACCGAAAAAGATATATAATTTTAGGAAGCATTGTCATCTTTAAAAATTACCCCGGCCAATAATAGATAAATGTAATCCATTTATTCGCTTTAGATCTGTGGATATTGTCCTTATCAGAGGATGAAAATTGATCTTACCTATTGTATCTACCTTTCAGCTAATGCAAATACCAAGATATACTGCAGTTTCTACACGCCGAGGATCTGTAAAAGGTAGATTATCTGTACATATTACTTGTGTTTTCCCTTTGTTCAAGGAATACCCTGAGGCTTGCCCAAACATTTCGGCAATAGCTACAGCTTCCCTAATTGCATCTGCCGGGTTAGTAGTTACAATGGCAATATCAACAGCGTATGCTAACACTTTGGTCTCGAACCCTTTGCAAATAACCGGCTTTATGGGGAGGCAGGGGCATCCCTGTCTAGTTCCCCTTGAATTCCTCCCCCATTAACTTCAGCCGTGCTCGTGGGTTGAAGTACATGGCTTTAATGGACGTGATTATTTGAGGGCCAAAGCCTTTTAGCTCAAGCAGTGACATCTTGTCGAAAATAGGACCCAATGCCCCTCCTCATGGGTTCCTGCCCATATAGAGTCCTAGGAAGGCTGGTGCCTCCCAAAGAAAGAACTAGTATCCCTTCCTCTCAGGAGCTCCACACACAGCAACCACCCTGGGAACCTAGATCTCCCTGTTCGCCGCAGTGAGAACAAGGTCCATGTTCCCCACCCTAGGAACTCTCAAACCCCTCTCAGTCTTAGAAAGGCTGATGTCTCACAAGGAAACTAGCTCGGGAACCTAGATCTCTCTGTGTTCCATGGAAATAAGGTCCATGTCCCCAACCAATGGGTTCTTAAGCTCTAAAGTGTAAACGAGCCCAACACCGCCAGACGCAACTTTCGAGAAGGCATGGAAGCCGTCGCCAAATGGATGAAAAACAGCTGCCTACAACTAAACACCAACAAAACAGAAGTACTCATCATGGGCCCAAACCCCGATGCCTGGAGCGACACCTGGTGGCCCCTCGCCTTCGGAAACCCGCCAACCCCCACGGACCACGCACGCAACCTGGGAATCATCCAGTCAAAATGGACCGCCAGATCAACTCTGTCTCGTCTTCCTGCTTCCACACCCTCCGCCTCCTTCGTAAGACCTTCAAATGGATCCCCCTCGAACACCGAAAGACCGTCACTCACGCCCTGGTCACCAGCAGACTCGACTACGGCAACGCACTCTACGCCGGAATAAACAAAAACCTCACCCGCAAGCTACAGAACATCCAGAACGCCGCCGCAAGACTGGTCCTCAACCTGCCAAAACACTGCCACATCTCCCAGCACCTGCGCACACTCCACTGGCTCCCTGTCGAGGCGAGAATCACCTTCAAGATGCTCACCCACGCACACAAGGCCCTCCACGGCACCGGACCAGCATACCTGAACAGCCGACTCAAATTCCACGCACCAGAAAGACCAGATCGGGAGGCCGCTCCTTCTCCTTCCTCGCGGCCAAAGCATGGAACGCCCTTCCGCTCCACCTCAGACAGACAACATCGCTCCCCATCTTCGCAAGAAACCTCAAAACCTGGCTTTTCGACAGACCCCCTCCTTGATGGATGGAACCTGCACCCCCCCCCAGCGCCTTGAGACCCTTACGGGTGAGTAGTCGCGCTTTAACAAACCCCTGATTGATTGATATAAACTGGTAGAGCCACAGGTGCTGTGTAGGCCACGCTTCACTGAGGCTCACTTCAGGCTAATTACCTACCACCAAGCAGCCAAGCTGAAGACAACTAGGGACCCTAAAGACCCCCTGTGAAATTTGAGAGGTGACCCTCAAGGTACACACAGTCATCTTCAACTTCTCTCAGCAGAATGGCTTGCCCCCCCCCCTCCCCATCTCAACCATTGCCTGGCAAGCAAGGACATCTGGGGATGCGTCAGAGCTTTCCACTTCAGAGCTTTCCACTCTAAGGCTGGTACACTCAAGTTCTGCCCCAAAGGAGTCTGATAAGGCAGGGCCCTTTGCAGCCAGTCTTCTGACACCTCAGAGTGACAATCCCTAACAGAAGTGTCTTGCACCAACCCAGCCTGATGTGCATTGTCCCCTCCTGCTGTAGTAGATTTTACCTGGTTGCTCGGTGGTGCCACTGCGGGCTCACCTGCCTCCTACACTTCTGTCTCTCATGGGCCTCTGCCCATTGTCCATAGGATCTGATCCCACAGGACCTATCTGAGTGGACACCAGGCTGGCATCATAAAAGCCACCACCTCATGATCTGGGTAACATTTCCTAGGATGAAATCCTTCACTGTAATCGGGCAGTTGCCTACCCTACCCTATCACCTCAGGGTCCACTGCCAACCCATCTTAGGAATCTAGGGAGTCCACAACCGTCTCTCAGACCTCCTCAGCATCAGTCACTAGCCCACCTCAGGAAACCAGTTCACTCACTACCCATCATCTGTCTCCTCAAGGGCAACCACTGTACTTGCTACCTCGGGAAACATTCCCTTATTGTGTCACCCACAACCATGGGCTCCCTTGGACTGTTCTACAGGTAACCTAAGGGGACCTCAGGAATCACAACGTTTTCTCGTTCCCCCCAATGTCGGAAAATTTGTTCAGGACCACCCCAACTACATGGTGGAAACCACCAGGGATGCTACTAATGTCTGGATACTCTACCCCCGCCCATCCTTTCAGTGGTTTTTCGCATGCACTAATAGCAGGAACATTTTCTGCAAAAACAAAATGACGCAATGTGGACTCCCTCACAAGAAATCTACCTTGCCCAAGACAAGCACAAGAATTTCCTGGTGCATTCCCCATCAATTCCTACAACCCAAGAAGCACAGCTACCCCTTCATCCCAATCTATGGTGTAGATACTTGTCGCAGTCCCTAAACCTATAGAGAAGCAAATTCATCATGTGGGACTAGTGTGTGTAGTGTTGGGGGTCAAAAGACACTAATGCCTAGGTACACTTAAAAAAATTGAAAACCTGTGTGAAAGCAAACCCTGCCATCACATCATTTACAAAATATAAACTGCCCACATTAAACACTGTTAATACCTCAACCATCAATGTTTTCACATGGAATATGGCTTTCCTTTCCCACATCTATAATTCACATAACAAAACCTTTGAATCCCTCTCAGAGGCTTGTGCTCTGACATTTGTGGAGTAATGCATAGGTAATGTGGGGCAAAACTGAACTTATCAAATGTTATCAGTGCCTCCAAGAACAGGAAACTTAAGTAATAAGTCCACAATTGTCTCTTTACTGGGAACCAAGTACTCCACTGTCGCACTTGAATCTTTCATGGTAGCAAAGCAGGGCAGTACAAGGCCTTCGCAGGGGAGGTGGTGTGGGCTTGCAACCCCAATTCACTGGCACGCAACAACAGCATTCAATACATTATTGTCTAGTTTGTGTCTTTTGAAAAAGAAAAGTACTTTTATTACAGACACACACTACTAAACACTATGCCTTAAATTACAAATATGTACATTACATTCAAGTAGATGAAAATACCTTCGGTGACACCATCATATCACATTACACCCTTAGTAGATCCTGAATCCCATATTCACAATACCCCCCACTTATACCAGAAACAACAGCCCAATATAAAGCATGTCAGTATATAAAAAAGGGCTACTGGCCTTGTCATGGGTTAACCACATTATTAGCAAACACCACATGTTATACTGTCAGTGTAACACCATTAAAACCAATGGGGACCATAGCAATACTCAAAAGCTAAAGCATTCGTTATAAGCATAAACATTGCACTCTTCATCACCAGTATTGTCAATAAAACATTTTTACTTCATGGCATATGTGTCAGAGTCTTTCTTTACATGCTACAGGCCACCAGATGTAGACACAAGGGGTCCCCCTTCTCCAGATCCAAGAAAAAAAGTTCCTGAGCCAGTCTTGCATCTGGCCACAGGGGATGTGGTCGCAGAGGCCAAAAGAGCCTTTGGGGAGGGGGTCCATTCACACCTCCTCCCCATTTAAGTATTGTTAATGGGTTTACATTGAACCTCTGGGTTTGGCTGTCCCTGGGGGAATTCAGCAGAGTCTGTGAGGCACGCCACACGCTTGGTCACATGATTTTCTTCTCTTAAAGGGGCAAGCTGAAAACAGGCATATCATTGGCTCTGTAGGGCAGAGTTTAGTAAAATTGGGCTCGTTTTATTTCTGGTGACTATGCCTAGCTACCAGGAGCATTCTCCTCAGGTCTACTGGCCTCTGATAGGCACTTAAAATGGAGAGCTTGATTTTTACAGCTCTCTGCAACAGACCTGTCCTTTGCTTACCCCTGGCCCTATCCTTGTGCTGGTGGGGACATCTTGTGCAGACCTTGGCAACCAGTCAGGAAAACACCCTCCTTGCCACATGCCAAAGCCTAAGAGCCTCTTGGATACTTAAAGAGCACCTACATGGCAGAAAAGTCCAGGACCAGTCCTCAAAAGTTCTGCAGAGTCTTCTAGGTTGTCCCACCAGGTCCTTACCCCCAAGTGTTCCTCAGGGGCATAAGGGGGCCAGTGCCAGTGTCCCCTAATCCTGGGGGTCAGCTGGAGTCAAGGTCCTAAAATCCATCTTTGCAGGGAATCAGGTGGCTTTACCTTCCAGCTAGGTATTCTTTCACCGTTGTCGCTCCCAGGCCCAGGGCCTTCTCATCAATCTCTTTTTTGAGCAGGGGTTTTTAAGTGGGAGTGGAATGTTTTAGAAGCCTCAGTCCCTCCACCCCTGTATCAAATGGTGACTTCAAGTTGTCTCTAGTAGGTGCTCCCATGAGCCTCAGCTATTCCACTAGCTGACGCAGCTGCGTGATCCCTTCCCACAAAAACTTCAAAAGAGAGCCCCTCATGTGTTGGCTCCAGAGATCTGGGCTTCCTCCATTGTTCCAGTAGGCCTCGGCTATCCCAGCCCAGGTGCAGTGTGACAAGCTAATTATCAGTTGTAGATCTACTCCCTACCTCTTACCCTTCTCAGGAACTGGGTCAAACACTGTTAATTGCCCATTTGTGTGGGTAGGCCATAGATCCCTCTGCTGGGGCAAAGAATACTTAACTTGGCCCAGTAGAGGGGGCAAAGTTCCAGAATCTAATAATGAGCTGAGCCAGGAAAAACAAATCTTACAGTATCATTAAATGTGCATGTTGAATGTTGGGAACTGGAAATTTCAACTTGGGGTGCTTGCTTTACCCCAGTTTGAGACTTCACTGGTCGCAGTAGGACTAAGGATTTCTCCTATCATGTATAATACAATGAAACACCACAGATATTCTGGTAAGCGCTACAGACCTACACCATGAATGCCCACTGTAAGAAATTGGGTTATTGGTTAATGGGGAGAAACCCTACTCAAGCAGGAATCACAATCATTGTCAGGGTTAAGTCACAAGCAAACCCCAAATTAACCTTTGCTCAACCCTCTGGTAGGTAGGCACAGAGCAGTCAGGCTTAACTAGGAGACAATGCATAAAGAATGTATGCAGCTCTTCAAACAGTAATAAAGTGAAAACACAACACAAGAAAAATTCCACACCAATTTAGGAAAATAGAGAACATTTTAATAAATAAACCAAGACCAAAACATTAGTAGAACCTGGGATATGCAATTTTAAAAATTTAAGTGAAAATAGCACCAAAAAACATGAAGCGCCAGCGGTGGATATCTGATCACGCTAGACTGGGACAAAGTCACAGGTTCAGGGAGATTGCGATGGAGTGCGGACCAGCTACAGGGACCCAGTTTGGCCTGCTGCACAAGAGTGCTTTAAATCCTAGTTGCGAAGAGTTGCTGAGGCCCGCATTGAGGATGCATCACACAGCTGAGGTTATGCAAGGTTCAGGTTGGAGTTACATCGCACAGCGTTGGTTCTGAGGAGTTGTGAGGCTGTGATGTGAGGTCCCGCATAGTCATCGAGGGGGCTGCCGATGAGGAGCTTGCAATGCATCTAGGATGCGCTGTGCTCCAGCTGGTTCCGAAGAAGCTGCAGGAATTGTGATGCAGAGTCCTGCATTGCCATCAAGGCTGCCCTCGACGAGAAGCTTACAATGGGAGGGCCTGGGTCAGGGATGTGTCATGCAGTAGTGGTTCTGATGGGGCTGCGGGCTGCAATATGAAGTCACTAGGAAACTCCACACAGCAGAGGCGGTGCTTTGGTTCTGCTGAGGGTCGTGCCATGCAGCAGAGGAGATGTGTCGGGTCTGCTGGATCCACAGGTGGGCTGGTAGAGCACCTCCAGTCCCACTTCCAAGGGTCGAGGGCTGGGGTGGCACCACTTGGAGGGTAGGACTCACAGATGTCAGAGTCAATGTGCTGGGTTGAAGGTTGTTAACCTTCTGACCCTGGGGCTCTAGTCAGGAGACCAGCCAAATACCCTTTGGAATCACTCTGCGGTCCTGGGTTCAACAAATGCAGGTCCATTCCTTCTCACCCAAGCAAGAGGGCAGCAGGCATCAGGCTAGCACAACAGTGCAGCAGTCCTTCAGAACAGCAGTCCAGGGGAGTGGCAGTCCTTTCAGAAGCACAGCAGTCCTTCTTACTGGCCCCATGTCCAGAATTGTCCTGAAGAGCTGGGGTCTGAGGTCCAACATTTATGCCTGGTGGCCACTTTGAAGTGGTAGAAGCTTCAGGTGTCAGGCATCCCCTTCCTCTCTTTCCTGGTCCCAGCTTGTCCGGGGTCACAATAGACTAGTGACTACCCCTTTATGAGAGTGCTCAGGTAGAGCCTTTGTGATGTGCAAGTGTGATAGGTGACAGCTCCTCCCCCTCGTTAACTCAGAGTGGCCCACCCTGTCTACACTTTTCTTCCCTTTGTCTCACTGGCTGGGAGCAATACCCAAAGACCAACTGCCAGTTACACCTAGTCATGTGACCCAGGATCAGGCTGTAGGCACCAAATGGTTAGGACAAGAAAATGCCAACTTTCTAAAAGTTGTGTTTTTAGAATTATGATTCAAAATCCGACATTTCCATTAAAGAAGGCTTTTAAATGCAATACTTTAGACACCAAACTCATCCTATTTACTTGCTCCTAATTGGAAGTTACAGTTTATTAAATGTAATAGGATAACTCCAATCTTACCCTATGGGAGAAGTAGGCCTTGCAGTAGTGAAAAACGACTTTAGGAGTTTTTCACTACTAGGACATGTAAATCTTGACAGTAGATGACCTATTTTTTATATACTTTGCACCCTGCCCTCTGGGCTGTTCAGGGTCTACCCTAGGGATTACTTATTTGTACTAAAAAGGAAGGTTTAGTCCTGGCAAAAAAGTTTATGTTGCCAGGTCGAAATGGCAGTTTACAACTGCACACACCTGCTACAAAGGCAGGCCTGAGACATGTTTAAAGGGCTACTTAAGAGGGTGGCACAATCAGTGCTACAGGCCCACTAGAAGAATTTAATTTACAGGCCATGGGTACAGGCAGTACCACTTTGCTAGGGACCCACAGATAAATTAAATGTGCCAGTTGGGTGTTAGGCAATTCTACATTGTTTTAAGGAGAAAGCACAACCACTTTAGCTCTGGTTAGCAGTGGTCAAGTGTCCAAAGTCCTAAAGTGAGCAAAAACAAAGCCAGCAAATCAGGAAGATTGAAAGCAAAAAGTTAGGGGAGAACCACGACAAGGACGCCAGGTCTAACACCCAGTCTCGTTATAAGGCCTCCCACAGGTCTGTACCAGTCCCTGAAAAGTCCCTCCTGAGACATGCTACCATTGCAGAGATACTGGGCTGCACACGACTGTTGTCTCACAAGGGCAGTTTGCAAGGGTACAAACGTATGACCACTTGTTCACATGTAACCGACCCAACGCCTCTTACCTTAACTGTGCAGCAGCGGCCTACCTAAAAAGTGAATACTGACAGTTAACACGCTCAGTCCAATTACAGTGAACTTGCAGTAATTGAGACTGATGGAGTGAGACTCTCACTCACAGTGAAAGGCTAAAAACTGGGTAGTCAAATGTGAAATATCCTGGGGAACTAAATGGGTGGAACCCAACATGCTACAATACTGTTATGGAGATGGCTAAGTGGGTTAACGCTTAATGATTGCTAATTTTTTACTGCAGGTTATGAGATTGATCACAGCAACCTCTGTTCAGACTTTGAGCTTACCATTGTTGGTTAAATAGTGTACTACTATGAAATTGGATAATAAGAAAAAAAATAATAATAGGTCATTCATAAAGTGTCTGGTTACTCCAGCTGAAGTGTCCCTCGCTTGGAATACATTGCCTAGTAAGTAACCTAAAAGTAAAGAACCTAAATGCACTGTTTACCAGTCCTAGTTTTGTCTAAAAAGCCATGTGTTGGGGTTCTTCCCAAAAAGTGATTCTGAGCATTTCTATCTCAGATCCAGGGGCAGGGTGCTCCACATTTTGAATGCTAGAAAGCTAATGGAGCATCCTCCCATATATGCTCTTTTCATGATGGGAATCATGGTGAGCACAGTTCTTGTAGTTTGAAGACTTCTGCTGGGTTGATAAGGCTTCATCAGAGAAAGTAAATAATGGGTTCCTTTGCCATTCAAGATTTTATGGCAGAAACACCTGGCTTTGAAGAACACTCTCTTTCTCAACCGTAGCCAGTGAAATTTGCCAAGGGCTGGTCCCATGGAGGAGTGCCTCAGGAGGTTCAGCAGCAAATAGACTGACACGTTCTGCACCTACCTAGTGTGGCACTGAGATATAACACATTACAATAGTTCAGCCTGAACATGACCACTGCCTGGACTACTGTTTACCTGATGGCTTCCGGTAGAAGACCCATGATCTTATTCAGTGGTTTAACAATACCAAAACACTTTACCGCAAGGCTGGTGGTCTGGCTCTCAATGATAGATTAGCGTCAAACCAAATGCCTAGGTTTTTCACTTTTGGCTTAGGAACCGGTAGTGGTCCAGGTGCATCTAGGCCTCTAAGCCTGTGGACCAGATAGATGTTTGTTTACCTAGGATGAGAACCTCACCAACCAAGCAGGATCTGAACCTAGTTGCAGAAGTTTCCTCATCCTGAGATAGCGTGATAATAAGCTTTGTGTCATTGGCGTATGTCACGATGTTAAAGCTGTGACACTTAATGGCATCTGCTAGGGGGTGGTTATAGAGATTTAATAACGTAGGGCTCAATGCAGAGCCCTGTGGCACCCCTGCTGCAGCGAAAAAACCTCAGAGGAGAAAGGTTGTTGAACAACCTGAAAGGTGTGGTTCTGCATGAAGGAGGCCAGCCATCTCAAAGCCATGCCCTCAACACCGCATTTCCAGAGCTGTTGCGACAGAAGGTCATGGGATATGGTGTTGAATGCTGCACTTAAGTCCAGCATTATCGTCGCTGCTGTTTTGCCCCCATCCACAATGAGTCTAAGGGATTCAGAGACTAGCAGCAGTGCTGATTCCATGCTGTACTGTGAACGGAACCCCAATTGGGTCTCGTACAGGAGGTCCTTAGCCTCATCAGTTGCTTCTTTATATGTTTCTCTGCCACTTGGAAGAAAAATGGAACAAGGAGATTGGCCTGAAATTTTCTGATTTAGCCGGGTCCAGAGTAGGTTGTTTAAGAAGTGGCACAATAGTAGCATGCTTCCCCTTGAGGGAATATGGCTGAGCTAAAGCGAATTGTTAAGCAGGTCACACAGTCCAGGTACAATTGCCTCCATACTACGTACCAAAATCATGGGCGAGGCCGGGTGGCCTGGTGAACCTGATTTCAACTTAGACAGTAGAGCACACAACTCTTCTAAAGACAGAGGGGCATATTCTCAAGGAACTATTGCCGAGTTAACGGCACTTTATCTCAGCCAAAGTCGCGATAAAATTATCGCCCCATTCACAAGCTGGTGCCAACAGCCGATAACACCAGTTTACCTGCGATAGCAGCCGCACAAAACTTCGCCAAAGATGACCCCGGCAACTATCGCTAATGTGATGCAGAGTAGGCGTTCCCGAGCAAAAATCCACGACAACACCACACCTCAACATTCCCAACGACCAGCCACATCGGCGATAAGATCTCAAAACATGCGATAAGGCGCGTTAGCAGCATGAATCTAACACCTGCTCTGACCTGGTGCAAAGTCGGACGACAACCTGCACCATCAAAGGGAGCCCAGCCCAGAGCCACACATGAAGAACAACAGATGCCATGGAGCCACTCACCATGCATCCCGGAGCCCTAAGAGGGCAACAACACCCTTCGCCACCACCCCCAGGACCCCCCCCCCCCGGGCCCCACTCCGGGCACCCCCCACCCACTCCCAGACAAAGATATGTCACATCAACATTACGAAATCATAAACAAAACAATGTGCCTGAGGTCGCACAATTACAACACCCAACATACATGTGTTGTCAGAAAAATGAGAATCATACATTCATCTCAGAATTTGCAAATAATTTGTTTCATTCAGAATAAACACAAAACAACTATTTTGAAGAGTCATGGCGGGTCCTCTCAGGACAATCTGTAAGTCAAAGCCTGCAAAAAGAAATTCCAGATAAGAAGGTGTGTCATGCGCTCATCAAAGGACAGAGAGAGCGAGCGAAAGAGAGAGAGAGAGAGAGAGCTAGAGATAGAGAGAGTGAGAGTAAGAGAGGGAAAGGGAGAGGGAGCGAGAGAGAGAGAGAGAAAGAGAGAGAAAGAGAGAGAGAGAGAGAAAGAGAGAGAAAGAGAGAGATTGTACAAGGAGCGCAAGGCCAATCGGGCTCTTGGCTCATACATGCCAACTGTTGTGTATGTATCGCTATTGGTGCACACTAAGACAAAGGCCTGGCATCAATTGCAACGCGAAGGCCACATCACATTTCAAAAATGCAAGCAGTAGTCAGACTAACATTAGGAATGAAAGCTCCTTTGTCTCAATACACAAGGCTGAAGGACATCTGAACCCCCGACCTTGGTCTTGAATGCGGCTGGCACACCCTGCGAGAGATACCATAGCAGATCTTGACGACTCCCAGACCACGAACTGCGCAAATGAAAGACCAACGTGTCCACTACCCACACACACTTGTCCCTGCTTGAGGTACACCTGCATGGGATGCTCCTGACACATAAGTAAAAAACAACCCATACGCACAAACGTTGCACACAAATACAACTCATTGCTCCGAGCAGTGGCATATCATCCACATAACTGCCGCCTGTCAGAAGAGTGCCGGTGCTACGAGCCCAACAAAGGCAATGGCTGGCAATCCCGGGCACATGCACAACCCCTGTCAAGTGCATGAATGCTGCATCTGTTGGGATCACTGCCACTGGCAGTGTTGCGCATCAGTTACCGTCTGAGTTTCCGTCTTGCGTACGTCACCTGCGTCCAGCCCTGGTTCCACTGTTGATCATGCACATTCGAGTGGCCCATGGATGTCTGCCTATCCAACAGAACGGTAGCTGAACTGGATAATGACACGTGTGTGCGCCCCCTGTTGGCCCACGAACAGGAGTGTAACTGTGATACCCGTGCATGGGATGCCCTGATATTTGGCTTATATGCAGGCGGTTGGGCATGGGAGATTGCACAACTCCTCGTGTGCAGTGACCACATCGAGGCGCTCCCCTATTGGGCTGTGTTGCGGATTGGTGAAACGGCGTGGACGGAGCACAGCTGCCGGGACCAGGTAATGGATTGGCTCGCCATCGTGTTCCTTGACCTCGACAACAATGTACTCCTGGAACAGATTGCCCATGAAGCAGCGCTCGCATTCATGGACGAGTAACTACGTTCCTGCAGCCACAACTGATTGTCACCCACAGCACAGGTCCCCACACCTTGTAGCATCTTGGAGGAATGGTCACATATCCCACCACAACAGTGGACATGTCTGCCTTCGCCTGGACTCAGAATGCATGTGCGTGGACCTACGCGTGTGTACACACACCTGTGCAAGGTGATGCAGTCCCATGGGCGGAGCTGCAAGCGTCGTTTGGCAACGTTCAAAAATCAGAGAAACTGCTGGGGGGAGAGTACACACATGGCAATGTAGTACGACATGTGACCTTGTAGGATCCTTTCACCTGCTCACTGTCAGCAGAGCACACAGTCAGCGCAGTCCGGTGCTACAGCACAATGCAGATCCTGTGCGTCGTGTCCCCTGACACGGGCCAATGAGCAGACGCCAAACATCACATGACTCGTCCAGCAAGGCAAGGTGGGCTGAGACCGTTGACATCCGTAATGATTTGTGTTCACTTTTGCCACCCCATTACTTGCACCTCGACATGTTCCTAAGCTGCCTGTAAGTGTCTTAAACATTGGTCTGCATGTTGTGGCCCTTGCCCTGCCCGTACTGACACGCACATGCCAATAAAGTCTACACAACTTCACTAGTGTACAACTGTGATGCGTGTTGATTATAATGACAAATCGTGTGCCTACATGTGCATTGTCCGTACACAGGGAGGGATTGACTGACGCTTGTGAATTGGGGGTGAGTCCCTATTGGCAGCTCCACCTCTGTGAGCCAGACATTGTGGTTGGGATAGTTGCTGGCAGACCTGTGCTCTTACGTGTCTCCAGCAATGTGAGTATGGTGTCCAACCTCTTGCCATGTAGAGCAAGGTTATCCATCAGAACAGACTGTGTCCACACAGATATGTGTGAGTAGGTATGCGAAGAGACGTTCTGTTGTCACATGTGATGGGGGACACCACTTCAGGACTGCTACCGAATTTGACATTTCTACACACAGCCCTATTTAATACATGGACATGGGGCTACGTTGGGGGTAACGAGATTGTTGTTCATGTGCAATGAGGCCACAGCTAGTTCACACCTTCACAGTCATCTAATTGGCCATGTGGGTCAGGGTCAAACATGCGCATTGATGACATTTACCAGGGTGGACCTTTTAGTGCAATCAATGTCCCTACATCCATCCAAACTTTTATACGTGAGTGAACATAGACATGACACATCTGTGTGATTTGGAATGTTTTATTCACATTCTGGGAAGTGTCGGAGCTGGAGCAGAACATGGGCATTTCAAGCCCACATAACATGGTTGCCCAGTGGTGGGCCAACCAGAGTCCTTGGGGGAATGTAAAGTTAATCTGAAGAGGAAGAGTTCAGTCCGCAGCCGTATTGCTGTGTCATTGGTACCAGAGCAGATATGGCAGTCCATGTCGGGGTCCAGGTGAATGTCGCAGAGTGTTTCGGGGGACAGTGGGAGGTGTTGTTCCAGGGCATGATGCAGAGAGCAGAACCAGGCAGGGTCAGGCCATATGGCGGGGACGGATGCTACTACCTCCTTCCTCACACAGTCATTACCCTCCACATCTTACTCCTCTGAGACGTCTTCTGTGTCTGGTGTGTCAGGTGTGTGTGGTGGGGTTATGGCTGCGTCACTGTGTGCCATTGACACATCAGGGTGCGAAGGTGATAGGGCTGCATCACTGTGTGCCACTGACACATCAGGGGGTGGAGATGTGTGTGTCGAGGTTCCTGCAGCAGTCATCTGGTACAGGCTCAGTGGCAGCAATGGCAAGATGAGGATCTGCAGGGCATGGAAGATCTCAGCTACATCTCGCTGGAGTTCAGCCGTGGCAGCCATACTTCCAGCCTGCATCAGCTCCATGGTCTCCATTGTCCTCCGCATCTGTGCCAAATCTGTGCTGCCATCGCTGGAGCCTGTCTGACAAGACAGTTCTTGTATCCGAGTAATGGCCCCAGCGATGTCAGCCAGGGATTGTTGGTGAGCATGGTGCGGACAGTGGGTGTCCATTAGGGACTGTAGGTGCTCCCTGATGGGACTCAGGCACCCACGTATGGCAGCGAGTTTCGCTGCCATGAGGTCGAACCCCACCCACAGCTGATCAGCCATCTTCTCCTGGCACCCTAACACACAGCGTTGGAATTCCATGTGTTGTTCGTGGGGGTCCTGGGAGACAGCTGTGGTGGTGTGTGCTTCCTGCTGTGTGGTCTGTGCAGGGTGTGGGGTCACCACAATGCAGCTGGGCTGCCCTGCTCCTGGAGGTGGGGTGCGGAGGCTGTCCACGAGCCGTTGGAGTGTGTCTGGGCACATGTGCAGGGTGTCCCCTTCATCATCACTGAAGAGATGTGTGGTCTGCTCTGCAGGGGGTGTTGATTGTCCCTCTGCAATGTAAAGGGGAGATGCAGGTTAACAGTGTGTTCCATGTATGTTGACGCATTGTAGATGTTTACATTCAGACTGCATGACAATGTACATTGTGACTGTTTTGGTGAAGCTGGCTATTTGATGGGAAACAGTGGCCATTTCGACTACATGATGGATGTGTGGTTGTACTTGTACATTGCCATCTCACAGTGTCATGCAGTGCCAGATGTGATTGGCCAGTTTCTACGCACGAGCGGCACCAGTTGTGTCCTCTGTCCTGTGGTGTAGGGGTTGCACTTTGTGCCACATTGTCATCAATGTTGATGTACTGTGATTGCTATGTGTGTGTGCTGCATTGTTGGCTATTCGCCCCTGCAGCTCTGCTTTGGCGGACCCATATCCCTTTGAGTCGGTGTGCCTTTGACTTGTGTGCTTTTCGGGTGCTGGGATGTTTGCGACTTGGGTCATTTGTGCTCCTGGACAAATGTTGTACTCTTGTGCATTGTTTGTCTGCAGATGTGTTTTTGACGTCATGGGTTGTAGGTGCACGTGGATGTGTCAGAGTGTGACCTGCTCCTTTACGGATGTGGTCCACACTCAGCCACCTCAATGTCATCTCATGCACCATGTCATGTATTGTGACTTCAGCCTTGCTATCTGTCATGCAGTGTCACTTACATTGTCAGTGTGGCTCACAGAGCCGCTGCTTTTCTGGATTCAGCACATGTGCATGGGTAGGTTGTGGCATTGGTGATATGGAGGGGGGCCCATTTGTGCACATTGTGGACGGGGGCCTACTTGGTGTTTCTATGTGTGCTGCAGTGTGCCAAGGGTATCAGGGACATGTTCCACACTCATTGTGGGTGTGCAGTGTGCTGCACATGATTGTGCATGTGTGCCATTGTGCCCATCTCCCCCCGTCCCCCCAGTCCCTGGTCGTTACTCACCCTGTTGCTGTTGGGTCAGGTCATATCGAGCTGTATCCAGACCCCCAACTCCTTGCACCGTCTCCACACTGATGACTGTGGCCACCATTTCCTCCATCTCATCCAGCTCCTCCTGTGGCGCAGGACTCCCACCTCCAGTCGCCTTTTCTGCCATCC
Organism: Calotriton arnoldi; assembly: GCA_963921515.1. Classification (NCBI taxonomy): domain Eukaryota; kingdom Metazoa; phylum Chordata; class Amphibia; order Caudata; family Salamandridae; genus Calotriton; species Calotriton arnoldi. The sequence goes on along the minus strand of CAWUFW010011313.1, from coordinate 461,519 downwards.
TGTTGGCAGCGAGTTTCTGTTTGGTTTGGCTGTGCTCTTCATGCCAGCGCCTCTTGACCTCCTCCATTGACCTCCTCGACACTCCGACTGCATTCACGTTGGTGACGATGGACTGCCATATTTCCGTTTGTGTTGCCAATGACGCAGTGGAGGTGACGTACAGTTGTTGGTAGTGTTCTATCACCTCCGTGACGATGATCCGGTCTTCCGGCGGACTGAACCCTGTCTTCCTCTTCCTCTTCTCCTTGCCCTTCCCCGGAAACGGGGTTCCTGGCTGGTCCTCTGTGGGGCTTGTGGGGTTCGGGTTGTCCTCTGCACTCGGTCCGGGTGCATCCATGGTGCTACGCAGTTTGATTTGGTTTTGGTGTGTTTTTTTGGTTGCTTTTATAGTACATTTTCCCGCATGACGCGTGGGAATTGCAGGCCTGTCGCTGGTTGTCGCTGATTTTTGTATCGCGATTTGGGGCATCGCAGGTTTTTTCGCGTTCGTGTTTTGCATTTTTTCGGCGTCGCGTTAATTTTTGGGCGGTCATTTGGCGCGTTGTCCTGCTACTATCGCATGGTGCCGCAGGGTTGGAAATACCACGTTGACACGGTGTTATTTTCCCGTGATGGACTGCGATGTGAAGAGTTGCGTTAAGCAACTTTTGCTGTAGTTATCACACGTTCTTGAGAATATGCCCCAGAGTATTAAAGCTGAAAGACTGTCCTTAATATACGATGGTTTGAACCAGGCTTCAAGGCATGGAGTGTCCCTAGCTACCTCTGGGAAAGTTTAATAGATTTTTGGAAACTTTATCAGAAAATAATTGGGTGATCGAGTTATAACTCTCCACTGACGTGCAATATGCGCGGAGACACACTCCAAAGAAGACAAACATTTTACAATGGAAAAAAGCTCTCAAGGGGAGTTGTGTGCTAGCTCAATCTTTTGAGCACAGTACTGGCTGCATAGTTATAATCTGTTTGTGATAGTCCTTCAGTGACTTTTGATAGTTAGCTTTATTCACAGAACTGTACATCCGGCGCCAAAGACGCTCTAAGGGTTAACAGGTCTTTAACACCCACACTGTGCCCATTCCAGGGAGGCATGCAATTCTTATATATATTCTTTACCAAAGACAGCCAACACTTGTTGTGGTTTTGTGGTCGTTATTGATCGCAGTTTATTACCTTTGCCCACACATTCTGGACCACCCCAGGGTCATAAATCATCATCACGAAATTGGGTGTCACACATAATTTTGTCACACATCATAAATCACGAGTCATAAATCATTGGTGTGTCATATCTCATTGTGTTACAAGCAGTCAGTTGTACGGTCCTCCAGTTGTAGGTTTGCCTTGTCAACACAATCACTCAAGATTAGGCGATTAGCAGTCAGAGTCTACGTGAAGGCAGCAGAGGTGACCTTAAAAAGAGGGCATAAAGTCTGCTAAGGCGTTAATGAAATTAGAGGCCATGGATGGGCGATAGATCAAGAACCCTGCTAACGTGCAATTGCTCGATGCAGTCAGAGTGAAAAAGGCTGCCTCACAGCCCATAATATCTACTTCTAAAAAGGTGCAACGGATGGTCTGTTTAAAAATTATAGCGATCCTACCCCCCTAATTTAGGAAAATACTATATAAAATGAAATTATTTTTCACATTTTCAGATAATACATCAGACTTAACCTTCCCAGCCTCGGCTTTCCTCCTACCTAAAGAAACGTGCAAGAATCTGCTCTGTGGTTAAATAATGCAAGGCCTGTGAGCAAACAGATCATGTTAAAAATAAAAATGGTGCACAGAGGCAAAGAGGCGATTATATGGGATCAACCTGACCAAGTATTGAACGATGCACACAAAGAGAAAAGAGATAGGATGGTGCATACTGATGAATATGTATGCACACAATGAAGAATAATACACACATTGAAAAGTTGCGATTATAGGAAGATACAAGTGGACTTGTGGGACAGGGTAATTAAAGGGGGAGTGTGCTGCTTGCAGGATACTACTGACTGTAGGAGGTAATTATGTTCACAATGGAATAGAAATGTGCAAAATGGAGTGTTAGGGTGTTAAAGCACAGAGATATTGCCAGAAATCATCGACATGTGGACATACCCCAAATGATAGACAACACCGGCACTCTGAAACCCCATTCAACCAAATGGCTCTATATACATACATTTTCCCTATCTCTTTAACAAGTCAACTGGTAGCTCACAATGATCTCTCAGTGAAACTGTCAATTGCTAGAACAAAAATTTAGGACACTCCTTCCAACTGCTCACACTAGGCATGTTGTGGTGCACACTTGGATGCCACCACCCTGTGCTGGCGTTAAGGGCTGAGCTTCGTGGGACATTTGCCTTGGGTTGATTTTGGTCTCTTTACACCCCTATACCGTCCGCTGGTACTGAAGATGGCAGTTGCTAAAATGTATTAACTCACTGCACCACACCTATATTAGTAGAGGAGAGTGTCATGCCCATGTCTGAAGATCCTTATGGCATGCCCTCATATCGCAATCTCTCTTTCGACCCAGATCACCTACTGGCCACTATCATATCACTCCAATTTGAGGCCTCATTCCTTAGTCTTAATGTCTGTGCCCATTTGTGCTTTATGAACAGGAGCCAGGGTATATAGGCGAGCCAAAGGTTTCTTACATAGAACTTCTTTGTGGCTGCAGCTCTAGCACAGTAGTGTAATCTTGCAAGAGAGGCTGCCATCTCGGGCACGGGTACATATTTAGGCCACAGCCATGCTTTGCTACCTGTTATCTAGGGGATTCTGGAGGAAAACCTTATTAGGTGTTCATTCCAGAACACGTACTGGTTACTCACCGCTTGTGTTTCCATCATCAGCGGGATCATGGAGCAGCATTGAGGACCTTCATGGACCTTCTTTTCTCAACACATCAGATCAGAGCTTTGATTCCTTGAACAAAGAAGATCAGGACAAGAATAAGCGCTGGACAATGGATTACTGGTTGATGGGGGTGAAGCCCTATTGAAACAGCAACCACAATCTCTGTCAGGCTGAAACACAATCCAACCCCAAATTGAGCTGTGCTTAACCCTCTGGTAGCGTGGCATAAAACAGTCAGGGTGAACTTTGAGGCAATGTGTAAAGTATTTATGCAGCCCTTCAAACACTAATAACGTGAAAGCACAATACAAGACAAATCCCAGCCCAACTTAGTAAAAATTAATAAATTATTTGAGACCAAAATGATAACAATCCGATTAGTAGAACTGAAGATATGCAATCTTAAAGATTTCCGGTAAGCAAAGAGCCTAAAAGAACAAAGCGCTACTCTCAGTTTCCCCAGAAATCTCAATGTGTTAAGTTGGAATATTGCAGGGGTCCATGGCAAAAGTTCATCCAGCTTACAAGTTGATATAGCTTCACCTTTGTATTCAGAATCTCTATGAAGGGAAAAAACAGCTTGCAGAAAGCTAAAGCACATGTGGAGAACCACTAAATTTCCTGGAGACAAATGTATTTACAAAACCGCGTTAGGGATTTATCATAAAAACACCAGGGAAGTGAGAAAATCGTATATAATTGATAGGATTAACAAAGCCGGCATCTCAAGATGAGAACTTTATAAGATCTTGAAGAAAGTTACAAATCCTGCAGTCTGTGCCTCACTAATTTTAGCTTCTCAGGCCCTTTTCGACAACCTCGCAAATCACTTGGAGGAAAACATTTAGAAGATCTGTAAATCTCTTCCCATTGATTTGAAACTAGAAGCGCCAGTCGCACCTAATTCCTCAGCTATCACTCACACCACGCTCTTAAATATTTTTTACCCGGTTACTCTTGAAGAAGTGATGGTCCTGTTTAATAAAATGAAATCTGGGTCTCCAGACGATCCTGCCTCACCTTATATTATGACCACCTTGACCTAAGCTCTTCTTGCCCCTGGTACTGTTCAATATGTCCTTGAGCATAGAATTGCTTCCAGTAAAATGGAAAACCGCCTGTGTTGGACCAACTTTAAAAAAAACACTGAAGATTCTCGAGAGATGGCTAATTATAGATCTATATCTCTCTTTCCAGTTCTTGGAAAAGTTATAGAAACTTTAGTCAATCAGCAACTCATACCTTTTTTTGAAAACCACTCTCTCCTGGATCCCTCCCAGTCAGGTTTCAAGGCCTCGCATAGCACAGAAACAGTGTTAATTGAGGTCTTGGACTCAATCAGTCTCACCTTGGACGGGGGGAGGGGGATTCAGACATGTTGGTCTTACTTGTTTTGTCTGTAGCATTCAACACCGTCTCTCATGAAACCCTAGTCCAAAGGTTGGGAGAGACTGGCGTCAGAGGTAAAGCATTGGGTTGGCTGAAAAACGTTTTGACTAATCGTACTCATTCAGTTCAGCTGAATCTTTTTAACTCCAGAACCATGGTATTCAATAAGGAGGTGCCTCAAGGATTGTCTTTGAGCCCCCCCTTTTTAATATTTATGTGGCCCCCCTAGCCAAAGTGATAAGATCCTGTGGCTTTGATGTCATCTGGTACGCAGATGACACTCAACCGGTCATCACTATGGCGCCGAAACCTGAATCTACTAAACCAAAATTCAGGGATTGTATGATCAAGATTGCCTCCTGAATGCCAGCCAACTACCTCTAATCGTACGCAGGGAAGACAGAGATTGTGCTGTTTGGGAATGCCCACTCTTTCTGGTCCAATGACTGGTGGGCCAGGAAGCTGGGGCCAACTCCTATCCCTAAAAACTAGTCATTTACCTAGGTATTCTAAGTGATTAAAATCTGTCCATGCAAGAACATGTGAACTCACTGTCTGGTACATGTTTTAGTCTGATGCGCATGCTCAGGAAAGCCTTTCAATGGCTACCTTTGCAGACCAGGAAATCCCCCATCCAGGCACTCATTGTGTGTTGTCTGGTTTATGGAAACACCTTAATGGTTGCAATGAATGAGGGTCTCTCTTCCAAACTCCAGGTTATACAGAACATGGCTGCTCGTTTGGTCTGCAACCTACCCCCTGCTCTCCTTCTGAAACTACATTGAAATCTTTGCACTGGCTTCCTATAAGAAAGCATGCTCTTTTTAAGTTCTTATGCTAAGTCCATAAGTCCTTGCATGGTAGTGGCCAAGGATGCCTGCAAAATAAGCTGCAGCCTTAAATCCCCACCTGTAATCTCAGATCCAGTGAGCAACTGTTACTATGCCCCTAGGGTATTCGTACGGCCAGGTTTGGTGGCCGTTTTTTTCTTTTTTGGCTCCCCAACATTGAAACCAGCTAGCACTATATCTACGTCTATGTCGCAACTTAGCTTTATTAAAAAAACTTTGAAAAATATGGTGCTTTAATATTTAATTTTATTCAATTTATGACCTGTGTGATGCTTGAGCGTCGAGAGACCCCTTCGGGGGTGATGCATGTGCTTAATAAATGTAAATAACATGACATAACATAACAAAAGTTGTGATGAAGACTATCAGCTCTTTTGATATTATTAGCCTACAGGAGACCTGGGACACAGAGGGGATCGTAGATTTAGGTGGGTATGTTAAGTTCACCTTCGAAAACTATTCCCTCTACTCATCAGAGAGCAAAAGGGGATTAGTAACATTAATAAAATTGGATTTGAACTGTAAATTGGAGGAGATCTCTTCCAATTCTCCTTTTATTCTTAACATTCTTAACATTCTCTTGTCTTTTTGCTAATAAGCTCAGGATGTTTATTGTTAATGTCTGCAATTCCGTTTCTGGAAGGGAGAAACATAATGTTCTTAGAAACCTAGGAACGTTTTTAAATGATTTTTTTCTGTTGCACTACTAACCATACAGTTATGATGCTGATTAGAGATTTTAATCTGCATCCCTATTTGGATTGTTACTTCTATTAGGCAATTGATAACGTAAACATAAACTGTGATCAAGTTCACAGTAAGCTTACCATGCAGGAAGATTTATTAAATAACTTTATATTGAAGCACAATCTTATCAACCTGCTTATTCAGAGGGAAGCCAATTCTGAAGAGTGTATACCTACCTTTAAGGGTGCTGGGGCCACGTCTATAATTGACTATATTTTTGTCTCAGCCACTCTATTCTCTTCACTGGTAAATTGTAATGTGGAATGGGACACTTTTAGTGATCACAATCCCCTTTTGGCCACTTTTCAGTGGGGTGGGAAGCCTGTGGATGTTGGTTATTTGTTAAAAATCCATATTTGTAAAGCGCAAACTACTGACCCTTACGGGTCTCAAGGCGCTGGGGGCCGTCATGGAAATTAAGTGACCTATTGCCCAGAGTCACATGGCGCTCAGCTGAGCTGCCGCTGGAGCTGGGGATCGAACCGTGAGCCCTGTGCTCTGAAGTCAGCTGCCCTAGCCGCTGTACCACACCTCTCCACTCAAAGAACCAGTCTGCCTTAAAGATCGGGGCAGAAGAGTAAAATGGGCCAAAATAATACCCAAGGATTTTAACACTAAAGGGCCGATTACAATTTCGGTCGGAAAGGCTCTGAATGGGATTTGGATTTTCCTAACCCAACTCGGAACCCATGTTTCCGACCGACTCGGAAACATTTCCGATCGACAGATTACGATAGAAGTTAACCGTTCGGTCTTTCCGTCTTGGTTCCGACCGTTATTCCGAGACTCCGAGTCGGTCGGAGCCAAATCGTACATCTCTATGGACCGCGTTTCTGACCGACATATTACGATGTCGGGTTTGGACAGCCTTTCCAAATTGGTCTGTCTGACAGAGAACAGCTGTCAGAAACTGACTTTAGGGGCCTGTAGCAGGCCCCCATTCACCTTGAGGCCTCCCATTGGGGCCCGTGGGAGTACTCATGGGACCCCTAGTTACAACCATGCACAGTGTGGCAGGCACCATGGGGTGCCCACCACAGGGTGCAAGGTTTTCCGCAACCACCCCTTTTTTCAATGGGAGCCTGTGTTGTCGGTCGGAACACAGGCTCCCATTGAAGTCAATAGGAGTCCAACTGAACGGTGTTCAGAAACATCGTAATCGGTCGGTAGGACTCGCCGAACCCGAGTCGGTCCGAAATGATTTCAACAAAGAGTCGGTCAGATTGCTTTCCGACCGACATCGTAATGAGACCATATATTGCTAACTTCCTGTCAATCTGAATTTCAGGTCTATTTGATTGCTGACGCCTCCCCTCCGATGTTAGCATTCTGGCTGCGTTTGATACCCTGTGTGGGCATACTATGTCAGTTCTTACCAAGACTGAGGGGGCCCCATCTCCATCACCCCATAGGTGGTTTGATAAGAGGGTCATTGACAAAATATCTGAACCATAAATATTGTGGTATATAAATATTGTGTCAAAAATATCGAGCACAAAAATATTGTTTTCCTATACTTATGATGTAAATGACAAAAATATTGAAAACAAATATCGTACACTACTATCGAATGCAAAAATATTGTTTTTTAACATATATATAGTTAAAAATAGCAAACATTAAATATATTAACATTTAACAGTAATATAATATAAAATAAATATATTAAAATAATAATTTTAATTTATATTATAATTTACAATTTTTTACAAGTTTAGTAATATAACAAATATATATATATGTATATATCTATCTATATCTACCTATATATATAAAGATATACACACAATACATTAAAAACAGTAACACATAAACTGGAATTTGTTTTTTAAATTTACCACTTTAATTTCACATAAAAAAGTTTAAAAAATGTAAATATTACATTCTACTATAAATATATATCTCATATTACAAACATTACTAATTAAAAATAATATAATTTTAAATACACAGAAATATCATAATAATATAAATGTAAACAATATAAACAAAACTGTAAAATTGGAGGAATAATACATACACTATTTCCACTCGAGTCTGTGCAACAGTAGGGAAAGTGTTAGACTCAGGAAAGGTAGAATTTACTATTCCCACTCTAGTCTGTGCAAATGTAGGGAAAGCTGTGGACTCAGGAGCAGAACAAATTACTATTCGCACTCCAGTCAGTGCAACAGTAGTTCAAGTGCTGGATTGTGGAGGGGTAAAATTTACTATTTTTCTCCAGTTGGTGCAACAGTACGGAAAGGGTTTGACTCAGAAGGGGTAAAAATTTCTATTTCTATTTCAGTCTGTGCAACAGTAGAGAAAGCGTTGAACTCAGGAGTGGTACACATTACTATTCCCATTCCAGTCACTGCAAAAGTCGGGAAAGTGTTGGATTGTGGTGGGATTGGACTCAGGAGGGGTAACAAATACTATTCCCACTCCGGTCAGTCCAACAGTACAGAAAGTGTTGGATTGCGGAGGGAAGAAATTACTATTCCCACTCCAGTCTGTGTAACAGTATGGAAAGCATTGGACTCAGATGGGGTAGAATGTACTATTCCCTCTCCAGTCAGTGCAAAAGTAGGGTAAGTGTTGGATTGCAGAGAGGTAAAATTGACTATTCCCACTATAGTCTGTGCAACAGTAGGAAAACGGTTGGACTCAGGAGGCGTAATATGCACTATTACCACTCCAGTCTGTGCAACAGTAGGGAAAGAGTTGGATTGCAAAAGGATAAAATGTACTATTCCCACTCCAGTCTGTGCAACAGTAGAGTGAAAGTAGTTCACTTCAAACAAATAAAATATTTTAATAACTATATTAAATAACAAGAAATATAAATATTTAAGTATAAAAAAAATATATATATATAACTTTGAAAAAAGGCATTTTTATTCCACACTACATTCTCATAATCATGACAGCCAACAAATATAATGTTATTTACAGTTAAAAAGCATAACACAATTAACACAAAACCTGCGCTGCTGTTCAACATGTCTAAAAAAATTGATAGAGATAAAACAAAAAAAGATAACAAGAAGAGAGGGAACAAAAAAGGAAAGGAAAATGAAAAGGAACACACCCCCATAACAGACCACAAAGGGCATCACTGTTCTGGGATGTGTTTTTTTCCTCATTGCTTCTCATCCCCAAAGCCACCTATGGTTTTGCAAGCAGTGTGAAACTGCCTACTGCTGCATTCTGATGCTATAGAAGCAACTAATAAAAGCAATTAGCACATTTATTGGAATATTGAAAGTGGGGGCACCGATTCATATTGCTCAGACTGCAGTCAGTGTCTGCCAGTCAAGATTCTAGGCCCCATCAATCACAATAGTATAGTCAATTTTCAGAAGGGACGAGAGAAGTATGTGATAATCATTTTGGCAACAAAATGTAAGTATTTCCTATCCCTCTGAAGAGGTGTGCATCCATTAGTCAGCCCAGGGCCAATAACTAGCATTATTAAATTACTTTAGGCCCAATTATGAGTTTAGCGGTCTGACCTCTGAACCGCTGTTGCAGCAGTTAGTAGAACCAGTGGCGGCTGGCAGGGAACGGGGGTGGCGGAGTGGAGGGAGGGGAAGGGTTTGAAAATAAATAATGAAAGAAAAAAAAACTTACCTTAAACGGCCTCAGTCTCTCCGTCCATTACAGCCTGGTGGTGACGATACAAAGTGCACATGACTCTTTGACCGGCCCATGATGGTCATGCCCACTTGGCGTGTGCAAACCACTCCTCCCACTGTGACCCCAGCCCTGCCCTGCCCCGCCCTTACCCAGCCCTGTAGCAAAGAAAAACAAAATGATAATAACGAAGCTGGCGGCATCCCGACCACTGTATTATGATTACACTGCCTGGCTGGTGGTGTTGTGTCGGCGGTGCCATGGTGGTGGCATGCTTTGGCTCATAGAGAGCCTGAAGCATATGTCTTCACTGTGGCAGTGCCACTTGCATGTCTGGTGCACTGTGTATCATGCACCATGTTGTGCATGGTACACAGTGCACGCACAACAGTGCAATAAGAGGGGGGGCAAAATCTCCTTGGGGCTCTGTAGGGGTACCTTCCCTGCCTGTCCACCAACCTTTTCATGGCGGAGTCCCCACCATGAAAAGGTCGGCAGAAAGGCAGGTCGTGATTGGGACAGCGGTGCCGGCATCGGCACTGCCTCCCATTCCCGCTGCTTTCCCCACCGTCACGGGATCCAGGATCCTTGTGGTGGTGGCAGTCCGACCGCCATGCTCATAATCGGATGGTCTGACCGCTGATGAGGTGGTGGTCAGACTGCCATCTCGAGTACACCGGTCTTCGGACTGCCATACTTGTAATCAGAGGGCTAGAGGCTCGTACATTGCCTGAAACTATACCCTATCAAAATAATCAGTAAGGGTGTGATGCATTGAAATTGTTTACATGGAAGGAATCCATTTTAAGGACGAGAACCCTCTCGCACCCAAGGGTGACATGCTTCATCATTGGGTCCCCTCCTCACACCCGGACTGCAAGGTCCATGGTGTGGGCTACAACTCCCAAAAGGGGGGAGGAGCAGAGGTGTTTTGATGAGCGATGGAAATTGAGTCAGTGAGGGACAGAGTGCTTGTGAGAATATAATATGTGGTGTTTGTTTAAACTACTTCCAGAGGGCCAAAATATCTTTATTCTGTAGGTCCTAAGCGGTAGAGTTAAAAAGATACCAGGCTTACTTGAGTGTGAATTAATGTAATAGTGGAATTGGTACGTAGCTGGTAAGGCCAATCCCTAGATCCCTAGTGTGAATATTATACTTGTAATCAGGCCCTTTGTGTTCAGAAATTTTAAATTGCCTCTCTTGTCAAACTTCTCAATCTGAGGCCCAACAAACCACATTATAGACTAGTTTTAAGTAATATTTTCACACTTCCTCTTACTGATTTCCCATGTTCTGGATTCCCCTAGAATACACCCTAATGGTATGAACCGTGGTGCCATGAAAAAGAAAGCCCAGTTATCTAAAATAAAGAGTTAAGTGCAAAAAAGTTACTAAAAGCTACGAGCGTCTCTTGCACAGGAATGCCTTGCAGTTACTGCTTAAATTGGCACAGATGTCAATTAATAAAACAGGCAAGGATTATTATTTTCGTTCTCGCAGTTTTATATCGTGCAAACCCAAAGTAAAAGCATTGGAGCTCTTTACATGAGCAAAAATGGCATTACACAACGACACATTTATTCTTTAGTTAGAGGCATGGGGAAATTAAGTGAGTTACCTAGAATCTCAGGATGTTGAGATAACGCTGAGGCTCGAACCGGTCCCTCAGTTCCAAAGTCAGCAGTTCTGCCGATTACACCACATCGCCTCCTCTCAACGAAGAATCCTGGGGCATATTAGCAAGACCCACGTTAAAATTATCGCCGTTTTAGCGGCAGGAAACTGCCGCTAAAGCGGCGATAATAGGCTTGCTAATATGCGTTATAGAATTCCAATAGAGGCCCAGGTTAGATGTGCAGGACATCTAACCTGGGCTTCTATTGGAATTCTCATACGCATATTAGCAAGCCCATTATCGCCGTTTTAGCGCCAGTTTCCTGCCGCTAAAACGGCGATAATTTTAACGTGGGTCTTGCTAATATGCCCCCTTATTCCTCTCGGGAAAACTGTTTGTCAAGAAGATGAGCACGGAGGGTAAAGCAAAGCCATATTTCTGACGGTTTTCATTTATATTGTTCAGTTTGTTACCTGTACCAAGTGTGAACAGAAATAAAACATTCTATCTGCCCAAATATGTTTCCGACACCATAGTGCCATAAAAGGAGGAGTAAAAGTCCAAAGGAAGCAGCACAAATCACATGCAGCCAACAAACACGCTTGCTCACAAAGGAAAAAGTAGGTCAAAAAAAGCGGTTCAAAAGGAGAACTTGGGCCAAGCTACACTGATAAGAAAAACACACAAAGAACAACAGGAAATAGCATGCTACAACCAAAAGAAACCAAGGAAAACAAAGTGGCAAGCAAACGAACAAATGAGAAATAAGGGCTTTTAATACGTATATTGATTACTAGAGATTTCTCAAGCACAGCACTTGTGCTGTGCAGGTGAAACCTAAAAAGGAGATGTGGGAGAATGTATTGGCAGCTAGCACTTGGCGGGATAGCGCTGACCTTTGGGGTGTTGTCAATCATCCTCTGTTTAATTCAGAACAGGTGCCAGATCAGGCACTAACTGTTCCAGCTCAGGCCTGACTCATTCATTTTTCAGCCATATATGACATTGAAGGTGACAACAATTTCATTTTGAGTGCCCAGGAGGATGTGAGGATAATCTTTTGTTGGTAAAAAGTTAGGAAAGCCATTCTGTCCTTACCTATTCATAAAAGCTCCTGGTCCCAATGGGTTCCTTAGTGATTTGTATAAATCTTTATACAGTCTCTGGGCAGCTCTATTGACCCAGAATGTTAATGCTGCCATTCTGACTCATTACTGGTTGGTTGGCCTCATTTCGTGATAGCGCTCATATTTAAAAAGGGGAGTAGAATGGACCCTGCTTGCTTTAGACCAATTTCCTTAGTGGACTCGGAGGTCAAAATTATAGCATAGGTGACCCTGAACTGCCTAACATCTTGGGCAAAGGAGCACGATATTCTACTGACATTCAATATGGGTTTAGACCTGGTTGGGGCACTGTGGAGCAGTTAATCTGCACCTGCTAATTTCCAAATTTACAGGAGCCAAGGGGGGCTGTATGCACGTGGCCTTCAGGGATCTCAGCTCGGTGTTTGATAGGGTCAGCAGAGCTAAGCTCTGGGCCGACTTGGGGTCGAAGGGAGTCAAACCCGCTCTTGTTGCATTTTTGCGAGATTTACACAATGGCCTCATAGCATCATTAGAACTTTTAATGACTCTATGGACAGCCTTGATCTCTCAACTAAGTTTTAAAAATGTCACTTTATGGTGGTGGGACCCAAGAACACCAAAACACAAAACTTTATGGTGAAAGGCTAACAGATAATCAGGGTTGAAATTATTTTTTATCTTGGCATCTTACTTGACTCAAGTCTCAGTTGGAATCCACTGATAAAGAAAAACACAGTGAGTTTTAAGAGGGCGACAAGCAGTGTTAGGCGGCTGGGACAACGGTCATCCATGGCAATGTTAGACATTTCCAAAGCTAAGTGCAGCCCCCAACAAAGTTTTGGATGCAAATTTTGGTGCTATGTTTCTATTGTGTCTATACAGGTGATTGAAAACATGTTCATGAGAGGTCTTTTAAGTGTATTACAAGGCCTCCTCTTTGAGATTGCACATGAAGAGATGGGGGCAGGTTATATTTTAGATCATATACGCCTTCGCCCTCTTTTGCTTTGGCTGATGGACCAGTTAAACTTAAATAAGCTAATTATTCGTGACTCTTTGTGCTTGCACAATGTGCTAAATATACCATGGCTGCATTATATCCTTTCCAATTTGAAAGAACTTGGGAGGCCACAGTTTTCTTTTGATCCTGGTAGCATTGTCGAAGGAGATATTGCTTGGGTGAAGCAGGCCTTCTTTCTCATGGTGGCAGATAAGCGTGAGGCCCTTTGCCTTAACTAAGTGCTCAATTTGCCAGTACATTTTGGTGAAGTCAGTAAGTGGAATGGAACCTTACTTATATCTGAACATGCCTAGTCACCATTGCAGGTTGTTTACCTTTTTCGGTATGTTCCACCAGTCGATGCTACCGAATGGTGGTCAGTCTAAAACATCTGACTTACCTGTATGCGTTTGTTACAACTCCTCAATCCTTGATACTTTGAACATTGTCTTAATTTGGTCCAGAGTCAAGTCTCTTCAATAAAAATGTATAAGGTCCCTTTAATCCTCCCTAAATTTTAGACAGCTGAGACCAGCATTTTTATTTATCTCTTATCAACACCTACAATATGTTTTTATGTGAAATGGTTTTTGTCAGGAGTATTGAGCTCTAGATAGTTAGGCTAATGTTCTTATGACGTCTTTTTTATGTGGTAAATCTTTTGCACATGTATTTCATGAGTTGATTTATGGCCTGTGCTATGTGATTTTTTATGATTTATTTCTATGAGAATGCACCTGTTATGCTGTATTCTTTTATGGTGTATTTTTATCATATGTTATTTGATTCTGCAATAGGAGCTAACTGTTTGCACATGCATATGACGTATACCATTCTTGAAGCATGTTTTCTTTTTACGAAACGCTTCTTGGGTTCATGGACTTGATATGATTGATATTGCACTTTCTTGTCGCTTTTTACTTTTTGTTTTATGATTTGTTTGCTCAATGTAAAGTTTTATGATTTTATTCAAAAATCGAATAAAGTTTATTACTACTACTACTACAAAGCACCACTTGCGGTTATTTGGTCGTATGAGACCACATAAAAGTTACAAGTTCAGGCCAACCACGATTGAGCAAAAGCCGGATACAGGGACCATGTTAGTCTTGCTCAACACGTTGCCTTCATAGTCCAGCACCAAGAGTTCCTGTCTTGGTGGAGGAGGCTGCGAGGAGCAGGGAGAGCATCATGGATGGTCACCGCTGTATCGCGTAGAGCAGGACGGGCATCGCAGACAGTTGTCGCTGTAGCATTAAGATCCTATCGGGCGTCACGGTCCTTCGGAACCCAGGGAAAAGGTAACTTTCTAAAAGTTACTTTTCATGAATATTTACTACAATCCAATTTCCCCAATGCACAGGACTTTTAATAAATAGGTTAAATAGTCCTTTTAAGGCTATTTTAGCTTTTCCCTATCAAAAGTTGCAGATTAAAGTTCATAATCTGTATTTTGTCATTTTCTAGGATCCAGCCACAGCCCTGGCAATGACAATATCTTTTAGGGGCTAGTCACTATGCCAATTTTAATTTCACACATGTTAAAGATCAGGCACCCTACCTTAGTGGAAACAAGGTTTACTTAGGGGTACTTTGTTAATATTTAATGCCAGGGTTTTCTGCCTGCCAAAAAGTGTTTTTGACAATTTTGACAATAGTTTTTCCAGCTGCTGCAGACAAGGCTGCACAGGGTAAGGTTGAATTCAGATTTTATTGGCCCATTCTATAGATGCCTCAAGTGGTGCCACATTCCACAGATGGCATTTAACTTCCAGGCCCTGGGTGTATTTCCCAGACTTGTTTAGAAGAGGTTACATGCACAGAGCTACAAAACCAGCAAAATAGAGTCCAGAAAAAGGTGAAAAATCTGGGGTGGTCATGCAGAAAAGGTAGATTTTCTACACTGTTAGATTCTTTCCCCTGCTTTCTCTCCCCAAGCCTTAAACCCAGCTCTGTCCTTCCACTGCCAGGAGAATCCTTCCTCTGCTGTGTTCTTTCTGCTCCCCCTTTCAATTTCTCTTCCCCCTCTCATTGTCCAATACTTCAATTGCTTTCAACAAGTACATCCCTTTTCCCACTACACCTAATCTGAACTACAAAGGCCACTTGAACCGAATGCCAACATTACTCACCACAACTATGTTCCATTCCTTGCAAAAACTGTACCCTTCCCTGTTTACTTCTTTCATTGCTCTGCTCAGTGTCGAAGGCTTTCCTGCACCCACCATACTCTCCAGGGAAGGAGCTGGGTTCAAAACATGCCTATAGAATTCCACTTGTCTTGAACCACCTATTTATGATTTTCAAGACTTCCAGACCCGTGATATGGACCCAACCTAGGTGAGTCAACATCTCTAACATAACTCTATATACACTAAATCCCAATCTCTCGAAGTTCCTCAACTTGTGATTCCCCAAACCAAACCCCTTTTGTAAACATCAGGTGCTGCCTATTAATCTGAACAGATTTGTTCTAAACATCAGTAGGCAACCAAACTCTTATCCTAAAATAGTTTCCTCAAAATTCCCAACACCTGTCTCTATATTCCTCTGCTTTCATACTCTGTCCTTTTCTCGTCCCGCAAGTCAGCATCCCTCACCAACTATCAGACCATCATAACCTCTGGCTCTGACCACTCTAGAATTCTAAACATATGAAAAATCTAAAAAGTGGCATGATATACCAAACACTCCTATGTGGAAGTGCCCACAAATATCGCCTTCTGCACAGTCCTTTCCAACTTTTCCTCCCTAGTTGCCTATCTCTTGCCTCATTTATTGCCCTTCAATATAGTCTATCCTTCCACTACTCACCTCACAAATTCTATGCCATTTGGTTCCTAATCACATAAGAATTTCTAATAGAAATCTGTTCCTGTCATTTTCCATACATTTGTTACTGGTTACACGTCCTCCTTACCACCATGCTCATCCTGTTGCTGCCTCTCCTCTTTGTATCACTCCTGACAAACTCCTCCTGTGATGTTTGTGAGAAAGTGAATTATTAGTTGGCGGGAACGTGAGCCTTCACCAAGTAGTAATGTGACAATTCCATCCCGGATCCTAGTTAGGGGCCTCATTATGAGTCTGGCGGTCCATGAACTCCCAGACTCATGGGGGCGCAGAGGTGGCAGTCTTCCAACCACCCTATTATGACAAGTGCAGTGTGAGAAGTTGGCCTGGTATATGATGTCCACTAATTAAAGTGGGCACCTTGCACCAGTCCAAAGAACCCTTATGGTGATTTAAGAGGTCAAAGATAACCTTAGAAAGCTATCCAAGTGGTAGCTGTGGAGAGCAGCCTTCAGGCTTAGTCTTGAAGGAATGTTAAACAGCTTGTTTTAGCAGAATGCAACCTTATAGTATTGGTTAAATGAAAGGGGAAACCACTCAGTAGTTATAAAAATATGTATTTATTAATATAATCCTGTCTAGCACATCACAGTGTCTCCTACACGGAGATAATCACACAATACACAATACTGTAGCAAAGAATCATCAGTAAGTAGCAATAATACACAGAGGGCCACAGGGGGGGACCGAACCATATACTAAAATAGTGGTATAAGAACCACAACTCGAGTCCAGACAGTATCTAGTACACGTAGAATCGCTGGGACCCCAAGGAACCACCCAAGGTGAGTAAGTAGGGACCCCACGGAGGACAGGTGCAGTGTGGGAACACGACCGCGTGCTACGTACAATTCAAAGGGAGAGTCGCGGTTGCAGTTTTAGTGATTACGGACCCTTCCCAGTGGATTACGAAGAAACCCTTTAGAACATAGAAGGTTGGAGAGCCACACCACCTGCGGATACCGAAGTACCAGAGTTACCTATCCCAGGGAAGCCAGGTGCATAGGGCTGAAGTGGCGTTGGAAACCGTTGTCGATCTCAATGGGAGTCTTCAAAGAAATGCCACTGCTGGAAAGAAGAAATGTGTCCGGTGGAACCCACAGGTGGGGTGGATTCTTGATGGAAGGAACCTGAAAGCAGAGGGGACAGAGTCTTGGTCACTCAGGAGTGACCAGGGGCTCGGTAGACGAATGTCCACCGATGTCGGGTGCTTCAGGTGTGAAGATGGAAACCTTGACTCTGCAGCCACGGGGACCAGGAGACGTCGAGGATGACCAGGAGCCGGATACGAGCTGTCCCACTAAGGATGTCGAGTGCTGAGGGGTCGGTGTCCGGCGGGAGCACCAACAAGCCTTGGCAGCTGCAACCCACAAAGAAGTTTGAGTAAGATTACGGTCTGGCCCAGCAAGGACCAGGAGACTCACCAGAGCAAGGGGAGCCAGGGCAGGCCTGGAGCAACCAGGGGAGTCCAAGAAAAGCAGTGTTGTCCCTCAAATGGACCCACAGGCCAGAGGATAAGGAGTCGCGAGGGGACCTCTAGCAGTTTCACAAAGTAACAGCTTGCAGGGCACAGAGTGTGAGGAGGCCAAAGTCCTTTGCACGAAATGTGCGCAGAGGTTGGGACTTTTGATAGCCCAATGCACTTAGTTGGGGAACGCCAACAAGCATATGCACTTGCAACAGTACATGGTGCACAGGGGTTCAGGTTATGCGGTCCCCACAAGGGATACTGGCCTCAGACTTGGTGAGAGGGCAGCTCAACCTCAAAAAACATAGGAACCCACCCCCTGTGTTGCTGGAGCCTTTGGGGTCCGCAGGAGCTCAGGATCGGCAGACTGGTCAGTTGCAGTATGGTGCCTGCGAATGCAGGGGAGTGACTCCTTCACCCCAAGGGAGATAACTTCAGTTGTCCTTGATGCTCCACAGGTCCTGCATGGAGCCTGTATGGTGCACGGGCACAGACGATGCTTTGAACGGAGAGGGAGACAAAGTCAGGCCTAGTCGAAGTCCAGCGAAGTCCAGAGGGTCTAGACGGTCGAAGGTCAGTGGTTTCTTGTACAGAATCTTGTCCACGTCGAATCTAGGATCCTACAGTCAGGTAAGCCCTTAAGTACCCAGGGGAGAGGATTGGACAGATTCAGGGGACCCTCCGATGGGAGGGTCTGGACAGTGGGGAGGTTACTCCCATATCCTTTGTCCAGTTTCGCGCCAGAGCAGGAGCCAACGGCGCCCAGGACTGGTTTGAACTGGACTATGCACAGGAACACTTTGGAAGTGCACCCACCCAGCCCCAATACACTAAATTCTGTCTGGGAGGTGGTCACACCTCCCTGTGACCGGATGCCTATTGTCCTTCCTTCCCCTGCTCGAGCTTGGCTCAGCAGCAGGAGGGCAGAAATGTGTCTCTGGTTGGCAGCAACTATTTTGTGCTGTCCGGGTCGAGAAGGCTGGTACCGGGAAGACCAGGGACCCCTCGAAGCTTGCTTCAGAAGGGTGGAATCATACCTCCCACACCAGTTACCGGTGTGGAGGTATGATTCCAAGGTCTTTGATACCAAACATGACATGTTTTGTTGCAGCCGTTTTCGAGATAGTATATTACGCGAGCATATAATGCACCTCTACCTATATGTCTGGCTGCGTCACCGACAACCTGGGAGAATAGTCTCCGAAGGCTGTAAGGGTGTTCTGCTCATGCAGGGGCACCCTCTCACAAAAAAAACAGCACCCTGCCTTTAGGATTGTTAAGGCCTGCTAGAGTGGTGACTGATAGGTTTTAAGTGTAGTGACCTATAGATATAGGAAACCTATATCTTTCGTAAGTGGTGCAAGCACCAGCTTACACAGGCTGCACTGGCAGGCCTGTAGTTCCATTTTGCATGGCCTCTCATGGGTGGCATAATACATGCTTCAGCTCATGGGAGGCCTCTGGGGTACCTATGCCCTGGGTACATGTGTACCATATACTAGGGACTGACAAGGGTACCCCAGTATCCAATCTGGAGTGTACCTAAGTACATAACATAACATTTTTAGGGAGAAAGCAGATAGACTGGAGTCCTGGTTAGCAGGATCCCAGTCAGACTAGTCAAAAACAGTGTAACATCAAGTAAAAAGTGGGGGTATCCATAAGAAGCAGGTCCTACTTTCCTACAAGCAGTAGGGCCTCACTAGAACCACCACAACCGCTAGGAATCAGAGATCCCTGGTGGTGGTGCAATGGTTTTGAGGCCATAAAATGCTTGGTGGGGCCGCTGCGGCCCCGCCAAGCATATTACGAGATTCCTCACACCACACTTATCATGGTGTTGCAACTGCCATGAAAAGTGTGGCGGTGAGGAAACAAAGGGAGCCCAACAGGGCTCCCTTGTGCCTCAGTGCCATGGGGCACATGCAGGGGGGCACATATTGTGTCTCCCTGTGAGCATGCACCCCATTACCTGCAGTAACTGCAGCCTTCCATGCCGTGCAGGTACTGATTTTGACATTCCCATTGCGGTGCCTATTTCATAGGCACTGCCGTGGGAACGCCAAAGAACCATCCGGCAGACAGGAGAAAACTCCTAAACTGGCAGGCTGTTAAACCACGGGTTTGGCTGTGCAGGAGCGGGGCGGTCCCGCTCTCGCTCCGCCAAACTCATAATGAGGCCCAAAGTTTCAATAATTTAAACCTGAGCTCAACCCTTGGTAGGTGTAGCACAGAGCAGACAGGCTTAACTTAGGAGAAATGTGTAAAGCATTTATCAGTACAAAAGAGTTCCGAAGTTAAAAAAAACACAATAAAAGCCCCACTTCAATTTATAAAAATAGAGTTAAAATTAATGAACCAATAGACACCAAAATAACATAACATCTGATGTAGTAAACCATAGATATAATATTTTTTGACTTTTTAAGTCAAATAGCACCATTTAAGGCTATATGGTCCCCCCAAAATCATATTGCCCCTGACGCATGGATTGAGCATTTTTCTCTCTTATATTCTGATGGGGATGACTTGTATGATCAGACTGATACCTGCTCTCTTGCTCCAATAGGACTCTCATTTGAGATAGCCAATATCTCAGCTGCCTAAGATGCAGATACAGAGGGCAGAGCGCCCTGCCCAGATAGTATACCTGCTGACTTATTCCTGCAAGATTGGGACAATTGGTCAAGATATTTATTAGTTTTAGCAAATGCTATAGATTCCTGGCAGGGGGCCCAGCTAATTCCTATATTTAAAAAAGGTGACAAATCCCTGCCAGGAAACTACAGGCTAATTAGCCAAATTGACTCAGCTCCAAAAAACTTTGCACATCTAGTATTGGCCAAAATCTAGGAATGGATCACAGACAACGAAATTCTCTCACCTCTTCAGGCAGGATTCCGTGACCGTGTCAGCACTATTGACCAAGCCTTTCGCTTTTTGCTTCTTTGCTGGCTGACGGTAATTATTGGCAGGGGAAGCATGTATGCTGCCTTTGTCTATCTTAAGTCTGCCTTTGACCTGGTCTCGCCGCAAGAAGCTATGGTTGGTTTTGTGTGAACTAGGTATGCCCCAGGATCTGCACTCTTTGTTAATTTGACTTCAGGACAACAACTTCACCCCAGTGCAGTGTGGTTCCCAGGGCGACCTCACTGACCACTTTCTCATTGATAAAGGGTTCAAAAATCCCTATGCGGATGATGCGCTATTAATATCAAAAAACCCTAGTGGGTTACAGCATGTACAGCTTCACTTAGAGGATTTTTGCAGGAAGGGTGGCCTTTCTATCAACACCACCAAGATGAAGTACAGGACGTTTTATCAGCACAAATCTTTCAAGGGCAGTGTAAGACTGGGCGATGAGTGCCAAGGTCTTTAGCTATTTGGGTGTTACTTTGGCCTCAAATATATCATGGAAACCCCAAAGTGGAAAAATGGCCTAAACACCGTCAAATTGCTGGTGCATTAGTTAAAGAATTCAATAGTTCATTCTCCAAATGGATTAGCCCAGTCCTGCAGATTTATGATGCAAGAGTCCTGGATTCAGTTCTTTATGGCTCAGAACTCTGGGGCTTTTCAAATGTATGCACTCTAACCAGCTCGGAGAATAAGTTCTTGAGAAAGGTAACTCACCTTCTTCAAAGAAACTTCCTAAAAACACTGTTGCTTGGTTTAGGCAGAAATGCGCTCGCTAATAAAGCAAAACTGCACCCAATACTATACTGGCGTAGACTGTGGATTACATCCGAGTTGGCCCATTAACTCAAAGCCCTAAGAGACATTATGGAAGCTGGCCCCTTCCTTAATATTGACTGGCTCCAAAACATAAAAAAACACTGATCAATATGAGAATTAAGGTATTATGGGACAATCCAACCAGTGCTCCATTTCTTTCAAAAGAAAAACTGAAAGAACACTACTGGCTAATGAGCTGGACAGATGGACTTCGAGCAGCTGAGAGTACGATTCTGATGGGGAGGTTCTTAGAATTCAAAACCTGCCATTCTATGGAAGCTCACTGGGACATTAATGTCCTGTTTGATAGGAAACTTTACTTCCAATTCCTCCCATTAAAATCTTCCACAAAGAATCGGGCCCTGCAATGGATAACAAATGTCCCATTTGCACTGAACAAAGTAAAACCATCTATCATGTTTTGTTTGTATGCCCAGCATATGTAGGCCACACAATAAATAGCTAAAACCCATATGCATGTGTTTGGGAACAAGAAGCATTTCTGTTGCACTGAGAATTTGTACGTCTGTCCCTGGGTTATTGTATGCATGCTCCGTCACCAAGTTCCTGAGCTGGATGTGGACTTTAAGATCTAGGGTAATTGCCTCATTTCCAACTTGTGAACTCGTCTTACAAATCTCCTCTTGACATTGTATAACCTGTCGCGTTTTTATTCAGCACTGCTACCAAATATCTACTGATATATTATGCTTATATGTATTGTAATATGATCCAGTGAAGGCAAATTGATGTTGTTAACTATCCTTGCATGCGGCGATGCTTAGGCTCTCATGCAAGGATTTCTTTTAAAGATCATGTTATCATGTTTTTAAATATCTATATTTTTATTGAATGCATATTTAAATGCTTTTATGACATGTACTGTCGAAATAAAGCTTATCCAATTGAATCAGTTATCTGGTCGCACTAGATCAGGTCCAAGTCTAAAGTTAAGACTGACCCTGAGCTATTTCTGGTCAGATTCAGGGACCAGGTTTGTACCGGTGAAAAGATTACCATCCATCTGAACTAGAAGATTTTCTGGAAAAAAGTCCTTGTCAATGGGTTGTTGGTGGGTCAGGCTGCAAGCTAGATAAGAAGGACGGCTCGAGGGTGGTAGCCTGGTGAAGTGAGGGTCCTCGTGTCAGCCTTGGCTCCAGCAGGAAGCTTGGTGCTGGTGTCGTCGATGACAGGAAAGCTCAGAGCAGGCAAAGTCCAGAATCTGTACTCAGGAAGGTCTCATCGGCGGTCTGATGCTGTTAAACATGGGGCTCAGTGAAGCCCCTTTGCACTTGAACTTTTCTGGAAGTCAAATCCTTTCAGCAGGGGAGCCTCATGAGAGCAGTGATTTAACCGCATTCAGTGCATTCGGCAATCAGCGCCGATATGCGTGATTGCCTATAGGATATAAGAATAGCCCTGGTGTGTTCGAGGCATGCATAGTGTCCCTTTTGCATGAGATCGACCCCGATGCCTTCTCGTACGTCGATGACATATACTTGCGTATAGACAGCATAATCACCCATTTTACGAACTTTGGGTACAAATTTTATTTTGCTAAGTCTCACATCGCCTTCTTGGCTGCACTTTTTCTTGGTTACAAACTCGATACTGAAGGTAGGGGGTTGGCCCCCCACTTTCTGGAGAAATGTGCTCAATTGCAACCTCCATCTACACTTAAAAAATTGCAATCTTTGCTGGGTTTTTTGAATTTTGGGAGGACATACATTCCTGATTATGCCCAGCGTATCAAACCTCTTTATACATTTATACAGCCTTCTTTTTCGTCTTCCAGTTGGCCTCCGGAACATACTGCTATTCTTCGGTCTCTTCAGTCTGATCTGCTTGCGACCAACTTCTTGAGATATTTCTACAAATTTGGTCATAAGAATTGTACCAGGAGCCTTAGGGTTCACCTACTTGACTTTCAATGAAGGGGACACTGTCCCCATCGCTTATAACTCACATTTGTATACCCCAGCTGAGATGCGTTTCTCTTCCAAAGAACAGATTTTGGCAGCTGTCCAGATGGCGATTCTGAAGGAACGCTCTCTGGCTCAAGGTAACCGCATTTTCATGGTCTCGCCCGTACCTGCTTTAGATGCCTGAATTCCAAAGCCTTACATCCACGTTGCATACAATGGGCTAGTTCTTTGACGTCAGCTGATGACAGCTTTATCTTTGATCCTTCTTTGCAAACACAGGAGTTTTTACAATATGAACATGTTCATCCTCCTCCTTTATCATTACTCCCTCTTGATCAGTACACATGCATTATTTACACTGATGGATCTGCCCAGCCAGCCATTGGTTCTAAACATGCTTATTCTGCAGCCTGCGCAATTGTGGCAGGTTTGATTGTTGATGGGGATTTTAAATCCTCCTTGCTGCGCACACAGTCTCTTAGAGATTGCATGGCTCAATTGGCAGAGCTACGTGCATTGGTTTTGGCTCTTGAATTTGCTGATCCTGATGTTCCAACACTTGTAGTGTGCAATTCGTTTTACTGTGTACAATACTTTAATGACAATTTGTTCTTCTGGACACAAAATGATTTTCATGATTCTAAAGGTAGCGCAATAAAGCATAAAACGCTTTGGGTCCGAGTGGCCGCTCTTAAGGAACGTTTGCCGCTCACACATATTATTCACACTTTAGGACATCAGCGTGTGGGAGCACACGCTGTTGGTAATTCATTGGCTGATGAGGCAGCCAAATCTGCAGTAGCCACTTGTTCCGTAGCAGCAGTCACCTGGTCTATGACTAAAATGGATGACGATATTCTGGCAGCTATTGCTGCGACAAAGGAGAGGACGGAGTTTCCCCAAGGATTCCCTTCACGTTATATCTATCATTTAACTACCGATCAGGTTCCATTTGTGAATATTCCATCCGTTGGTGATCAGCTGATTCCCAACAAGGACCGCAGACTTTCTTTAATAGTGGCTACATATGAAGGCGTAGCTTCTGCACATGCCGGAGTGACAGCAACTATTTCCTTCTTACAGCAACGTTTTTGGTGGCAGGGTTTATACCAACAGGCACGTAAATATGTTCTTTCCTGTGACATTTGTCAACAGATTAAGCCTTCAACTGTTTCACGTCCACCCCACACAACTGTACATTTCCAATCAACCGTTTGGTTGTATTTATCTTGATCACTGTGGTCCTTTGACATCTGACAATGATTTCAAAAATATCTTGGTTGCAGTGGATTCTTGCTCTAGATTCCTTTGGGTTTGGCCGCAACGCAGTGCTGACGCTCGAACTGTTATAAAAGATTTGCGTGTCTTTATAGGGACCTTTGCCTGTGGCACCTTCCATTCAGACTAAGGTCCGGCTTTTGCCTCTAAGGCTTACCGTGATGCGATGAAGTCTTTGGGGGTGCAGGTGCAATTCTCGTCTCTATATCGGCCTGAGGGCAATTCTGTTGTGGAGCAGATGAACCGTGACTTAAAGCAATCTTTAACAGCAAGGGTATTAGGTACTGGTCGGGGCTGGTTGACACATTTATATGGAGTTCAACGTACACTAAATAATCTCCCAAGAAGATCTCTGGGTGGGCGACCCCATACGAAATGCTCTTTGGCATTAAAATGTTTGTGCCAGACCTTGATGGTCTAGACGTTGTTGCGGCTGCCACAACCTTTGATGTAGATAACCATTGTGCTATGCCACAGGATCTACAAAGAGCTTGTGATTCACAAGCAAAAGCCCATTTGCCCTCTTCCACGGATGCAGCGGTGCTGATTCCGGTTTCTGGCTGGCTTCCTAAAGTTGGAGATCTGGTCCGAGAGAAGGTGGAGAACAAAAAAGAATTTGGTCCATCATACCATGCACTGGTCAGAGTCCTTGGTTTGAAAGGCACCTGTACTTGATTCTGCCTCCTCTTCCTGGTCGCAAGGAGAATCGTTACATTTCCATTGAACATGTCAAGCTACACCATATGGCCGATACTGAATAGTATGCCTCCAAGCATTCCACTGCAAGATCTTTCATTGAATCCGATGGCTTCTGTTTCTTCGACTAGTCCCCAACAAATGGAGGGGGAGATGGAGTCTTCAATTGATTTGTTGCCCGTTTTACCTTCAACATCCACAACTGTGGATACTGAGTATGCTTCTCCTCCAGCTGAGGTTATAATTGACATTCCGGAAAGTGCAATCCATTCCCCTTCAAATGAAGAACAGCCCCCGTTGTTTCAGCTGGGGTCCAGTGGTTACTATATGGATTGTAATAGCTTTTCTTCTGATACATCTTCGTTGTCATCATCTGTGGCAGAGCCCCCTACACGTGCCAGTCTTTTCATCTCCTGGTTCAAAAAGACTTACCTGGTCCCACCCTGGACATTTGTCCGGATGGTGCTGGCGATGTTGTTTCTCCTTATGTGGATTGGGTTTGTGACTGTGTTTTTCCTATTGATTAATGGCCATTACCTACCTGAACGCTCTGCTGTGAACTTGATTGACGGAGTTCTGGCCCCTCACACCTCTTCACATAAAATGAAAAGAGATCAAGTCCTAGTTAATATTTCAGCCTTCCCAGTTGTTGATGGCATTGTTTGGGATAAAGTACCATTCGATATCCATGGCCCGACCGAAAATTTGAACATTCCATACGTATTTCGCATTTCATTGGGAGATGTGGTTTTGCCTAATATACACTCTGATGACAGGGATGTTCACGCTGTTCATTCATTGTTCTCCGATTTGAAATATTATACTGCCTTTGACACTGAAGATTTGTATTTGAATTCTGCAAATTACGCTGATTTAGTCTGTTTCCAACATTATGGCCATCACTTTTTGCATAAAACTAATACTCAAAGACCATTTTTTAACTATACCCAGTGGGAACATTGCCCTACACAGTTAAAGGGAAGCTCCAAGACCCAACATAGCACATTTTTGTATTTTACTGGTTACAATCTTTCTGACCCTCAGTCCTATTTTTACAAATTGCACACTATGAAATCATTATCCATTTACAAGTTGCAAAAGTGATTACAACTGCACTCTTTCCCATACGAATCATGGGAAAGAGATGTTCGTCCTGGGCACACACGTTATTCCATAAAGACACATTCATCAGCCAAGTTCGAATCACATGGTAGTGTCAGTTCAGAAGTTGCAAATTGTAACAACTTCCTCATGGAAATCCATGCAAAAGTACAAAAAGTTACATGATGAATGCTGGGATGGAAAATTATACAAATATCATGTAGAAGAACAGGCCTGAGGAATAAAGGCAAGTTAAGCATTATAGTTGAAACTTCAAAGTGTACATATATATGTATAGCATTTTCAAGCATAAGCAAATAAAATTTCAGTAACTACATTAGGCAGGTAATAATTGCCATAAATCATTGCATAAAATTGTGCAGTTATAAATGTAATACTCTACTGCGTTTTTAAAGTCTGTACATGTGAATGGTAAGTATACATTCTCATTGATAATTCGTTTTAGGAAATCTAAGTCACTATAGTTATAAGGAATACTTGTGGAAATGTTCAGCTTTGCAAATTTAGGCAGAAATGAGTGGCACCGACTTTTCAAAGTCAATGGTACATTGCAATGGGAGTAAAGAAAGAGCTTACAAAGGCCATTAAACCGTGGAATTATCATGCAAGTTCACACAATTATGACAAAAGCTTATTAATATATCAATGGTTTGTTACATATATTAATTTCTCATTAATTGCAGAATTGCAGAAAATACAGAGTTATTTGTTTCGATATGATTTACCATATACGAACTTCAGTCTGTTAAGCATGTTAAGCACAAAGAACATTTTCCTTTTCTATTTCTTCAAATCTAACCACGCTTTTACGGTGCTTGTACTACACATTTTCTCATTATTTTATTGGTGTTTCTTTAACATGTGTAAGGTGCACATGCATGTTTTATATGTGAAATTTCATTCTTATGTTAGGTTTATATGTCGTTCAAAGAATGATCTGCTTTCAAGCTGGATCAATCCACCATCTGATGGCAAATCAAGCTATCACATATATTACTTCAGATGTCACAGATCACACTTTAGTTGTTTTTAGCTTTCATCATAGTATTGACTCTGTCTGTCTTTAGTTCTACATCAGCTTTTGTTCTTTTCACTCCTCGTCTCTCTCGTTCATGTCTACACATTTTAATAGTCACTAGCATCAGCACTATGCACAGAGAAAGTGACAGTATGGGTCTCACGATTTTACCACTATTCCACTTCCTAGATCACCCAGCCATTTGCCCAGCCAAATATCATTTTTCAATTATTTTTATGTGTTTGAGTTCATATTTTAATTGTATATGTTATATATTGTTTGGATAATTGTTGCTAATATTTTTAATTTAATTTTTAACAGTAATTTATAGTG
Source organism: Calotriton arnoldi (assembly GCA_963921515.1). Classification (NCBI taxonomy): domain Eukaryota; kingdom Metazoa; phylum Chordata; class Amphibia; order Caudata; family Salamandridae; genus Calotriton; species Calotriton arnoldi. The sequence continues at coordinate 433,921 of CAWUFW010011313.1, read as the reverse complement.
TTGTAGCAGGTTGTGAGGTTTATAGGGGGTACAGGGTGGGAAGCTAATTAAGTATAATTAAATGTAAAAAAATTATTTTTTTATTAATTATTTAATAGATAATTAAGTATGTAAATTGTGATATTTTAGGTGCGGGTGGTTTTGTTTGTAAGGGTATGAGGTGTGAAATTAATTAGGCAATAATTGATTATTTTTTCATCAAATATTTATTATTAATTATGTAATTGATAATTATTATGTAAATTGTGTAATTATTACATAGTTTTGGTGATATTTTGGGTGGGTGTTGTTTTGTTTATAGAGGTATATGGTGGGAAATTAATTAACTAATAATTAATTTGATCAATTTATTAAAAAAATGTAATTAAATATTGAAACAAATATGTAAATTATTTAATAATTATATTTTGGGTTGCTGTGTTAGTAGGGGGATAAGGTGGGAAAATATTCAATTATAATTATTTAACAAATAATTGAACTTTTATTAATACCTTTTATATATTACAGAGGCACTAATTAGGATGTCAGTCGGAAATCCTCCTGACCAACATCCTTGGTTTGAATTCCGACTGCCGTAATCGTAATACAGCAGTTAGAATTCAAACTGGCCAGTCATTCTGGCTGGCTTCCGACAGGCTCAAGGAGCTCGTTGGCCAGTCGGAACCTCCACCATAATCCCATGTGGACGGTGTCTCTGCCGTCGGGATTATGATGCCGGTTGCCAACAGGGTTTCCATGTCGGGCTTTCGGATATGGAAAGCCTGTCAAAAAGTGACTTTGGGGGCCCCTAGCAAGGCCCCCTTCTTCAGCTGCCTCCGCTTGGGGGCTAGGGGGCAAGGATTTACAGTGACTCACATTTCTCTATAGGAGCTTTTGCTGCGGCCGGTTTCCGACCACCTTAAAAGCTCCCATATGTAAAAGGGAGTCTGTGGCCACACCATGTGCGGTCGCATCGTAATTGCAGTTTTGGACCGCCGCCCCGAGGTCGGTCGGTTTCGAAACCGCAGGGATTTTTGTCAGAGGAAACTCGGAAATTAGGCCCATAAAATATTAATTGTGATATTTATTTTTATTATATTTTAATTGTGTGTTGCTATGTTTGTGGTAGCATAATGTGGGTTTTTTCTTTTTGTCAAACTTATGTTTATTGAACATTTTCCATTACATCAACCAAGAGATTGCCATCATATCGCTCATCGCAGTGAGCTCTGGGAGAGGATGCGTAGTACGGGTTGGAACAGTAGTATAGTACTTAGCCAATGTCCCGGCCAGAGTCTCATAAGATAGTGCCAATATACAAGTTACAGTTTCTAACGTTATAAAGGCTCGGTCCATGTCTCAATGTCATTTAAAGATAAAGTTAACTGTTCAATCCATTCTTCTTTAATGATGGGCTTCTGTCAAACCTTTCCAATGGGAAGAAGCAATGTGAAATAAGTAAATGCCCCCAAAGAAAAAACAAAACCCTGAAGAAGAGTAATAAAAACCCACCCCCCCCCAAAAAACGATGGTGGCGGCTCAGTCATACTGGTGTGCTCGACAGTGAGTAATCACAGATGATTCAAAATTGAAAGAGATGCATTTCTCTGACATAAGGAGGACAGACGGCCAGGGGCAGGCCCCGCGAGAGAAAGGTAACCAATGGTCCCCATATATATTCAAACTTTTTATAGTTGTCCTGGAAGATATCAGACATCCTTTCGAGGCTGAGCAATTTCCATAGACGGGAATGCCAGAGGGAAATCGCCGGGGCTTCTTTCCGTTTCCAGGTGGCCGCTATGGTTACCTTGGCTGCGCCTATACATAACCACATAATCGCTGTGTCAGCTCGAGTCTGGTGTTCAAGGGCTGGGTCATGGAGCCCTAAAAGTGTCTCCACCATAGAAGTCGGGATGGGATAGCCTAACATGTCCTTAATATGAGTCAGAATTTCTTCCCAGAAGGGCCGTATAGTAGGGCAATCGCACCATATATGTTTGAAATCACCTAGGAGTCCGCATCCCCTCCAGCAGCGATCAGAGGTGTGAGGAAAGATCTGTTTGAGCTTGGAGGGGTGAAGGTACCAGTCCATCATAGTTTTGAGATGGGCTTCCCGCAACTCTATGGAATGATTGTGTCTCATGATGTCAGTCCAGAGCCGTGACCATTCCCCATCCGAGATATCCTGTTGAAGCAAGCCCTCCCACATGTGCATGTAGCGTGGCCGTGGGGCGGGGGTAGTGATGAGTAGGTAGTTATTGATGAATGAGATTACCCCTTTCATAGTAGTGGCTTTTGAAATAAAAATCTCAAATTTCGTGGGGGGGCGGGTGGCTGCTTCCCGCACCTGTGGGGTGAGAGCCCAGTGTAGCAGTTGGGTGTAGTGATAACGCTCCGTGTTCTCCAGACCGTAATCTCTTTTGCAGTTGTCAAAGGTGAGGGGGTCTGTGTTATGGAAGAGGTGTATCAGAGCTAAGCAACCTCCCTCCCTCCAAGCATCAAAGGGTCCCTCGTGTAGTGCTGGAGGGAAAGCCGGATTAAAATGAAGAGGCGTATATGGTGAAGGGAACGTGGTCCACTGTGCATTACCCGCTATCGAGTCCCACACTTTCAGGGTGGTGCGTGTAGGGGTGCTTATGTATGCATTCTTAGGCCTATCTTTCTTGGGTCTCCACACTAGGTCCCAGATGGTTCTCCCCGTTACGGAGCGGTCCATGTGCAGCCAATGCTTGTCGGACTCCGGTTTGGACCATTCTGTCAGCACCCTTAGCTGGGCCGCCTTATAGTATAATGTGAGATCAGGTAGTCCCACCCCGCCCTCAGCACGGGGGCGACGTAATAATGTGAAGGAGAAGCGGGCACGTCCCCCCTGCCAAATGTAATGGAGGATCATAGATTTAACCCTGCGAAAAAAGTCTCCCTCTATTTCTATGGGCAAAGCTTGGAAGAGATACAGGAGTTTAGGAAGAAGTGTCATTTTGACAGCGTGAATGCGGCCAAGCCATGATATGAAGAGAGGTTTCCACCTCGCAAGATCCAACTGTATGCATGTGAGAGTGGGTGGGAAGTTAGCACTAAAGAGCCCTTCGACCCGAGGTGTTAACTGAATCCCCAAGTATTGTATTGAGGAAGCGGACCATTGGAGAGGAGTGTGTAGTTGCAGTTGACGCACTTCTGCTGTCGGAAGAGTGAGATTGAGTATATATGATTTACCGAGGTTTATCTTGAAGCCTGCCACGGCTTCAAATCTCCCTAGCTCCAATTGCAAAGAAGGGAGGGACCGAGATGGGACAGAGAGGGACAGGAGAACATCATCTGCAAAGAGTGTGATCTTATGTGAGTCACAACTAAAGGGGATACCCTGAATCTCTGGATTGGCCCTGATGGTCATCGCCAGGGGCTCAATGCTAAGAGCAAATAAGAGGGGCGAGAGCGGGCACCCCTTACGCGTACCTCTAGTGTGGAGGAAGGGGGCTGATTGTATCCCATTGACTTGCACTCTAGAGCATGGATGGACGTAATTGTCTCGTATCATGTTAATAAATTTGGCTGAAAACCCGAAGCTTGTGACCGTATTAAACAGGAACGACCAGTCCACCCTGTCAAAGGCCTTCTCGGCGTCAAGGCCTACCAATACAGCAGGAATTCTTCGTTTGGTGGCTTTCTCTATCAAGTGTACTATGCGTCGTGTGTTATCATGAGTTTGTCGGCCCTTGATAAATCCCGATTGATCAGGGTGTATAAGATCAGGCATGAGATCGTTAAGGCGTGTCGCCAGGATGGTGGAGTATAGCTTCGCATCCAAATTTAATAGGGCAATGGGACAATACGACGCGCATAGTTGAGGATCTTTCCCCTGCTTGGGTATAACTGAGATCACGGCCTCTGCCATTGATCGTGTTGTTTCCCCTTCCTCTGCCATTTTATTGAACAACCTCATGAGGTGTGGTATGAGGTCTGGGGCAAAGGTTTTGTAGAACTGGGCAGAGTATCCATCTGGGCCTGGGGCCTTGTGGGGTTTGAGAGCTTTTATAGCAGCGCCTATCTCATCTGGAGTGATGGGTGCAGTGAGCGTGTCGTTCCAGGCTGGGAAGACCTGCGGGAAATGCAGTGTTTGGAGGTAGTCGCGTTGAGTGTTCGATTCTCGCTGATCCGCGGTGTAAAGGGCCTCATAAAAGGAGCCAAAGATATTAGCTTTTTCCCCGTCCTTGTGTGTGAGCTCCCCGTGTTCCCCTCTTATACCTCCTATGTATTCACGTTCTCGTTTTTCCTTCAGCTGTCTAGCTAGATGTTTGCCAATTTTATTACCTTGGGCGTAGGATAGGTGGCGGAGCAGAAGGAGAGTAAATTCCGCTCTATTGTTATAAATGGCTCTAAGCTTGCCCCGCAGGGCAGTTAGGTGGTGGAGAGTTGTACTAGTGGGGTTTGTTTTATGTGTACTCTCGGCCGCAGCCAGTTCCACCTCAAGAGCTTCCCTCTCCTTGGTCCGCTGCTTATTCAGAGTCGAGTTAAGGGCAATACATTTCCCCCTGAAGACCGCCTTGAACGTGTCCCAGTTGGTATATACCGATGTGTCCGCGGGAAAATTCAGTGATAGAGTCTCTCAGCGCGGTGCAAAGCACCTTATCTCGCGTGAGGGAAGCCGGGAAATACCACCTGGGAGTTGCCGAGGCTGTGCTTCTCCAAGCCAAGCAGATTGAGACTAGGCCGTGGTCCGAGACTGAGAGAGGAAATATCTTGGCTTCCCGAAGTGCCCCCATTAAGTTCTGGCTAATGAAAATGTAGTCAAGTCTGGAATACGTGTGATGCACATGAGAATAAAAAGTATAGTCATGGGATTGGGGGTAAAGAGTACGCCAGGCATCCAGAAGACCCAGATCGTGTATTTGTTGCTGAATGTCAGTGGGAAATGAGCCCGTGTCAGAACGTTGCGGATGGGATCTATCCAAATCTTTCTGCCAGGTCAGGTTAAAATCTCCCATGAGAATCATTGGACCCTCTGCAAAGTCCTGAACCTTCCCCACTAATGTGTTTAAAAAAGCCGTCTGCCCAGTATTGGGGGTGTAGACTGTTATGAATGTGCAAAGGGTACCCATCAACAGGCCCTTGACCATGACTAGGCGGCCTTCTTTGTCGGTGTGGACGTCCACTGGTTGAAATTTCATCGAGGAGTGGAAAAGGAGCGCCACCCCTCTATGTTTCGTCTGTGCAGAGGATCTATATATCAGTGGGTATTGCTTATGTCGGAAGTGGGTGTCCTCTGCGCTAGCAAGGTGGGTCTCTTGTAAGGCCACTATGTCAAGGTGATGATCGGTAAGATATTTCCAGACCTTTTGGCGCTTTTGGGGAGAGTTAAGCCCCTTGACATTCCATGAGCCAATGGTTATAGCCATCTGGTTAGCCTGAACATGTCTGCCTCTCCGCTAGTGTGAACTGCCTCCTCGTGTCGTGGTGTCTGCTTTGTCTCAAGTGGAGCACGTCATGTGTGTGAGTGACGCCTGAAGGTAAGTTGGAACAAACAAAGCAATCAAATAATAACCTTATAGAGCTGCCACCATCACCCTCCCCCATCCCCTCCGTCCCCAAATACAATAAAAACTAACATTACAAAACATCGCGGTTGTGGAACCGCTAACATGTTCCCAGCTGGGAAAGAGAAAACCCCACAGGAACTGGGAGGGGACAGTATGACCGAGGTCCCCGTCCGCGCCCATCCTGAACAGAACTCAATAGTGCAGTCAGTTACGGCCATATCGATATCTTCAGTACTATGAGACAACTTGTGGAGACGTGTCATCTTCGCCTCTGCCTAAGAAATCGTGACTCTGAGCTGCTCGCTGGACCATTAGCTTCCGAACTGGACACGTGACCCTTGCATACAAACAGGCTCTAGGCCTCTGGAGTAGTCTGCAGGAAGAGACCCAGGCCACAGCAGAAGGGAACTGCAACCCAGCCGCCACCCATGCCTCGGTAAGAAGAATGCAGCTGGGCTCGCCTTAGGCTAAAGTTCCTCAAATCGTGGGATGGCCAGTCCATCCGATCAGCTGAAGAGTGCTAGCCGCAATGGCCCGTTGAGAGGGGAGGACCCGAAGGCGTCTCGGCAAGCGCCCAGGGAGGCCGGGCATATGTCCTCACAGTGAGCAGGAATAGCTGCGATTGTCGTCGCTCCCACCGTTCCGTTGGAAGACAACTGCTGCCTGGTTTCCAGATGAGTGTGGTTGTCCATATGACTATGTGGCGTATTCGTAGGCGAGTGGGAGAAGGTGCGCTCTCAAGATTCATCTACGGTTTCCTCGTGAGCCTTTGGACCAGGGAATCACCGTTGGGCCACCTGGCCTGGCCCCTTGCGCTGTGGTGCGGGCAGGACCCGGATCCTCCGAGGAGAGGCCCAGGAGGGCCAACCCTTCTTTCAAGTCAGAGACGTGGAGCTGTTTGTTATTGAACTCAAAGCTCAACCCAAATGGGTAAGTCCACCTGTACCTTATGTTATCGTCTCGCAGCTTTGAGGTGATGGGTCTGAACAGTTGTCTCCTAGCCAGGGTGGTCGGTGCTAGATCCTGGTAGACGGAGCAGGAATGATCCTGGAAGGAGATGGCTCCTTTCTTTCGAGCTGCTAGGAGCACCGCCTCTTTGACTTTGTAGGAGTGGAACTTAGCCAGCACGTCTCTCGGTCGTTTCTTTTCGCCGGTCGCCAGCCCGCCCACTCGGTGGACTCGATCTAGTTTTATTTTGAGGGTTTGAGGGCTTAGGATCTCCGCAAAGAGCCCCTCCAGGAAGGCCTCGAGGTCAGGCCCCTCCGCTCCCTCCTCCAGATCCTGTATCCGTAGGTTTTCCCTCCGGACCCTGTTCTAGAGGTCCTCCGCTTTGAGTTGTGTCTGATGGAGCTGTTCTTGGAGGTTTCGGACATCTTCTGTCAACTCAGTGGTATGGATGTCGTGCTCTTGAGTGCGCGCCTCGAGGTCCAACACTCTTGTACCCACTGAATCCACGTCTTGCTGCAAGGAGGCCAGCCTTTCAGTAAGGTCAGACCGCAGTTGTTCCATCGAAGCTTTTATGTCCTGGCTAAGATTTTTCCGCAGTTCTGTTTTAAAGTCTCTAAACATACCAAGAAGGTCCTCTTTTGTTAGGGCCATGTTGTCGGACTCTTCGCTGGGACCCGGCGCTGAGCACTTCTCGGCTGGTGCAAAACAATTTGAGACCCTGCTTGATGCCTTACTCGTCGCCTTCTTTGGTAGCATAAGTGCGGGTCCCGAAGGACCCCTGTTGCTGTAGCAGGGGGGCCATACAAGTATCAAGTGCGGAGTCCTTTAGAGATTGCCTGTGATGCAAATATTGGCGGCAGTCTCGCACCTGGCTACTAGGTGTGTGCTGAGGAGTGCCGGTCCTCCAGAGTTACCGGACACTTGCTTTCTGATCCTTTTTCACTGTAAGCACCCCCAGCTCCCCTGGGGTGCGCCGCGTTGGTGGGCAGTGGGGTGTCCGGAAGGTGTCCTCTAGTTGGAACAGTAAATGGGCCCGCCCATCTGATCTTTATGCCTTCGCTCTGACCCTGCCCTGGAGCGGCCTGCCCGTAGCCAGAGGGATCCGTGCAGAAGAGCCTGGGGGACCCGTCAGCCCACCGTGTCAGAGCCAACCATGGCAAAAGGATAGCCTTGCACCGGGTATCCTCCAGTAGTAGTGGTGCCTCCATTATTGCCGGCTTCAATCTCCCGCCCCAGGGTCCACTGTCGCGCCCCAGACTATGATCACTCACCCGCTGAACTCAGGTGAGTAGCGTGATGTTCAGCTGCGGTGCGCCCACAGCGCTTATGGATGCCTCCACCGGGGCCTTGGGATTTCGGGAGGCTGCAACTTCTTCCCCTGGACGTAGCGGCCGGGACAGCATAGTTGGAGAAGCCTATGGAGTATGTTGCCATCGCTGGGAGAACTCCGCCCAACAGAACGCATTGGACGCCATTTTGCGGGATGTGGTTGTGGACTGGATACCGTTATGTGTTTGCACTCAGGGCCTGACCCCGGGGGAGCGCCGCTGTTACCTTCAGGCCCCGCGGATCTCTGGTGCGTTGCTGTCAAGACTGCATCTCCATGGAGTGAGCCGTGGGTCTAAGGCCGGGGGCAGAAGGTATAACGCCGCCTGTAGTCACAGCTTGACCGCCATCTTAAGGTCAGGCGGGGCGCACGAAAGTAGTCAAAGCGATGATTTTTGGGCTCCCCTCCACCTGAGACCAGTCCCCGGCTGCCAAAGTCAGTCGGCCAATGCTCCGATCCGTTCCCCCGTCGGTCACACACCTGAAGTGATCCACACAGCTCCGCAATGCAGCAGGGTCCGTCAAAGCGATAGCGCCCTCTTTGCTTCTCTGCGCCCGGGGGTTTTCAATGTTCGCGATGGCATTGGGCGTCTTCTCCAGTCCTGCCAAGCAGCATGGTCATCGCCCCCGCCGCCTAGCTTGTGCTGCACCAGGCCAAGGCGTGCTCTGGTTCGCTCGTGGCCGTGGGCGCCATCTTGATAAATGCCCGAGCTCCGCTACGAGGAGTCATCACCGGCCAAAGGAGCGCGTGTGGGGCGATTTGGAGCACTCAGGTTGCGCCCCGCATCTTCCGCTTCTCAGCGAGATGGTTTTCCGCTGGCAGGGTGTTGATTAGCCGCAGCAATCAGTTCAGGAATGGCGCGCAGACCGGGAGCCGAAACGTTCTACGCCCGTTCGGCCATCTTGCCCGGCCACGCCCATAATAATGTGGGATTTTAATTAAATGATCAATTAATAAAATAATTTATTTGAAATTAAATATTACATTTTTTTTTATAATTATTTAAATCATTTAAATGTTTTCAAAATGTATATATATAATTTTTATATTAATAGTTTATATTTTTGGTCAATAATTAGAGTTATTAAAATATGGTATGTGTTTGAAGTGAACTAATTTTTTGACTGTTGCACAGATTGGAGTGGGAATAGTAAATGTTATCCCTCCGGAGTCCAACACTTTCCCTACTGTTGCACACACAGTTGTGGGATTAGTAAATTTTACCGCTCCAGTGTTCAATGCTTTCCCTACTGTTGCACAAACAAGAATGGAAATAGCAAGTTTTACCCCTCCTGAGTACAGTTGCACAGACTGGAGTGGAAAAAGTAAATTATACCCATCTGGAGTCCAATGCTTTTTCTACTCTTGCACAGACTGGAGTGGAAAAAGTAAATTTTACCCCTCCCAGTCCAAAGCTTTCCCTACTGTTGCACAGACTGGAGTGGGAATAGTAAATTTTATCCCTCTGGAGTCCAACACTTTCACTACTGTTTCACAGACTGGAGTGGGAATAGTAAATTTTACCCTTCCAGAGTGCAACGCTTTCCCTACTGTTGCACAGACTGAAGTGGAAATAGTACATTTTACCACTAGGGCATCCAACACTTCCCCTACTGTTGCACAGACTGGAGTGGGAATAATAAATGTTACCCCTCCGGAGTCCAGAGCTTTCCCTAATGTTGCACAGACTGCAGTGAAAATAGTATGTGTATTTTTTACAGAACTTACCATATATGTAATATTATCATTTTTTATTTTTTTTACTTGATATTACCTGTATAGATATGCATGTATTATTTTTTTGCTTTTTTAGTTTAGATTTTCATTAATTTATTTTAATGTTTTTATTTGTTTTCAGTTTTTTTAATTTGTTAATGTTAATGTAGTTATATGTGTGTTTGTGTATATATATATATATATATATATACAAACACACACATATAACTACATTAACATGTTATATGTGTGTGTTTGTGTGTATATATATATATATATATATATATATATATATATATATAAATATTACCTACTGGCGGTCGCCAGTAGGTAGTTATACTTAGGACCTCGTTTCTATTCAAAAAGCGTTTTTTGTTTTCCCAATAACTTTGGCGTCGTTTGATGAATCTTCGCGGAATGTTCAAAACTAGTGGCCCGCTCCGGTCAGCTCCTGTCTTGAAAGTTTCGGGGTGATTCGATAAGCAGGGGCCGAGAAAAAAGGGGGGTCTCAAAACGTGTTTTCTCCATGTTAATTTCCATAGGAAACTTTAGACAAAGCTACAGCCTGAACTGCTGAACGGAATTACACCAAATTTGGCAAAAAAGTAGGTCTTGGTTCAGAAAGAGCCCTTTTTTTAAATGGTGTAAATCCGTTCAGTAGTTCCTGAGAAATTAGAAAAAGAAAAAGTTTCGATATCTGTGGGCGCGGTGGGTTCGCAAACCCTCCCGGGCACGAGCTTCACTGTGATTGTCTGCCAACACTCCAAATCAGGAAGTGTTGGCAGCCATCTTGTGACTCGGTAGAAAACAGTAAAACTAAGATAAAAAACAAGAAAAGGGGGCAGGGTAGAAACACCCTGACCCCCTAGGCCTGCTCAGGGGGTCCCACTAGGACCCCCAGGGCCAAAAAGAGCATTTAAAAAAATATAATTTCGGCAGAATTCGCGTTGGGGTGCGAATCCCGCCGAAACTTTTAAAAAAATGAAGCATGGGCTCCCTTGCTTCATTTTAATGAGGCCCCCGGGTGGGCCACGTCGCGGGGGCAATGTGTATTTAATTTGCGGGGGCCCGCGGGGGCCCCTGCAGCCCCGGGGACCGCCACCTCCCCGGGGCTTATTAAATCTAATGTGGGGGGCACACGGCCCCCCCGCAGCCCCGGGGACCACCAACTCCCCTGGGCATTTAAATAAATGAAAGGGGGGGCCTCGCGGGCCCCCCGAGCCCCGGGGACCGCCACCTCCCTGGGGCTCTAAATAATAATTAGTGTGGGGGGCTCAAGCCCCTCACACTGCCCCGGGGACCACCACCTCCCCGGGGCACTTAATATTTCAATTTGGGGGTCCGTTACGGACACCCAAGCCCTGGGGACCACCACCTCCCCGGGGCTTTAAACGTTGGGAGGGGGCCGCGCGGCCCCCCTCCAGGAGCCCTCAATGGCCCTGGGGACCGCCACCCCCCAGGGCCGGCTCCTGCAGTGTCCCGGGGTGCCCACCCCCGGGACACTGCTGTTTGCTATGGCAGGGCGGGAGCACGGCTCCCGCCCTGCCATAGCAAACTCTTCTTTGCCTCATTGAAGCGAGAGCAGGGAAACCTGCTCTCGCTTCAATGAAGCAAAGCAGAATTGCTTTTGGGCAAGGGGAGCTGCATGTCAGCAACTCCCCTTGCCCAAAAGCAATGCCGGCTCCCGCAGGAGGCGAGGAGCCGGCGGGACCGTGAGGGCATTGGGGCTCCCCCCACGGTCCCCAATGGAGAGGCCAGGCCCCGGGAGATGGGGTCCCCGGGGCCAGAAGTGGGCCGGGAGGGGGGCCTCGCGGCCCCCCTCCCCATAAATTATAATTTTTAAAAAAGAACAGAAAGCCCGGCCCCAGGGGATGGGGTCCCCGGGGCAATATTTGTACTAAGGAGGGGGGCCACGCAGAGAGGTGGTCTGAGGCCATGCCTCTTTTACACCTCTCTGCAACGCAGCTCTGTGGCAGTTACTGGAGGTACCTGGTGGGCTAGTTGGCCCCCAGGGACCCTCAGGATTGAAGGGGACTTAATCCCCAATTTACAACGCGCCAGGGGGCGCGTTTGCACAGTGGTGCAGCGAGGGGGCGGGGCCTGAAACAACAAGTGTGCAAACGCCCCCTGGCGCGTTGTACATTGGGGATTAAGTCCCTTCAATCCTGAGGGTCCCTGGGGGCCAACTAGCCCACCAGGTACCTCCAGTAAGCTCCACAGAGCTGCGTTGCAAAGAGGTGGTCCGAGGCCACGCCCCTTTTTACACCTCTCTGCAACGCAGCTCTGTGGCGGTTACTGGATGTACCTGGTGGGCTAGGTGGCCCCCAGGGACCCTCAGAATTGAAGGGGACTTAATCCCCCAACTTATAACGTGCCAGGGGGCGCATATGCACAGTGGTGCAGCGAGGGGGCGGGGCCTGAAACAACAAGTGTGCAACGCACCCCTGGCACGTTGTAAATTGGGGATTAAGTCCCCTTCAATCCTGAGGGTCCCTGGGGGCCAACTAGCCCACCAGGTACCTCCAGTAAGCGCCACAGAGCTGCGTTGCAGAGTGGTGGTCTGAGGCCACGCCCTTTTTACACCTCTCTGCAACGCAGCTCTGTGGCGGGTAATGGAGGTACCTGGTGGGCTAGTTGGCCCCCAGGGACCCTCAGGATTGAAGGGGACTTAATCCCCCAACTTACAACATGCCAGGAGGTGCGTTTGCACAGTGGTGCAGCGAGGGGGCAGGGCCTGAAACAACAAGTGTGCAAATGCGCCCCCTGGCGCGTTGTAAATTGGGGGATGTAGTCCCCTTCAATCCTGAGGGTCCCTGGGGGCCAACTAGCCCACCAAGTACCTCCAGTAAGCGCCACAGAGCTGCGTTGCAGAGAGGTGGTCCGAGGCCACGCCCCTTTTTACACCACTCTGCAAACGAGGCTTCTTGTGCACTGCTGGTGGGGCGATGAGGACCTCAGGACACAAGTGGACTTCATTCTCCGAGCAGCAGTGCGCCAGAAGCCGCGTTTGCAGCGTGGTGTAAAAAAGGGCATGGCCTCAGAACACCTCTCTGCAACGCAGCTCAGTGGCGCTTACTGGAGGTACCTGGTGGGCTAGTTGGCCCCCAGGGACCCTCAGAATTCAAGGGGACTTAATCCCCCAACTTACAACGCGCCAGGGGGCGCGTTTGCACAGTGGTGCAGGGAGGAGACGGGCCTGTTATAACAAGTGTACCTTTTTCTGTACCTTTCCTGCCTGTTTTTACATCTCACTTGTCTCTTTCTGCACTCGTCTTCCCTCTTTCTGTACCTTTCCTGCCTGTTTTTGCATCTCACTTGCCTCTTTCTGCACTTTTCTTGCTTCTTTCTACACCTCTGTTGCTTCTTTCAGCAATTCTCTTGCCTCTTTGTGCACTTCTCTTGCCTGTTTCTGCACCTCTCTTGCCTCTTTTTGCACCTCTGTTGGCTCTTTCTGCACCTCACTTGCTCCTTTCTACACTTCTCTTGCCTCTTTCTGCACCCCTGTTGCTTCATTCTGCACTTTCCATGCTTCTTTCTGCACCTGTCTTGCTTCTTTCTGCACCCCTGGTGTCTCTTTATGTACCTCTTTTGCCTCTTTCTGCACTTTTCTTGCCTTTTTCTGCAGTTCTCTTCCATCTTTCTGCACGTCTGTTGCCTCTTTCTGCACCTCATTTGCTTCTTTCTGCAGCCCTGTTGTCTCTTTCTGCACTCGTCTTCCCTCTTTCTGTACCTTTCCTGCCTGTTTTTGCATCTCACTTGCCTCTTTCTGTACTTTTCTTGCTTCTTTCTACACCTCTGTTGCTTCTTTCAGCAATTCTCTTGCCTCTTTTTGCACTTCTCTTGCCTGTTTCTGCACCTCTCTTGCCTCTTTTTTTTTTTTTTCCAGTTTCAAAAACCTTTATTGCAGGCAAATATTGTTGAACACGGCATAGTGCCTACAACCCTGTTCGGTCCGGCAGCGTAATGAAATAGCAAGCATAGCAATATACAAGTACACAGCAAGTCGCCTACAACCACTTCAGGCCAGCCGCGTCAAATAAAACATTGCAGCAAGGATTGATTGAGGTGTGGAAAAGCCCAAAAGTCATAAGTGACCAAGAACCATCTAGGGGCAATATGTGCTGATTAGGTCGAGGGTCCGAGGCCCCAGATTGAGACAACTAATGTGTGGTATCAGTAAGTATGAATATTGCCCCTCAGGGCCAGCCAACGCCGGGCAACCCATAAAGGCCCCAAACTTCCGCTGTGCCCGGTAGGCGAAGTGTACATGTATGCCGGGGAGACTCTACCATGGCAGCTGTAGTAGAAAAAGGATAACAATAAGAGGAAAGTAACAATAACCACACAGGTCATTACACGTCAGTTGGTGCTTGAGTGCCGCAGACTACGCAGGGGGATGGAGGGGGCGGGCCAACGACAGCGGGAAGATCAACTAGCAATCCCAGTATGACCGGGCTACCATCAAACTGGGGTTAATGCACCTTTCAATCGCTTGGGAAGAGTTGCAAGGCTCTGAGCTTCGGGGGGCTAAAGCAAGTGAATTCGATGCGCATTAGATCTTGCCTCTTTTTGCACCTCTGTTGGCTCTTTCTGCACCTCACTTGCTCCTTTCTACACTTCTCTCACCTCTTTCTGCACCCCTGTTGCTTCATTCTGCACTTTCCATGCTTCTTTCTGCACCTGTCTTGCTTCTTTCTGCTCCCCTGGTGTCTCTTTATGTACCTCTTTTGCCTCTTTCTGCACTTTTCTTGCCTTTTTCTGCACCTCTCTTCCCTCTTTCTGCACGTCTGTTGCCTCTTTCTGCACCTCATTTGCTTCTTTCTGCACCCCTGTTGTCTCTCTCTGCACTCGTCTTCCCTCTTTCTGTACCTTTCCTGCCTGTTTTTGCATCTCACTTGCCTCTTTCTGCACTTTTCTTGCTTCTTTCTACACCTCTGTTGCTTCTTTCAGCAATTCTCTTGCCTCTTTGTGCACTTGTCTTGCCTATTTCTGCAATTCTCTTACCTCTTTTTGCACCTTTGTTGGCTCTTTCTGCACCTCACTTGCTCCTTTCTACACTTCTCTTGCCTCTTTCTGCACCCCTGTTGCTTCATTCTGCACTTTCCATGTTTCTTTCTGCACCTGTCTTGCTTCTTTCTGCACCCCTGTTGTCTCTTTATGTAACTCTTTTGTCTCTTTCTGCACTTTTCTTGCCTTTTTCTGCAGTTCTCTTCCCTCTTTCTGCACGTCTGTTGCCTCTTTCTGCACCTCATTTGCTTCTTTCTGCACCCTTGTTGTCTCTTTCTGCTCTCGTCTTCCCTCTTTCTGTACCTTTCCTGCCTGTTTTTACATCCCACTTGCCTCTTTCTGCACCTCTATTGCCTCTTTCTCCAGTTCTCTTGCCTCCTTCTGCATGTCACTTGCCTCTTTCTGTAACTCTCTCACCTCTTTGTGCACCTCTCTTGACTCTTTCTGCACCCCTGTTGCTTCATTCTGCACTTTCCATGCTTCTTTCTTCACCTGTCTTGCTTCTTTCTGCACCACTGTTGTCTCTTTATGTACCTCTTTTGCCTCTTTCTGTACTTTTCTTGACTTTTTCTGCTGTTCTCTTCCATCTTTCTGCACGTCTGTTGCCTCTTTCTGCACCTCATTTGCTTCTTTCTGCACCCCTGTTGTCTCTTTCTGCACTCGGCTTCCCTCTTTCTGTACCTTTCCTGCCTGTTTTTGCATCTCACTTGCCTCTTTCTGCACTTTTCTTGCTTCTTTCTACACCTCTGTTGCTTCTTTCAGTAATTCTCTTGCCTCTTTGTGCACTTCTCTTGCCTGTTTCTGCACCTCCCTTGCCTCTTTTTGCACCTCTGTGGGCTCTTTCTGCACCTCACTTGCTCCTTTCTAGATTTCTCTTGCCTCTTTCTGCACCCATGTTGCTTCATTCTGCACTTTCCATGCTTCTTTCTGCACCTGTTTTGCTTCTTTCTGCACCCCTGGTGTCTCTTAATGTACCTCTTTTGCCTGTTTCTGCACTTTTCTTGCCTTTTTCTGCACCTCTCTTCCCTCTTTCTGCACGTCTGTTGCCTCTTTCTGCACCTCATTTGCTTCTTTTTGCACCTCTGTTGTCTCTTTCTGCACTCGTATTCCCTCTTTCTGTACCTTTCCTGTCTGTTTTTGCATCTCACTTGCCTGTTTCTGCACCTCTATTGCCTCTTTCTGCAGTTCTCTTGCCTCCTTCTGCACTTCACTTGCCTCTTTCTGTAACTCTCTCGCCTCTTTGTACACCTCTCTTGCCTCTTTCTACATCCCTGTTGCTTCATTCTGTACTTTCCATGCTTCTTTCTGCACCTGTCTTGCTTCTTTCTGCACCCCTGTTGTCTCTTTATCTACCTCTTTTGCCTCTTTCTGCAATTTTCTTGCCTTTTTCTGCACCTCTCTTCCCTCTTTCTGCACGTCTGTTACCTCTTTCTGCACCTCATTGCTTCTTTCTGCACCCCTGTTGTCTCTTTCTGCACTCACCTTCCCTCTTTCTGTACCTTTCCTGCCTGTTTTTGCACCTCTCTTGCCTCTTTCTGCACTTTTCTTGCTTCTTTCTACACCTCTGTTGCTTCTTTCAGCAATTCTCTTGCCTCTTTGTGCACTTGTCTTGCCTGTTTCTGCACCTCTCTTGCCTCTTTTTGCACCACTGTTGGCTCTTTCTGCACCTCACTTGCTCCTTTCTACACTTCTCTTGCCTCTTTCTGCACCCCTGTTGCTTCATTCTGCACTTTCCATGTTTCTTTCTGCACCTGTCTTGCTTCTTTCTGCACCCCTGTTGTCTCTTTATGTAACTCTTTTGTCTCTTTCTGCACTTTTCTTGCCTTTTTCTGCAGTTCTCTTCCCTCTTTCTGCACGTCTGTTGCCTCTTTCTGCACCTCATTTGCTTCTTTCTGCACCCTTGTTGTCTCTTTCTGCTCTCGTCTTCCCTCTTTCTGTACCTTTCCTGCCTGTTTTTAAATCCCACTTGCCTCTTTCTGCACCTCTATTGCCTCTTTCTCCAGTTCTCTTGCCTCCTTCTGCATGTCACTTGCCTCTTTCTGTAACTCTCTCACCTCTTTGTGCACCTCTCTTGACTCTTTCTGCACCCCTGTTGCTTCATTCTGCACTTTCCATGCTTCTTTCTTCACCTGTCTTGCTTCTTTCTGCACCACTGTTGTCTCTTTATGTACCTCTTTTGCCTCTTTCTGTACTTTTCTTGACTTTTTCTGCTGTTCTCTTCCATCTTTCTGCACGTCTGTTGCCTCTTTCTGCACCTCATTTGCTTCTTTCTACACCTCTGTTGCTTCTTTCAGCAATTCTCTTGCCTCTTTGTGCACTTGTCTTGCCTGTTTCTGCACCTCTCTTGCCTCTTTTTGCACCTCTGTTGGCTCTTTCTGCACCTCACTTGCTCCTTTCTACACTTCTCTTGCCTCTTTCTGCACCCCTGTTGCTTCATTCTGCACTTTCCATGTTTCTTTCTGCACCTGTCTTGCTTCTTTCTGCACCCCTGTTGTCTCTTTATGTAACTCTTTTGTCTCTTTCTGCACTTTTCTTGCCTTTTTCTGCAGTTCTCTTCCCTCTTTCTGCACGTCTGTTGCCTCTTTCTGCACCTCATTTGCTTCTTTCTGCACCCTTGTTGTCTCTTTCTGCTCTCGTCTTCCCTCTTTCTGTACCTTTCCTGCCTGTTTTTACATCCCACTTGCCTCTTTCTGCACCTCTATTGCCTCTTTCTCCAGTTCTCTTGCCTCCTTCTGCATGTCACTTGCCTCTTTCTGTAACTCTCTCACCTCTTTGTGCACCTCTCTTGACTCTTTCTGCACCCCTGTTGCTTCATTCTGCACTTTCCATGCTTCTTTCTTCACCTGTCTTGCTTCTTTCTGCACCACTGTTGTCTCTTTATGTACCTCTTTTGCCTCTTTCTGCACTTTTCTTGCCTTTTTCTGCAGTTCTCTTCCCTCTTTCTGCACGTCTGTTGCCTCTTTCTGCACCTCATTTGCTTCTTTCTGCACCCTTGTTGTCTCTTTCTGCTCTCGTCTTCCCTCTTTCTGTACCTTTCCTGCCTGTTTTTACATCCCACTTGCCTCTTTCTGCACCTCTATTGCCTCTTTCTCCAGTTCTCTT
This sequence comes from Calotriton arnoldi, assembly GCA_963921515.1. Lineage (NCBI taxonomy): Eukaryota > Metazoa > Chordata > Amphibia > Caudata > Salamandridae > Calotriton > Calotriton arnoldi. The sequence continues at coordinate 416,308 of CAWUFW010011313.1, read as the reverse complement.
GCCTCCTTCTGCATGTCACTTGCCTCTTTCTGTAACTCTCTCACCTCTTTGTGCACCCCTCTTGACTCTTTCTGCACCCCTGTTGCTTCATTCTGCACTTTCCATGCTTCTTTCTTCACCTGTCTTGCTTCTTTCTGCACCACTGTTGTCTCTTTATGTACCTCTTTTGCCTCTTTCTGTACTTTTCTTGACTTTTTCTGCTGTTCTCTTCCATCTTTCTGCACGTCTGTTGCCTCTTTCTGCACCTCATTTGCTTCTTTCTGCACCCCTGTTGTCTCTTTCTGCACTCGGCTTCCCTCTTTCTGTACCTTTCCTGCCTGTTTTTGCATCTCACTTGCCTCTTTCTGCACTTTTCTTGCTTCTTTCTACACCTCTGTTGCTTCTTTCAGTAATTCTCTTGCCTCTTTGTGCACTTCTCTTGCCTGTTTCTGCACCTCCCTTGCCTCTTTTTGCACCTCTGTGGGCTCTTTCTGCACCTCACTTGCTCCTTTCTAGATTTCTCTTGCCTCTTTCTGCACCCATGTTGCTTCATTCTGCACTTTCCATGCTTCTTTCTGCACCTGTTTTGCTTCTTTCTGCACCCCTGGTGTCTCTTAATGTACCTCTTTTGCCTGTTTCTGCACTTTTCTTGCCTTTTTCTGCACCTCTCTTCCCTCTTTCTGCACGTCTGTTGCCTCTTTCTGCACCTCATTTGCTTCTTTTTGCACCTCTGTTGTCTCTTTCTGCACTCGTATTCCCTCTTTCTGTACCTTTCCTGTCTGTTTTTGCATCTCACTTGCCTGTTTCTGCACCTCTATTGCCTCTTTCTGCAGTTCTCTTGCCTCCTTCTGCACTTCACTTGCCTCTTTCTGTAACTCTCTCGCCTCTTTGTACACCTCTCTTGCCTCTTTCTACATCCCTGTTGCTTCATTCTGTACTTTCCATGCTTCTTTCTGCACCTGTCTTGCTTCTTTCTGCACCCCTGTTGTCTCTTTATCTACCTCTTTTGCCTCTTTCTGCAATTTTCTTGCCTTTTTCTGCACCTCTCTTCCCTCTTTCTGCACGTCTGTTACCTCTTTCTGCACCTCATTGCTTCTTTCTGCACCCCTGTTGTCTCTTTCTGCACTCACCTTCCCTCTTTCTGTACCTTTCCTGCCTGTTTTTGCACCTCTCTTGCCTCTTTCTGCACTTTTCTTGCTTCTTTCTACACCTCTGTTGCTTCTTTCAGCAATTCTCTTGCCTCTTTGTGCACTTGTCTTGCCTGTTTCTGCACCTCTCTTGCCTCTTTTTGCACCACTGTTGGCTCTTTCTGCACCTCACTTGCTCCTTTCTACACTTCTCTTGCCTCTTTCTGCACCCCTGTTGCTTCATTCTGCACTTTCCATGTTTCTTTCTGCACCTGTCTTGCTTCTTTCTGCACCCCTGTTGTCTCTTTATGTAACTCTTTTGTCTCTTTCTGCACTTTTCTTGCCTTTTTCTGCAGTTCTCTTCCCTCTTTCTGCACGTCTGTTGCCTCTTTCTGCACCTCATTTGCTTCTTTCTGCACCCTTGTTGTCTCTTTCTGCTCTCGTCTTCCCTCTTTCTGTACCTTTCCTGCCTGTTTTTAAATCCCACTTGCCTCTTTCTGCACCTCTATTGCCTCTTTCTCCAGTTCTCTTGCCTCCTTCTGCATGTCACTTGCCTCTTTCTGTAACTCTCTCACCTCTTTGTGCACCTCTCTTGACTCTTTCTGCACCCCTGTTGCTTCATTCTGCACTTTCCATGCTTCTTTCTTCACCTGTCTTGCTTCTTTCTGCACCACTGTTGTCTCTTTATGTACCTCTTTTGCCTCTTTCTGTACTTTTCTTGACTTTTTCTGCTGTTCTCTTCCATCTTTCTGCACGTCTGTTGCCTCTTTCTGCACCTCATTTGCTTCTTTCTACACCTCTGTTGCTTCTTTCAGCAATTCTCTTGCCTCTTTGTGCACTTGTCTTGCCTGTTTCTGCACCTCTCTTGCCTCTTTTTGCACCTCTGTTGGCTCTTTCTGCACCTCACTTGCTCCTTTCTACACTTCTCTTGCCTCTTTCTGCACCCCTGTTGCTTCATTCTGCACTTTCCATGTTTCTTTCTGCACCTGTCTTGCTTCTTTCTGCACCCCTGTTGTCTCTTTATGTAACTCTTTTGTCTCTTTCTGCACTTTTCTTGCCTTTTTCTGCAGTTCTCTTCCCTCTTTCTGCACGTCTGTTGCCTCTTTCTGCACCTCATTTGCTTCTTTCTGCACCCTTGTTGTCTCTTTCTGCTCTCGTCTTCCCTCTTTCTGTACCTTTCCTGCCTGTTTTTACATCCCACTTGCCTCTTTCTGCACCTCTATTGCCTCTTTCTCCAGTTCTCTTGCCTCCTTCTGCATGTCACTTGCCTCTTTCTGTAACTCTCTCACCTCTTTGTGCACCTCTCTTGACTCTTTCTGCACCCCTGTTGCTTCATTCTGCACTTTCCATGCTTCTTTCTTCACCTGTCTTGCTTCTTTCTGCACCACTGTTGTCTCTTTATGTACCTCTTTTGCCTCTTTCTGTACTTTTCTTGACTTTTTCTGCTGTTCTCTTCCATCTTTCTGCACGTCTGTTGCCTCTTTCTGCACCTCATTTGCTTCTTTCTGCACCCCTGTTGTCTCTTTCTGCACTCGGCTTCCCTCTTTCTGTACCTTTCCTGCCTGTTTTTGCATCTCACTTGCCTCTTTCTGCACTTTTCTTGCTTCTTTCTACACCTCTGTTGCTTCTTTCAGTAATTCTCTTGCCTCTTTGTGCACTTCTCTTGCCTGTTTCTGCACCTCCCTTGCCTCTTTTTGCACCTCTGTGGGCTCTTTCTGCACCTCACTTGCTCCTTTCTAGATTTCTCTTGCCTCTTTCTGCACCCATGTTGCTTCATTCTGCACTTTCCATGCTTCTTTCTGCACCTGTTTTGCTTCTTTCTGCACCCCTGGTGTCTCTTAATGTACCTCTTTTGCCTGTTTCTGCACTTTTCTTGCCTTTTTCTGCACCTCTCTTCCCTCTTTCTGCACGTCTGTTGCCTCTTTCTGCACCTCATTTGCTTCTTTTTGCACCTCTGTTGTCTCTTTCTGCACTCGTATTCCCTCTTTCTGTACCTTTCCTGTCTGTTTTTGCATCTCACTTGCCTGTTTCTGCACCTCTATTGCCTCTTTCTGCAGGTCTCTTGCCTCCTTCTGCACTTCACTTGCCTCTTTCTGTTACTCTCTCGCCTCTTTGTGCACCTCTCTTGCCTCTTTCTGCATCCCTGTTGCTTCATTCTGCACTTTCCATGCTTCTTTCTGCACCTGTCTTGCTTCTTTCTGCACCCCTGTTGTCTCTTTATGTACCTCTTTTGCCTATTTCTGCACTTTTCTTGCCTTTTTCTGCAGTTCTCTTCCATCTTTCTGCACGTCTGTTGCCTCTTTCCGCACCTCATTTGCTTCTTTCTGCACCCCTGTTGTCTCTTTCTGCACTCGTCTTCCCTCTTTCTGTACCTTTCCTGCCTGTTTTTGCATCTCACTTGCCTATTCCTGCACTTTTCTTGCTTCTTTCTACACCTCTGTTGCTTCTTTCAGCAATTCTCTTGCCTCTTTGTGCACTTCTCTTGTGTGTTTCTGCACCTCTCTTGCCTCTTTTTGCACCTCTGTTGGCTCTTTCTGCACCTCACTTGCTCCTTTCTGCACCTGTCTTGCTTCTTTCTGTACCCCTGTTGTCTCTTTATGTACCTCTTTTGCCTCTTTCTGCACTTCACTTGCTTTTTTTTGCACCTCTCTTGCCTCTTTTGGCACCTCTGTTGCTTCTTTCTGCACTTCTCTTGCCTCCTTCTGCACCTCTTAGTTAGAGGTAGTTTTAATCCCCCTGCCCTATTATGTACTAGGGCCTTACAGGGGAGGTCATGCCAATCACAGGGGTAGCCCAACCCATTATGTACCATAGTGTATGTAGGTGTTTTCACTGTATTCTAAGTGTCTTTCAGCATAGCACTGGCTCCGGGCCTGGCTAGTCAGAGTCAGTTACCACCAGTACCCGTCAGCAAAAAGTTGGGGGCACAGGATGACTTTGCATTAAGGCCTCTTTCTGCTCCTCTGTTGGTTCTTTGTGCACATCTCCTGCTTCTTTCTGCACCTTTCTTCGTCTTTCTGGACTTCTGTTGCCTCTTTCTGCATTTCTCTTGCTTTTTTCTGCGCCTTTCTTCCTCTTTCTGCACATGTCCTACCTCTGTAGGCATAGTTAGAAATTAGCATTTACAAAACCTTTGAAATTCACTGAAAAAACCACAGGTTTCAGGGACGTTATAGTTAGAAATTAGCATTTAAAAAACCTTTGAAATTCACTGAAAAAAACATAGGTTTCAGGGACGTTATAGTTAGAAATTAGCATTTAAAAAACCTTAGAAATTCACTGAAAAAAACACAGGTTTCAGGGACGTTATAGCTAGTTGGACATTTCACTCGTACAAAACCAGAGAAATTCGTCCGTTATAGTTAGTTCAGCTAACTATAACTCGCGCCCCCGCAATGCACTGCTGATGACATCACATATTACATCATTCATGACATGGTCAGTGACATCACTGATGACATCACTGATGACATCTCAAATGACATCACTGATGACATCATCCACGTGATAATCCGATGCACCTCCTCACACCCTAATATAACCTTTGATACACCCACTCTAAAATGCAGACTACCATTTTCGAAAGCATAGACACACCAATACCAGTTACCACATACCCACTCACTGATTCCTAGGAATACACACATGTCCACTCATTCATCCATACAGTTACTCATACATGCAGTCACTCATCAATACAGCACTATCATATGCACTCATACACCTATACAGACACTCACACACCACCACTCACCCATAGTTACTCACACACCTAGTCAGTCATGCAAAGAATCAATCATACTCCCATTTACTCACCTATACAGTTATACACACACCACTTCACTTATTCATACAGCTACTAACACATACTTACTCTCTTCTACAATCACTGACACATGCACACACTCATCCATACAGCCACTCTCACAATCACTCACTCTCACATATAGTCATTTATATACTCCAACACTCACATATACTGCCTTTCACATATGTAGTTACTCACACATGTACCACTGAGACATCCATTCACTCACCAACACACCCATACACACACTCACCCACCCATACAGCCCTTCACAGATGTACTCTTGAACCCATACACCCAGTGAATCACCTACTCACACATCTATGCACAGAGTCACACACCCCCCCTCCCACCCACAGAGACACTCAGGCACCCATACAGATTCACAGACAACCAATCAATAACCCATATAGACACTCATGTAGCTACTCACCAACCCATGCAGCCACTTACACACCAACTGACAGACTGATACAGATATTTACACAGTTTAGTCACTAACCCATGCATTCAGTAAGACACATTTAATCACTCACTTATACAGTCAGTCACGCATCTACTAAATCATCTAGTCAGACACTTATACACAGACTCATTCTTCAATTCATCTTGGCATATATATATATAAAACATATTTAAACTTTACAGAAACACACAGTCACTGGATGATGTCATCAGTGATATCATCAGTGATGTCATCAGTGATGTCACTGGCTATGTCATGAATGATGTAATATGTGACGTCATCAGCAGTGCATTGCGGGGGCGCGAGTTATAGTTAGCTGAACTAACTGTAACGGCTGAATTTCTCTGGCTTTGTACGAGTGAAATGTCCAACTACCTATAACGTCCCTTAAACCTGTGGTTTTTTCAGTGAATATATATATATATATATATATTACCTACTGGTGGTTGCCAGTAGGTAGTTATAGTTAGGACCTAGTTTCCAAAGGAAAAGCATTTTTTGACTTGCCTAAAACTTCATGAAATTTCCCAAAACAGTGTCAAGGTAAGTTCTGGTTGTCATGGAAAGTTTGGGGGTGATCCCTGGAGTGGGGACCAAGAATTTTGGGTGCAAAATAAGTGTGCATTTGTAATATTAATTCCCATAGGAACCTTTAGCCACACCTACAGCCCGAACCGTTGAACAGACTTGCACCAAATTTGGCAGGGGCGTAGATGTTGGTTCAAAGAAGTGCCTTTTGGTTATTTGGTGTAAGTCCATTCAGTAATTTTTGAGAAATGTAAGTTTAAAAATATAGTGATATCTCTGGTTGCGAAGTCTTTGGGAACAAAGACGAGCTTGTGCAGGGAAATACACGGCTCCGATTGGCTGCCAACACTTCAACCATGAAGTGTTGGCAGCCATCTTGTGACTCGGTTGAACCGAGTCACAAGAAGAAATGTCGCTTACACACCAACTGACAGACTAATACAGACATTCACACAGTTTAGTCACTAACCCATGCATTCAGTAAGTCACGATTAATCACTCACTTATACAGTCAGTCACGCACCTACTAAATCATCCATTCAGACACTTATACACCCACTCATTCTTCAATACACCTTGGCATATATATATATATATATATATATATATATATATATAAAACTTTACAGAAACACATAGTCACTGGATGATGTCATCAGTGATGTCATCAGTGATGTCATCAGTGATGTCATTTGAGATGTCATCAGTGATGTCACTGACCATGTCATGAATGATGTAATATGTGACATCATCAGCAGTGCATTGCGGGCCCGTGAGTTATAGTTAGCTGAACTAACTATAACAGCCGAATTTCTCTGGTTTTGTACGAGTGAAATGTCCAACTAACTATAACGTCCCTGAAACCTGTGGTTTTTCAGTGAATATATATATATATATATATATATATATATATATATATATATATATATATATATATACACATAAACAGTTACATGCCAAACAGACCTTCCAACAATCCAAGGTCACAGGAAAGCAGCACATCCAGGCACCAACAAGCTTGTAAGTCCTTTTTTATTTATATAATTCCACCAGCAGTGCATACAGGAGACCAACGCGTTTCAGCCGTGGCCTTCATCAGCGTCATAGAGTTTCAGTGTGTAGACAACGATTTTAAAGGGAAACTCCCTCCAAAACCACCATTTTGTATTTAAAAGAACACACACAGTATATTACACAGACTATTACTTTCACATAAAGTTAGTCATACATTTCCTCCTCCCTCAATTTTTCAATTTACCTGTCATACCACCAGGGTGTCATAACTATAACACTGTATAGGTTCAAATTTCAATAACATGTTATGTTTGCAGAGTCACTCCTATTATCGGTAAAGTACCCCTTAGTTCCTTTGTGAGTGACATTAGAGCTTGAAACTGCTCAAGTTATTTAGTCTCAATATTCCCTGTAGTATAAACATATATAATGCTCAGGCATATACTCCTCAAATCTTACTAGAGGTAAGTATAAATAACCCAATTATACTGTCTCAACTTTCAAAAAGAAGGGATCGAGCGGCTCGAAGGGGGGGTTTCTTATATTTTCCGAGGAGAGAAGGAAAGACAATCATAATATACAAGGGAAGTTTGAGGACAAAAAGAATTCATTTACTGAATAGACAGTGTTAGAAATGGGATTTCTGGTTGGCTAAGGCTTGCGCCAAAGCCAGGCAGAAACCACCACTCTAGTCAGGGCAAGGGAGTTACATGCTGAAGATAACCCCTGCTCACCCCTTTGGTAGCTTGGCACGAGCAGTCAGGCTTATCCCAGAGGCAATGTGTAAAGCGTTTGTGCAACACGCACACACAGCAGCAACACACTAGGCACACTACAAAAGAAACTCCACACAAGGTTATATATGAAAATAGCCTTTGTATTATCCAAAACACATTAGAATAGTAATCACACAATATACACTGTGCCAACTGGCACCAGGCAATATTCACAGGGGATTATATACAAGACAGGGCCAATCGGGCCACTGTCAGAACCATCACAAAAGCACAAGTAGCAAATGTAAAACACAACCAGTACCAACTGGAACTAGCACTTAGGCATAAATCACATTACGCATAAACACATTATGTAATAACACGCAGTGCACCATAGAAACACTAATTAGGTGCATACATCACCTTAGCGTAATCGCTGAACTGCCCCCAGGCCAACTGGCCTTCTACTGGGGCTCAACTGCCCTATGTCCACAATGTCACGGTTCTGGGGGGGACCTCTCCAAAAGGGGCCCCCGGGCTGCCTCAGCAGCGAACACAAAGTGCGCACAGGCACCGGGGCCTGGGGTGCACTCACCCTTCCTTCTCCTAAAAGTACTGGCCCCCAAACGTTGCAGCTGCCCGCTCTCTCTCGTGGAGCAGCTGTGGCGAAATTAGCCTGGGCATCACTGGGCCTTTGGAGCCCCACTCCAGGACTCTACAATAAACTGGCCTAATCGTTGCAATGTGTAAAACGACAGTCATGTACTCCGTTCTTCAGAAATGGAATAATGCGTAATACACTCAGGCCCCAATCACCGTGCCTTAGGCGGTCTCTCCGCCTCTCCTTCTGACTTACAGTCAGCCTCCCACAGTTGCCCCCAACACGGTACGATGTAATCCAAAAGTGCAGCTTCGCACTCCGGCCCCGGTACCACCACTCCCTTGGCAATACGGGCCACAATACGAGCCGAAGCAGAGGCTCGCGCTGCCAACATGAGAGAGAGGCCGAGAGCGTCTCCCTCCGAACTCACTCTCCTTTCCTCGTCCAGTGGCTGGGCCTCCAATGCAGCTTTGTGGAATGGCAACGGCGGCACGGGATGGCAACTCAGCTCCTCCGTGACTGCCAGTCCGGGCCGCTTCAGTTATGAAGATCTCAGGCTGCCACAAAGCACACGCACACAGCGTCGCTGAGTCTTCCTTACACTTTGGGTGCACGATCACTGGGTACTCCACACACAGGTCTCATGCTGCATGAAGATCACGCACACAGCGTCGCTGAGACTCACTTTACTCCGGTGCACACGATGACAAGGCAAATCCTCACAGAGGTCTCACGGTGCACAACGCACCCACACACAACGGCGTTGAGACTCACTTGGATTCCGGTGCACACGGTAACAAGGCGAATCCTCACGAAGGTCTCACGGTGCACAACGCACCCGCACACACTGGCGTTGAGACTCACTTGGATTCCGGTGCACACGATAACAAGGCAAATCCTCACGAAGGTCTCACGGTGCACAACGCACCCGCACACAAAGGCGTTGAGACTCACTTGGATTCCGGTGCACACGATCACTGGACAATCCTCACAAAGGGGTTCAGGCTGCACAAAGCACATGCACACTGCGTCGCTGATCCATGCTTGGACTCCAGATGCCCCCGATCACAGGCTGATCCTCCTGAAGGTCTCACGGTGCACAACGCACCCGCAAAAGTACAGGCAAATGCGGGGTGGGCTCCCGCTCCGTCACCGGGCAGGGCAGGGGGAATCCCACATGCCGGGATTCCCTCGGGGCACACCGCAGCCCTAGCGCTGCATGACCCACCCGCTTCTTCTTCTCCTCACAATCAAAAGATAGCGCTCATGAGGCGCTACAGTCCTCTTGCAGTTCAAGGGGGACAGCTGGGTCCCGGCAGGCCAGCACACAGGGCCCTCCAACAGGGAGGCAGTCCCTTGTGGCGGTCTCCTCCTGGGGCCCAGCAGCAGCAATTCTCTCCCCAGCCAGATGAACCGCCCCCCAACCACATGGGGCTCTAATACTTATACCCCTCCAAGCCTTTGAAGTCTTTGTGCTCAGGGGGCACTGACCCCTGTCTAAATCAGTTCTGGGAGTCTCCCTGCCAGTGGCACCTTCTTCCTTTGATAGTGGGGGTCTGGCTCCTCAATCACTCCGCAGGAGATGGGACCATTGCTTTATGGCTGCAACCCAGGCCTCTTCACCTCTAGGGGTACTCCTCCCCCTACACTCCAGATGCAGGTCAGCCTGTTTCTGTCTCACCTCCTCCCCTAGGTCAAGACATTCCCCAGATCCTATCACTTTCAAATCTAGACAGTCAATCCACAACCAGGCAGAGACACACAGAAATGTTAGCGCACAAAAACCCAGCCACTTCTAAAAGAGTGGCTTCTAAACACACAATGCAAAAACCACCTTCATAAAAAGATGTGTTATTACATTGTGAGTTCAGGCATACTAAACTTCACCTCTCCATCTTGAGCCTTTGGGAAGATAGGCTGGAAAACATATTACACAGCCCCCCCATTCTGTCCTATGGGCAAGATGGCCTTTCAACAGTGAAAAACGAAATGGAGATTATTTCACTGTCAGGACATGGTACACACCTTAGTACATGTTCTACCTTTCACATGCACTGCACCCTGCCCAGGGGGTACCTTGGACCTACCATAGGGGTGTCTGATGTGCATAGAAAGGGAAGGGTAAGGTCTGGCAAGTGGATGCACTTGTCAGAACAACATGGCAGTTTAACAAACTGCGCGGAGGCACTGCAATGGCAGGCTTGAGTTCCCTTTTTAAGGCTACTGGTGTGGGTGGCACAATTAGTGCTGCAGGCCCACTAGTAGCATTTGCATTACCAGCCCTGGCACACATAGTGCACTTTACTAGGGACTTTACTAGTAAGGCAAACATACCAATCATGGACAACCAATTACCATTATACTTTATACAGGGAGCACTTGCACTTTGACACTGATCAGCAGTGGCAAAGGGCCCAAAGCATCTAAGTTGGCAACACCATGTCAGAAAAAAGGTCTAGGGGGAAAGCAAAAAGTTTAGGGAACTTTAGCCAAAAAGGGCCAAGTCCAACACAACCCCCTCCCAGCCTAAAGCCAGGTTAGACCAATCAACTACCTTGATGGACTTCCCTGCTTGAGGCGATAGAACCTGGACGGGGGCCCATCACCGCCAGGCCACCCTCCAGTTCTACGCCGTCCTGAACCCATGTGGTTCCCTCTGTCAAAGCTCCCAGGACCAACTAAGCTACCCCACTGGTACTTCTTAGTTGTCCGTGACCAGGACCAGGCCCTAGGCCATCCAGATGTATCTGGGCCTGGCCACCTCACTGAGTGGGGGCGGTAGCCCCAGGCACATAGTATCCATTCTCCACTCTGCCCCTTATCAGTGCAGTTCCAAACTGCCACTGACTCTTCAACCTAGGGTCCGCACCCTCAGGCTGACCAGAAGTCATGGGCGAGGCTCTCCTCCCCCTACCTCTCCTTCTGGGGTCCCGCACTCCCCTCCGTGGAGAAGTACCCCCAGAACACGACTCTCCCACCAGTTCAGGACCTCTCTCCAGCAACTGGTCTCCCAACCTAGGGTCTAAACCCTCAGGTTGAACCGGGGTCAGAGGCGAGGGACCCCTCGCTCTGCACCCCCTTCCAGAGTTCTGCACCCTCCCACCTGGAGTGGTACCCCTGGAAGACAAACCGGTCAGGACGCTGGTTACAGACATCCATCCCTCCAGGTCAGGCTGAACCTGAACCTGCCTTCCCAACTTTAGGGCTGAACCCCTCGGCTGAGCACTTGCCTGGCACGCCAGGATTTCTGGGGACTCACACAGTATCCCCCCGGTCAGGACACCACCTACCGATGTCCTTCCCTCCAGGTCAGGCAGAGCCTGAACCTGGCCCTCCAACCCAGGGACCAAACCCTGCGGTTGAACCTTTGCCTGTCACACCAGGACTTCTGGGGGCGCACACAGCCTCAACCCCACGAGGGTAACACATGACTCACGTGTTGTGTGACAGTTCGCCTGGCTCTGATCTCCCGCCCCGTGTCCACCTGAAAGTGCGGGAAGACCCCCCAGGACAGAAGTGGTGTCACCATGGTCACCTCTATGAGACCCAGCCCTTCTGGCTGGTCCCTGACCCACTGGTTCTCCCACTGGGGAACACAGCTCCCTCTCACCCCTCAATCTGGACTTCCGCGCCCTCCCACTGGAAGCAGCACGGCCAGACACCAGAACCACTGGAGCGCTGATTACAGACGCTTCACGTTCTCCTGACACTAGGAGCTCCTCCTCAAATGTCCCACAAGTACAGCCTAGGCCCCCGACCTGGCGCTCCCTAAGAGATCCCTCCAGGCCCTGAGACTGGGTTTCAGGCACCTTGGGACACAGCCCACACTCACTCCTTCTCCTCTGAGACAGGACGTGAGCCCCTACACCCAACCCACAACACTGGGACCTAGCTGGGCTACACTGAACCTCTTCCCCCACACAGGAACAGAATGCCACTCCTTTTGGAATCACACCCTAATGCCTCTTCAGACCCTCCAGCACACAGCCAGAGGTCTGCATCCCGTGCAAGCTCTCTGGGATCAGAGAACCCGCACCCCAACAGGTGTTGGCGCAACTCTGGAAAACATTTACTGAGCATGTGCCCTCTGACAATCAGATTGAACAGCCTTCAGAATCATTCACCGAGCTAACCATCACCCATCTTTCCAGTGCATCACAACATCCCTCCACAAACTCCCCCCAAGACTGGTGAGACAGTTTCCTACTGCCCCTGAATCTTAACCTATACCCCTCAGGTGTGACACCTTCCTCCCGGGAACTAGGAACCGTCTTCTGGGCTCTGGGAGTGGGACTCCCTGCACTGGACTCACGCTCGCTGCCACCACTGGATCCCACCCTCACTGGTGAATCTAGAACACTCGAACTACACTCAGGGGATAACCGACCCTCCCGAGCTAGCGTCTTTCTGGCGAAGGCCCTCTCCGCCTCCGCCATCCTCTCCTGCGCTAAGACCCTCTCGGTCTCCAGCTTCTTCTTTGCAAGGACTAACTCCTTGAGACTCAACTCCTGAGCCAACACTGCCTTTTTCTCCCCTAAGGCTCTCTGGGCCTGCCTATGCCCCGCATCCAGCTGCCCTAGCCCCATGGCATGCTCCAATTTGAACTTCTCTAAAGCCAGCTGATGCTCCCTCTCCTCACTCCTATCCACCCACTCCTCGAGGGACAGGGAAAGGGATGAGGCACTGCCCCCGGCACTGGACCCAGCAAGGGACTCACTATCTATGGGATCCTCACTACCTACTGGTGTCCCTGCCCTGTCATTTCCTTCCTCTTCTTCAGACTCTTCAGGGCCACCCTCTGACCCACCACCTTCTTGTTGGGTGGCCTGGGCCCTGTCAGTCCTTCTCCAGCTATCCTTTTGCCAATGTAGCAGGGTTTTCCGAAGGAATAGCTGAGTGTCTTCCCCACTCACCGCTAAGCCTCTCTCCCCACAGAACCCCCTTAGCTCTGCTAGACTGTAGTTCAACAGATCATGTACATTAAAGGTAGGTCCCATTCTGGCAAGGCACACAACCCCACACCAGTGCAACACAAGACTCCTAGGCGTCTGAGCTGAAGCAAGAGTACACAATTCAGAAATGACACTTCTCAGGAGAAAAATAAAACTCAGGAAAAAGTAATCCCCAAACCTGTGATTATCTAAATGCAGAGTTTGTAGTGCAACCAGTTGTCGCTGTGGTACTGCGCAAACGCAAGTCCTATCCTCACCGCTGACAACCAGACGTTGGAACCGAAATGCGGGGTGGGCTCCCGCTCCGTCACCGGGCAGCACAGGGGGAATCCCACACGCAGTGATTCCCTCTGGGCACGCCGCAGCCCTAGCGCTTCATGATCCACCCGCTTCTTCTTCTCCTCACAATCCAAAGATAGCGCTCACGAGGCGCTACGGTCCTCTTGCAGTTCAAGGGGGACAGCTGGGTCCCGGCAGGCCAGCACACAGGGTCCTCCAACAGGGAGGCAGTCCCTTGTGGCGGTCTCCTCCTGGGGCCCAGCAGCAGCAATTCTCTCCCCAGCCAGATGAACCGCCCCCCAACCACATGGGGCTCTAATACTTATACCCCTCCAAGCCATTGAAGTCTTTGTGCTCAGGGGGCACTGATCCCTGTCTAAATCAGTTCTGGGAGTCTCCCTGCCAGTGGCACCTTCTTCCTGTGATAGTGGGGGTCTGGCTCCTCAATCACTCTGCAGGAGATGGGACAATTGCTTTATAGCAGCAACCAGTAGCGGCTCGTGGAGGGAGTGCTGAAGGGCAGTGGGGCGGGGAGGAGCAGGGTGGGGGTAGTAAACTATGGCAAGCGGCCGAACAGAGGTAAGTAAACAAATAAATAAATAAAACGAATAGTCGTTGCGCACGCTGCATCGCATTTGGCAATGCAGCGCGCGCAATGAAATTCGTTTTATTTATTTATTTGTTTACTTACCTCTGTTCGGCCGTATGCCGTAGTTTACTACCCCCCACCCTGCTCCTCCCCGTCCCGCCCCACCGCCCGCAGCACTCCCTCCATGAGCCGCTACTGCCAGCAACCCAGGCCTCTTCACCTCTAGGGGCTACTCCTCCCCCTACACTCCAGATGCAGGTCAGCCTGTTGCTGTCTCACCTCCTCCCCTGGGTCAAGACATTCCCCAGATCCTATCACTTTCAAATCCAGACAGTCAATCCACAACCAGGCAGAGACACACAGAAATGTTAGAGCACAAAAACCCAGCCACTTCTAAAAGAGTGGCTTCTAAACACACAATGCAAAACCCACCTTCATAAAAAGATATGTTATTACATTGTGAGTTCAGGCATACTAAACTTCACCTCTCCATCTTGAGCCTTTGGGAAGATAGGCTGGAAAACATATTACACAGCCCCTCCATTCTGTCCTATGGGCAAGATGGCCTTTCAACAGTGAAAAACGAAATGGAGATTATTTCACTGTCAGGACATGGTACACACCTTAGTACATGTCCTACCTTTCACATGCACTGCACCCAGCCCAGGGGGTACCTTGGACCTACCATAGGGGTGTCTGATGTGCATAGAAAGGGAAGGGTAAGGTCTGGCAAGTGGGTGCACTTATCAGAACAACATGGCAGTTTAACAAACTGCGCGCAGGCACTGCAATGGCAGGCCTGAGTTCCCTTTTTAAGGCTACTGGTGTGGGTGGCACAATTAGTGCTGCAGGCCCACTAGTAGCATTTGCATTACCAGCCCTGGCACACATAGTGCACTTTACTAGGGACTTTACTAGTAAGGCAAACATACCAGTCATGGACAACCAATTACCATTATACTTTATACAGGGAGCACTTGCACTTTGACACTAATCAGCAGTGGCAAAGGGCCCAAAGCATCTAAGTTGGCAACACCAGGTCAGAAAAAAGGTCTAGGGGGAAAGCAACAAGTTTAGGGAACTTTAGCCAAAAAGGGCCAAGTCCAACAGACAGAATGGGAGAAGAAAGAGAAAAATAAGGGAGAAAAACCATGGGGTGTTCTAAATGCAATTTGAATCATTATCAATGTTGGCATAAAGTTACGGTGCTTCATCTTACATAAAGTGCATTCTGCTATGTGTGTAAACATTTTATATGTAAACATATTCCTTGGTATACAGTACTAGGATTATAAAGTGCTAGGTGTAGTCTTAGATTAAAATACACAATCCTAATAGGACAATATCTCTCTTCCCCTTTGAGTAGGATTATAAAGTGTTTAGTGATAAATTAAGTTGAAGTACGTAATCCTAATAGTACAATATCTATCATCCCCTTTAAATATGAGGATATCCAACTCTCCACAGGCACCTTACAAAATATCTATATATATATATATATAAATTAAAATATATATAGATTGTGTATAGATTAAAATGCTACTGATCATGATATAAACATTTCAGTTTTTACATTCTTAATTCTATCTTTGAATATCTCCCACTTGTGCAAAGATTGCCTAAAGTGCATCTGGTAACCAGGTCTTAAGGTGCTAATGTGATGAATCGAAAATGTAGTACTGTTCCCATCAAGTTCTCATCATATTTCATAAATATTTCATAAATTTTAAAAATTTTAGAAAAAGCATCCTTCATGTCCTAGATCAATGAGATGTGTATACAGACCTCCTTTTTGTAAGCATATATGATGTTAAAATATACCCTTATTATTACCCAAACTGCAAAAAAAATATTTCAGATAAGTGCAGGAAAAAACCTAAAGTGCATACCATAGACTAATCTAAAATGTCAACGTATATATATGCAGTCCTTATCAATCCTCGCTGTGAGAAGGTTTTGGCCAAGAAAAGGGAATACTATATGTGAAGAGTATTTCTAAGAGGCTGTCTAAAAGTGCAATAATCATATGAATAGGGTGATGAGACACATTAGATATGGATGTACAATTCAGCATCCATATTAAGTCCATTGGGGATCTCTGTCCCCAGTAACAAGATCTTTCTTGATTCTTCACGACATAGCTCTAATTCTCGGTTCCCCCGCGAGGTTTCTCCTGTACATGTTTAATGCCTTAGTATTTCATGTTTTCTAAGTTATATATATATGCCTTTTAAATTAGTAAATCAAATAAACACAAAAAATATAATAAAATGTAACATATGTATACATTTATTATTAGTGGTTTGTTATAGATATGTATATATAAACATACATACACATATGTTTTTAAATGTGTATGTTTACATAATTACATCTTTTTTAATATTAAATGTTACATTTTTTTAATAAACATTATATTATCGTTATTTATTAAAATGTTTACGTTTTACTATTTTAAACTGTTTATTTATTGAGAAACAGTATTTTTGTCTTGTTTTAATGATATTAGTGTAAACTACATTTTTACTCGATATTTTTGGCAATACCTTTATAAGGAAAGGAAAATGATATTTCTGTCAACGATATTTTTGCCACAATATTTGTGTGTCTCGATATTTTTGTGGTCGATATTCTGTCACTGATCCCAATAATTTCAGTATCAACAGCTAGAAATCCTCCAACTGTATTAGTAGCTAGTTTATCAACTACAGTAGAAAGTTTTCTAATCTTGTGAGAATTTAGTACTACTCCTAGAGACAGTATTAAGGCTTCAAAAATGTCTCCCACTACTTCACTTGCACTCACACCTCTTTTCATTCTCCCATGCTACTCTTTGGTTGCATCTTCAAATTGTTCCACATGAAAAAGGTTTATAAAAATAATTCCTACACAACATGTTCCATTCAATCTTCTAGGTAACCTTTAAAAAGCATTCTTTCCACAAACATAATAAACTCCAGGGAACACAGGATCTACTCTGCTAAACATTGTCCCCAATTTTCAAAAACTCAAACGCATGTTCACATTCACTAGTACGTGCAAAATTTGTTTATGTAGAAGATCTCTTCATATATATATATATATATATATGTGACCAAGACCACGGACGTGGTCGAAACGCGTCATCCTTGTCTATAATTGTGTAAATAAATTACCTGCAACCTTGAACGTGTGGGCTCGAGTAGTCTTCTTTTCTGGATTTCTCGTCCTTTGGAAATATATATATATATATATATATATATATATATGTATATATATATATATATATATATATATATACATATATATATATATATATATCCACAATGCGTTCCCAAGTTCAATGCGCTCATGCAGCTGGTGCTCTGCGTGGGGGCTGGATCCTGTTTTTCCACACAATTAACGCGGCACTCCGGAGTCAAGTTTTAAGATGAGTTTATTTTGCACAACTCAACCAACGCGTTTCAGCCCTCTCGCGGCTTTGCTCACGGTTAGTGAGTCCTTTCTTTGTTGCACTCTTTATACCCAGTTAGCCTTAATGTGGCATTGTGGGACTTGTAGTGCCTTCATTAAATGTTATATTACATTATTTACAAAAAAAGAAGAATTATTACTGTTTTCATTGTTAACAATGGAGGATATTTCGTGTCATGATGTAGTATCAATCGACATTTTTATACATGAATTTAAATTATAATGTACATTATTAATTTGTATGTTTACATGGCACCACCAATTCTGTAATGTAGTTTAGTACTCAACATTTCCTTAGAGGGCACATAGTTTTCTATCATTGTAAGCAAGCATATATGCAGTCTCTCTTAACTGGATATAGTATCCTATTTCATATTAGACAACAGTTTAGTATTGTTGATTTGAAATTCCTACTCAGTGTCCCCTGTCTGTTAAAGATCTACTCCAGGTGTATAAAGAGTTCCTCGTCATTATTCATCCCCCTCGGGGCCTTCGTCTTTAATCTGATGATATAGCGCGATTCTATCTGACGTAGTTTTTTTATTCCAAGCATGACTTCCGTACCTGCTTTTGATTCTATTTCCCCCACGTTCATCAAGTGTGATTGCTTTGATGCCATAATAGCACATTGCTCTCCAATCTCCCTTTTGACATAGTGTCATATGTTTAGCAATTGCATATGAAAGGTCTTTATTTTTTACTGCTTGTATGTGCTCCAAAATGCGTTTTCTCAAGGTGCAGATTGTGCTGCCGATATATTTTGAACCACAGTTACATTCAATGATGTAGTTCACATATTGTGTAGTACAAGTGATTTTTTGATTTAGATTGATTGTGTTCCCATTGGGTTCCATGATTGCTTTCATGTTTTTTCTAATTTTGCACGCTTTATATGAATTACATTTCGTGAATCCATTCTGTTGTTCCACTAGCCAATTTGGTTCTTGTCGCTGTTTAAAATGGCTTTTCACTAGCATGTCCTTTAAGGATTTTGTTTTTCTATATGTTACCGTTGGTCTTGATCCAATGAGATGTCCTATGTCAGGATCTTTTGCAATCAAATGCCAATACTTTTTGATCTTGCTCATGATCTTTCCACTTTCTTTACTGTATGTGGTTATAAATCTTGGCGCTTGTTGTTCCTCAGTGCATTCAGATTTTTTCTTTGGTATTAATGTTTCCTCTCTCGTTTTTTGATCTATTCTCCTTTTACTTTTATTTAATGTGGATTCTCTGTATCCTCTTAGTCTCAGTCTTTCCATGGTTTCATTGATCTTTACTTCAGCATCTTCTGGTTTAGAGCAATTTCGTTTCATCCGCATGAATTCTCCATACGGAATGCTGTCAATTAACGGTTTTGGATGGGAACTGGTCCCATGTAAAATGCTGTTGGTGGCTGTCTCTTTTCTGTAGAGTGTAGAGTGTATCTGGTCATCTTTGATATATATCAAGGTGTCAAGGTAAGCAATCTTGGTTTTACTTGTGTTGCATGTAAAAGATAGACCGATCTGGTTTGAATTCAATTTTCGAAAGTATTCTTGAAATTCTTGTTCCGTTCCATTCCATATTAGAAATAAGTCGTCTATAAAATGGACCCATAAGATAATCTTATCTAGGTCGTTTTGATTCTCCACATCCCAGGCCACCATTTTCTCCCACCACCCCATTGTGATATTGGCGTAATTCGGAGAAAAGGAAATGCCCATGGCAGTCCCACATTGCTGTTTAAAAAGTTCTTTGTTGAAGTAAAAGATATTATTAGTGAGACACAGTTCAATCATGATGAGTAACATTTGTGTATGTTTCATCTCTGATATTTTTCTTTGTTTCAAAAAATAGCTGCATGCATTGAGACCCACTTCATGTCTTATCGACGTGTATAATGATACCACGTCTATTGTTATCAAGAGGAAATGACTGTGCCAGGAGATGCCCGTTAGTATCCTCAAGAAGTCACCCGTGTCTCTGATGTAAGAGCTCATACTCTGCGCTATTGGGGCAAGAAATCGGTCTACATATTCTGAAAGATTTTCATACAACGAGTCGCACGAGGAGACAATTGGTCTTCCGGGTGGGTGGTGGAGCGTCTATGTATCTTTGGCAGGAAATATATTTTTGGAATTACCAGGAAGTCTTTCGTTAGGAATTTCAACTCATCATTGTCGATCAAATTTTCATTCTGCCATTTTTTTAGAGTTTCATTCAAGTCCATTGTGATCTTATTAATTGGATTATTTGACATCTTACAATAATTTGTTGTGTCCTCTAGTTTTTTGTAAATAATGTAATATAACATTTAATGAAGGCACTACAAATCCCACAATGCCACATTAAGGCTAACTGGGTATAAAGAGTGCAACAAAGAAAGGACTCACTAACCATGAGCAAAGCCGCGAGAGGGCTGAAACGCGTTGGTTGAGTTGTGCAAAATAAACTCATCTTAAAACTTGACTCCGGAGTGCCACGTTAATTGTGTGGAAATATATATATATATATACAACTTCCCTCTATGTTGCCAGTCTAAAGCTAAAGCAGCCATGTTCCCTAATATTCTATGCTCTTCTCTCTGGGGTGCCTAAGATGATTTCTTTGTATGATTTGCAACTTTAGTCGTTGTAAGTATAAGTGACATTATTTCTATGTGCATAAGCCATGTCTGATGACAGAGTGGGTCTAAAGAAAGATCCCATTGTCTCAGCTGATATAGCTTCAAGATGTGGATTGAAGCGTTTTAACATAGGTATCTCTGAAAAAATCAAGTCATAGTTCAAGTAATAGTATTGAAAATGATCAGTTCCAGAAAATAAACTTGTTAGTAAGCCACAAGAAACTCCATATGTCAAAGGAGTATGGTGATAGTGTACCCCCTCAGCAACTTTGTCAGGTAATTGCATGCATACATAGCAATTTCGTGCATCCATAATGTCAATGTATTCGTACAATAATCTAGTATGTACATTTAGTGAATAATGTCCTTTTGAGGCATCTAAGTGTAAAGTATTGTCATCTAATTTAGTAAAGCTAGAACTAGTAGATATAGAAGCTTTGAAAGGACGGGTAAAATATGAGTTCTCTACAGGTATGTAATGAGGCAAATTCAGGATAATAAGAAAAGCAATCAGTATTATTGAAACAACAGCTAATCCTCGTACATATATGTGTTTACGTCTAAGAGAGGTTGCAAGAGTAGGCTCCATGAGTTCTCAAAAGCAGACCATTTAGCTTTGGAAGATTAGCAGCAGCTGGTTTGTATCAGTTCAACAAGTTTGGCACAGATAGTAAGGCACAGTTGAAGTGTTCCTTCTCAGGCTGGAAAGCTGTGCAAATGAGCTTCGATGCTGAGTATATTCAGGAGAAATGGAGTCAGTCCATTTAGTGGCACTGCAAGTTCGAACTTCAACTCCACCACAAAATTTGATTCAGGGAGGTTCAGATGTACTTGAATTGTTATAGCAAAAGGTATGAAATTCTCTTTCCCAGTCATTGGCTGCCAGGTAAGTCCATTGAGGTGATGAATACTTTTGGTTGGGTACTCTCACTCTTTTTGATCTCCTCACAGTTGGACCTTCTTCATCACTGTCACTCTGGTTGGACTGGCCAGAATCCTCAGGAATGGTATGTAGTACTCGCCCTTCAGTGAGGCAGCGCCTTAGTATTTCACTTCTTCTTGGCCAACAGTCTCTGGGTACGACTTGGGTTCCTGCTGCACTGAGCCCTTCGCTAGGGTTTGTATCTCTTGTAGACAACTCTACTGGCTGTGACCCTTTGGTACCGACAATATTTGGCTCTCTCAGACCCCTCTCAGGCCAAATGAGTGCTGTCCCAGCTGCTTGCTGATACCCAAAAGCTTGACTAACCTGCTCCCTCCATCTCACTATAACCATGGGCACATCAGGAACAGGTACTGCTATATCATCAAGTAGACATGGGACTCTGAGAGTGTGCATGGCGTGTACCCAGTTCGGGAGACCTCCACACTTCACAGCAGTAGTGGTGACCAGGACATCCTGGTAACGTCCTCGCCAATGGGGTTCCAAGCATGACTTCCGTACCTGCTTCTTCACCATTACCAATCACTGGGACTGCTCCTGTTGAGTTGCAACCATAGCCCTTCCAACCTGGTGAGACACAGAATGTGCAATAAACACAAAAAGAGGGGAGACCCAGTTATTTGTGACAGCGTCTGTCTTGCCTGTATCTGAGACAAGTGAGCGCAATGCACCCAGGAAAATCGGTGCTTGCTTCACAATTTCTCAGACAGTAAACTGTCTCTGAGATGGTGTGAAAATTAATCAATATATATATATAGGGTCCTCACCCACAGGTACCGCCTGTGGCATGATTCATCATTGGACCCTCACCCAGACACTGAATGTGAATGGGTAGGCTTGACAATTTGTAAGTGGAGCTCTTTGAGTGGTAGCAGTGAGTGAAGACATGATTGAGTGAGTGTGTTAAAATAGCCTTTAAATCCTTTGTAACAAATGTATTATTCTGGGATCTAGGGCTAGGTTAAAATAGATCAGTGTTATGCTTTTAGAAATTAATGTTCCCAGACATCCGATAGGTCGACATGTTTCAGCCTTTATATAGCCCGTGAAGGGTCAGTACGCTTTCCTCAGGACCTCGTTTTTACCCAGCTTTTTGCGATTACTAATTTTCTGTGCAATTAAATAGTAAAAAACATGCAAGTAACCATACAGACCATATTTATAAGACCTTTTCCTTGTATGGTTGTAAATGACTTGTTTTTTCAACACACATCATAGGGGTACCAGGGGAGGACGGACTCTGTAGTCACACATTCATCAACAGTATGCTTCCACTCGAGCTCGTAGCGTTTCCCTTTGTCCCTACATGTTAAAAAAACAAGTCATTTACAACCCTGTGGACGTGTGTTTTGGTTCCGGTGATCAGGCGACCACCCACATTCTTCAGGGCACACAGTGATGTATTATGAATAGGTAGCCATTAAAAACATAGATAGGAGGGAGAAAAACAAAGAGGCCATAACAAAGTTCAATCTGAAAGGAAAACCCAGGATAAAAAATAGGCAAAAGCCTCAAAGCACAAACCACATATCACTCAACCAAGCATGCAAGCATCTACAAATCAATAAATATATCCCCCAGTGTATCACACCATTATTTTTGTGCAGGCATAACATACTTGATAGTGGGAGGTGGTTACTATTCAGAAAGTTACCTTATAACCCATTGTGAGAAGTTGCCCTGGCATATGCTGTCCACTAATTATAGTGGGCACCTTGCACCAGTCCAAACAACCCCTTATTGGAGATAGGTTAAAGACAACCTTATTGAAAGCTATCCTAGTGGTAGCTATGGAGAGCAGCCTTCAGGCTAAGTCTTGAAGGAATGTAAAGCAGCTTGTTTTACCAGTCTATAATCTCTTGAGTGACCAAATGAAAGAGCACCACACCAGGTATATATTCAAAATATATGTATTTATTGCTAAACACACCCCTCTAGTCTCTTTATGAGGCTAGAGTTCGAAGTACACAAGTTATAAGTTATTTAAACACAGTAATAGCACAAATACACGTTTGGGCCCTAGGGGCGTACCAAACCATATACCAATAAAGTGGTATAAGAACCACGACTGAACTAGACACTAGGCCTAGTGCCTCTAGAAGTGCTTGGACCACAAGGAACCACCCAAGGTAGTGACACAGGGGACCCACGGGGGACGCGTGCAGTGTAAATACACAACCGCGAAACGCCATTAACTTCTATGGAGACAGTCGCGATCAGGAAATTAAAGAAAAGGGACACTTAAAGGAGGACTTGGAGCAAACCCTTTGAGAACTAGGTTGTTCTAGAGTCTCTACCCACGGGAGCACCGGAGTACTCTTGTTACCTCACCCAGGGAAGCCGGGTGCATAGGTGCCTTTCGGGGTCGGGTTTCGTCGTCGATTTGAATGGCGATCTGCTGCAAAGTGCTGCTGGCGACCAAGTGGAAAGTGTCCGGGTGGATCCAAGAGTGGATCGGAGATCTGAAGAACCTCAAAGCAGAGGGGACAGAGTCTGGGTCACTAGCCAGTGACCAGGAAGGCGATGAGCGGATGCCCACCGATGTCGCGTGCTTCAGGTAGGTTGATGGTCGTCTTGACTCTTCAGCCACGAGGTCCAGGAGGCAATGTCGGCAACCAGGAGCAGGATTCGGGCTGGTACACGATGTCTGTCGAGTGCTGAGGTGTCGGCGACCGGATTGGACCCAACAAGCCTTGGCAACGGCAAGTCTCGATGAAAGTGAAAAATGACGATGGTGCAGACCAGCAAGGTCTGAGGAACTCACCCAGCAAAGGTAAGTGAGGGCGAGCCTGGAGCAACCAGGGAGCCCAAGAAGAAAAGGATTGGCCTTCATGAAGGGCTACTAGCCAACGGGCTAGCGACCGCGAAGGAGCCTCGAGACATCACACGTGGAGCTGGCTCACAGGACATTCGTGGAGTGCAGGCCAGTGATCTTCGGTGCAGTTGGTGCTGGAGGCTAGGGCTACTCGGAGCCCAAAGCACGACTTTGTGAGAGACCCAGAAGAGGATGCACTAGCAAATGCGTGCAGTGTCCAGGGGTCACGGTTCCACGTTACCCACGACAGCTACGGGCCTCAGCTTTGCTGGGGACTCAGGGCAGCCTCGGGGAAGTCTGGAAATCTACCTCTGGTGATGCAAAGACTTCGGCGTCCGACGGGAGCTTAAGCGATGCAGACCAGACAATTGCTTCTTTGGTGCCTGCCAAGCAGGGGAGTCACTCCTTGACCCCAAGGGAGATTCTTCTGTCCTCTAGTCTTGAGTAGAGCGTCGAAGGTCCAGGATTCAGTGTCAGAGTTTCGTCCAGGGATAATCTAAAGTCCTAAGGACTGGGTTCCTATACTTATACCAAGTTTAGGGGTGGGACTACTCTGTGGCCCCACCTATGGGTGGGTCAGGGCAGAGGGGTGGCTACACCCCTTTCCCTTTGTCCAGTTCAGTGCCAAAGCAGGGGCTGCAAGCCCCTGATCCGGTTTGAACTGGGGTATGCACTGAGGACACCAAGTGTGCCCCCAGTGCAGGACTTCAAAGCACCCGAAAGTGCTCCCGCCCAGCCCCAATACACATTATCCTGTCTGGGGAGGTGGTCACACCTCCCTGGGACAGGAAACCTATTGTCCAGGCCTCCCCTGCCGGAGTTTCGTCCAGCAGCAGGAGGCCAGACTCGTGTCTGTGGCAGCAGCATCCATTTTGTGATGCCAGGGCTTTAGAAAGAAGTTACCGGCCAGGCCAGGGTTAACATGTCTCTCCCTCTAGAAGGGTGGAATGCTACCCCCACCACCAGAATTGGCGGGGGTAGTATTCCAAGATGTTTGACACCAAACACGACATGTTTAGGGGCAGCCATTCCAAAGTTAGCATTTAACGCGAGGTTATAATGCGCTTAAGAGTATATGGTCAGGCTGCACTACAAACAGCATCAGAGAAGGGTCTCCGAACGCTGCAGAGGGGCCCTGCTCATGCAGGGGCACCCTCTCACATAGGAACCACGCACTCTGCCTTCAGGATTGATAAGGCCTGCCATAGGAGTGACTTATAGGTTTATATGTGTGTATGTATTTAGTGATATAGGTAACCTATATCACAGTAAGGGGTGCATGCACCACCTTACCCAGGCTGCAGTAGCAGACCTGTGGTGTCAGTTTGGATGGCCTTCCAGGGGTGGCATAATACATGCTGCAGCCCCTGGTAGGCCTCTGAGGTACCTATGCCCTTGGTACATAGTATACCATATACTAGGGACTTATAAGGGCACTCCAGATTCCAATCAGAGATGTGCCTAAGGCACATGGAAACCATTTTAGAGAGGAAGCAGCTAGGCTGGGGTTCTGATTAGCAGGGCCCCAGCCAGACTAAGGTCGAAAAACAGTGAAGCATCAGCAAAAAGTGGGGGTACCCATGTGAAGCAGATCCTACTCACCTACACAACCCCCCAAACGTAGGGACATTAAACTAACCTTGCCCAGTTAAGTCTTCATGTTCTAAGTGGAAGTACCTAGAGAGTCCATCTGCATTGGCATGGTTACTCCCAGGTCTATGTTCCACTGTGAAGTCCATCCCCAGTAGGGAAATGGACCACCTAAGCAGTTTGGGGTTTTCACCCTTCATTTGTTTTAGCCATAAGAGGGGCTTATGGTCTGTTTGAACAAGGAAGTGAGTACCAAACAAGTATGGCCTCAACTTCTTCAGAGCCCAGACCACAGCAAAGGCCTCCCTCTCAATGGCTGACCAACGTTTCTCTCTAGGGGTCAGCCTTCTGCTAATGAAAGCTACTGGCTGATCCTGACCTTCTTCATTCAATTGTGACAGTACAGCCCCTACCTCCAATTCAGATGCATCAGTTTGAACAATGAACTTCTTGGAGTAATCAGGGCTCTGTAGAATGGGAGCAGTGCACATGGCCTGCTTCAGGTCATCAAATGCCTTTTGACAGCTAACTGTCCACTGAACCTTTTGGGCATTTTCTTAGAAGTTAAGTCATTCAGGGGTGTCACTATTGATCCATACCCCTTGACAAATCTCCTATAGTACCCAGTCAGGCCTAAGAAGGCTCTCACCTGAGTGTGGGTAGTGGGAGCAGACCAGTCCATGATGGTCTGGATCTTGCTCTGCAATGGTTGAACCTGGCCTCCACCCACAAGGTGGCCCAGGTACACAACCTGACTCTGCTCTATCTGGCACTTAGTGGCCTTGATAGTCAGGCCTGCCTTTTGCAGGGCCTGTAAAACATTCCTGAGGTGGACCAGGTGATCCTCCCAGGTGGAGCTAAAGACAGCAATATCATCTAGATATGCTGCACTATAGGCTTCCAGACCTGTGAGAACTGCATTCACCAACCTCTGGAAAGTGGCAGGTGCATTCTTCAGACCAAAGGGCATCACCACAAATTGATAATGCCCACTAGGGGTTGAGAATGCTGTTTTGGGCTTTGCAGTATCAGCTAGTCTGATCTGCCAGTAGCCAGCTGTCAAGTCAAATGTGCTGAGATATTTGGCTGAGGCCAAAGTATCTATTAGCTCATCTGCCCTTGGTATTGGATGGGCATCAGTCCTAGTGACTGCATTGAGACCCCTGTAGTCCACACAAAACCTCATCTCTCTTTTTCCACCACTGGTGTGAGGTTTTGGCACAAGGACCACTGGACTAGCCCAAGGGCTATCTGAGGGTTCAATAACTCCCAACTCCAACATTTTCTGGACTTCAGTCCTGATACAGTCCCTGACATGGTCAGGTTGCCTATAAATCTTATTTTTAATAGGGTGACTGTCCCCAGTGTCCACTTCATGAGTGCACCAGGTGGTCTGACTGGGTGGCAGTGAAAACATGTGTCTAAACTGATTGAGCACCTGTCTACAATCAGTTTGTTGCTGGGTAGTGAGGCTGCCTGCCAAGGCTACACCATCTACTGACCCATCGTCAGGATTCTGTGAGAGCAGGTCAGGGAGTGGGTCACTCTCTTCCTCCTGCCCTTCATCAGTAGCCATGAGCAAGCCCATGTCTGCCCTGTCCACATATGGTTTTAACCTGTTGACTTGGAGAACCCTGTGGGGACTCCTGGGTGTTCCTAGGTCTACTAAGTAGGTAACCTCACCCTTCTGCTCAACAATAGTGTGGGGTCCACTCCATTTGTCTTGGAGAGCTGCTGGGGCCACTGGCTCCAACACCCACACCTTCTGTCCTGGCTGGTAAACAGTCAGAACAGCCTTTTGGTCATGCCAGGCCTTTGAAGTTCCTGGCTAGCCTCAAGGTTGTTAGTTGCCTTTTTCATATACTCAGCCATCCGGGAGCGGAGACCAAGTACATAGTCCACTATGTCTTGCTTTGGGGGCTTGAGAGGTAACTCCCATCCTTCCTTCACCAAGCACAGTGGACCCCTGACAGGGTGGCCAAACAAAAGTTCAAAAGGGCTGTAACCAACCCCCTTCTGTGGCACCTCCCTATATGCAAATAAAAGGCAGGGCAAGAGTATGTCCCATCTTCGCTTAAGCTTTTCTGGGAGCCCTTTAATCATGCCCTTCAAGGTTTTGTTGAATCTCTCAACTAAACCATTGCATTGTGGGTGATAGGGTGTGGTGAACTTGTAAGTCACTCCACACTCCTTCCACATTGCTTTTAAGTACCCAGACATAAAGTTTGCACCCCTGTCTGATACTACCTCCTTAGGAAATCCCACTCTTGAGAAAATTCCCAGGAGGGCCCTTGCCACCACAGGTGCTGTAGTGGTCCTAAGGGGAATAGCCTCTGGGTACCTGGTGGCATGATCCACTACCACCAGGATAAACCTGTGCCCAGATGCTGTTTGGGGATCCATGGGACCAACAATGTCAATCCCCACCCTTTTAAAGGGCACCCCCACCACAGGTAGTGGTATCAGGGGGGCCTTTGTAGTGCCACCTGCCTTTCCACTGGCCTGGCAGGTTACACAGGAGCGACAAAACTCCTTGGTGTCTTCAGACATGTGGGGCCAGTGAAAGTGAGGGACAATTCTGTCCTAAGTCTTGTTCTGGCCCAGGTGACCTGCCAAGGGAATATCATGGGCTAGGGTCAATAGGAAGCCCCTGAACTTTAGAGGTATAACCAACCTCCTGGTGGCACCAGGCTTGGGGTCTCTACACTCTGAGTACAGGAGTCCATCATCCCAATACACTGTATGGGGACCACTAGCTTTCCCAGCAGCCTCAGCAGCAGCTTGCTGTCTGAGGGGTTCAAGAGAGGGGCAGCTCTGCTGCTCCTGGCTCAGATCTGCCCTGGAAGGTCCCCCTGTCCCCAAGAACTCAACCTGGTCAGGTTCAAGCTCCTCTGGGACAGTTCCTTCCTCAGGACTGAGATCATCCCCCTCAAGGGACTGATCTTCCTACTGAGCCAAGGGGGAAGGCACTGCCTTTACCCTACTACTCCTCCTCTTGGAAGGCACTTGGTCCATTATTCCAGAATCCAAGGCCTGTTCAGTGCTAGACATTTTGGCTTGTGACCTGGTCACAGCAAACACATCTGCAGGGATCCCCAGCATTTCTGCATGGGTCCTGAGCTCCACTTCTGCCCAAGCTGAAGTTTCTAAGTCATTGCCAAGCAAGCATTCGACTGGTAGGTTTGCACTCACCACAACCTTCTTAAGGCCAGTTACCCCTCCCCAGGAGAAGTTAACAACGGCCAGAGTATGGTCTGTTCTGACGTTGCTAGCATTGGTCACTTGGTACATCTCACCAAGTATAACTTGCCCAGGATTCACAAGGTCTTGTGTCACCATGGTGACACTTGCCCCTGTGTCCCTAAATGCCAAAGCCTCTCGTCCATTGATCAAAGGCTGTTGTCTGTACTTGCCCAGATTACTGGGACTCACAGAGGAGGTCACATCCATGCCTCCATCACAGACTAACACAGCCTGAGTGAGTTCTCTGACTAGGTCAGAGCCCAACTCAGTACCCAGGGTGAACCCTACTAAACCCTTGGCTGGAGCACTCCCACCAACTATAACTGTACTAGGGGAACAGGTGCCTTAGGGGCATTGGTGGGGGCTGGACTTGAGTCTTTGGACTTGGTGCAATCACTGGTCCAGTGGGTCTTTTGCTTACAGACCTTGCACCATGGTTTTCTTTGGCCTTTCCCTTTTTGTAGACTGTGAATCCCCACCTGAAGAAGATTTTTGGGGGCCTTGTGAAGACTTTTGATCTTTACCCTTCTCCCCACCCTTTTCAGAGTTCTTAGAATCTTGCTTCTTAGGGTCACCACCTTGGTTCTGTACCTTCTGCCTCACCCTGGTTCTGACCCATTTGTCTGCCTTCTTTCCCAATTCTTGGGGAGAGGTCAGATCAGAGTTCACCAGGTACTGATGTAACAGCTGATTTTGACAGTTATTAAGAATCTGCTCCCTCATTATCAGATTGTACAATCCTGTGAAGTCACACACCTTACTGCCCATCAACCAGCCTTCCAGAGCCTTAGCAGAACAATCCACATAGTCTACCCAGTCTTGAGTCTGTGCTCTTTGGGTATCTCTGAACTTCAACCTGTATTGTTCAGTTGTTAGGCCAAACCCATCAATAAGAGCACTCTTCAAGATCTTGTAATTATCAGCATCCTCCTCTCTTACAGTGAGGAGCTTGTCTCTACCTTTGTCTGCAAAGGAGAGCCACAAGATTGCTGCCCACTGCTCCTGAGGGACCTTCTGTACTTTACAGGCCCTCTCTAGAGCAGTTATCCATTTGTGGATGTCATCCCCACTCTGGTAGGGAGGGACAATCTTGCTCAGGTTCCTATGGTCATAGGACCTTTCCCTATCTCTAGGGACATGGCTGCCACCATGGGACTCTAGTCCCAACTTTCTTCTCTCTTTGTAGAGATCTAGGGACTCCCTGTCTATAGCCAGTTGCTGTTTTCTGAGTTCAAGTTGAGCTTCCTCATATTGAACCAGCCTCTTTCTTCTCTCATGAGAGGATTCCCTCCTATGAGAGGAGACAGGAGGTCCCTATGGAGGTGCCAGAGTGGTTAGACTCCTGAGAAGGAGACCTAGACCTTCTGGGCACACTCATAATCCTTCCTGGGGGGACAATGTGGGGATCATTCTGATCTTCCTCTTCATCTTCCACAGGAGGGATTGGGTTATCCAGGTCAGGGTCATTGTCACCCTCCTGGTCAGTTCCAGAGGGGGGGCTGGGGGTACTGCTACCTCTGGCCCCATCCTCATCTTCTGCCCCACCCTCTGCTCCTACCCCTTCAGTCCCTAAGGGCCTGCTCAGATCATAAGCCTCCAACATCTCTCTAAGATGTTGGGTGGTGGGACTTTGTCCTGTCTTGAATTTCCTCAAGTTACATAATGCTCTCAATTCCAAGAATGGGAGTGTATCATACTTGGAGGGGAGAAGCCCATGGGCTTCTGGCAAGGACTCACGGGGTCCTGGCTTTGAAGACATCACTAGTGAGGTGTGGTGTATGCACTACCTACTCTAGTGTGGCCTACTAAACTCTCTTGAGTTGTAGAAAGGGTGTGCTATCCCTTAACACACAACTCTAAGTTCAGTAGAACTTACTGTATTCTAAGCTTAAATTATATGTACCTTAGGTACCTTTAGTGGTTTTCAGTTGATCAATTCAATTGAGATTATCTGGTAAAACAATAGCAAGCTGGAATCCCACACGCTGCACACCAATGTGAGAAGTTGGCCTGGCATATGCTGTCCACTAATTATAGTGGGCACCTTGCACCAGTCCAAACAACCCCTTATTGGAGATAGGTTAAAGACAACCTTATTGAAAGCTATCCTAGTGGTAGCTATGGAGAGCAGCCTTCAGGCTAAGTCTTGAAGGAATGTAAAGCAGCTTGTTTTACCAGTCTATAATCTCTTGAGTGACCAAATGAAAGAGCACCACACCAGGTATATATTCAAAATATATGTATTTATTGCTAAACACACCCCTCTAGTCTCTTTATGAGGCTAGAGTTCGAAGTACACAAGTTATAAGTTATTTAAACACAGTAATAGCACAAATACACGTTTGGGCCCTAGGGGCGTACCAAACCATATACCAATAAAGTGGTATAAGAACCACGACTGAACTAGACACTAGGCCTAGAGCCTCTAGAAGTGCTTGGACCACAAGGAACCACCCAAGGTAGTGACACAGGGGACCCACAGGGGACGAGTGCAGTGTAAATACACAACCGCGAAACGCCATTAACTTCTATGGAGACAGTCGCGATCAGGAAATTAAAGAAAAGGGACACTTAAAGGAGGACTTGGAGCAAACCCTTTGAGAACTAGGTCGTTCTAGAGTCTCTACCCACGGGAGCACCGGAGTACTCTTGTTACCTCACCCAGGAAGCCGGGTGCATAGGTGCCTTTCGGGGTCGGGTTTCGTCAGTCGATTTGAATGGCGATCTGCTGCAAAGTGCTGCTGGCGACCAAGTGGAAAGTGTCCGGGTGGATCCAAGAGTGGATCGGAGATCTGAAGAACCTGAAAGCAGAGGGGACAGAGTCTGGGTCACTAGCCAGTGACCAGGAAGGCGATGAGCGGATGCCCACCGATGTCACGTGCTTCAGGTAGGTTGATGGTCGTCTTGACTCTTCAGCCACGAGGTCCAGGAGGCGTTCTTGGCAACCAGGAGCAGGATTCGGGCTGGTACACAATGTCTGTCGAGTGCTGAGGTATCGGCGGCCGGATTGGACCCAACAAGCCTTGGCAACGGCAAGACTCGATGAAAGTGAAAAATGACGATGGTGCAGACCAGCAAGGTCTGAGGAACTCACCCAGCAAAGGTAAGTGAGGGAGAGCCTGGAGCAACCAGGGAGCCCAAGAAGAAAAGGATTGGCCTTCGTGAAGGGCTACTAGCCAACGGGCTAGCGACCGCGAAGGAGCCTCGAGATGTCACACGTGGAGCTGGCTCACAGGACACTCGTGGAGTGGAGGCCAGTGATCTTCGGTGCAGTTGGTGCTGGAGGCTAGGGCTACTCGGAGCCTAAAGCACGACTTCGTGGGAGACCCAGAAGAGGATGCACTAGCAAATGCGTGCGGTGTCCAGCTTTGCTGGGGACTCAGGGCAGCCTCGGGGAAGTCTGGAAATCTACCTCTGGTGATGCAAAGACTTCGGCGTCCGACGGGAGCTTAAGCGATGCAGACCGGACAATTGCTTCTTTGGTGCCTGCCAAGCAGGGGAGTCACTCCTTGACCCCAAGGGAGATTCTTCTGTCCTCTAGTCTTGAGTAGAGCGTCGAAGGTCCAGGATTCAGTGTCAGAGTTTCGTCCAGGGATAATCTAAAGTCCTAAGGACTGGGTTCCTATACTTATACCAAGTTTAGGGGTTGGACTACTCTGTGGCCCCACCTATGGGTGGGTCAGGGCAGAGGGGTGGCTACACCCCTTTCCCTTTGTCCAGTTCGCGCCAAAGCAGGGGCTGCAAGCCCCTGATCCGGTTTGAACTGGGGTATGCACAGGGACACCAAGTGTGCCCCCAGTGCAGGACTTCAAAGCACCCGAAAGTGCTCCCGCCCAGCCCCAATACACATTATCCTGTCTGGGGAGGTGGTCACACCTCCCTGGGACAGGAAACCTATGTCCAGGCCTCCCCTGCCGGAGTTTCATCCAGCAGCAGGAGGCTAGACTTGTGTCTGTGGCAGCAGCATCCATTTTGTGATGCCAGGGCTTTAGAAAGAAGTTACCGGCCAGGCCAGGGTTAACATGTCTCTCCCTCTAGAAGGGTGGAATGCTACCCCCGCCGCCAGAATTGGCGGGGGGGTAGTATTCCAAGATGTTTGACACCAAACACGACATGTTTAGGGGCAGCCATTCCAAAGTTAGCATTTAACGCGAGGTTATAATGCGCTTAAGAGTATATGGTCAGGCTGCACTACAAACAGCATCAGAGAAGGGTCTCCGAACGCTGCAGAGGGGCCCTGCTCATGCAGGGCACCCTCTCACATAGGAACCACGCACTCTGCCTTCAGGATTGATAAGGCCTGCCATAGGAGTGACATAGGTTTATATGTGTGTATGTATTTAGTGATATAGGTAACCTATATCACAGTAAGGGATGCATGCACCACCTTCCCCAGGCTGCAGTAGCAGACCTGTGGTGTCAGTTTGGATGGCCTTCCAGGGGTGGCATAATACATGCTGCAGCCCCTGGTAGGCCTCTGAGGTACCTATGCCCTTGGTACATAGTATACCATATACTAGGGACTTATAAGGGCACTCCAGATTCCAATCAGAGATGTGCCTAAGGCACATGGAAACCATTTTAGAGAGGAAGCAGCTAGGCTGGGGTTCTGATTAGCAGGGCCCCAGCCAGACTAAGGTCGAAAAACAGTGAAGCATCAGCAAAAAGTGGGGGTACCCATGTGAAGCAGCTCCTACTCTCCTACACCCATTCACTGTCATTTCTAAATATTACCTTATAGACCTTATAGACTTTAATTATTTGGCCCCTTTACCCTGGGCAGGTAAAGGGGCCATGCAGATTGGCCACCCATATGGTGTATTAAACAGAAATGTAAATACGAACAATAAACCTTGGCTTTAGGAAAACACTGGCTCGCTGTCATCAAAGAGAGGAGCTTGCCTCTGACAGAGATTCAAAATCAGCTCACACCTAAAGCTTGAGGTGGACGTGCTAAGCTGGAATATTTAGAAGCAAAATGGTAAAACTTGTGGGAGTCTAAACACAGAGCGGAAGAACGGGTCACATATAGCAGGAAGAACTGAATCACCTGCTCACTTTTGTTGTTACATATAAAGATTCTGTGAAATAATTAGAATGTTAGTGAGGATGAGTCCCCACAGTGCCTCGAGAACTGCAGGGTCTAAATTAAAGGAGGCTGAAGATAGCATCTAAAAAATATAATGCAAGAAGAAAATACTAAATTTAAAGGGGAAAGGAAACTAGGCATCAGGGGGAAAATAACATGCCTGCCGGGGAGCTGTGTACCGCAAGTACCCCCAGACTGATATATTTTCCATGCCTTACTTTTTTCAAAGGTCAGGTCTTCGTAGCTCGGCGTCTACAAGGGGCCGGACTGGCGTTTGCTCTTGCTGAATGCAAAAGAGCAAGTATCAGCCAATAACCTACTCCAAGTTTATAAAAGGGGCTGAAGGAACAGGCTCTGCCTGTACACGGGAGAGGTACTGAGTGAAAGGCTCATGTGTTAACCTAAGTAGTTATTGCAAAAGGTGTCACCATCTTGGATGTGCATTCCAAGCACAGTATTTTGAGATCTCGTCTGCACAATGATTGCCAACTGTGACATAGTCGGTGCCTTGCCTATGAGCAACACATTTCACCACTAGAATTTGGGCGAGCATTTGTAGAAACTGCAATAGGTTCCTTATGCTTTCTCCATTTCGTATGCTTTTACACTGCTCAAGACTCACACATGTAGATGCAACCACTTTCAAACATCCAGGCAATGTAGTGGCAACAGGGTCAAGTGTAGCCAAAAAGTAGAATACAGGTCTGCGTGCACTTCCATGCAATTGTGTCAACACTGAAAGAGCGCAGCCCTATCTTTTACTGCAAACAGCACAAAGCAATTGTTGTAATCAGGCATTCCAAGAGCTGCAACACAACAGAGGCATTCTGAAGCTCAGGGAAGGCACTCATGCAACTGTCATCCAATGGTACCGGATCAGGCACACCTTTGTGTGTCAACCTCTGAAGAGATTTAGCTATCAGGGAAAAGTTGGGGATCCACTGTTGACAACATCCTGCCATTCCCAGGAACATCCGTACTTTTTTCTGCATAGTATGTGGACTCATATTCAGAATCGCAGACATTCTTTCTTAGGATACTTTACTTGCTCCTTTCTCAATGTGGTGTCCGAGATATAGGACTTCTCTTTGGCAAAACTGCAATTTAGTCAGGGACAATTTATGTCCATTCTCAGCTAAGTGGTTTAAGAGAGTAAGGGTATCAGTCTTGCAAGCTTCTTGGGTATTTCAAGCCACCAATAAGTTGTCAATATACTGTACTAAAACTGAATGGTGAGACATCACCAGGGACTCAAGATTCTTTTTAAGAATCTGATTGAAGATGGAAGGGCTTTCCATATACCCTTGTGGGATTTGGCACCATGCCAAGACATGACTGCTAAAACGGAAAGCAAAAGGGTACTAACTGTCCTCATGCAAAGGGATAGAAAAGAACGCCTGGAACAAGTCAATAACAGAAAACTATTCTGCTTGACCTGGAATTTGAAATAATATCACAGCTGGATTCGGCACCACAGGACAACATGGAATCACTATTGAATTCACCTTTCTCAAATCTTGCACAATACGATACTTGCCATTCGACTTCTGTAAGCACATAATTGGTGAATTGCATGGACTCCCCATTAGCTCCTTCAGGATTTCTTGCTCAGTCACTGAGTCGATCATAGGAGAAATTCTGGCAACAGTATCAGGGGTCAAATTGTACTGTGGGATTCTTGGGAATTCAGGATTTGTCTTCACCGTGATTCAGACTGGTTCTACACTGTTAATAAGTCCAATGTCTCTTCCTTAAAAGTCCCGGACTTTTGATAACACACAGGCACATGCATCAATCTAGGATTTTGCGAGTCCTTAATTGCGAATATTAAGGATTCGCAATTAAGGACTCGCAAAATCCTATGCATGTAGGAATCGCTATAATAATAGTGATTCCTACACATTCCTTATTTGCCACTCGCAAATTGCGAGTCGCAAATAAGGAATGGCTTCCCATTCATTCCTATGGGCCTACAGGCCCATAGGAATCAATGGGAAATTGCCAGCGCAATTTGCGAGTACCAATAGGTACTCGCAAATTGCTGCATGCAATTCAAGGGTGCAAGGGTGTCAAAAGGACACCCTGTTGCACCCCTGAAATTGATCCGTGCACATATGTTGCGCACACACATGTCCCAAGGACATGTGTGTGTAACCTATAACTTTGAAAAATGCACTTTAGTGCATTTTTCAAAGTGTTCGCTATTTACCATGTGGTATGATTCCACGGTAAATAGCGGGCCCAAATAGCGAAATCGCTATTTTTAAAGGCATCTTGCATTGCATTTAAGGAATCGCAATTTGCGATTCCTTAAATGCAATTTAAAAATCGCAAAAATTGCGATTTCTTAAATTGAGAGTGGCAAGTTGTGTCATGCATCGCAAAAGCTATTTTTGCGATCGCAAACGGCCGATTTTTGCGAATCGCACCGTTTGCGATCGCAAAAAGCTTTGATGCATGTGCCTGACACTGTCTTGTAATTCTGTGGATAAGTCATCCTTTGTCAAAAGGGGATACATTCCATTATTAGATCCTTGCCCGGAAAGCTTAAAAAAAATCTTCATAATTTGTATGAAATTCAGTACTATTTCGGGTACAGCATACAGAACAATTAAGCTTGCATAACAAGTCTTGTCCAAGTAGATTCACTGGATTTGAATCGCACACCACAAATCGATATTGATCCTCAAAAGATCCTATCTTGACAGGTACTGCTTTAGAAACTGGGGTGGACACTTGTGTAGTTGTAACTCCTAAAACTTGAATTCTTTCTCCCAAGAGGGGTAGTTTAGGAACCTCTACTGTTCTCACAGTAGAGTGGGTACCATCAGTGTCAATGAGGAATGAGACAGGATTTCAATCTACCTCTCCATCCAGTGGGAACCACTCTAGTCTACCTCTAAGGCTGCACCAAACATGCAGGCCTCCTCCCCTCTCAGGCCCGTCATGCTGACAAGTCTGAGTTTAAATCATCTATTTGGGACATTGAGTACTGTCGGGCCATTCCTTGATTTCCAAAGGAATTTGGATTTACATTGTGAGACTGATTCACACTGTGTCTCTGAACCAGAGCATTCTGTTGAAGCATTGAGGCTTTGGGAACATTAGTATTTTGAACGCTCTCTGTCTGTTGAGTTTGAACCATGTTATTTCTTTGGGACTATGCATACCCTTCATTCTGAACCTGGTTTCCATTATTATTCACATTAAACCGACACCCACACTTCCAATGCCAGAATTTGCCTCAGACGTGACAAGGATTTGTTTTCTTCAAAGCCAACACATCAACACCCATTCTTTAGTCAACTGAATCACCATGACCCCCTACCTTGTGACTGAAGATTCTGTTGCTGAAATCCATTAACACCCTGCATCATTAAAACATGATTATAGCCTCCCTGCGATGGAACCAAATTATCAAAACCCAATGAATTCTGAACTCTCTGTACGGCCTTCATTTGTGCAATCAACAATTTCTCCTTCAGTTTCTTGTGTTTCACTTCAATCTCATCCCCACAGTACTTTGCATACCGTAGGATCTCGTCAGTTGGCTTATTCTGCCAGCAAATTAAATGCTGCTGAATGATTGAGGAGATTTCAGGTCTCAATCCATGCACAAATTGGTAGACAAAATGTCTCACTTCTTTCTCAGCCACGTTTTCACTTCCACTGTATTGTCTAAAAGCCTGTATCAATCTTTCATAATAGGCATGACCTGTTTCTTTGAGTTCTTGTGCTGGTCTATCAGTTTTTTAGCCAGGCAATCTCTTTAGGAGAGATTTTGGTTTTCAAGAAAGTAATTACCTGATTGTATTTTTTTGAAACCACTAGTGATAGGGCCCCTGTTTTAGGGTCTTTGGGTGCATCAACGTCAGGCCACTCTACAGCCACCATACATTCCGTCCATATCTCACCCAGAATCACAATGTTAAAGAAGGTATCCAAATCCTTCCACAAAACTTTTGAAATCTTTACAAACCTTTCAATCTGTTTGTACCATTCTACTGGACTATCTCTCAGTTTCGGGAACTCATTTGTGAAAGACAAGATGTCAGTTCTCATCCAAGGCACCTGTAAATACCCTCCTCCAGGTACCTCTCTCATGGGAAGCATTCGTACTTCCTCTTCTCCTCTGTCAATTACAACTGGAGGTATCTGAATCCTAACCAATTTTGTCTCCTTTTTAGGTCGAGCCTAGCGGCAGCACGCATGCACTGCTCACTCTGCGAGACTGCTGTAGTAGAGTATGGAAGAGAAGCTGCACCCACTCTCCTACCATATTTTTCATTGGCTTGTGTCATTGTCTTTCGTAAATGCTGCCTTCGGATTTGTTAATAGGCTTGTTAGTCCCTCCTTAGTACGTCCTTGTCTTCATTTGTAACCTCCCATGGCTACTGGTCCCTTTACTTTGGTTGTTACACAGGACCTGTTATTTCGTCTGTTAGCACTATTCACTTTATTGAGTTTCTCTTACTGCAGGCCGGACATGCGTTGCTTCAGCTGAAACCGCTTGTGTTTTTTTAAGCAGCAGGGCCGCCCCGTAACACGGGCACCTGCTTTCAATCACTTTAACCCGGAATAATCTCATGTCTGTTTCAACCCCCCTTCTCCCAAGTAAAATGGATTTAGAAATGATTAGCAAATTAAGTCATGTGAATTCCAGGTAGCATATAATGGTGTGCTAATGGGCTGAAGCTGACAACAGCACATCTGTGTGTCATCTGCACTAAGCCACCTGACGGGTTGTTTTCAAAAGCCTGTTTTATTAACAACAACAACAACACCACCACCACCAATACCACCACCACCAATACCACCACCAATGCCACCACCACCGCCAATACCACCACCACCACCATCAATAATTATACCTCCACCACCACCAATACCACCACCACCAATACCACCACCACCAATACCACCAACACTACCACCACCAACACCACCACCAATACCACCACCAACACCACCAATCCCACCACCAACACCACCACCAATACCATCTCTACCAATACCACCACCACCAATACCACCACCACCAATACCACCACCATCACCACCAATATCACCACCACCAATAACACCACCACCAATACCACCACCACCAATATCACCACCACCACCAATACCACCACCACCAATCAAATACCACCAATACCACCGCCAATACAAATACCACCACCAACACCAATACCACCACCACCACTAATACCACAACCACCACCACCAATACCACCACCACCAAAACCACCACCAATACCACCACCACCAATCCCATACCACCACCACCAATACCACCACCACCAATACCACCACCACCACCACCAATACTACCACCACCAATACCACCACCACCAATCCAATACCACCACCACCAGTACCACCACCACCACCAATACCACCACCACCAATACCAATACCACTGCCAATACCAATACCACCACCAATACCACCACCACCAATACCACCACCAATACCAATACCACAACCACCAATACCACCACCACCAAGATCACCACCAATACCACCACCACCACCAATACCACCACCACCACCAATACCACCAATACCAATACCACCACACCCATCAATACCACCACCAATACCACCACCAACACCACCATCACCACCGATACCATCACCAATACCACCACCTCCACCAATACCACCACTAATACCACCATCAATACCACCACCACCACCAATACCACCACCAATACCACCACCAATATCACCACCACCAATACCACCACCACTACCACCACCACCAATACCACCACTAATACCACCATCAATACCACCACCAACACTAATACCACCATCAATACCACCACCAATACCACCACCAATACCACCACCAATATCACCACCACCAATACCACCACCACCAATACCACCACCACCATTACCACCACCACCAATACCACCACCACCAATACCACCAGCACCAATAGCACCACCACCAATACCATCACCAATACCACCAGTACCACCAATACCACCACCACCACCAATACCACCACCACCAAAACCACCACCAATACCAATACCACCACCACCACCACCAATACCAATACCACCACCACCAATACCAATGCCACCATCCACCAATACCACCACCACTACTAATACCACCACCACCACCACCAATACCACAACCAATACCCCACCACCAATACCACCACCACCACCAATACCACCACCACCAATACCACCAATACCACTAATACCACCACCAATACCACCAATACCACCACCAATACCACCACCAATACCACCACCAATACCAATACCACTGCCACCAATACCAATCCCACCACCACCAATGCCAATCCCACCACCAATACCACCACCACCAATACCACCACCAATACCACCACCACCACCAATGCCACCACCACCACCAATACCACCACCACCAATACCACAATACCATCAACAGCAATACCACCACTACCAATACCACCACCTCTGCCCCTCTTGCTCACTAGTAATAGCAGGGGCACTGTACGAGGCCAGAGCTGCAGCCGAGACCATCCCTCCCTCCATGCCTGCCATAAAACACAGCCCGCCCTGCACCAGGAGGTGAAGCCAGGGCCCTACTACAGCTGGAGTGTTTTTTATTAGGCCAAAGATAGCAATGACATTGCGCAATGCCACACTGCACACTCAAATCACGGAGAGGGCAGGAAATAGCCCCCCACTCTTCCTTCTGAGCCGCGACAGTTCAATCACAGAGCGAAAGGTGTTGGAGCGCTTTGTTAGTGTTTATAGCTCAGATCATATGTAACTCTCACTTCACACTTTGTGTCTGTGTAATTTACAACACTTACACATCTTCTTCATTGCACTATTTATCACTACTTTTAAGACGTCGCAGGCCGGTCTCTTCCTCTGATATTTACAATCTAACAAGCGGTTGAGAAGGCCCTTTATTGCAATGCAATAGGTCTCGCATTTGCGAGAGTTTAAGCTATTAGTATTGTAAATGACAATGCCTTTTATTTATGTTTTATAACCCAAAACATAAATAAAAGGCATTGTCATTTACAATGCAAATAGCTCAAACTCGCATGAATGCGAGACCCATTGCATTGCAAATGCTTGTTCTTTGACCATCTATCTTCCCATGTATCTAGTTCACTACATTTTTTAAGCAATGTCAGTATTTCCTTATTCTGTAACCTCATTGCGGTCGGTCTCATGATAACAAGATCTCTGTCACTAATATCTAACCAGTAAGCCTTTTGTAACACCTTTGACTTTTGCACATCAATTTCATATTTCTGGGCAAATTCAGTTAGCCTTTCGTGACTCTGTCTAGCCCATCTGGTAATGTCTTTGCAGAGAAACAGTAGTTCCTCCTCCTGGTAAGTATTTAATCGGGATGGACTAAGAGTTCCACTAATCATTTTTTCCACTGCTATTTTTAATTTGGCTACATCCAAAATCTTTTCTTATTCTGGGACTTGAGTATTTGCAGGATTTTTATTATTAGCTGGGGTACTTAACCCTTTAAGCCAATCATCAAATTATTGAGGAGTAATACCCAATTGTTCTATGGGATTATTCAAAGATACTGCTCCACTATTTGATTCTTTTTTGCTTCAGGCGTTGAATGTAATAAGGGCACATCAGAATTTAGTGTTCCCATGGGCACTGTAATTTTAGATGCAGAATACATTATTTGCGGAGGCTCACCTGATCTGGGCATGTAAAATAGTGGTGACCTCGGGACCATTCTGTTAATTTCCTCAGTGTTTGTCTGATTTAACACAGAACTTGCATTTGTGGTACCTGTGACATTCCCTTGGATCGGGACCATAGGTGTTTGAAGCACTGGGCTCATTGTCAAATCTTTAGGGATACCAGCTGAAGCATTCATTCTGGTAGATCAGCCAAGTTACGGGCAGTATTTCCCTGTGATCCATAATCATACAAAAATACAACAGGTCCAATAGTAACAAGAACAGTCAAAGCATCTGGTGCATTTTAAAGCAATCGGGTTCAAAGGAGCTGTTATTCCTGTCTCTCCTTTAATAGGAGAAAATAGTGTAGGTTCACTTGAATTTGGGATACCAGTTGAATTCCCTTTTGTCAGTCCCCCAGATTGAGATTCATTGTATGGTGGTGGATGATTCAACAATATGTCACCTA
Organism: Calotriton arnoldi; assembly: GCA_963921515.1. NCBI lineage: Eukaryota > Metazoa > Chordata > Amphibia > Caudata > Salamandridae > Calotriton > Calotriton arnoldi. Next base: position 374,351 of record CAWUFW010011313.1, on the reverse strand, counting down.
GGAAGTCTTCGTCTAGATCACTATCCTTATTGTCAGCTGTAAAGTCTATCATGCCTGCCTCTAAATGTTTTCTCTTCTTCTTTCGTTTACCTCTAACCTCATCTCGTACCTTTAGGATAGGATACGTTCTTGTGCCCTCAGTAATGTCAGCTAAACAAGCTTTCTTTTGTGCATCCCACCTAGCATCTGCGTATGTATTATGGCTCTCCTACATCTCCCCTAATATTTCTCTTTCCCCTTCTTATGGGCTTTGTTTTCCCAAACATTAAGTACTTCAAATTGTGCAGATCTAGGAGGTGGTCTCATTTCCTATAATTTCCTCCTCCAATTCTCAATGATCGTCAAATTAAATGTCCCATAACAAGGAAATCATAGGACATCATCCCATTCTGTAATTTTGTGCCATTATGCTAGCCAGGAAACAGTAATTGCAACCACGCATGCAATTACAACGAAAGCTTAACAACGCATGCGTCTTTACCACGCATGCCTTTCACCGTTCAGTTTTTCATCATGTCCTGTCTTTACAACGCATGCCATTACCACGCAAAATGTAAGTATGAAGGTAAGTGTATTATAGGTATATATGAGTATATATATATATTAGGATTTTTTCTACATCAGTCTCCCCCGACCCTGCTGTGTGTTTGGTTGCATGGTAATTGGTGGCTGCACTAACGGAGACGTTCCGCGATATGTTCATTATGACTGGTCTCAGATGCAGATGACTTTAAAGCTACTCTGAGCTCTTGGAGAGTCCGGGCTTGAAAGCGCTGGGGTTGCTGAGATTAAGTCAATAGGTAAAACGGATGAAACTATGGGTATCACCTTTAAGTGAAAGACGCCGCAATAACGAGTCGGCGCGTGCAGTGCCAGCGAGATCTTGGTACTTGATGCGGACCTCAATGTCGAAGCAGGCGGTGCCTCTAAGCACTGGATTGACATTCCTGGGGCACTATGGGAGTAGCAGTCCCGGTCCGCGCGTTGTCTGATTAAAATTATCAGAGACTCTGAACATTGAGGCATGAATTGCGCATTGGTGATTTAGTAACGACTGTTGTATTTCAGCGCTTATATGTTATAATTTATGCAGCGTAGTTTTCAACTGTTACTACCGTTTCAAAGATGTTTCCGACTGTGATATAGTACACTAGCTCAGCTGCTCTTCATATTGAGCCTGTCGACATTTTTCATGTGTTCCCTGATGGGGCTTTTAATAATACTGTTATGTCATCGCAACGTAGCATTCTCCTTGAAATTGCAGTTTTGAGTAGCGCGATTGCCAGATATAATTTTTTAAACCATGTAACCAGCATGAGTGTTTTTACATAATGGCCTATGGTGATTATGGTGGATTACCAGGTTCATAACAACATGAAAGGCATTTACTTTTCAGTGTACTGTATTGGTTTGGTATTTGCACTATGCATTTTAGCTTTTTAAACATTTATTAATGCACTAGGCACTTTACAGTTACCGTTAGCCATAACCATCAGGTACACAGTATCAATGAATTGCAGAGTATCTTTTCACTGTTTTTAAGATTATTTAATATGATAAAGTTTTGATGCTATGAACTTTTTTCTATGTCTATGATTTTAAAACATATATAGGTTGATTCCAAAATGGCGCACACTAGACTGAGAAAGGCTGCTGTGTCAGCTGAAACGCGTCTCTTTGCTGGGTCTAAGGAGGCTTATTCAATAAAAGGCCTTAACCCAAATAGCTCTCGTGTGCGTGCTCTTTTCCGAAGTGGAGCAGAGGTGTTTTTGCTCATATATATATATATATATATGTATATATCGTAACACAACACTCCCTGGATGGTATTGTACTTTGAAATACGGTCCGTGGTACGGACGAGGGGAGTAAGAGAAACTGAAGTGGAATGATGATCGCAGGGCATACAGGATTGGGAATTATGTTATATAGTTATCGGTATGTAGTTATAGTTAGGACCATGTTTCCATAGGAAAAACTTTTTTTGACTTGCCTATATCTTTGCCACTGCTTAACGAATCTTCGCAAAATTTTCCAAAAAAGTGCTCCGGTGAATCTTGTTGTGCATGGAAAGTTTTGGGGTGATTTTTGAAGTGGGGGGCCGAGAAAAAGTAGGGGTCAAAATAAGTGTGTTTCCCATGTTAATTTCCATAGGACCTTTAGTCGAACCTGCCGCCTTCATCTGTGAAAAACACCAGGCAGTAAAAAAACGGGAGGCAGAGACTGTGGGCCATATTACATAAAGTGAGTAATTGAAGAACTGTTGAGGCACAGTCTCTGCCACAGTTTCAGTCTCATTGTTATCAGAAATAGTTGAAGAGTTGGATCAGCGCTATTTTACCTCTTTAGACAGTAGTAAAACGTTGCTTTTCACAGGAACTTTAAAGTCTTGCTGCTTTTTCCTTGAATTATAGCAACATTTGTTGACATATCTAATGAAAACATCAGAATAGTGTGCAATAACCTATACAAATAGACGCACTAACCCAATTAGAACATAAAGGGAAAAAGTAAACAAATCAGTCAAAACAGAACGCAACACAACTGCAAAAAACACATCATATTACAGTAGAGCAGCTCAAAAACAGAGAAGAATAAAAACCAACAGAATACATCAGTACAACAAAATGGCATACAGCAGATATGCACAGACGTTTGTCATATATCACCGCTCCAGAAACCTTCTTTTCATATACGGTGGTAAGATGCGCTTGCACCAAGCACCGCCATAACTTACCTAGAAATATAGCAACTTGCGAGCGCAAGTCAAAAATGTTTTGTGATCCTGCCCATGTCTTCTGCCCCTTGCAGTGCTCGTTTTATGTGATATGTACCAAGGTCTCAAAGATGATGCAATTAACTTTCCAATGTACCTCCCACGCTCATTACTGGAAACGAAGAAACACCAAATGTAATGTAAATTGTTGGTTTAATGCGCGCACTTATGGTTTTGACACATCAATAGAACTTTCAATGTAAATGAATGCGAAAAAAATAGAAAAGCTTTTCAAGTAGAAACTTATTGTATTTCAAGGTAAGGTGCTGCTGACAACTCGCTCTTATAACAAGCTGAAACAAATACATATCTGGTTATTACAAAGTGAAGTTTGAAATGAAGAAAACACACTAATATATTAATTTTTTTATATAATGTGCAAAATACTTTCGTAAAAGGATTGCTGGACATCAGAGAGCAGGATTCCATCGTATAACAAGAGAGGTGAAACCATGCACTATTTATACATTATTCACTGTCTGACTGACACTTTCAATAACACGTTTAACGCAGGCAAATTTGTAAGGAATGGACTGAAAATTGAAATGAGGCTCCACACAGTAGTTAAGAACAAAGCAAATCTATTAACAAATGCCCCATCCATAGGTCAACTAGTAAGACATAGGGAAGAGTTTACAAATACTGCAGAGCTTTATTGCATCAGTACAGTTCATAGAGGTCTGAGACAGGTGAACATAGAGAGGACATGAGTAAGACCATGGAGAGCAAGCAAGAGTGCATGTCAGGCCCTGTTCGATTAACAAAGTCCAGACTCGGGTCCTGGGCCACAATTGTACTGGTTGGGATAATTTGCCACTGTTGTTCTGGGGTCGGGCCTATTGTGGTTCTGCAAATTGGCTAAGTATACCCTTCTCCGCTTAACTCCCAGGGTAGGGGGGTAGAGCAGTTCAAGACTTCTCAGGGAAGAAGCCTGGGAGGCAGAGACTCAGAACTCAAACAGTAAAACAGCATACACAGGAAATCACTGTCCAGCCAAGTGCTAGTTTTCATAAAAGAAAGTACTTTAATATCACAGCAAAATGAAATATTGCAGAACAAGATGGGGCACAGATGCAGGGTAGACCATTTCAGCTATGGGCTCTTAGTCAAGAACTACACAAGGTAAGGATATAGGCAAAGATTAAGCGCAGTGAGAGTTCTTTTAGCAATGACCACACTGGTAATTCCTATGTTAAATTAGTTCTTAAGCTAAACGGTTTCAGGTTTGGATAGTTTTTCAAACTCGTAAATGGCTATCTTCCTAATGTTTGACACAACAGCACAGAGGAGGCCTTACTGGACCTATGAACAGTGGGGCCCACGTTTTATATCTGGTGGAGTAGCTGGCTCTGCTTGACCTCTCACATGACTTGGCCATCCTCTACCTCAGACCAAAATGGTACTCTACGTCAGAAGATAGCCAGGTGAACAGAACAGACCAACGCGAGCAATCCTCTTAGCTAACCTTCCCCGTCCGCTGCTGTAGTGACTGGACAAACTAGCGCAGGGGTCACCCGACAAGCAGAGAACTCATTACTATAGCTCCGAAGTGTTGTGGAGCCAAGAGCCAAGGGCAACCCCGTGTTGTTGATTCTCTACGCCCGAGTCCCAGGCCTCGAATATCTCTCAACCTGCTACTTTACTTTTTACGCAACATTTCGGGTATTAACACGGACAGCTGAGCTTGGTCTAATTAGCCACAAAACAATCACCGGTGCGCCGCGGCGCTACACAGGGAAGCGCCTCTGATCCATAGCCCCGGGCAATGTCCTCGACCCGTTGCTAGGAGCAGCAACTCCAGGCTGACGATAAATAGAGGCCCGACCGAGAGCCCCCACGCCAGTGCAAGGAGAGCGGCCGAGAAGAGTCACGAGGCCGGCCGTCAGAGAACACACAACAGCGGCGCCGTCGGTAAGGTGGGCGCCCCACTGAGGGGCGCTATATTGTGTTTGCTGGGTGTGAACATTGTGCATCAGTCCTCACCGGAGGGAAGGTCCCAGAACACGGAGTGTGAGTACAAAGTTGTGGAACTGTGACCGGTGTTGTGTAGACGGCACGGGCGGACATTGGGACGGTGTTTGTTCTAACAAACTCCTCTATTAGGAGTGAAATTCGAGTTTGAAGGAATTATCGCCTACATTTACAAAATCGCTTATGCTATCAGTAAAACGTAGCAAATTGAGTAAAATATTTTGCATCTGTCGTTTTTCTGCTGAACACCCCTCTTGGTTCCGTACACTTCCACCTTAGCTGTCTCCAGAATCGCCCTGATTTCTTGGCCGTCGGGCATCAAGCCTGGATGACTTTATGGGAAAGAGGGGAAACCCCTCGGGATGCTGAGGCCCGGGGGTTCCTTTTAGATGCGGCTAGAGGGATCACCAGATAACCAGCATGGCAAACCTCCCTTAAGGGAGTCACTATTTTCTCGTAGATAGTTGTGTAATTTACCCCTACCCCAAATACTCCTAGGAACTGTCGGACTGATTCACTACTCGAACTCAATACAAAAAGAAGATAGTATGAACACATTTTCAGGTCTGCCAGTGCCAGATATGGTGAGACGCTGTACCTTCTTATCCAGCCCCCTGAGATTTCAGAGCAGAGGGTACACACAGGCATAGTATAGGTAAGGCTACTGGAATTATGTGGCAGGGGACCAAATCATGCAGCCAAGCTGACTAAATTATGTGGCAAGAATAGCTAAATTATACAGCTTATTACACCACATTTTGTAATAGCATATCTGCATTATTATTAATATTATTATTTTACACGTTAACATTGACTTGGCAAAGGCTTCATCACATTAGAACCAATGTAACACTCAAATACAGCAAAAGCAAATGAAAGTTGACCAGTCAACTTTTGTGAAGGCCTTCCACTTCTCACTACACACCAGACCGGTAGTGCTTTATTTTTGTCCATCTACTTGGATTTTTCTGCACACCATACCTTGGATGCAGTCTCTGATGTACCATACCTTGGACCGCCTCCTTGCTCCATAACAGCACTGACAAATTCGTTTGCAACCCGGTCCTGAAGGCGACCTGAACTAATTACAGGTCGAAATGCAGTCAACTACTCAGCGTAACTCTGCCGTTTATTGGTTCTCTAACTTGTTGATGATTCTGTGTTTTCACTATAATTAGAAGTTTTGCAACCGTTTAAGTAATTGTATATTCCTTTTGTGCCACCTTTTCGCTGTTTCCTTTGTCTTACGTGTCACTTGCGGCATTCACTTTTCCGCATGAGCACTGATGTGCACAAGATTCTGTGGGTTACACCCACATATAATGTAAATAGTGCTGATACTCTATCTGTATTCAATTTTTCAAAAAGAGAAACTGTTCTATACATTTTCCTTAACCATTGATGTCTCCTTGTTTCTTTCTTTCCGCAATAGCAGTGCATGTTTTACATAATTGCCTATGAATATTACCTGTTGCAGCGTTGTTGTTTGCTAAAACATGATTTACCCAGGTCTCAACTGGGTCTACGGGTAACCTCCTGTGGTTTTTTACAACTATTTTAAAACCACATCATCTTTTTTCCTTTCTATGTCATTAGCTTCTCACATATGTTCTAATATTTATCTGTCTGTGACTCCAAGATTAACATCGAAATTGCCTGTGCATGTGTTCCTTTCAAGCCCTCACAAGAGGAGGAGGTTTGTTGGAGAAATACCCACTTCTTGACAGCTCCTGTTCTTTCCTCTTACAGGTGTTGGCTGCAGGCCGGATTCCGGCCTCAGTTAAGATGGGCCTCAGCATGCCCCCCCTACATTCTCTATACCAATGCCTCCTCTTGGCAACGCTGACTGCCATCTTTACATCTGCAGGTATGTATAGTGAACACTGTCCATCCGATAATTATTTGCAAATGACAACAGGTCTGAATTGATGTTTTTAAAACCTAAAACTATTTAATGCTTCAACATTCAAAACTATGCAATGCTTCAACATGGTCATCTAATTTGACAAATATGTCATGACTCACACTGTTTTCACCAGAATTTTACCCCAGTAACCCCTCGATGGATTACTCTCAGAATCAAAATTATGAAGCAATAATGCAAACACTCTTTAGCAAATGGAGGTCAAATTCTGTCTCAGTCAAAAAAAGGCTGGGTGAGGAGATATTTGTAAGAGAACCTTACCGTCTCACTGGAGTAACAATATGATTCTAAACAAGGTAAGTTAACCCTCATACAAGTGTCTCGTGATATGCTTCATCAGTGGTCTCCTCAACCAGAAAGATGGTACATCTGTGTGGGCTTAACCACTAGTCTGGGGTTAATATTGTAGGGATAGCTTATATAAAATTACTGAGGATGTAACCATGCAAGACAATTTTAATAATGGTCACCCTTATAAAATTTAAAATATGTAAATACTTTTGTAGTACTATTCTGGAACACGGAGGGGAAAAATGGCCTTTGCGTTACTTGTCTAGGCTACATGTTAAGGCCTTTGTTGTGTTGCCCACGTGGTTTAGGATTATAACTATATAATCTTATATACTTTTTTAAAAATGTAGTAATTTAAATAATAACGAAGTTTATTACAAACTAAGCAAAATTAAAATGTTAGTGTGAATGAATAATTTTATTTTTAAACTATTGGTATTTGTAAATTAATTTGCATATTTAAATTGCTGTATAATTTAAACACATTTAATTTGATGTTAACTTGGTGTCAAAAATTGTATTTTATTTGTTCTAACTTAATATTAAGTATTGTAAATTGTTTTACATTTATAATGTAAATTAAATATTGTTCTATATTGTTTTAACATAATAAATGTCATTAAATGTCCATATAGTTTCTCAAAGGGAGGGAACCACCCTGAAGGAGGTGGCCACCAACAGGAAAAAGTTACTAGTAGTGACTTAATAATCATAAATTCTGTTGTAAGAGGTTCCATCCCCAAACTGGAGAGGCAGGAGACATGTGCATCTGTGTCTAGGTGTAAATCTCCAGTCGGAAATGGTGAATACCTAAAAGTGGTGAGTTACACCTAGGTATAGGACTAGATCTACACATAAGAAAATCTACACATGTATGTTTACCATTGTAAATCTTGCCATTTACTCTTGTTTCTCAAGAGAGATTTTGGCCATTAGAAAAACCTTAACACTCCTTCTGACCCCTCATCTGTCATCTGACTTTTCACCTGCTCTTCCCACTAACCATATCAAAATCGTGGCCATCACCCACACCACACCTTTGTCATAGAAGTCAATTCCCACACTCTCATCTGATGACCCATCATGTACACTTGCTGATCCTTTCAGCCTTATAAAAGGTCTGAGGTGATTTGTCAAGTGGGGCCAAGAAAAAGGAGAGGTCCCAATAAATTGATTTCCCATGTTAATTCTGACAGGAAGTTTTGGGAAGCAATGCAGAAAAAAATTACTGAATGGATTCAAATTTTGGAAAAAAGTTAGAACATTACTCAGAAAGCGTGCTTTTCGTTGTTTGGTGTGAATCCATTCCTCGACTATTGAGAAATTCTCTTTTAAAGAGGTGCCAAAGGGGGTCACGAAGGGGTTAAAAATATAATGATATCTTGACTGTTGCTATCTAGATATGCTCCGATTGGCTACTATAGAGGAGGCTACTCAATCGTGATTGGCTGGCCACAACTTGAACAACACGTTAGGGAGGTCACTACAAGACTCAGTGGCAGGGTCCCTGCATCCTGAAAATTAATTAAAAAGTATATAAGGGGGAAAGCTGAACACACCCTCGCCACAAGGGACAAGTGGGTGGGCAGGGGGTTTGATTTGCTGACCACACTATGGAAAAGATAGTAGCCATTACAGAACTAGGGGACATGGTCCTCATAGAAATGCATTGTAGTGCATGTCAGGTTTGGAGGGTCACAAAAAGGAGCACATATAAAGGGTGACAACATAATTTAATCATTTTAGGAATTCTGATGTGTTCTTAGGTGATTTATGCAAATAACCATGTTGTAAAGAAAACTGTTGGGATTTAATGAACCATGTTGTAAAGAAAACTGTTTTCTCATGATTTTCTAATAGAGGTTGGGGAAAGTGCTCCTGAACCTAAATTAAAGCACATTTTCTATAATCTCATACTATCTTTCTCAGTCATGTACAAACAAAGTCTGACATTCTCAGTAAAACATGTACTTTCAACAGTAGCAGCAGCAATCTGTCAGTTGATTTCACAGTGCTCTACTGCAGCTTCCAACAGTGTTCTAATGAACAACTAGAGTGCAAACTATCTTCATTTATGACAAAAGAATAGCACACATTAAGCCATCTGCAGCATCTAATCATTTGTTGGAATGACCAACGTTTGTGTGGTATACCTCCAGTGTTTTGCTTTGACTGTTCTTTCTGGCTATAGAACTCTGTGCAATTACCGCTGCTAACCAGGGGTATAGTGCTTGAGCTCCTCTTTCATTATGATGAAATTGGTATAGTCCTAACTGGTATATTTAGCTTACACATAAGTAGAGCTCCCAGTTTCCATTTTCACTGATTTGTACAGATAAATACAGACAGAAAACTGTTTTCCTTTTAGTATTTATTTTATTAATAGTAAAAATACAGAAAATAGATCTTCTTTGGATGATCTGCACTACTGTCAATAACGAGTGCCAGGTCAGAAGGTGTGCAGATTGACAGAGAAGTTAAAAAAAGAAAAACAATTTCCTAACAAAGCTTAAATAAGTGCAGATATAAAGCTGTTTACACTATTCTACAATGCAGGTTACTGTGTTGTACTGAAAATAGCTAAAACCTGGTGGACATTCAAATTTGAGTATACATTTATCAATTGAATACATGTGGAAATATATTTTCATTGCAATTTCGTTCATACACTAAACACCAAATAACTATAAAAATACAGATAAAACGAGCAGAAAATAAATAAGGATAAATACAGACAGACATGTTAAAAATAAATACTATTAAACATAGAGCAGTACACAACTCCCTAGTATATGGTACAAAATGTACCTATGCCCTGTCCGTTAAATGCCGCTAGTGGACTGCAGCACCTATTGTGCCATCCACTGCAGTCCAAGCTTAAAACATTACTCCAGGCCTACTACTGTAAACTGACCATAGCAGTGTAAAAACTGCAATTTAACCCATCAAAATCGACCATTTTGACAGGTGAAAACCTCCCTTTTAAATAGAAATAGGTCACCCCTATCTAGACCATATAGTCCACAAGGCTGGGTGCATGGTATTTAAAAGCAGGACATGTAGAAATTCAATGTTAACATGTCCTTAGTCCTTACAGTAAGTCACAAACAAAAGCTATTTTTCACAGTGCCATGTCTAGCTACTATGTATAGAAAACCGGAGTAAAAATTAAAATCCTAATACTGTATATCGGGAATGGGACTAGCTAGAAAAAGTCAGATTTTTAATAAATATTAAGGAAAAGTAACTTTTAGAAAGTTACTTTTTTCCCTGCCTGAAGTTCCTGGAGGCTAAACTTGCATTTGCTTTCCAACCTATTTCAGCCAGTAATAAGCATCTAAATAGATATGAAATGTCTCCTAGGAGCAAACAATAGGCTGAAATGAATGGGCAGAGATGACTTCTCTGAACTTTACTGAATATGCAGGGTGTCAACTGTGAGCATCCTTTTTGACATTAAACTGTCAAATCCTGCTTGAGTGTGAAATCCTTCTTGACAGGTCTTCTGGTTTTATCCATAAGATGTTGGGGCACACTTGAAAGGCAGAGAACACGATGCAAAAATAATTCTTGTGTTTCCCCTGTCTGGTTGCTGAAGGACCTGCCTTGTCCCACCAGACATATTTCTCTGGAGTTTACATATTACACTGGGGGTGCAATTGAAAGGAAGGGAAACAAGATACTCAAACAATTCTTGTATATCCACTGTCAGGTTGCTGGAAAACTCTACTTAAGTGTCTCTGGTTTTATTTAGGGGCACAGTGGCTTCCTCAAACTGGATTGTAGTTTTTGATGTGGGGGTACACTAGGATTACCATATTACACTCTCCACATACACCCTCAGCACTCAGAGACCAAGTTCATCGTGGCTGAAGACTTTAACCCTCTTGGAAATGCCCAAAGTGGGTAGGGTTGGATCCGGGAACATTTACCCCATTGGTTAGAGGGTGCCCAGGAGTCATTCCCAACCACTAGCTCGTGCCAGACATAAATATATGGCATCTCCAGGCACCCACTTCGGAATACCTTCTGGACCTGAGGAAGAACAGAAGAGGACTGGACCTGCTGTCTGTGACCTGAGAGGAGCCCTGAAGCACTGGATGTACTCCCTCTTGTACACAGGACCAAGAAGTAGACTCAAAGGGTCATATGTATGACCTCCTATTTAAGCAACAAAGACACAACAAGCTACAAGATGCCTTTACTGAAACTGTCCAGATGACCAGTGGCAACTGGACCTGGACTGGAATGCTGTTGGCCTCTGCCTGACACCCTCTGAGTCTCTAAGTGGTCGCCATAAGGTCCTGGGGGCTTTAGAAGTGTATTAATGTGGTAGATTAGGATTAAAAGTACTAAGTCAAAAGGTAAAAGCTTTGACAAGGACGAACCTGCTTGGTATTTACGACCCATGCTCCATCACGGTCAGCCTCATATTGCGTCTAGGCTCCAGTCTACCACGACCATTGACAATCATTAGTACTTCATGCTTCTTGGCGCTATTACTACTTAAAACATAAAAAAATTATATCTTCTGTTATTGGATTTTTGCCATTTTGGTGTCATTGTGTTTAATACATTTTACTCTTTTTTTCTAATTCGGTTTGGTATTTCTATTGGTATGCATTATGTCTTTATTACTTTTTGGTACTTTATAACTACTTTACACATTCTCCTAAATTATGCCTGTATGCTCTGTGCCATAGCTATCATGGGGTTGAGCTTACTTTAATTTAGTGATGTTGAGGGTTCATCCTTACAAGGGTTGTGACTATTCCATGAGGTGGGTAGTTACTCACCCCAAATAATATTCCAGTTTCCTACAGCATTTCCTTTAGAAAGTACCAAACTGATTTTGTCATAGAAATTATAGTTAGTGCTCTAGAAAGCAAAAATGAGGACACATTTTCTATGAGTTCTCAAATATCGTTCTCATCAATGTCAGTAAAATATTCTGATATGCAGAGTGAAACATATAGTTCCAACACCAGCAACAGTTTTCCAGTTAGCCCCCAAATAATGAAATGCAGTTTCCCTCAGTGTTCTAATGAACAACTAGAGCACTAACATTCTGTATTTATGACAGAAGTGTGGCACCTCTGAAGCCATCTTGATGGAATCAAAGCCGTAAAATCTAAAGCATTTTCTTTAGAAATTACCAAAACGAAGGGTTTCATTTTATCATAGAAATTGAGGTTAAAACTCTAGAAAGCTAAAATGAGGAAGCATTTTCTATGAGGTCTCAGATGTCTTCTGCATCCATTTCAGTTAAACATTCTGGCATGCAGAGTCAAAAATGCATTCCCAACACCACCAGCAGTCTTTCATTTAACTCCCTCAAAATCAACTATAGTATCACCACAGAGTTCTAATGAACAACTAGAACATTTTGTACTCAACACAAAACTGAGACACTCCTGAACGTTTTTTTGTAAGAGGAGGTTTTGAATGTAAAGTCTTTCCTGAAGAGCAGGCTGAAGTAAATGATGTGAGAAGTAGGTTATTATTAGTTGGGGAGATTGGTAGTCCACTTCAAGCAATAATGTCACATTTTTTGTTAAGTCAAATAAATGTTTCAGTAATTCAAACCTGAGCTCAAACACTGGTAGCTATGGCACAGAGCAGAGAGGCTTAACTTACGAAAATGCATCAAAACATTTAAAAAGTCAAAACCGCAACACAAACAAAATGCAACTCCAATTGATAAAAATAGAGAATAATGCAATGAACAAAACGACATAAAAGTGACAAAAATACAATACGGGGAACCGGAAGTATGATTTTTTAAAATTTAAATAGGCCCTAAAAGCATTAAGTGCTAGACAGCAGGCAATGGCTGAGAAGAGCTCCATAATGCTTGATAGTCGTCGGATGAAGTCACTGTGAAGCAGTAGCTAATGTTTTTTTATATGTATTTTTACAGCAAGACTATAGTAGTCTAACATTCAAAATCAGATGTTATAATTATACATGCATATGTGTTCCATTTACATGTGTTACATTTTTTCACTTTCTTGTTTTGCTTCGCTTATTCGGTGTCATAGAAATAAGACTAAAATGGATCTGACAAAGTCCCAAAGAAGTGGCTTTATAATTTTTCCTTACACCCTGGACTTACCCCATTGTGTCCAACGCTTGGCTATAGAAAATAATCATCAAATTGTTGTTATTATCGGTTACAGAGGAAGAAAGTTTCAACATGTTGGTGAGATGCTCAAGTGAAAATAGGGGACACTCGTAATTGCTTTGGCACCCTAAATCAACGCTATAGTAGCTCATTCTTATATCTCAAAATTAATATTCACAAACTTAGTCTCACAACTCATATGACCCTCTATTTGAGTAGATCTACTTAGAGAAGTGTACATTATCAGCATAATTGCATACTAAATGAGAGTTTGTTACATGTTTGTTTGCTTGCTACATCGAACAAATAGAAGAAAATAACAGCAATGTTTAAAACAAACAAAATGATTCACAATATATGCCTAAGTCTCATCCAATTGTAACATCTTGTTGGTTTTTAATGGAAATCCATAGGGACAATTTTATCTGGTGGTACTTACTGGCATTCAATGGGGGGTTCCAAAAATATATATCATGAATGCCTATAGTCATTTCACCACAATTCCCACAGTTTAAATCCTCGGTGTCTTACTTTTTTAGGATCATTGTAGACAAGAAGATTAACAGAACAACATGTACTGTGAAATTACACACTCCAAAAATTAGTTAGTGATGTTTGCAAAAAAGATAGTAAAAATTGTTTAATTTAAGTCAAGTTAAAAAAATGCTGTGGGTCAGATTGTGTAGAAACGTGCAGAGTCTATCTTTCCAGTGATAACCTTGGAGAAAAAAATACATGCTACTATAAAGATCTCCTTGCTGCTGCTCACTTTTTCTTTTTTAAAAATATAACAGAAGAAGGAAAATCCATTTCCCCTTTTCCTTGCTTAAATTACAGCTGTAATTATGCACTATAACATGCCTTTTACCCTGGCTGCTGGGTCTGGCAGAAGGGATTGTGACATCAGAAGTCAACTGTTATAGCTTCCTACAGTTCAGCAGCTACATCAATTCTTTAGTACAGGCATCTAGAGATGTCACGAGTGGCTTGTAATAGGGAAATTAGAGATTGTTTTTAAACAGGGATTACCGTCTTTCTTGTATTATGTAGGCAAATGTCTCTTTGTTGCATAATCACTCCCATTTTTTTGATTTTGAACTGATGCTGCTGATTTATTGACTTTGTGAACTGTGACTGTGCTAACCAGGCCCAGTGCATGTGGTCTGACCCATAAAACATATTGAAATTGGCTTTACTCCGAATTGGCACATTTGACTTACCTGTGAGTCCCTACCCTATGGTATAGCGTGTACCCAGGGTCTGTAAGTTAAAAGCCACTATTTACCTGTAGCACATATTGCACCATCACTAAAATGGCAATGCAAAACATTACTGCAGGCCTGCCACCAGTAATCTGGTTGTGCTGGGTCAATCTGCAAGTATGACTTGCCAAAATAATCCCTTTTGATAGGTGTAAGTCCTCCTTTCCTTTTAAATATTATAGGTCAACTCTAAATAGGCCTTAAATGCCCATAATGCAGGGTGCATGATATTTAAAAGTAGGGCATGTAAACGTTTAATGCAAAACATGTCCTTCCAGGACCAATGCCCTAAAAGCTATTTTCACTGTAGCAGTGTCAGCTGTTCCATTGGAAACCATTGGGGAACATTGTTAAAGTAAATAATGTTCTCACTGCCTATGAACCAGAAAAAAAAGTTTATTCTTGAACTTTTTAAATATTTAATACAAACCCAATTCATTGGTAAAGTAAGATTTGTAACAACTTTTAAAAAGTTACCCTTAGCCTGCAAAAGCCTCTACAAGCCCCTTTACCTGAGCTTCCACCTGTCACCCATGAGCTGAATAGCTCCTTGATTAGGTTTAAATTGGCTGCCAGAGCTGAGAGAGAGGGCTGGGGTGTGGTAACAAGATGACCTTCCCAAAACAGCATGGCCCTGAGGGCTGTGCCCAGCCCCTTGCATATCTGCAAAGTAAGTCTACCCATGTCACTGGCAGATGTAGTTCACACCTGGGCCTTCCTGCCCTTTGTCTAATAAGCTATCCAGGCACCTATCTCAATGGGAGAGGAGCTGCTTCCAGAACCCATTTTAAGTGATTACATGGGAGGGTTTGCTCCCACACCTCTGGGATGGGTACAAGAGCTTCGCATAAGGAAGGAAATGTTCTGCCATGTGGAAATAAGGTAGAAAGGGCCACTGTTGGATTGTTTTTAGTATGGCACACAAGGTGTGCTGCAAAAGTGGGTAGGGTTACCCCTGGGAACCTTTTCCCTATTGGTTAAGGAGGGTTCAAAAGTCATCCCCCACACACAGGCTAGCGCCAGGCATACACGTGGCACCCCTTGGCACCCTCTTTAGAACTCTACTGGACCTGTGGAAGACAGAAGAAGGACAGCACCTGCTTTGGAGGTGGGGATGACAGAAGAAGAACTGCACCTGCTGTGAGGAGACCTGAGAGGCTGGTCCTGTTCCTATTTGTACCCAGGGCAAATAAATCGACTCCAAGGGTCAGTTGGCTGACCTCCTCTTAAGCTACAGGGACACAAGAGCTACAAGAAGGCAACTTTCCTGAAAGATCCCAGGTGACCAGTTTCAACTGAACCTGACCTGAACCCTTCTCATGGCTTCTCTTGGAGTGTGTGCTGACCCCAAATTTCTATTCTTGAGGTCCTGGAACTCTGAGCTGATGTTAGAGTGAGGTGTCCAAACTGCAACAGCTGGACTCAGAACGTTTTGCCAACTTTCTGCCCGGAGAACCAATGGAGACCGATGCTGCAGTAGAAGCCGCAGCAGTCAACGCAAAACTGCCAGTAGCCTCAACTTTCTGGTTTGTCTCGCTAGAGGAAATCTGACTTCTAAAAAAGTGTCTAACTTCGAATGCAGAGGGCTTCACCAGCACCAATGCCAAGCAGAATTAGGTCGACGTCATGCCCTTCCTGTGGAGGGACTTTGGACTTTGTACACTTGGAGCTTTCCCACCTTTGTCGACGACTTTACTGGGACACCGCTCTTCAGCAATGCGTCATTGTCGAGTCCCGCTTTGAATTAAGCTTGCAACTTGCCCAGTCGTTGATGTTTTCTACATAAAAGTGTCTAAGTTCGAATGTACCCCTTTGACAAGGACCTACCTGGTTCTCTTATTTGACCCGCGATCCATCACGGTCGACCCAAAACCCTACCTTTGTTATGGTCTAGTGAGACCAGATTGGCAAGTTTTGCTTTTTGGTGCTATTTTAATTTAGAACTTTAAAAGTTCATATCTCTGGGTCCTCTTATTGGATTTTTGTCTTTTTAGTATAATTTTGTTCATTAAAATATTCTCTATGTTTATAAATTCGAGTGGGATTTTTTATTGTGTTGTGTTTTTGACTCTTCAACTGTTTTGGTATCTCCGAATGCTTTACACATTTTCTTAAGTTAAGCCTGTCTGCTAACTGCCATAATTTCTAGGGATAAATTCAATTTAAGATTACTGAAACCTTTACTGGACCTAACAAGAATAATGGAATTATTGCTTGTGGTGAACTACCATCCACCACAGCTAATAATCCACATTCTTAAATATCATAATGTTATTATGTTTGTAAAAAGAAATTTCCAGAAATTAAGATGCATGATAAACGTGTCTTGTGTATAGATAGATTTGCAGTACCATTTTCTATTAGCTTGCCTCTTCCAAATTCCTCACTACATGCAGATGTTCGTTGGCTTAGTGGTGGGGTACATTATGTCCTGAGTGCGACGTTATCTCTGAAAACAATGCTGACCAATGTTTTCACTTTACAGCTGGCCAGCAAACCCCTTCAGTTTCACAAATCCAGCCCATTTATGGGAGTACGAATGGAGCAACGCGCCTCACAATCTCAGGACAGGGTAGGTTTTGAAAAAGACTGTTGTAAAAAATGTTTACCAACAACATGCCTATGTGTTTCACGTCATATTATGACAGTAGTTCATCAGCCCATGCATATTATACAACTGCCCACAAGAAGTGAACATTTCCACACATCATTGTACTGAATTTTTCTTACAAGACGCAGCTCCTTTGACAAACTGCAAACATGACCTTCTGGGGTATAGCTCTTATTAGTGCAGCAGGTGAAGTGGCAATGTGGCTCAGTGGTTTGAAGGGCCCATTTCCCTTCATTCATTGCTGTCTCTTACAGGACAGGGGTGGGGAAGGAATTACCCATTAGAGACACTCACTTGCTCTAGTGGCACCGCCAACTGCCTGCATGAACAATGTCCAAAGTCAGACTGTCAAGAGCGAGATTGCCTTCTACAGGGGGAGCTCTCTCCAAGAAAAATGTTGAAAAACATTGTAAAGCCCAGTTTTTCACATACACTTTCTAAATAGCTAACTATCAACTCTGACAGGCTGCCTATTAAATATTCCAGCACTTTCACAGGCATATCTTTCCTCACTGGCCCCTGGAGAGAAGAGACTGACCCTAACAATGGGCTCGCAGTTTTACAGATTCTCACCCAGGAACCTCATCTAGAAGAGAGTGGATCTCATGAGTTGATCAGAGTAAGAAGAATCAGACGCTCAGTAATTTTTTGAGGTTGAAGAAACATACTGGCTTTTTCCAGGAAGCTGGACATTAAGCATCAATGGGGTGACCCTGTGTTCCCCAGAACTAGGGTAACGTTCAGTGTACAAACACAAATGGTTCTGTCGGAAAAAGCTTCTAGCACATATGTTATGTTATAAATATTTATTCGCTCGATTACCCAAGGGTGTCTTGGTGCTAGAAACAGTGTGCCGAGAGCTTTGAAAGGTGAGTGAAACCTATTATGAGCAATTAAAAAGTCAGGTCTTGAGGGATTTTCTGAACATCAGGAGATTGGAGGAAGCTTTGATATGAAGAGGAAGCTCATTCCATGCTAGAGAGGTAACCCCACAACGCTGCAGCCAGCCCCTGTTGCATGTTTGAATCTGGGTACAGTGACTGTTTTTGCTGACAAAGATCTTAATGGCCCATGAGGCAGGTACCAGTTAAAACTGTGTTTAGAGGAATAGGGGCCCTTGATCATTCAGGGCCTTGTGAACCATACTCAGAGCCTTGAAAGTGACTCACTGCCTGATGGGTAGCCAGTGTAGCGCTCTCATGGGTTTAGCCATCGATAGGTATTTAGGAATTGTAAGGAGGAGCTGTGCAGCTGCGTTTTGCAAAGTTTGTAGCCTGTTTAGCACATGTTTGTGGGCAGTTAGATATAGATTGTTACAATAATGCAATCGGGACAGAGCAAGGGAAGTCACTAACATCTTCTGAAGCTGAAGGGGGATGAAAGGGATTATCTTCTTTATGAGCCTAAGGGTATGAAAGACCTTGGAGGAGACTCCATTGACTTGATCTGTAATGGACAACTTGTTGTTAATCAGAACACCTAAATTACAGGCTTTGTTGACCGGGGACAGGAGGGCACCCATGTCCTGGGGCCACCAAGTGGGCATCCAGAATGAAGGATCAGCACCAATGAGCAGGACCACTGTCTTACCCCAGTTCAGCTGGAGGCAGTTCTCTGCCATCCATTGGTTGATGGGCTGAATACAGTTGCAGAAGTTGGGTCCTGTATCTGATGTATCATTGGCAAGAGAGACCACAATTTGTGTCGTCGGTGTAGGAGATAAGGGAAAAACTGAATGACTTGAGTTCTGCGAGAGGAGGGACGTATATGTTAAACAGCATTGGTCTGAGTGAAGGCCCCTACGGAACCCCACATGGCAGGGAGAAGGAGTAAGAAACACATTTTCCCAGTTGGACTGCTTGTTCGCAGCCATGAAGGAAAGAACTAAGACGTTTCCAGGCAGTGCCAGTGACACTGATACTTGTTAGGCGATCCAGCAGTCTGTCGTGATGTACGGTATCAAATGCAGCTGACAAGTCTAAATGTATCAGGGCGGCTTTGCCACCCCGATCAAGGGATTCCCTGACTTCCTCTGTTGCCTTAATTAATGCCATTTCCGTACTATGCCCGGAGCGGAAACCAAATTGGGTATCATCCAGCTGATTGTTATAGAAAATAAACTTAACAAGCTGAGAGTTTATTTCCTTCTCAGTGAGCTTGGTGGGCACAGGGAGGCATGATATAGGGAGATAGCTGTTAGGCTCAGCGGGATCTAGAGATGGTTTCTTTAGACAAGGGAGAACTGATGCTTTTTTCCAGCTGACTGGAAAGATGGCAGAACAAAACATATGCTGAAAAATCATGGTCAAAGTAGGGGCTATTGTTTTGGCAATAGAGGTGGCTACCTTAGGTGGACAAGGGTCCTCTTGGGATCCTGATCTTGTAGATTTAATCAGTCTAGTAACTGTCTCGGTGGAAGGAGGAGAGAAGGATTTAAAGATGGACATACACTTATCTAATTCTTTCATATGAGGAAATAAATCCTAATATTTACTTTTTATCTGATGCACTGCATGAGCACTTTTTCACTTGACAGATACAGAACACATTTTTGTATGAATTACCATAATTGGTTTTTCATTGAATATATGTAATGTATTCAGTTATACAGACCATTGTGTTTTCTGTTTGTTTGTCTTTTGGATATATTTCCAAGAAGCTGGAAGCATTATCCCATTATCTAGGATGCAGGAGACACATTCTAGTCATGAGTTTAGATTTGAAACTTGCAAGAGATTGACTCTTACCCTGCACAAAAAAAGTAAGAAATAGACTCTTCATAGACTCTGGAATGGAAGAGATAGACTCTCATCATCAGCTCTGAGTGAAAGAGACAGACTCTCTGCATGGTCAAAAGGTCAGATGAGATGTTCTCATCATAGTCTCTGGAGTGTAAGAGCAGAGCACCAACACAGACAACATTTGTAAAAAGTGCAGGGCCAACATTTCTTTTAACAGCCCACTGCCGGCACTACTAAACGCCAGGGTTGCTTAGTACCAAAGCTGCCTAGTCTTGATTCCACATCATGATTCTTTCTTCCACAACCCTATGTTTTTTCTCCTTATCTCATTCTTGCAAGTTATTTTTTATACCTGTTCTCTACCTTATTTTACTTTTTCCTTTAGTTTTCTCCTACTTTGTTCACCCTTTTCTAACTTTCTCTCTGTTCCGGAGCTTTCATCAGGGTAATATAATGATACCTCCCTGGGTTAAGCAGTGGATAATGATATCCTTAGTATGTAACTACTTGAGCATGCCAAATTATGTATGCTGGGGCAGTCATTATACTCGCTCTCAAGTTGTCCCGGTGAGGTTTCACCTGCGATTGTCAGGTGATATCACGGGAGCGGGAGAAGGGGCGCCCTGTAGTCATACTTTTATCAAGGGTCCTACCCCGGCTTTTAGCCTATCCCATTCCGCGTCTCCCAGATTGACCCCCCCAAGTATAATGACTGCACAGCATCCAACTGCTCCACATAGGGCTTAGGGTCATTCTCCCCATGAAGTATCTTTGAAAGATAGATGGGAATTGGGTGCATTTACAGCACATTTTGATGAATGTGTTTAAACGTGATAGGTCCAAAAGGCAATTCTAAAGGGATATATGGGATGAATGCAGGCAGTCACTTTAAGTGATCTGACTGATTTGCATATGGCTGGGTCCAAACCGGGGTGACGTGATGAGCAAAATAACAATGGATTAAACCCAGATCTTTGACTGGGTGAGAGTGTTTGAAAAGTTTCAACACTCCGTCCACCATTTTATTTTGTGATGTTGCTGAGGATTAACTCACAGTCAAAACCACATTGGAGCTCAAAAGGGAGTTGCAGAGAGTTTGCACTGAAGGGCTGTCTCACTGGAGGGCAGGAGAGAATGACAAGTGTTGAAATGAATGGAGAGAGAGAAAAATTACATTTGATAAAGATCCTGGGGAAGAACACGTGTTCCCTCTGAGCAGACATGAAGTACCTAGTCTAAGCCTGTGTGAGAGTGCCTGCAGGAGGGAAGAATCATGCTTCAGAGCACATAGGAGTCTCTCTGAGCCAGCCCAAGTGTGTGTAAAAGTATGTATAATCATGACTGTGCTAATAACATAAGAGTCACTGAGCATCGCAGTACCATTAGATGTAAATGCGATGTGACTACACTCACAAGACACTGTATTGACAAGGGACACACTGAGGATGACATGGAATGGTGCATCCTTGAATAACTAAAATCCTCAAAGAAGGACATAGCAAAACCTCTCCTCATCTTTGAGCAGAGGTGGGTCCACAGACTCTGCACTAACCTGCATGGACTGAATAATGAGATACCGTGGGGGTACATTAACTCTTAAACCATACTGTCACTTTCACCCCACATGGTATATTTATGCCTCTTTGGTACTCTGAGTAAGGGTTGTGTACCTATGAAGCAGGTCCCGCTGGTTTAAACCTCCTCCCTTACGATAACGCTCTCATGGTCCAGATGTGAGGTTATAGCCACCCCCAGATTAGACCACACCAGCTTTGCCTTGGCGGCTTGGCTACACAACAATAGCCCCTGTGCTAGTCTGTTGGGCTAGCTAAGCACAGAACTCCTGACTATCGGCTCACTTATATTTGTTTGTTCAATAAGATATACACATTTGTATTATAGATACAATCCTGAATATATATTTTATATACTCTATATACATAATTTTGTATGCATTACTCCCTGTTATCTCGTTGATTAATACTGAGGGCATGGACAGACATATTGTAAACCTCTTAGCTCTCCTTCTCTGAGTCTGAGAGCAGAGTAGTCATGCATCTTGACTGAATAATTCAATAATTTAGCTAGCTTAACCCACACTTAGTTGAGCCCCAGAGTGCAACCTCCTTAAAATAGACATAGAGGATATAGATCCAGTAACCTATGTCTCCTCGATGCAACACGAGAGCTCGTTTTCAAGGTTTGCGTGGACTAGTAGTCCAAAGGTATCTGCAGGCACCTCGGGAACTACAATTCCCATGAGCACCCATCACCATCACACTACTGGTGTAATTATATCACACTGGAGTGCACCCCATTGGCTCTGGTGATAAAAAGATCTGCAGCACATCACCAGTCATACCAGCGGCTGGGAGAGGTGTGGATTGTAGGTGTAAGGTAGGATGGGCATCTTGATGAAGTAAGTAGCGGATGTGAGGAACAAAGTGGGCCCCTTCCTTGGGCATGCTCAACTCATACACGAGAGGCAAGGGCAAAGACTTTCCTGATTGTTGCGGCCCTCTCTACCACCATTAAGTACGCGGTTCCTCTACCACCATTTGGCACGTGGTACTATTACAACACTGTCTTTTGCGGCCATTTAAATTTGGCAGAATATTTGTATGGAGCTTATGTCATGAAAGCAACATATTAGCGTGTATAATTTGCACGGCTCCAACTACCACTAAGATTTGGAGGCCTTGGAACCCAGGTTAGGGGTTTTGTTATCTAAACAAACGTGCAACTGTAGTTTGGAGTGATACACACAAAGCACTTTTTGTTACTTTGAGTCTCCTTCTGTTCTTTCACGGCACCCACTACCACTAACGAACGGGCTGCATTGCTATCTGCACTTGGGAACACATGTTTGTGAATACATATTGAGGTTTACACGTAATACCGAAACAGAAGAACCTATTAATAGTGTAGCATGTATAATCACAACGTTGAGCCTGTTGTTTTAGAGATAAGTGTTACCAATATCAAATCAACATCCATAATCACATCATTGAGCGTGCGGCTTTAAAGATAATTGCTACTAATATCATGTACTAAGTCTTGGCTTCCCCCAAAAGAGAATGTGAGCTCATATAAACCTTGGGAAGGTTGCAAAGGATAGGATTTTCATAATAAGTTTACCGGACTATAGGTCTGATTGTCTGATAAAGACTCCCCAAGCATCAATTTATTCTGTTATGCTAGCGTGTGACTACAGCTGACATCATCCCCTTTCAGACAGGGGAGCTGGTATACCTAAAGTTAAGGTTAGGAACAGACCAGAATGAACAGCAAGTATTTATGATGTGCACAGGTTTTGCATGTGTGCTTTTCACATTACACATGTCTTTGAGTGGTGTGCTGTGCAGTGTCACCTGTGGTTTCACAATGAGACAATATGAGTCTGCATGTTAGTCCTAGGATTTCCAAACAGCTTTCTAAGACTTTCTCTATCTTGTTATTGAATTTGTAAGTGTGATTACTCATAATCCATGTAGGACTCACCTGGGTTTCTTCATTTCACCAAGCATTGTCTTATGGCAAATAGGCCAGTCCTTTAGGGGTCCTTGGCCCTGAAGAATGCCCATGACCTGTGTAGGCAAACAATAGGGGCAGAAACATGTTGTCCTAGGGGGATGGATTGAGCCATTGTCCTAATTTTCCATCCCAACGTTGTTTTTAGGTATACCTGAGGTCCCCAGTGGAAACCCTGGGTGCCCCAAGATATTTTTAGCTGATCTGGATCCCACAATTGTCCAGTTATACTTTATCTAAGAACCTCCTCCTCCTTCTTCCTAGTCGTTGGATGTCGAGTCCGCCCTGGTGGCACTTTACTAGGAGGGTCGGGAGAGGTTGCCTATGATGACGTATGCCTCAAATTGTGGGTAACGCTTCCTCTTCCCAAAGATTGGTTGTCCTGTCAGAACTCCTGTGATGCCTAAATAGGGCATGGGAGAAATAGTCCCGTTCTTGTCATAGCTATCGTACCCGCTTGTGTTATAATCATGACTGTGACCACATCTAAGAGCAAACCTGCGTGACTTCTATTTCCACAATTGCATTGAAAAGGGTTAACATTTTTGTTGGGTCTTTAGTTGGGTGTGGAATCATAACGTGTAACATGGAGTGTTCATGTGGAATCTGTTCGTGCCGTGGTCTTATTGCAGCAGTTGCTGGCTTCCCTGTGGCCCTGCTGGTTGTGTACTACGACTGTTTAATAAAACCACCTTCCTACCTCAATGAAGCGTCCATCGTTCCTTCATCCTTTCATTGGCGACGACTGGGAACAAACTGTGAGAGCCTCTACATTATTGGGTCGACCGCAGGGTTTTGTCTTTTTCGTCATTGGAGCGCAACGTTGCTGCGTATCGACACCTTGGTAACTGGAACGCAACTTGCAACTGGAACGCACGCATTACGTACGCACGTCTTTGCGTGTACCGCCATCTTTGAAGGGTCTCGCAGCTCAGTGCACCGGTGCGACTATAAGCACTTTTCATTGCCTTGCACCTACTCTCCATCACGGCGATAGGCACGCCTTCAATGCTGCTTGCCTATCTTCTTTACAGTACCTATATTGTACAGCGATAGGCACGCTTTTGACAACAGCAATTGTCAGTAATTTGCTCTGCACGCGTTGGCACACTTTGCACGGCGATAGGCACGCCTTCTATAACTTTTGCCTATCCTGTACAGCGATAGGCACGCTTTTGACAACAGTAATTGTTAGTGATTTGCTCTGCACGCAATTGCACATATTGCTACGGCGATAGGCACGCCTTCAATTACATCTGCCTATTCTTATTGTAATTGTAATTTTACAACCATAGGCACGTTTTGGACAACAGCGTTTTACATCAATTTTCTCTACACGTTGTTGGTACATACAGTTGCAGCTATTTTCACGCATTTCAAGTGAATGGTTAACCCTAATCGCCTGTTTCTTTCCAGACAAAAGAAATTTAAACTTTGTTACACGCCTGCATGTGTAGTAATTTATGATAATTTAGTACCTATAATACATTTTGTATTTATTCTTCTCATACTACTTATTTCTCATTTACACACATGCAGCAATCTTTAAATCCTCCTGCTCCATTTTTGGCATCTCCTGGCTTGCCTCTAGTAGATTGGGAACAATGGAAAGAGGGTTTTGAGGCTTATCTAAAAGCCATTAAAGGGGAAGTATTTACTCCCCCAAAAAAATATGCTATTTTGCGACATTCTCTAGGTACAGAGGGTAGAAAAATTTATTTTGAAACACCTTCCAGTTGCACCTGTCATGGGGGAAGGTGATGTCATTGACGAATACGCGTCTGCCATTAAAGTGTTAGATCTACGTTTTAAAAAGAAAAGAAATGTTATTATGGAACGTCATAAATTTTATAAAAGGCACCAAATGCCTGCGGAAACAGTTGAGAATTTCGTTAGTGATTTAAGAGTTTTGGCTGCTACATGCGAATTTAAGACTTTTGAAGATGAAGTCATTCGTGATCAAGTTGTGGAAAAATCAAGCAGCAAAAAGGTTCAAGGAAAGATCCTCACTGTTGACAATTTAACTTTGGATAAGGCCATTGAATTAGCTAGCAGTATTGAATCTACTGCAAAATTCATGGAGCAAATGAACATTAGCACTCAAGTTAATTCTGTGCAAGTTCAAGAGAAAACGAAGAAAGCCTCGACTAAGACCGAAGAGAAGAAGAAAACATTTGAATGTTATCGATGTGGCAGCAAGTATCATTTAGGAAATTCTCCCTCATGTCCTGCTTTAGATAAGTGGTGTGGTAAATGTAAAAAAAAGGACATTTTATGAAAGTATGGAAAGCTAAGTTTACTAAGGGTGCGAAAATGTTTAAGTCCGTGAATACGATAGAGGAGTCTCTTGAAACACAACACTGATTCTGATGAGGAGAGTGTCATATGCATGGTGGGTGATTGTCAAAACTATAATGATGAATCCTCCAAAGTAAGTGCAAGTAATGAAATTGATTCTGTCTCCGAACCAGTCATCAAAAAACCTCACTGTACCATTCTTGTTAATGGTGCTGCAATCAATATGATTGCAAAAACAACAGTTGATGGACAGAATGCAGTTCAATGTCATACATTCACCCCAGTACAGAGATCTGGGCCTAAATCCATCGTTTTTTTGCTCACCATGCCATTCCAGTTTGAACCCAGCCATATGCAAATCAGTCTTGACCCTGTGCCCCATGGGAACAGTCCAGCCCGAACTGCCAAGCCAGATCCTCCCTGGACTGGAAACAAGCATCCTAGGACCGGTTTCGGGCTTTCAGCCCTCATCAGCCAGGATAGCTTGATTCCAGTGGCATGGAGAGCACGGGACTCACGTCTGAGCATACCCGTCCCACTCGGGTGACAAATGCAAAAACAACAGTTGATGGACAGAATGCAGAACAATGTCATACATTCACCCCAGTACAGAGATCTGGGCCTAAATCCATCGTTTTTTGCTCACCATGTCATTCCAGTTTGAACCCAGCCATATGCAAATCAGTCTTGACCCTCTGCCCCATGGGAACAGTCCAGCCCGAACTGCCAAGCCAGATCCTCCCTGGACTGGAAACGAGCATCCTAGGACCGGTTTCGTGCTTTCAGCCCTCATCAGCCAGGATAGCTTGATTCCAGTGGCATGGAGAGCACGGGACTCACGTCTGAGCATACCCGTCCCACTCGGGGTGACAAATGCAAAAACAACAGTTGATGGACAGAATGCAGAACCATGTCATACATTCACCCCAGTACAGAGATCTGGGCCTAAATCCATCGTTTTTTTGCTCACCATGCCATTCCAGTTTGAACCCAGCCATATGCAAATCAGTCTTGACCCTGTGCCCCATGGGAACAGTCCAGCCCGAACTGCCAAGCCAGATCCTCCCTGGACTGGAAACAAGCATCCTAGGACCGGTTTCGGGCTTTCAGCCCTCATCAGCCAGGATAGCTTGATTCCAGAGGCATGGAGAGCACGGGACTCACGTCTGAGCATACCCGTCCCACTCGGGGTGACAAATGCAAAAACAACAGTTGATGGACAGAATGCAGAACAATCTCATACATTCACCCCAGTACAGAGATCTGGGCCTAAATCCATCGTTTTTTTGCTCACCATGCCATTCCAGTTTGAACCCAGCCATATGCAAATCAGTCTTGACCCTGTGCCCCATGGGAACAGTCCAGCCCGAACTGCCAAGCCAGATCTTCGCTGGACTGGAAACAAGCATCCTAGAACCGGTTTCGGGCTTTCAGCCCTCATCAGCCAGGATAGCTTGATTCCAGTGGCATGGAGAGCACGGGACTCACGCCTGAGCATACCCGTCCCACTCGGGGTGACAAATGCAAAAACAACAGTTGATGGACAGAATGCAAAACAATGTCATACATTCACCCCAGTACAGAGATCTGGGCCTAAATCCATCGTTTTTTTGCTCACCATGCCATTTCAGTTTGAACCCAGCCATATGCAAATCAGTCTTGACCCTGTGCCCCATGGGAACAGTCCAGCCCGAACTGCCAAGCCAGATCCTCCCTGGACTGGAAACAAGCATCCTAGGACCGGTTTCAGGCTTTCAGCCCTCATCAGCCAGGATAACTTGATTCCAGTGGCATGGAGAGCACGGGACTCACGTCTGAGCATACCCGTCCCACTCGGGGTGACAAATGCAAAAACAACAGTTGATGGACAGAATGCAGAACAATGTCATACATTCACCCCAGTACAGAGATCTGGGCCTAAATCCATCGTTTTTTTGCTCACCATGCCATTCCAGTTTGAACCCAGCCATATGCAAATCAGTCTTGACCCTGTGCCCCATGGGTACAGTCCAGCCCGAACTGCCAAGCCAGATCCTCCCTGGACTGGAAACAAGCATCCTAGGACCGGTTTCGGGCTTTCAGCCCTCATCAGCCAGGATAGCTTGATTCCAGTGGCATGGAGAGCACGGGACTCACGTCTGAGCATACCCGTCCCACTCGGGGTGACAAATGCAAAAACAACAGTTGATGGACAGAATGCAGAACAATGTCAGTTGACTGGGGGTGAGTGCTTGCAATGTTCAACACTCCGTCCATCATCCCCTTTGGTTTTGCTATGTTCGCCCTAAGTTGGCAGAGTATGCCCAGACGTGGGTCCCTTGCTCACTTTGCCACTGGATTCAAGATAGCCTGGCTGATGACGGCTGTAAGCCAGAAACCGGTCCCAGGATGCTTGTTTCCGGTCCAGGGAAGATATGGCTTGGAAGTTCGGGCTGGACTGTTCCCATGAGGCACAGGGTCAGACTGATTTGCATATGGCCATGTCTGAACTGGGGTGGCGGAGTGAGCTAAAGAATGATGATGGATTAAACCCAGATCAGTTGACTGGGGGTGAGTGCTTGCAATGTTCAACACTCCGTCCATCATCCCCTTTGGTTTTGCTATGTTCGCCCTAAGTTGGCAGGGTATGCCCAGACGTGGGTCCCTCGCTCACTTTGCCACTGGATTCAAGATAGCCTGGCTGATGACGGCTGTAAGCCAGAAACCGGTCCCAGGATGCTTGTTTCCGGTCCAGGGAAGACATGGCTTTGCAGTTCGGGGTGGACTGGTCCCATGAGGCACAGGGTCAGATTGATTTGCATATGGCCATGTCTGAACTGGGGTGGCGGAGTGAGCTAAAGAATGATGATGGATTAAACCCAGATCAGTTCACTGGGGGTGAGTGCTTGCAATGTTCAACACTCCGTCCATCATCCCCTTTGGTTTTGCTATGTTCGCCCTAAGTTGGCAGGGTATGCCCAGACGTGGGTCCCTCGCTCACTTTGCCACTGGATTCAAGATAGCCTGGCTGATGACGGCTGTAAGCCAGAAACCGGTCCCAGGATGCTTGTTTCCGGTCCAGGGAAGACATGGCTTGGCAGTTCGGGCTGGACTGTTCCCATGAGGCACAGGGTCAGACTGATTTGCATATGGCCATGTCTGAACTGGGGTGGCGGAGTGAGCTAAAGAATGATGATGGATTAAACCCAGATCAGTTGACTGGGGGTGAGTGCTTGCAATGTTCAACACTCCATCCATCATCCCCTTTGGTTTTGCAATCAATATGATGGCAGATTCAGGTTCCCTCTTCACTTTAATAGGCATAGAGGAGTGGAGGAAACTGAACAGTGTAGAATTAAAGAAATCTAAAGTCAAGCCAGTAGTGTATGGAGGTAAACCCATCGAGGTTTTAGGTGAGCTTGAAGCTCGTATTGAGTTTAAAGGGAATGTAACCAATAGCACCTTGTATGTGGCTATTGATGGTTCAAACTTACTAGGGTGGTTAGATCAGCGTAATTTGTCAATTGTACTTGATCCCAACAGTCAAGAACAAGTTCTTCTATGAAAAGATGTTGCACACGTTATGTCTGTTGAAAATTGTGTGTGGACTCAAGCGTTTCCTGAAGTGTTTGAGAACAGACTTGGGAAAATTAAAGGTTTTACCCACCAAATTCAGTTGAAAACGGGGGCTAAACCTGTGGTTCATAAAGTCATAAAGACATGTCCCTATTTCCTTGATTGGAGAACTTAAAAAGGAATTAGAAAAACTGTGTTTGGAGAATATAATTGAGCCTATTGAGAGCTCAGAATGGCTTTCGCCTATTGTTTTAGCCAGGAAGCCCAATGGGTCTCTAAGAATGTGTATTGATTTAAGAGACTTGAATGAGAGAATTTGGGTAGATAGGCATCCCTTGCCTAACATCACTGAGATGCTTTCAATGGTCAAAGATGCAAGAGTATTTTCTACCCTGGATATGTCTTCGGCATATCATCAGATTTCGCTACATAAGGATTCACGTCACTTGACGTCATTTGTTACACCTTGTGGAGCTTACAGGTTTAAGCGCATGCCATTTGGCTTGTCCTCAGCCTCGTCTGTGTTCCAACGAGTTATTGAGACTATGTTCCAAGGTGTAGAGAATGTCAGATGTTTTCAAGATGACATCTTAGTGTATGGTGCAAATGAAAGAGCGCATGATGAGACTTTAGCACATGTATTAACTATCCTCAAGGAGAAAGGAGCTACTCTTAAATCTTCCAAGTGCAAGTTCGGTGTGTGCAGCGTAGAATATTTAGGGCACAAATTATCAGCCAAGGGTGTTGAACCCAAGGAATCCTTAGTCAAAGCCATCGAAAATTTTCCAACTCCTAAAAGTAAAGAACAATTAAGATCTTTTTTTGGCATGTTGGAATTTTATGCTCGCTTTGTACCCCTGTGTGCTGAAAGAACTAAGGATTTAAGGGTGCTTCTAAAAAATAATGTCAAATTTGAGTGGGCCGATGATGTGAACAAAGAGTTTGAAGACATGAAGTGTGCTGTTGCAAATGCCATTCCCCTCAAGACGTTTGATACACGTGATCCTTGTGTGGTTGTTACCGATGCTAGTCAACACGGTTTGGGGGCTGTACTCATGCAAACCAGGAATGGTAAGGATGATATTGTAGCTTTCGCATCACGTGCTTTGCGTGGGGCCGAAAGCACCTACTCTGTCATCGAGCGAGAGGCGTTAGCATGCTGGTGGGGTATTGACCGTTTTAGACAGTACTTGTGGGGTACAGAGTTCACTCTGCGTATGGATCATAAGCCATTACTCAATCTGTTCACCACGAAAGGAGCTGGTAAAGCCACCCCAAGGATTGCAAAGTGGTATTATCGCATGCAAGATTTTCAGTTCAAGCTAGAGTATTTTGCAGGTGTGAAAAATATTTTTGCAGACTGTTTATCTCGTTTGCCTGTGGCGACTGATGGAACGGTCGATCAAGAGGATGACTGGAAGATTGTAGCGTGTACCATGGCTGATGACAGAGAGTGCTGCATCGAAGAAGAAGAATGGAGAGAAGCTGTCAAACAAGACGATGTGTTTCAAGAGTTAATATCGTTTCTGAATGTAGGATGGCCGAAAGGGAATGTGAAATATGCTTACAAAGCATATAAAGAAATTTTTGAGGAGTTGAGTGTATGCAATGGCATTGTGAGGAGGGCCAATGTGTTATTGGTTCCCCAAGTTATTCGCAGTAAAATTTTAATGTTAGCCCATGAGGGGCATGTGGGTATGAGGGCCATGAAAAGGAGGATCAGGGATACATTTTGGTGGCCTGCCTTAGACAGGGATGTGGAGCATTGGGTGAGAGAATGTGTAGCTTGTGCCCTCAGTGACAAATCTTAAGTTACTGTTCCCAGTCGCGTTGAGGCTGTTCCTATTCCAGAGAAGCCATGGGTCAAGCTTGGTATGGATATCATTGGGCCTATGAATATGTTGAGCGAAGGTCAGAGATATGGTATTGTCCTTGTGGATTATTGTTCTCGTTGGCCTGAAGTGAAGTTTGTTAGAAATGCCAATACTGCAGAAGTGATCAAATTTTTACATGAGTTATTCATGCGTGAAGGAGCTCCCATGGAGGTTATCACTGACAATGGGGTTCAGTTTAAATCTGATGAATTTGCCAAATTTATGAAGAGGTGGGGTGTGGTACATGTTACCACCTCGCTTTATCATCCCAGGAGTAACGGCCTTGTGGAAAGGTGTAATCGTGTGATCAAGGAAAACATACAATTATCCTTTGCCAGTAGTTCGGAATGGCGTAAAGAATTGGAGGATCTCATCTGGGCTTTGCGCACTCCTCCATGTGCTTCTACTGGTTTGTCTCCTTTTGTTGTATTGAAGGGGAGACCAGCTGCCAATGGGTTGGTGCGTCCCTGGATGTCTGATACCATGGATTTGAGTAACAAGTTTTCTGGTGTAACTACTAAAAGAATGTGTGCACAAAGTAAGTATGTCTCCAAGGAGTGCAGTAGACTTTTGCATGTTAAAATCGGTGATTTGGTGTGTGTGAAACTACCGGGAATCATTGCCAAAGGTCATTCAAAATTCTCAGAACCCAAGAAAGTTGTGTGTGTGAAAAGATGTGTGGTTCAATTGGATGATGGCAAATGGTGGAATAAGGAAAAGTTAGCTGTACAAAAGGAGTTTGTTGGTAGTAGTAATAATCTTGGGACACATGAATCCTCATCTTCCAAACATTTGCCTGTTAGGTCCTGTAGGGTAAAGACACGACCGCAATGCTTACCTGATTATGTGTCTTAGCGGTCTGGTTATGTGATTAGGTGTTTTGGTTGCAGTCCAATTTACACTGATTTTGCTACTTATGTTCTCGTCACAAAAGCTGTATTCTTGTTGATTTTCTCTTTATATTTTGTTTGTGTAAAAGAAAAAGGGGGAAGATGTGTTGGGTCTTTAGTTGGGTGTGGAATCATAACGTGGAACATGGAGTGTTCATGTGGAATCTGTTCGTGCCGTGGTTCTTATTGCGGCAGTTGCTGGCTTCCCTGTGGCCCTGCTGGTTGTGTACTACGACTGTTTAATAAAACCACCTTCCTACCTCAATGAAGCGTCCGTCGTTCCTTCATCCTTTCAATTTTGCAGTTTTGTTTTTCAGTAGTGAGCTCAGTTACAAGTATAAGAATGTCAATGCTAAGAGTCCAAAGACCAAGGGTCCAGGGAGAGTATTTAATTTCTGCAATAGACAGTGACCAGTCGTGGCTGTCATGACTCGCGGGTGGGGGGGGTGGGGGTCGCGCAGGGAGGTGGTCGTGGGGGGGGTGTTATTTAATAATTTAAAAAATTAAACTTACCTTCCCGCCGGCTGGGTCCTGCGTCATCTCTGCTTCTGCTCCTGCTCTCCTGCTCTCAGGAACAGGAAGCAGGCACTAGGCTCACACCCCTAAGCCAATCACAATGCTGCAAGCAGCGTTGTGATTGTTCAGGATGCCGCCCTGCCAGGGGATAATGGCCCGGCCATGTTCTCTATGTAGGCTGCCCTGCAGCCTACACAGCCTACATAGAGAGGCGCAGAGTGTGCATGACTGGTTTGCGTCGGCCCCAGAGGGCCGACCAAACCAGTCATGCGCACTCAGGAGTGGGCACACCACTCCTGCCCAGCCCTGCTCGCAGAGCAGCCCCGCCCACCTGCCCGCCCGTAACCAAACCCAGGGCCGGCTCTAGGGTGGTGCGATCGGTGCCACCGCACCGGGCACTGACTTGGGGTGGGGCCGTCATTTTTGAAGTATATTAACATTTTAAAAGCACCTGCTGCCGTGTTCCTGGCCTCCAGCAATTTTCAGGCATCAATTAAAATGTCAAGATAACTCTGGTGATTAATCGTCTTCGTGGAAAGAGACCGGAGGTTTGTCTAGTGGAAGTTTTGACTCATCCAAAGGTAGCACAGTGGGTTAAAATGCCTGCTGCTGAGAACGTATACCATGCAGATAACAAAGTGCATGTAATGTAAATAGGTCAGTGGGTTACTGCTTCTGTAAGAGAGATCATTTTGTTACTTGTCCTTTGTAAGTCAAAATCCTAATATAGAACATTGAGCTATTAACTGTCATCAAAGAGCTGCATGTAAACTGCAAGTATTATGTTAGAGCTATTTGTTTTTTTGCCCAGTCTTTCAGTATCCTAATCTTGCCAAAGGGTTCATTTGGGTAGAAAACAATTCTTGTTATTAAAGAGAACCCCTAACAATGGTGTTACATTTTAAATTCTGAATTTGTGCTTTTCCAGAATAAGGACTCTTAAACTATATTGCCTACCGTATCAATGACATGTTACTCCTACACTACACCTTGTAGTCCTGTCTGATGTAACATTTCCTATACACTGATTTACACACCTATGATTGTCTCTGTGCTATGTGTGTGTGATGTAAAGTGCTCTGACACCTTACACTGGTATGAGTGGTGCTATAAAACTAAATGAATTCGAGAGACAGTGGTTGTGGAGACTTGAGGGGCACTGTTAAAGGGCGGTGGTGAGGGAATCCGTGGCAGAGGTCATTGGGGGGGCGCCAACAAAGATTGTCGCACAGGGGCGGCTGCTCCACTAGGGCGGAGGAGCATCACCCCACTGCTTTCTCACAGTGCGAGAAGCAGAAACATAAAATGGTAGTTATTACCATTTTATGTTTCTGCTTCTCGCTCTGCAAAAAAGCAGTGGGGTGATGCTCCTCCGCCCTAGTGGAGCAGCCGCCCCTGACAGTGACACTGCCAATGAGGGCTCAAATGGGAGCATGGTACTGTGACTTTGAGCGTGGTCCTCTGAGTTTGCTCCTTTGAGTGTGAGTCTGGGTCTATGAGTGAGATTGAGGCTGAGTGTCCCCACATGTGATGATGACCCTGTGCTCATAAGCACTCTGCATTTGATGCTGCGCCTGCGAGTGTGACACTGTGCCTGAAGGTGGCTCTGACGGTCAACATTCAACCCAGAGTCCCTGGTTTGCTAGTTTATTTTTCAGTGTGCTGGGCCGGAACTACCTAGAAGTCATACATACCGATGGAAGGAAGTAGGTTGATTGTTACAACAAGCAGGGAAGTAGCATGCGAAATAGAACACCTACTTTGAAGCTTGTCAGTAGCAATAGCTCTGAGCGAGTGGATGAGGCAAGCGAACCCGATAGTTGGAGATAATTACATGTATTTCCTTCTCACCATACTTCTTTGTCTTATGTCTTTCTTTCTGTCTTGTTCCATCTTGCTTTCTTTTGTTGCATACTGTATGTACTTTTATCCATCCACCCCTCCATCCTTCGATCCATCTTTTCTCTTTGTTCAATCATCGTTCTATCCATCGAATCATTATCCATTCAGGTCTCCTCCCACCCTTTTCTCCATTTCTCCTCTCCAAAATCTAGCTCTCCATCAATCCTCTGTCCACCCTTCTCTCCATCCATCTCCGCATTCATCCATTCGTCCTCTCTCCATCCTTCCTTCTCTCCACCCCTCATCCCCATCATTCCACTGCACGAAATCTACGTATGAGTTTCTTGGAGACCAGAGACTCCAATTGCAATCAAAGGAGCCCTAAACATTACAAATATTTCATGTTACACAGAATAGCCCAGTGACGTTCACTCCCGCTCAAGATGCGAAAGTGGGGGCTAATGACGCCCCTAACCACAAGGAGTACTTTGTCATTGGCAGTTCATGTAGAATGGTCTTGAAATGTTAGAATAGTCTCAAAACCCTTAAATAGGAATTATCTATCATTTATGCAATTTTGTGGCACAGATGCTGACAGGCACTTACTTCGTTTTCCATTTTCAGGCTTCGCTGATGCCAACCAGTTTGACTATTTAGGTGACAGCGGCTTGACGGGGAACTTCGTACAAATGGTGTCTGCTACCCAGTCGATTCCTTGTTTTGTGGAAAAAGATGCCAGTCATGAAGGGGTAGTAACCTGCTTTACCCGGTAATGGTATATTTCGTGTTATCTGAACGATAGCTCAAATGTAATTCCTGTTCTCGTGCAAGTAAACAATTACAACTGTAAACCCTTCTCGTTTGTATCCCCACCTCACCTTTTCCAGAGCCATGCCAGAGGATCGATACATGGTGCGCGTGAGCGTGAATGGAGTTCTCGCTACAGATATGTGTGGTGGGCATTGCGTCTTTTCTGTAAGTGCTTCTCTAGATGTATATCTATTAAGAGCCATTTGTGTATATTATTACTCGGAGAGCCATAAAAGCCCCTGCCAGAACACAGCTTGACTTGTGCCAACAGACTTGTTGAAAGAAATGATAAGTTGAACACTTGAGCCTCTGACGTGGGAGGGTAGAGGCTGGAGTGTTGAGGTAACGTGGTGACGACACACGCACCAAATGAATTCGAAGCAGCGGTGGCTCATGAACTTTCAAACTGGTGGAGTGTTAATACCCACCTTTGAATTGCACCGACCGCACCAGTACAATTTTACACAAAAGTGTTTCGAAAATCAATTTCCCAGCACAACTTTTAGAAACAGCTGGCCAATAGGCAGGTGATTTACAGGCAAATTGAATAACCTGCACATGTAAATTGACATGACCTATCATTTTTAAAAGTGGGTAAACATCTTTTCACTTCCACCTCCCACTTCCTTTCATTTGCCATACTCCCTCTGCCATGTAGAATAGGAGCCACATAAAACAATCCAGGACGTAAATGGAAGGAGCTGGATAGGGAAAAGGGCCGTCCTCCCTGTGAGTGATACTCCGAAACCGGTCCCAGGACGGTTGTTTCCGGGCCAAGTAGGACCTGGTCTGGCGGCTGGGGCTGGACTGTTCCCATAGGGAGTCGGGGTAAAACTGATTTGCATATTGCTGGGTCCAAACTGGGGCCACGTGGTGAGCAAAACAACAATGGATTTAACCCAGATCTGTGACTTAGGGTGAATGTTTGACAATGTTCAGCATCCACCAATCATCTTTTTGTGTTTCTATAGTCACCCTAAATGGGAAGTGTATGCCCAGATGTAACTCCCGTACTCACTGTGTCATTGTATTCAAGCTAGCCTGGCTAATGAGGAGGTGATACCCCGAAAACGGACCCAGGATGCTTGTTTCTGGTCCATGGGGGTCCTGGCCTGGCAGTTCAGGCTGCACTGTTCCCATGGGGAGCAGGGTTAAGACTGATATGCATATGGCTGTGTCCAAACTGGAATGGCATGATGAGCAAAAAAACAATGGACTAAGAGCCAGATCTCTGTACTGGGTTGAATGTTTGACAAGATCAGCAAAAGGCGTGTGTACCAAGCACTTGCTTATGTATCACCAAGGATATTTATTATTATCAGAAACAAATGTTTTCTTATCTAGACCAGAAAATGTAAGGAGGTGGATAAAGGAAGCATGAAGTAAAATCAAGACTAGGAACCCTTGGTATTTAGCAGCGATGAGCCATGGCACTTGTATGTTTACAAGCTAACCAGTGGGGATACTGGAGCCCTGTGGGAACATAATATTATTGAAGTTGTAACACTTGAGTACAGTCAGATACGGGATTCAGCCAGCTCTAGCCATATATTGTTCATAACTTATTTCAGCCTGGGTAAAACTTCTCTGACTTCAGGTTTCCTTATATTGAAGTGACATGTTGATGTAAACTCTTCTCTCTGGAGGTGTACTGTTTATTTACAGCAGAAAGAGCATGAGGTGCACTGTTTGAGAATTCCAATGCCACCTCGTGTTTTCTTATCAGATAAATAAATCCAGTGTACGTCCAAATCTATAATGTGTAGGTTTTGGAACAAATGGTTCCATGACTTTTGCTAAAAGTAAATTCGTAGTCCAAGAATATTTTGTTTGTTCACACACATCCCATAAGTCAAATAAAAAATACTTTTTACTTTAGAAATATGTGACATAAAATGAGACTATTTGGAATTTGTGCCTGCGCCTGAGAAAATAGATGTTCAAAGCGTTAGCATGTTTATGACAAATCATATAATAATCAAAACGTAGATTTTCAAAAGAGATAGTTTTATAGCCATTCTAACAAAAAATAAATACTGTACATTTTTTAGGCTTCTTCCTACTATACTCCCACCATAACAAGCATCCAACCTTTATCCGGATTTCCAGGTAAGACACAGTAAATGTATGTGAATATAACCTTTTAATTGTTGGTTTTACAACTGAAAAAAAGGCTGTAACTTTCAAGAGCCGGGAAAAAAACGCACAGAAATAGCACTTGTTTATGCGCCAAAATTTCCAGATGAAAAAAGCACACTTTTTTTTATAATGCAACTTGTTAACAAATAAAAAATAAGTTCTAGCGCTCACATTATACTATGAAGTTACAAGAAAAAAAATTCATCTGATCTTATCTTTTCAGAAGGAAGTTAAAGTTTGAATGTTATTCAATTGAAAAACTGTCTTTCCCTATATCATTAATGCAGCTTCAATTGCCTTAAAAGGTTGTTCGTGTGTGTGTTTTCATTCGGGACATACATGTAATTTAGATGTTCCTAGAGATCACACGTCAGAACCTTTTTAATGTCTGGTGTGACAGGGCAGCTGTGACCAGTGAATTTTATATTACTAAAGAGGTGCTCTGGAACCACCTACATGTTGGGAGCCAGAAGTACATGTTTTGATTGGGAAGAAGTTGTGTGCTTCCACAAAAAAGTGCTTGCCCTTATCGCAGCTGTGTTCCTTTTGTTTCTTTATCCAGCAACCTGAGTGTGACTTTCAAAGGCACACACAAGACATTTTAAAGCTAATAAAGTGTCTTAGATAGCAAGATAATTTATGGTGTTTCTCTCTGGCAGCAGCACAGATGAGAGAAGGGCAGTCATTGACCTACATGGATTTTTAGGTCTGTCTTGTCAATACAACTGTCTTCTGGCCTTTTAAGCTACACCAATATTATTCTACAGTTCTTTTCTTCCACACAAATACAAATCCATTCCCATGATATTTACTTGTAAAGTGTCATACAACATTCCTTAAAAGCCAAACCGGTTGTCATTGCCAGTGTTTGTTGCTTTATGAAATGAACCACTTGCCACTGAAACTCTCAGCTTTAACAAGAACCATCTCCTGACTCCCCATTGCAGTAAATACCTAAGAAAATTTGTGTCATACTCCCCCTTGAACCAGGGCATAATTAATGACGTGGTGATCTGAGGTACAGCAACTGATGACCAGTGCATCATTTATTGAACACAGACTGCAACAGTGCCTGCTGTGCTCTGCCTGTCTTTAATTCACTTTTTGAAATGTTAAAGTTTGATACTAGTTTTACAGTTATTGAAGGATCATTGTATCCTCTTCCTGTAATTTTTTTGGGGTCAAATAGTCTCCCATATCACATGATGTGATGGCATTAGAGTGAAAAGTTAAAGTTTGATACTAGCTTTACAGTTATTGAAGAATCATTGTATCCTCTTCTTGTAATTTTATTGGGGTCAAATGGTCTCCAATATCACATGATGTGATGGCATTAGAGTGAAAAGTAACATGATGTAACTCACGTTACATCGTCAGATGGTGAAAGTGTGTGCCAAGTCCCACCCACTACCGAATTGCTGTGAAGAATTCATTCTAGTGATTGGAATATATTACAACAAATCAGTCCAGAATTACATGGTTTCAGCAACAGGGCTGTCGATGTGAAAGGGGACACAACTACCAACTTAATAAACACAAATGGACTAAGCCAAGTGAATCTCTGCTTAGCACCTTGTTGCTATGACCGAAGAAACAGGCAGCTCCCCAGAGAAATGTGTGTTAGGTTTAAGTAATAACAAACAACATTAAAGATAAAAACACAGCATAATACATTTTACAAACTAATTTATCAAATGCAATTAAAACTTAATTAACAAAAAAGGCACAGTCAGAGTTTTCACTTAGGGACTTTTCTGGAATTCAAAAATCATACAATGGCACATGGCAGCATGCTGAAGCTGGTGATCTTCCCCTGAGGTCAGATATGTTGTCAATGAATTCTCACTGAAGCCACCAATTATGGTGGCAAAGTGGAGAAAGTCAGAATTTGTAACAATTGAAGTCACTGGGGTTACTCCCTGTCCCATAGCTTTACATTTAGGTTAGCCAATATTTTGGTTCTCAAAATCCTTCAGCACAGCATGGCTGTACTTTGGAGCAGGGTAGGACATCACAAAGTCAGATAAGTTGCCCACAAAGTCCAGCTGAAGCCTTTTCCTTAATGGAAAACTTCTTGACCTGGACAGATCTAGAAATCATGCCTGCCAAGAGTACACCCTTCCTTGGGTGACTTCAGCACTATCCACAAAAGATTATTGATACTGGGTGTGTCACTCCTGGATTTTCCTATAGCCACCAGGTCCGCAAAGCAGGCATCTAGGCATAAAGTCACTCTCAGCCAGGACTCTCTCTCAAGTTCCAAGCAAGTCCACTTATGATTGTTCAGCTGATTTTTTTTCAGAACAGGGAGCCCTTCTGATTTTTGTGTCCCAGTAGGAGTAACAGAAGTCGAGCCAGATGATGCTTGCAGAGCAGATTCAGCTCCTTGATGCCAAAAGATACGAAGGGTTCTTAAGTTTTCTTTATTCAGTATGCAGGCAGAATCTTCTTATCTTCTTTTGATGTTCTATTGATCCATCATTCTCCTTACTCAACATTTTGTTTTATTAAATGTGGATCATCAATGAATATTTTCGGTTATCTTAGTTTG
Source organism: Calotriton arnoldi (assembly GCA_963921515.1). Taxonomy (NCBI): domain Eukaryota; kingdom Metazoa; phylum Chordata; class Amphibia; order Caudata; family Salamandridae; genus Calotriton; species Calotriton arnoldi. The sequence continues at coordinate 334,645 of CAWUFW010011313.1, read as the reverse complement.
TCCTCCGGTGGATCTTGCTTATTGCATTGAGGGGCAAAGGAACTAGGGTGTTTACATGTTGGCTACCCAATGAGGACTAGGAATTGGTAGCCAGTTTACAAATTAGTGATTAAAGTCAGATATATGGCCCTCATGACCATACTGTAAAGGTATAAAATAGCAATGGGAAGTCCCAACGTCCGAAAGAAATATAAACGAGTTAGGATCACACAGACTGACAACTCTGCTACTGCTATACAGAAAAGCAATACCAGAACCTGATGTTCAGAGAAACATTTATGGCTACCTTCACTGTGCATTAGTAGTTTAACAAACCCAAACACAGTCCCTGTGAAAAGAACATTCATGAAACTCAAGAGACTCAGACATTAAAGAGTTTGCAATTTGATTTATATAAGCAATGGATAAGGAAACAAGCAGCAATAAGCATTTTTAGTAAGCTCGGACTAGAGTCTCAATAAAGTCAGTTTCAAATGTAGTGTAAAACTACACATTAAACAGATTAAAGGAACTAAAAGCTCTTAAGGCCCACAGGACAGTTCAAGGAAAGGGCATAGAAAATGGGCTCAAGGAAAGGCTCAGCAAGGCACTGCCAATCTGTGGTTCAGCCAAGGAGTCCAAGGAAAGTCCGGGCTCTGCCAACGATAATGGCAAAGGCAATGACAATATGGACAAAGGAAAATAGAGTCAGAGAGAGAGCACTTCCTCTGTCAGGTTACTGTGCACCTTCCAAGAGTTCCTCGCTTACAACAGCCCTATCCATTTTTCATTTGCAGAAATGTGGCCAATGTCATCATCCCCCAATAAAAATGATGGAGGACCTTTTCTCCTCTTCTTGGAATCCGTTTTCCCTCCTGCTTTGGACATTCATAAATGTCATAAAGGGCTCTGAGGCCAAATATTTTCTGTCACCTGTATCTTCAATTTGTTGTTTCCAATTGATAGAGATGGCTGTTGTGACAGTCATTGCCATTGCCATGTGTTCCTATAACCCTCCCAGCTGGCTCACTCGTTCTAACTGTTTAGCGCTTGAACCACTTCAGCCTTCAAGCTCGTAGATGTATCTGCATTGTCCTCCAGAAGTCCACTTGTATAAATCTAATCTGAGATGCTCATTAAAGCCACTGAGGTAGAGGCAGTAAGCAGAACTGGTTTCAATTCCAAATTGCTCTCAGACAGCAAAACGTAAATTGTTTAAATGACATTTTATTCTGTCATAATTAATTGACATTTTTGATAAAATATAGAAACTATTTTGATTGAAGTTTCCACTATTTTTCCAGCTGAAGTTACAAATATAAGATTTTAGTTCAAGCTATGCTTGCCCATGGAAAATGCAATTTGAGCTACATGCCAACAAACAGTTTTTGGAAACGTTTCACTGAGGAGACATACCTTTTTCAATATTTAGTATGCCCCACTTTTATACATTAATTGCAAAACTGTGTTCTCTGGGGTCACACATTACTCATACTTGTGGGTGGTGTACATTCACACAGCAGCCACATGTGACATTTAACTTGCACACCACTAGTGCATTACCTTTGCCAGCTTACCACGTTCTTACTGATAAGCCAGTTAGGTTAACCAATTGAAAGTACATGTTCAGGAACAAAGCACACTCACAGTACCACTTCATGCCAGTGTCACAGCTCGGAGTCATAAATAATACCAGCAAAACCAACAGAAAAATTGGGGTAACCTCTACAAAATGATGTCGCTGACTACACACAAAAATTAAACTATTAAAGTATTCCACCTACAAAGTAAACTGTTATTCTGAACAACTGAGGGAGTTATAAAAGTGTAACAGTTTTCCAACTAGGGTTTCCCAGCACTAGAAAAAGGGTTAATTCCAGATAAGAGAATTTTTTCAAAATACGAGGTCTTAAGGTTTCACAGAAAACTAGATAATTACATACTGATGATACTAAATCGGGACCTTGTTCTACAGCTTAATAGAAAGGTGAAAAAAGGACTGAACCCTCTAGTCCCAAACAAGCCCTTTTTTCACTTTGAAGGTAACAATGAAGCTTCTCGAGCTTACAACGTACATAGGGGACAATGGGGCTGAGTTGTGACCTGATTGAATTTAGGACAATTCCAGCAAGACATTATGGCACATACAAAAGCCCTTCAAAGTGGGGCGCTTCTAAATGTGTAGCCAGTGAATATTACGAGGATTGATTAATATGGAGGAATCCATAACAGAAGCCTGGCAGCACTGTTCTGTATTAATTTGAATCTGACACAAAATGTTGCCAATAAAATAAGGTGCAAAGAATTGCAGTAATACATATAGGACTAGAGCCTGCAGCATTGACTTCTGATGTTCTTAAGAAAGCATCAGCGAAGCTTTCCACAATAGCTTTAGATAGTAAAAACAGGTGGGTATGAGTTTATTTATCTGAAGGGCAAAACTAAAACTGGAGTTGAGAAACAAGCCTAAATTCTGGGCTGAGGAAGCAGGGTAGAAGGTTTCTTCACCCTGCGTGATCACTTCAAGAAATACCCACAACACTACACTTTGATGAAGTAAGGCCTGAATAATATTTCCTTGGTGATGATATAAATGATGGTTTTATAAAGTGTCACCTTATAGACTTCATGGAATTATTACCACTGCAATGATAAAGTTTTAATATGACTGTGTTTTCATATGCATGTTACTTAGTAGGGCCTCTTAGTAAATGTTCCCAGTGAGAGGATCAGAATTAATGATCTCTTTTATGCAATAAATCACCACCGTAACCGGAACTACTGGTGAGACAGTTATTTCTGTAATTAGTTGAATGCATCAAATATAATTACTTTCATATCTCCCCAAATATTAGAGCAATTTAATGATACAACGGGGCTTGGGCGATTGCCCAGAGGTAATAACACCCACTGTGTCTACAGATGCTTCTCTGTCTGAGGTTTAGCTCAATAAGTATGCAATGTACGTATCTTGTCCTTTGTGCAGAGGAGTGTCGCCCCACTGCTTTTAGCAGTGCAAAGAAGGAAAAATAAAACGATAACACGATGTTGCTATCAATTTTTTTTTTTTGCGCTGAAGCAGGTTTTGGCATGGGGCAGGGCTTGTCTGTCAACGCAGCCAGCCGGGGGAGGAGGAAATATGTGCCCTTAAGTGCGCATGTTGGTTTTGCGGGGCCTCTCGGGCCGGCCAAACCATCATGCGCTCTTAGCATGTTCCCCACCGGGCTGTAATGCACAGCCTGTTGGGGAACATTCACAGGCTCCCACTGCCTGTCTGGGCATCGAACCAAGGCACTCAGACCAATCACAACGCTGCATTGCAGCGTTGTGATTGGCTAGGGGAGCCTGTTTGTGCTTCCTGTTCTGCCGAGTCAAGCGTACGACAGACGACGACGGAGGAGTCTGAAGCGTTAGAAGGTAAATGCTATTTATTATTTTTTAAAGTCCCCCGGATCCCCCCGGCATCACCACCCTTGTTCAGTACCGGCCGCTACTGCCTTTGTGTCTGGTAAAAACCTTGGTTGCAAGGCCTCTGCTGCCAGACTGGTCTACCCTACAAACCTCTGGATCTACTATAGCTGCTTTGGTTCCCCTTGACAATATAGGGTACTTCATCACCTGGTGATAAAAAGTTCATCATGCTTTTAATAAAGGTCGGTTTTAAAATTAACAGGACACATTAAAATTGTAGAGGATAGTGTAGAACTAAACAAGGACGAAAGAATCACTGAAGGCTAAATGAATACAAACTCCTCACCATCATTATCAGCTCCCCAGTACACATCTTATGCAATTTGTTCCAGTATCTCATCCCCCACACCACTACCTGCTTAGGTGCAGCAAGCCTGCCTTTGCTACCAGAGCGATGCGACCGGTGCCACCGCACTGGGCACTGACTTCGGTAGGTGCCATGTTTTCAAGTATATTATGATTTTAAAAGCACCTTCTGCCGCGTTCCTTGCCTGTTCTTTCTGAAAAGAGATCGGAGTTTTGTCTAGTGACAATTTTGACTCATCAAAAGGTAGCCCAGAGTGTTAATATGTCTGATGCAAAGAACGTGTACCATGCAGATCACAAATGCATATAATGTATCTAGTTCAGTAGGCTACTGCTTTTGTCAGAGAGTCCCCTTTTGTTACTTGCAGTTTATAGGTTAAAATCCTAAAATAGAACAACAGTTAGTTATTAATTGTCATCAAAGCACTGTATGCAAACTGCAAAGTATAGGTTAGAGAGTTATGATGTTTTGCCCAGTCTTTCATTATACTAATATAAAAAAAAATCATTTGGGTAGAAATACATTCTTATTATTTAAGACAAACCCCAACCATGGTGTTATGTTTTAACTTCTGAGTTTATGCTTCTTCAGACCAAGCACTCTTAAACTATACTGTCTACCAGTATAGATGATATGTGACTTCTACACCTTGTGGTCCTTTTTCTACTGTAACATTTCCTATACACTGATTTACCCACATATGATTCTTGCCTCTGTGTATTGTGTATGTGATGTAAAGTGTTCTGATACCCTACAATAGTATGAATGGCTCCATAAAACAAAAGAAATGCATGTGAGAGAGAGTGGTTATGGAGACTTAAGGAGCACTGTTAAAGGGTGGTGGTGAGGGAATCAGTGGAGAAGGAGGTCATTGCGGGGCGCCAGCAAACATTGTTGCGCTAAAGCCGTCCCTGTTTGCAACAGTATTGCTCCCTGCACTTCTTTTCCTCTGCTTAAGGAGCAAGGATGTTCAGCTTATCTGAAAGACATAATGTTTCACACCAGCACTAAAGGAACACGTTAGTTTGGTGCCAAGCTGCGACACAGGGGCTGCGCCAGGCACTTGTTAGAGTCTGAGATCTCTGTAGGTCCTGCACAACAACTTTAAGTAGCAAAGCTGAGGCAGTGGCTGCCTGAACATAATGGTGCGTGCCTAAAAACTGCATATTTGCAGTCAGTGGCACATCGGCAGTGATATGCTGTCCATATGTGCTTGCAGTGGATCACAAATGTATATCTACGATGTTAAGTGGGCCCATAATGGAGTGATAGGTACATATAGGGAGTACATCACCCAGGTGCTCAAAATAATTAAAAAAAACAATATTAAGGCATGCAGTAGGGTATGAAAGCACCCGCGCCACAACAATATTTCAGATGAGTGAGGGGTCTATAAAGGAACAACAGATACCAAGATCTCAGAGAGCCACAGGGTACTGTTATTTCTTCACTTTCCAAAAATGAGTCCTAACGAAAAGGACAGAGTGTGCACAAAATCCACCCTATATACGCAGAGCCAGGCACCTTGCATAAGCCTATTGGGCGCACCGACACATAGCTCAAAAAGTAACTCCTCACATCTAACAGACACTACTGTCATATTTCACCTGAATGACAACATCTTAGCTCAATACTCAGGCAATGTAAATAGCTTGCACTCGGGTGTGCTCTTTTGCTGTTTGCTAAAAGAATTGTTTGCAAGATCTCTGTTGCCAGATGATTTCACCCTAGTGGCCTGTGGTCCTGGTCTTGCTATAGTGGTTTCCCTTGGAGCGCACCAGTCCCTAGTGCGGGTACTGCCCGCACTATACTGGCTAGACTGCCCTCTTCTCTTATCCAACAACAAAGGTATCGCTGTCACCCAGAGTCAGGCAATGGCCATGTTGAAATGATTATTAATATTGTAATTTATGCGCTATGGCAGGTTCAATGATCACTATGAGCGGAAGGATTCTAACTGATGTCTACGGCAGCAATACCGCCCTCAGTTCTAATGGATTAAATGTCCGAATTTTGAGGTAAGTTATACTAACAGTATTGAAGTGCTCCGTAAATCACCACAATTCTGCGTTAAATGTCTGTATTAAAATGCATTCGTCATTAATTGGTGATCACATCTGATGGTTCAGAGTAAATAGGTTAATGTTGTGCCAAAGAAAATAAATGTGGCCCAAAAACGTATGTTACTTAGTACAAGTGTACTAATACTTACGCATTGCCACATTTATTACTAAAGTGCAAAACAAATTCCATTTTATCACCACGGTCCGACGTAACTGAAATCACGATAGTAACAACTAGCATAATACTCTCTGCACACCTGCATATTTACAGCATATACTATATGCAATTTCACAATGATATCTGTTGTAAAATAGAATCGGACTGCATTATCCTTGGTACCTGCAGTCTCCCAGATTTGTAAGGTCTGTTGCCACCTAACGCAATCACAGCCATCTTTGGAGTCCTTGCAGGTAATAACAGAATCTACATCTTCAAGCGCTATATTAAATAGTTTTCAATCTAAGCTCGCAAGCAATTTATTTTTAACTACTTGAATATACTTATGCTACTGCATGAAACATTTGTTTTAGTTACTTTACTTATTGGAGGGTATGTAAACGTGAATCTATTTTTGTAACTTTTTTTTAATGAATTTCGTATGGGTACCTTTTTGCATCATGGACAATCGAACTTGTTAAACTTGTTAACTGTCTACCTCTTTCAGAACCTATGCTGGTGGAATGCCTTGTGAACTCCTCGTACCAAATTCAGATACTCTGTAAGTACCAAGCACACAAATCTACAACAGGTTGCTTATTTAGGACCATCAAAGTAGTTTATTTGCATTTTTACAGCTGACTAATATGTAATATGTGCACACTAATTCCCACAAGACTGCATGGTTGGTGCATACAAAGAAATCTCTGACATCCCCTAGATGTGGATCCCGTGCTCACTGTGCCACTGAAACCAATCCACACCCCACTGAAGAGCCCCAATCAGGATGAAACTAGTCTTGAGTTGCCTGTGTTCCGATTCAGGGAGGACCTGACCTGGCAGTTCCGGCAGGACGGTTCCTATTGGAGCAGAATCAAGACTGATTTGCATATGGCTGGGTCCAAACTGAAGAGGCACAGTGGACAAAAGAGCAATGGGTTGGAACACTACCCCAGAATGATTGCCAGTTGTTAGGCAAATTGCAAGCATTCGTCCCTGTACCTTTTATGTGGCAGTATAGCATAAAATTAGGTGTGCACAGGGTCCATACATTTATATATTCCTGATACTATTTCGTGTTTATAAAAGTTCAAAGAGCTTCACAAATGTAATTAATGGCATCCTGTGTAATTTCATCAGATTCATTAACCAACTGACTAAAGTCGTTACATCTTAAATTGAATTTTAATTTTACTTATAATGACAAGCATGTTTCGCCTAGCATTGAATTGCTTATTTGTTTTAGGTATGCCAAGCCGAACCTCTTAATTGCAACTACAAATCACCCAAATTATCAGTTGATTTTGGGTTTGGCGGCCAACAGTGCAATGCTCATGACCTCACCATATTTATACCGATAAGCATCAACACCAAAGCACAACCTAATAAATTACAATACATACTGACACCAATAAATCATACAACATTTATAGCCATCACTTTCATAGGAGAACGGGTAATATGATAGGCAACCTCATGTGTAAGATTATTTACAACATTTATAATTGCATCTGTCACATCAAGTCAAAGGTCATGAACATTGAATTTGAGTTATGGTTCTTGTGGGTGTTGTGTGAGTTTTGGATTGCGAAGTTAACCATAATGTGCCAATGTCAGTGTTTTTCTAGTTTTAATTCATAACCATACCTGCACTTTAAGTCTGTCTTTTTAAGTGAGTTTCTGAGTTTCAAAAATATATATTTAGGTGCTATAACGAAAGCTAACCATCACTTCACTTTAATCTTGCTTTCATTATTGTACTTTGTATTTATGTTTATCAATTTGTTTCATATGAAATAGTTTTTTGCTATACCTTTGCTGCCTTTTTATGTTCTGCACAACACGTTTCAAGAACAAGTTGTTGTCTTTTGAAATTTCATCCTTTGTGCTACAGAAATCAAAGCAGAACCGAAAACAACTAAACTTGATATGAAAGTAGACCTTTAATCAGACATGTACCTTTGCTTGATTTGTGTAAATTAATTCAGTAGTTTTTGAAAAATTAACAATAAAAATATTTGTTGGCCTGGCTTTCATTATCATGTCTGTAACCCATGAATTCATGGGTAGTATTTGAAAAATGTGATATCCTCTTTTTCCATACTCAGAAAAAATGTAAAACAACCATGCAAATGTGCATAGCAAAGACATGCATAGTGTGTATTATGAACCCTGGGAATACTTCAGGGATGGCAACAAGCTGTGTTGACCACCCATGGAGGTTGGTAGATCCTTCCACCCTGCACATGGCTAAATTAAATGTATTTGTTACATTCCCTTAAATGTATTTGTTACATTCCCCTTATCTTTACATTCTCTCCATAAAAAGTGTCATGTGATCCATGTACTTTAAGACCAAAATCCCATTAAAAAAACTTTCCAATGAACTATTTGGAAAGTTAAACACAAAAGTCCATTAAGGTGCCCTTGCCCTGCCTATGCACAGCTGAGATGTTTCTGTTGCATGAAGACAAGTGTATATAACTCTGAAAATCACTGTGCTGAATCACATTTTTCTACCTTTTATCAAAAGCCTCTGTAGGGTTAAGAGTTGAGGTGAGTCTAATGATAACAGGGTTAAGCTATATTTTTAGTTGAAAGGTGAAAATCACACAGGTATAACCTCTTTCAATGCAACTGAGCCACTTAAAATTGCAGAGGATTTTTTACTGACCCTGTAAATATTTTGCTCTTAAATGTTTTCTGAGGCCAAAAACATCTGGTGGATAGATTGTAGTTTAAACATTTCTGGAGCATAGGTTTTTATGTTGTTTAAATATTTCTGGTGAATAGTTTGTGTAGTAATTGACAACTCAAAAGAAGTTCCTGTGTGAACTCTAATCTTGTTCATTATATTACAGAATACAGAGAACAGTATACAGAAAATGCATCTGTTAATTATTTTGATTTGTTCCTTTAGATATGGTTTACAGCTTACCTCTTATGACATGGGAACCATTATTTGTAAAATGACTGGAACATATGTTGGTAAGTGGCAATTTCTGAACACATTTTTTATGTTCTGAAGAAATACCATATTAAACGTTCTATTGTTATTTATTTTCACAGGCCATCATAATGTCAGCTTCATTCTGGATGCTCAATACGGACGGTAAACCACATTTCAGATATTAAAAATAAAATTAATTCCTTAATGTTTGGGTAACATTTTGTTTTTCAGTTTCGATGGTAGTACTATTTGTATACTCTCTTTGTGAGGGCGAGCTGTTATGTTTGCACTGTATTGCTTACCACCTCAGAAATAAGTACATGTTTTAAAGAGACAAAAGTCTTTTTTATAAGGTATTGAAAATAGGACTATGGGATAGGTAAATGCAAGCATACTCTGCAAGTGTACGTAAATTCAGTAGGTTCTCAAGGATATTGTCATTAATTAAAATACGTTAAAACCACTATAAGAAAATACCTAATTTTTGCTGTGGTCCTCCAAATTTTTCTGCCTGATTTTTGTTTGCTTAGTGATCTTTGTACTATGCCATTATAAAACATTGACAAAGTGTGTGTTCCTTTCATCAAACATTTTTATTATGATTTCATGTTCACTACAATTTTATCGGGGTCACACCCAGTGGATCCACTTAGCCACAAAAAGAAGTGTAACTCTTTTGTCAAAAAAGTGGAACTGGAGGTGTATCTCAGTTCTGCCTGCATTGAGCTATGCTCTATTGGAGACAGAGGGGCGGGGGATACAGACATACCTGTGGGAGAACCTCTCACCGGCAGGTGTTAGATGGAGCTCCGCACTGGTACCCCAAAATCAGTGTGCACAAACAACAGTTGTCATTTTACAACTATACGACTATTTATTTCAAAGCATGAGCCTATAAATCAAGTGAATCAGAATGTGTATAATTACAAACAACTCAGATGCTAATAAGCAAATCAGAGCTAATGTTAGAAAAAGCCAGATCATATTTCATCACACTCCCCCAACCTGTTCACTAGCCAAAATATTTGTATATTGTAAGTCACCTAACGGTAATGGCTCTACATGTGTATTAAGATTCAATTAGGCTGACATTCTGTAGCTGTGGAATTTCACCCCTTCATAATTTCCCCTCAGAAACAGGTCCGTGTGTTTAACTCCACCCCTTCACTGGTACTTGATATATCTTTGCCACCTATGAAAAGGGCTCATACTTTGCTACAAAAACGTGCAAAAATGTACCTTTGCAGAAGCATATGGCAGCCTGTCACTGCTACCTCATATATATACCTTTGCCACTAATGAAAAGGGGTCACTTGCTAGTCTCCGACTTCGATACAAAAATGTGAAAAAAGGTCCCTTTTCAGGAGAATACCAGAGCCCTTAACTAGTACCTTATATGCATTTCCACTAATGAAAAGGTGTCACTTGTGCTCGGCTTCTACTTTCTTTGCTACAAAAATGTGAAAAGGGCATCTTTTGCAGGAGCATATGGAAGCTATGGAGGCTGCTGCTTGCTTCTCTCTTCTCCCTTCCAGTAAGGATATTTACAAGGTCATCTACCCTTGCAGCTATGGGTACAAATCCTGCACCAGCTATGTAGAAGAGCTTCATTCTCTGTCCTTTTAGTTCGAACTGAGAAAACGTTGCATTTTTGAAGAGAACATGTGTTCAACGAGCACACACTGTTAGCATCCCCATTCAAATGGTTGATCTGCTCTTCTGGGCCTTGTATCTATTCCATGAATTATCTTAATATTAAATGCAACCACGTTTACATGCATTCAGGCCTAGCTTGCATGTAATATGTATTATTATCACACAAAGACTCTGCCAAACATGACAATGCCTTGGTTTCACCAAATTGTCTTATTTAACTTTCATGTAAAGTCATTATAGATGTTGCAGGAAATGCACCAGTGACGTGGAAATTAAATGTCATATGTAGGCTGCAGTGTGTTTTGACACCACCAATACATGTAAATGTACAGCTCCAGAAAGCACCACTGTGGCCTGGCTGGGCTGCTGTTCATAAGTAATGTAGTAACACCTGGTAAGGAAAAGTGACTTTGCAATCTAGAAAGAATTACTTTTATACATAAACTAAGTCACCCCTGAAGTGTGCCTTGCAAGTCTGTACAGATGGGTGCTTCATCCCTACCCACCCCTTTTATATAATAGATAAAAGAGTGGCATGCTATATATTGGGAAGAGTATGCCCTCACCATGAACACTTACAAAATTCTACTTGGCAATATGTACTTAGCTCCATTTCGTATAAGCAGGCATAGTTATGGATGGCTTGGCAGCTATAAGGAGATCTATTCAATTAGGAGGAATAATAACTTTTATTGTGCCCCACAGCTCACTCAATTGCTTAGTATTTGCTCTACGATTCTGACAACTTCTACAGGTGGTGCAATTCCTTTCCAAATGTTCTTGAAGAGGCTAAAGCAGCCCTTTGTCTTTTCCAAGAGGCATAGTAACATATTCTTGTAGCCAGATAGATCTTTTTGGAGATCTGAGAACCATTTCAGAAGGTAGGGCATAAGTACGTAGAACTTTGTTTTGGTAAACGTCTGTCATTTAAATAACAGTGTACCTCAAAATATAAATATTAACACTTTTATTTGTTACATTTATTTATAAATAAGACTTTGAAAAGTATTGATTGAACAATTGTTTACATTATTCTCATTATTCTGAGTGATTGATAAGAGGATTTGGATCTAAGGGTTGTTTATGTTATTGTTTCCCACAGGAGTGCTCCACAGCTGAATACTTATTTTGTGTCTTCAATGAACAAGATTGCAATGTTTCAGACCTATGCAGGTATGTATTTTGCATTCTCCCTCGTTGCAGGCATCCTATGAGTGCTGGCAAGCATTTACTGATTTTTAGGAAATGAGAGGGGAGTCTTCAAACATATTCTATAGTCAAAGAACCATAAATATTGCTCATTCAAAAATAGTCTATTATGTAAGGGTACATCACTTAATGTAATTTGAAAACAATGCTTGTGAATAGAGAAACTTAATTTTATTGGCAGCTTTTAGTGCCTCTCCAACATGAATTCTCACTAGGAAAAAATGCAAGGAGGCGGAGTAAAAACCCTCAAAAAACTATAGATGACCAAATAAAATAGGTTTTTGCATCAAAAACAGAAGTACCGAATCAAATGTTCATCTAGCATTTGTTAAGACAGATTTCTGAAACTCAAGCAACACACTCAACAGTACATGTAGCACTTTTTCTGGGGATGCACATTTTCACGCACTGAACCTCAATTGTCTCCCATGTGACCTTAGATTCACTTAAACTCTTGTTCTCCTCTGGTTTGAGAGTTAGAAAAAAGGACATATTTAAAGATACAGGTCAAAATGTAACTCCTACCCCTAGATTTCATAAAACATTTGCTAGCTTAAAGGGAAAAATTAAATGTGTACCTTATAACCAACAGTTTATTATGTTGACGCCTCTTATGAAACTTTTATTCAGTTGTCTCTGGAATCTCACCTGCTGCTGGAAGTATCCAGGGTGGAAATCTGCTTACAATAACTGGACAGTATTTTGATGTCACAGATCAGCCTATTAGTGTTCTCCTTGGAGGTATGTTCATTGTAGTGTGCGTTCCTTGTTGTATATGTTTTCTTTCTGTGCTCTGCTTTTCCTTCATACAGGGCATTATGTGAAGGGCACCCTCTTCGAACGTAATCTTACACTGCATTAATACTTTATATTTGTTATCATTTTATATAAATCTTGTGCAAGCTCTTTATTGTTTACAGTATTATGAAACATGAGCCAATGCTGAATTCAGTGAATGTTACATTTTTGCAGCATTTGAAGTCTGACCACAAACATTCTAGTAAAGAGTACCAGATAACAAATACAACTGATATTTCCATGTTCTCTGAGAACCCTTATCCTCAACATCTATTAAAATATTTTTATTGTTGTTGTAATTTTCCTGCATAAATGGGGATATTAGTGTAGTTTGGAAGGGCTTGGAAGAGCCTGAAATGATTGATCTCCTTCCTGGTAAATACAATGGTTCAAGCTTTGAAGTTACAATTCTATTTAACTTCATGGCAGATATTGAGCCAAGCTTGACTGTGTCCAGGTCAGCTCCCTTACTCTTTAGGAATTGGAAGTTATCCAGCACTTAAGATGTGCTGCACAGTGTGGCAAAAAGGTGCAACACAATCATAACAGAGTTAGCAAAGTCTTACATAAACTGACAAAGGTCTTTGTGGGGTTAATCCGAATTGAGACAGGCTTTCTTTTAAGTGACTACATTCTGACAGCCTGGGGATTGCAGTTAGGATTAATATCAGCTGGCAAATTCAATGTCTAGCACAATTATGTGAAGTTTGAAACATGTTATTTAATATGTGGCTATCCATTATTTAACCTATTCCTGTAGGCTTCTTTGTCCTAGTTTTAATCATTGTAGTTTTACTCATGTTGAAGCTCACAGCTGATTAGTCAGATGTGACTTTTAGTTGTTGCTCTATCTTTAGGTAAATATTTATGTGCTGTGAAGAAAATCATATTTTCCACAACCGTATTGTATGATGGTATGGGTATTTATGTTTTATTAAATGGCAATTGTCACTACAAGTGTTCACAATCCTTGAAAGTTAAGGTTGTGTATCCTAATTCTAAGGAATTGTCCTAATAAACGTAAATTGAAATTGACACAACATAGAGTATCTGTCAAACTCTTTTGTCATACTTATCCAATCTTATTTGCCAACACATTTTTTCCAATGCTAATATGTTGCTTTCTGCATGTTTCCAGCAGTTTCCGTACACCAACTCATACATATTTTCTTTTATGATCATTGGACCTGTGTTATCATGAGCATTTATATAGATTGCAGTTGGTATATGGTTGGTCCCTGTCTTAAGAGTCCTGTTGTTCTTTATTGACTTTAAATTCAGGGAACAAATATCCTATTAAACAGTTCCATAACTGACCAAAATAAGCAGGGTAGGAAGAACTTTTATTATTTCATTATAATAGGTTAGGCATTACTATTTCATTATTATCCATTGTCATCTTTCGTCCCTGACAGGCAGCCGAACAAGTCCCAGAGTAGAGTAGAAAGTACTGCGAGAATAAATGGATACCATTTTAGTAGAGCACAGGAGCCAAAATGCAAAAAGTACTATGCAAATTTAATTTTCTGCAATGTAAATCTGCTCAAATATGTAAACTGCACGAATCCTGCAGGAATAGTTAAAATAATTGTAGAGTTTTTTAAAATTCTGCAGTCATTGCAGGGAAGTCCACAAACATTTTAGTAACCCTTTTCCTGATTAGTTATCCACATTTCTACCTGAACAAATGGTCATTTTCACAAAAGCACGCATCAGTTTTTCCCATATTTTTCTCAACTACTCAATAGTAATTCACCATACCACCCCAGCTTTCCCTTAATTTGATGTTAAATTCATAATTAATTGTCCAGATGATCGGGTCAGAGATTCTTTTTGCATTACAAAACAAGACATTCTTTTGGTTGTTTATAAGGAATTTAAAAAAGGGCACATATGACTTACATATTATTACAGTGTTCCATTCTAAAGAATATTGGTTACTGTGCTCAGCACGCTAACAGATTCTGCACAGTCTAACAATAATATTTTAACATTACCATCTTTACAGGACAACGTTGTGATGTTGAAGCTCATACAGATACCACAATTACATGCAAAGCTCCCTCAAAACCAACAAGAGACTCACTTGACTTCATAACTGTGTTTCCAGGTAAGTGTGCTAAATATTCGCTGGATTACCCTTTATAAAAAGGAGACAGTCCTAGATTGGATGGTATTAGTTCATTCTACAGAAACTACATAACCTCAAAAGACATATTTCAAAGTCAGGAGTAATTATCTAATTTGTAGGTGCACATTTATAAAAACAAAACAAATTAATAGTACAAATTAGTTAATAGTCTGTCTTTATTCTTCCCCTTTCTAGGTGGCAGAGGACTAATGCTTGAATTGTGGAACAATAGCAACCCTTCTCGCTTAGAAGACGCACTCATGTACAACGAAAACACCACTGGATATGCTAGTGCATCATGGGTCGATTCAGCTTCATACAAGTGGCCCTCAGGACATAATGGATTTGTTGCTCGTCTTAGTGGATTCTTTGTGCCTCCAGAGTCAGATAACTACACATTCTTCATAAAAGGAGACGACCGCTTTGCCCTCTATTTTAGCCAGACTGGACACCCTCAGGATAAGGTACACATGCCGGGCAAATTTACAATTCTTCTTTAAATACTTGTTATCTTATGATTTTAAAATATACATTTGTAGACGAAGTAGTGTTTATTCTGAAATTATACAAAACAAACTGATTAATTTCAAATATTTGTCTAAAATATGTGCATGACGTGTTTGCAGTAAAGCAGATAGAGTTTAGCAGAGAAAAACCAGAATCATTGAAGCAAGATATATATCTATATCTATATATCTATAATCTCTATAAATATATATATATATATATATATATATATATATATATATATATATATATATACATATATATATATATAGATAGATAGATATATATAGATAGATAGATAGATATAGGGACATTAGGCTCAGATTTCACTCTTACAAAACCATTGAAATTCAGCAGGTATAGTTACTTACGCCCCTGCAATGCACTGCTTATAACCTCACATATTACATCAAGTGACATCACTAATGACATCTCAAATGACATCACTGATGACATCATCTAGTGAGTATAAGTGTTCCGTAAAAGTTTCTGAGACCTAAAGGTATATACTAAGCTGTTGCATACTTTAAATTACAATTCTTTCAGTACTACTAATGAGTGTTAGTATTTCCAACATATGTTTTCTGCCTGACTGTGAGGGTGTCTGAATCTGTGTATGATTGGCTGTATGGGTGTGTGACTGGGTGTGTAAGTGGCTATATGGGTGTATAGGTGGGGTATGAGTAGCTGTGTGGGTGAGTGAGTGGCTGTGTGAGTCGCTGTATTGGTGAGTGAGTGGGTGTGTCAGTGACTGTATGGGTGAGTGAGTAGCTGTGTGAGTGGCTGTATTGGTGGGTGAGTGGGTGTGTGAGTGAGTGACCTTATGGGTGAGTGAATTGGTGTCTGGATGGCTATATGAGTGAGTGACTGGGTGTATGGGTGAGTGAGTGACTGAGTGGGGGTTTGGTAAAGTGAGTTGGTGTGTGAGTGGCTGAATTGGAGAGTGAGTATTATGTGAATGGCTGTATGGGTGAGTGAGTAGATGTGTGAATGGCCATCTGTGTGGGTGTGTAAGTGTGTGAGTGCTCGAATGGGTGAGTAAGTGGCTGTGTTGAGAGGCTGTATGGGTGAGTGAGTTGATATGTGAGTGGCTATATTGGTGAATGACTGCTTATATAACTAGCTGTATGGATGAGTGAGTGGTAGTGTGAGTGGCTATATGAGTGAGTAACTTTGAGTGTGAGTGGCTCTATGGATGAGTGAGTGGTTGTCTGAGTACATGTATGGGTCTATGAATGGGTATGTGAGTGGTTGTGTGCATGTGTGAGTATGAGAGGTTGTATATGGGTGTGAGTGGTTCTGTGGATGATGTCTTCTGTGATGTCATTAGTGATATCTTTTTAGATGTCATCAGTGATGTCACTGACCATGTCATGAGTGATGTAATATGTGAGGTCATAAGCAGTGCATTGTGGGGCCATAAGTTATAGTTAGCTGAGGTAACTATAACTGTGTGAGTATCTGAGTGGGTCTGTGAGTGGGCGTGTGAGTTTCTGAGTACATTTGTAAGTGGGTGCATGAGTCTCTGAGTAGCTCTGTGAGTGGGTACGTGAGTATCTGAGTGGGTCTGTGAGAGGGTGTGTGAGTGTCTGAGTGCCCTCTGTTTTGTCCTCTTCTGCTCTGGTTTGCCTTTTCTGCTCATTTTTCTGCCCTCTGTTTTGCCTTTCCTGCTAATTTTTTCTGCCCTCTGTTTCACCTCTTCTGCTCGCTATCCTGTTTTCTGTTTGGCCCGTAATACTCGGTTTTCTGCCCTTTGTTTTGCTTTTCTGCTCATTTTTCTGCCCTCATGTTTTCCCTTTTTCTGCTTGTTTTACTGCCCTCTGTTTAGCATTACCTGCTCATTTTTCTGGCCTATGTTTTACCTTTCCTGCTTGTTTTTCTGCCCTCCATTTTGCCTTTTCTGCCCCCTTTTTTGCCCTCTTTTGTAAGGGAGGAGGGAGGCCATGCAGGACATAGCAGGAGATGGCCCTGGGGGGGGTGGTCCCAGGGCCATTAAGGACTCCAGAAGGGGGGTCACTTGGCCCCCCTTCTTTAGAGCGCATTGGCCAGCCCGGGAGGGGGGCTGCATGGCCCCCTCTCATTATTATACACATGGCCCTGGGGAGGTGGTGGACCCCGGGGCCCTTTCGTGCATGGGAGGGGGGTCCACGTGGTCCCCTTCTTTTTTCTCATAAAGCCTGGGGAGGTGGTGGTCCCCAGGGCCAAGAATGGCAAGGGGAGGGGGCCTCTCATTACCCCCGCTCCCCTTATTTAAAATAAAAATAAGCCCACAGGACCTGGCCCACCAGTGTAAGTCTTCAAAGAAGCGTGGCACCCCTAAGGCCAATTTTGGCCCCGGGGACCTTATCCCCAGTGCCAGGACTTTATTTATCTTTTTTTTAAAAAGGGGAGGGGGCCGTGTGGTCCCCCTCCCCAGGCCTAATTGACTAGGCCTTCATCTTTTTTTGAAAAATGGAGAGGGGGGCCTACGTGCCCCCCCTTCCTGGGCCGATATTGCCCCAGGGACCCCCTCCCCGGGGCATGGCCAGGTCGTTGGGGACTGCGGTGGGAGCCTCAAGGCCCCCCAGTCCCTGCCAGCTCCCAGCCTCCTGCAGGAGCTTGCATTGCTTTTGGACAGGGGGAGCTGCTAACATGGTCCCCAGGGCCATCTAGGGCTCCTGGAGGGGGGCCACACCTCCTTTCATCCCATTTGCAACAGAGAAGTGGTGGTCCCCGGGGCCTGGGGGTCCACAATGGAGCCCCTTAGTGATTTGATTTGTGCCCTGGGGAGGTGGCTGTCCCCAGGGCAGTGGGGTAGCTGGAGCCCCCATGCATTATAAAGCAATATTGCCCCAGGGAGGTGGCGGTCCCCTGGACTGCGGGGGACACGTGCCACCCCACATTTTATTTCTCTTCAGCCCAAGGGAAGTGGCCCCAATTGTTATGTTTAGTTGCCCCTGGACCTGGCCTACCCGCGGGCCTAATTAAATGAGGCGCAGGCTCATTTTTTAAATTTTGGCAGGATTTGCGAATCCCACCTAATTATTTTACAAAAATGCTTTTTTGCCCCTGGTGGTCCCTGTGGGACCCCCTGAAGATGCCTAGGGGGTCAGGGTGTTTCTATCCTGCCCCCTTTTCTTTCTTTTTTCACATTTCTTCTTGTGACTCGGTTCAACCGAGTCACAAGATGGCTGCCAACACTTCATGGTTGAAGTGTTGGCAGCCAATCGGAGCCGTGTATTTCCCTGCACAAGCTCGTCTTTGTTCCCAAAGACTTCGCAACCAGAGATATCACTATATTTTTAAACTTACATTTCTCAAAAATTACTGAATGGACTTACACCAAATAACCAAAAGGCACTTCTTTGAACCAACATCTACGCCCCTGCCAAATTTGGTGCAAGTCTGTTCAACGGTTCGGGCTGTAGGTGTGGCTAAAGGTTCCTATGGGAATTAATATTACAAATGCACACTTATTTTGCACCCAAAATTCTTGGTCCCCACTCCAGGGATCACCCCCAAACTTTCCATGACAACCAGAACTTACCTTGACACTGTTTTGGGAAATTTCATGAAGTTTTAGGCAAGTCAAAAAATGCTTTTCCTTTGGAAACTAGGTCCTAACTATAACTACCTACTGGCAACCACCAGTAGGTAATATATATATATATATATATATATTCACTGAAAAAACCACAGGTTTAAGGGACGTTATAGGTAGTTGGACATTTCACTCGTACAAAGCCAGAGAAATTCAGCCGTTACAGTTAGTTCAGCTAACTATAACTCGCGCCCCCGCAATGCACTGCTGATGACGTCACATATTACATCATTCATGACATAGCCAGTGACATCACTGATGACATCACTGATGATATCACTGATGACATCATCCAGTGACTGTGTGTTTCTGTAAAGTTTAAATATGTTTTATATATATATATGCCAAGATGAATTGAAGAATGAGTCTGTGTATAAGTGTCTGACTAGATGATTTAGTAGATGCGTGACTGACTGTATAAGTGAGTGATTAAATGTGTCTTACTGAATGCATGGGTTAGTGACTAAACTGTGTAAATATCTGTATCAGTCTGTCAGTTGGTGTGTAAGTGGCTGCATGGGTTGGTGAGTAGCTACATGAGTGTCTATATGGGTTATTGAGTGGTTGTCTGCGTATCTGTATGGGTGCCTGAGTGTCTGTGTGGGTGGGGCGTGTGTGACTCTGTGCATAGCTGTGTGAGTGGGTGATTCACTGGGTGTATGGGTTTAATAGTGCACCTGTGAAGGGCTGTATGGGTGGGTGAGTCTGTGTATAGGTGTGTTGGTGAGTGAATGGATGTCTCAGTGGTACATGTGTGAGTATCTACATATGAGAAAGGCAGACTATGTGAGTGTTGGGGTATATGAATGACTATATGTGAGAGTGAGTGATTGTGAGAGTGGCTGTATGGATGAGTGTGTGCTTGTATCAGTGATTGTATAAGAGAGTAAGTATGTGTTAGTATCTGTATCAATAAGTGAGGTGGTGTGTGTATAACTGTATAGGTGAGTAAATGGGAGTGTGATTGTTTCTTTGCATGACTGACTAGGTGTGTGAGTAACTCTATGGATGAGTGGCGGTGTGTGAGTGTCTGTATAGGTGTATGAGTGCATATGATAGTGCTGTATTGATGAGTGACTGCATGTATGGGTGACTGTATGGGTGAATGAGTGGATGTGTGTGTAGACCTAGGAATCAGTGAGTGGGTATGTAGTAACTGGTATTGGTGTGTCTATGGTTTCGAAAATGGTAGTCTGTATTTTAGAGTGGGTGTATCAAAGGTTATATTAGGGTGTGAGGAGGTGCATCAGATTATCACGTGGATGATGTAATCAGTGATGTCATCAGTGATGTCATTTGAGATGTCATCAGTGATGTCATCAGTGATGTCACTGGCCATGTCATGAATGATGTAATATGTGGCGTCATCAGCAGTGCATTGCGGGGGCGCGAGTTATAGTTAGCTGAACTAACTATAACAGCCGAATTTCTCTCGTTTTGTACGAGTGAAATGTCCAACTAACTATAACGTCCCTGAAACCTGTTGTTTTTTTCAGTGAATTTCTAAGGTTTTTTAAATGCTAATTTCTAACTATAATGTCCCTGAAACCTATGGTTTTTTCAGTGAATTTCAAAGGTATTTTAAATGCTAATTTCTAACTATAACGTCCCTGAAACCTAAGGTTTTTCTGTGAATTTCTAAGGTTTTTTCAATGCTAATTTCTACTTATGCCTACAGAGGTAGGACATGTGCAGAAAGAGGAAGAAAGGCGCAGAAAGAAGCAAGAGAAATGCAGAAAGAGGTAACAGAAGTCCAGAAAGACAAAGAAAAGTGCAGAAAGAAGCAAGAGATATGCAGAAAGAACCAACAAAGGTGCAGAAAGAGGCCTTGTTGCAAAGTCATCCTGTGCCCCCAACTTTTTGCTGACGGGTACTGGTTGTAACTGACTCTGACTAACCAGGCCTAGAGCCAGTGCTATGCTAAAAGACACTTAGAATACATTGAAAACACCTACATACACTAGGGAACACTATGCGTTGGGGTACCCCTGTGATTGGCATGACCTCCTCTGTAAGGCCCTAGTACATAATAGGGCAGGGGGATTAAAACTACCTCTAAGTCAGAGGTGCAGAAATATGCTGCTTTAAGTTGTAGTCACGTTTGCAAAGTGGTAGAGAAAGGGTGCTGGGCCTCTGACCAGCGCTCAGGAATTATGTTGCGTAGGACTTACAGGAGATACCAGGAGGGCTTCTTGGCCCCAAGAAGTCCCTCGGGAGTAAAGTGGACTTCATCCACCATCCCATAGTCTGCCATGAGGTGCGTTTGCAGAGTGGTGGAGAAAGGGGGCAAGGCCTCCGAAGACGTCTTAGCAATCCTACTGTGTGGGACTTACTGGAGGTAACAAGAGGGGTAGTTGGGCCCCAAGGACATCCTTAGGGGCCAACTACCCCTCCTATTACCTCCAGTAAGTACCACACAGCAAGATTGCTAAGTTCTCATAACAGGCCATGCCCCCTTTGCCCACCACTCTGCAAACGCGCTCCCTGGTGTGCTCTTGGATGGGCTTTGAAGTCCCCTTCACTGCTGGGGTCAAAGGGGCCAACTAGCCGACCTCTTACCTCCAGTAAGCCCCACACAGTGGGATTGCTGAGAGGTGGACAGAAGCCACGCCCCCTTTCTCAACCACTCTGCAAACGCTCCTCCTGGCGTGCTCTTTGTTGGGGGATGGAGTCCCCTTGCCTCCTGAGGGTCCCTGGGGGCCAACTAACCCACCAGGTACCTCCAGTAAGCCCCACACAGCTGGATTGCTGAGAGTGGTCCGAGGCCACGCCCCTTTTTACACCACTCTGCAAACGCGCCGCCTGGCACACTGCTGCTCGGGGGATGAAGTCCACTTGTGTCCTGAGGTCCTCAGGACACAAGAGGACCTCATCGCCCCACCAGCAGGGCACCAAGAGTCGCGTTTGCAGGGTGGTGTAAAAAGGGGCATGGCCTTGGACCACCTCTCTGCAATCCAGCTGTGTGGCACTTACTGGAGGTACCCGGTGGGCTAGTTGGCCCCCAGGGACCCTCAGTATTCAAGGGGACTTAATTCCCCAACTTAGAACGCGCCAGGGGGAGCGTTTGCAGAGTGGTGCAGGGAGGGTGAGGGCCTCCGGTGAGATGCCGACTTTTCTTTTTTAAATATTTGTAGAAGGGGCTGTGTGGCCCCTTCTTTACTATTTTTGGGCCCTGGGGACCCCATCCCCCAGGGCCTGAGCATTAAAAAAAAAAAAAAACGGGAAGGGGGCCGCGTGGCCTCCTTTCCATGGGCTGCTTTTGGCCCCGGGGACCCCATCCCCCGGGGCCTGGCCAGCATTTTTTTTAATTTTTGTTTTGGAGGGAGGCCACGTGTCCCCCCTCCTGAGGCTTATAATGGCCCCAGGGACCTCATCCCCCGGGGCATTGCCTCGTTTTTATTTTTTTAAATAATAACATAGTACGGGAGGGGGGCCGCGTGGCCCCCCTTCCCTTGGCCACTTCTGGCCCCCGAGGACCCCATCCCCTGGGGCCTGGCCAGCCTGTTTTTTGTTTAGGAGGGGGGCCATCTGGCCCCCTCCTTCGGCCAATTATGGCCCCGGGGACCCCATCCCCCAGGACCGGCCTTCCTTTAAAAAAAAAATAATAATAATAATAATTAAAAGGGAGGGGGCCGCGTGGCCCCCCTCCCGGGCCACTTCTGACCCTGGGGACCCCATCCCCCGGGGCCGGCCCTCAAGTTGGGGACCGTGGGGGGAGCCCCAATGCCCCCACAGTCCCGCCGGCTTCCCGCCTCCTGCGGGAGCTGGCATTGCTTTTGGGCAAGGGGGGCTGCTGATATGCAGCTCCCCTTGCCCACAAGCAATCTGCTTTGGTTTTTGGAAGCAAGAGCAGGTTTCCTGCTCTCGCGTCCAAAAACCAAAGCAGAGTTTGCTATGACAGGGCGGGAGCCGTGCTCCCGCCCTGCCATAGCAAACAGCAATGTCCCGGGGGTGGGCACCCTGGGACATTTCAGGAGCCGGCCCTGGGGGGTGGCGGTCCCCAGGGCCATAAAGGGCTCCACGAGGGGGGCTGCGTGGCCCCCCTCCAACATGTAAATAGCCCCGGGGAGGTGGTGGTCCCCAGGGCAGTGTGGGGAGGCTCAAGCCCCCCACACTAATTATTTATGTCAGCCCTGGGGAGGTGGTGGTCCCTGGGGCTCGGGGGGGCCCGTGAGGCCCCCCACCCTAATTTCAATAAAGCCCCGGGGAGGTGGCGGTCCCCGGGGCTTGGGGGGCTTGAGGCCCCCCCCGCCCTTATTTCATTATGCCTCGGGAGGTGGCGGTCCCCGGGGCTGCGGGGGCCCGCTTGTCCCCCGCTCTTCATCAATGAAGCCCCGGGGAGGTGGCGGTCCCCTGCGACATAATTTGGCTTGCCCTCAGGACCTGGCCCACCAGGGGGGTTAAGTACAACGAAGCGCGGGATCCCGTGCTTCATTTTCTTTTTATAATTTTGTCCGGATTCACGTACCCAGCATGAATTCGGCTGAAATTATTTTTAAAAAATGCTTTTTTTGGCCCTGGGGGTCCTTGTGGGACCCCCTGAGCAGGCCTAGGGGTCAGGGTGTTTCTACCCTGCCCCCTTTTCTTGTTTATTAATGTTTTTTTTACTGTTTTCTTGTGACTCAGTTACCGAGTCACAAGATGGCTGCCAACACATTTTGGTTTGGAGTGTTGGCAGCCAATCAGAATTGAGCTCGTGGTCAGGAGGGATCGCGAACCCTCCTCGGTGCTCAGATATCAATATTTTTATTTCTTACTGAATGGATTTACACCATTTAACAAAAAGAGTGCTTTCTGATCCAAGAGCTAACTTTTTGCCAAATTTGGTGTAATTCCGTTCAGCAGTTCGGGCTGTAGACGTGTCTAAAGTTCCTATGGAAATTAACATTTTTGTCTCGGCCCCCGCTTGACAAATCACCCCGAAACTTTCAGGACAGGAGCTGACCTGAGTGAACCATTAGTTTTGAAAATTTCGTGAAAATTCGTCAAACAGCGTCAAAGATATTGGCAAAAGAATAAACGCTTTTTGAATAGAAACAAGGTCCTAACTATAACTACCTACTGGCGACCGCCAGTAGGTAATATGTGTAGCAATTGTATTCCAAAGGTTGTTTTACATGGGCTACTTTGTTCTAGCTTGACCCTTTGTGGATTTTGAGCAGATTGGTGCAATGCCACGGCATGCCTGTCTTAAAAGCTTCTGTCTGGCTTCGATATAGCGGCACCTTATGAAAGGTGGAAGCAATCTGGCCTCTTTTTGCCTCGGCTATTTATAAGGCTATAAGTGCATGGAAAGTGTTATTGCTTTTTGCTTTGCTTCTTTCTTGTTCCGCATTCTTTCCCTTGCAACTGTAGAGCACCTGAAGGGTAGCTTGGGGTTCTCTGAGCCTGCGGATGGGTCTATGTAGAAGGACTTTTTAAGTCATTTTCATCACTTTGGTTGAATAGATGGCTATGCAACAAGTTGGCCATAATATTAGGAAATAAGTATGCTCTGGAGGGGTTGGATACCAAGGCTCATTCTGTCTCTGAAGTGGAAGCCTTACTGGCTACTGTTCTGGCTTAGTCTCCAGTTCTGAACTGGCTTCTGAGGATTCCACAGAACTGCTATTACTGAATCCAAAGTCGACTTAAGAGGATATATTTAGCCTCTGTATTTACTCTGCGTGATGGTGATAACACTACATATATGATCCAGTTGTTTCTGAAGAATTTCAGTTCCTGTGTGAGATAATGAAAAATGGGAGAATTCTGTTCCCTTGCTGGCCCTCATGTAGGAACAGGTCTGCTTTCTCTCATCTATTACATTTAAAAAGGAATTCTGTTGCTGCTGTCTTTTCTGGGGCTTCCATCTGTGGTTGATGCTGTGTGTAGCTTCAGGGTTGGAAACTGGACTGAGCCCAGTGGGTATTGTTTTTTGATCTACATTTTCTGATGTTCAAGTTGTTTGGCCCACAATTTTAGCCTTAGATGGACAGGTCGGCAGAGGACATGAGGATTCTTTTGCATTTCGACCAGGGACTCTGTCTTCTCTTGTGTTTGCTTTAGTGGCAAGGGTTTGCGGTAGTCCCTGCAGCTCTTTCATGGAAGATAAGACACTTCTTTGTCATTTCTTTGTCACCAGGTTCTGACCTCAACAGCTTGTCAATGTCTCCATCCCTACAACTCTCCCAAGAATTGTCTCTCTAGCTTCATTCCTTATCAAAAGGACTTGCTGGTGGGTAGAGAGGTGGAGGAAGGGTTTAGTTTTACCACTTTCTCAGCCATTGGTACATCTCAGTTAAGGGTCTTTGGGTGCCTTAGTTGTGGCAATGGATCTGCCATTTAGATTTCAAATAGCTGACTTCCATAGACTGGTCTCATCAGACTCCTCTGCTTTGTGCTTCAGTGAAGCCAGCTACCCTACATGATGAGATTGAGTCTTTGCTGGACCGATAGTGCCTGTGTAGCTATGGTTAGGTCTGCAATAAGACTTGGCTGCCCTCTGAGTGTTGAGTGTAGGGATTGGCCATAGGCTAGGCCATGCTGCCAAACCCTGTTGCACATGGTTGAAATTAGATAAGAGAGAGAGGCCCCACAATCCAAGGGACAGAACAAAGTTTCAAAAATAAAATTAATTATATCCTTGGAAAAACAAATAAATCGACATATAAATCTTCAAACATTCTACTATCAGCCATACATCACACCTCAAGGATCTACAATCATAGACTATACCACGTGAGTATAAAATTTGCCCAGAGCTTTAATGCCATGTTTGTTCCACGCAGACATCCGTTCTCAATATTACGCATATATGTTATACAATAACAGATCTCCACATGGTCCTTATGTGTATGAAAACAGTATTCACATAAAATGGAGGCTTCACATTACAAAAATTCAAATATACATGTATAAACCCCTCCCCACAAATTCGGCGCAAAGGTTTTTACAATTAAATGTCAAAATTAGAATCAACATAAATGTAAAAAGGGAGAAGACACAAGAAAGTACACATAAGTCTATTCAAGTGATGCTGGTCTGCTATAATCATTACAAATAATATGCGAAGCTTCACAAGGATAATCACCTACCATATTGCAATGTTTGGCAGATCCTGCATATATGGAATATGTCAGCGCGTTTCAAGGAATTTATGGTATGTTGCCTCCTTCTTCAGGACAAAACTGAAAAATACACAATCTTCCACACAAATTCATAGCAAAAATTGTTAAAAAAAAGTTCAGTGAGGTAAGAACTCCTCAGCCCAGCCGTCTCTTTCAGATCAAAGGTGCCAGTAGGGTTTCTTATTATTTATTATTATTAAAAGCATGTGGTGTATTCCCAAAATTGGACATCATACAACCACTCTCCCAGTTTAAAGAGTCTAACATATAGACATTTGCATGCTCACCGTGGAAAGTTCTAACCAGGCCAGTTTTCTGAGGGAACTTGATCCTCCTCGACCTTTTAAACTCTTGCATCTTCATCTCTTGTAAAAGACGATTTAAAGTCTTTTACGATAGAATTCCAGACCCATGGGAGTACTTAAGGTGAGGGACAAGGAGCCCTCACCAATCTGTCCTATTACCCAAGTGACCTTAGCAACTGAATAGGGCACCATTCACCTTTGCGATCCCGACAACGGGGGATCCAAGAGTTTAAAAGGCCGAGGAGGATCAAGTTCCCTTGCAATTTGCAACCAGTATTTTTTTGACCAATAACACATTTTAAGAACCAACTTATGTAATGATAGGTCAGCTTTTAAAATGACATATCATCGTGATTCAAAATCCAGCCTACCACGTGAATATTAATGAGGAAGGTTGTACATTGCAACTCACTACGATTGGAGGCCATCACAGGGATAGGGGCTTGCTCGAGTCAGCAGACCACCATGTCTGTGATTGCCTTTCAAAGGTAAACCTTTTTTTTATATGCAGCCAGAAAGCTGGGCTGCATTAGAAAAGAAAGGGCAATTTTTTTTTAGTTTATTTGAGAGTTTGCAGCGATCCTATGAACCACTGCCTACTGCTAACTGAAAACCCCTTTGCTTTTACGCATGGGTTACCATCCCAATATGGGGGTTGGTAACTTATCAATGGTTTACCACCGCTATTTGGGTCCGACTACTACAAGCCCCTTCCAAATACCGATTTCTTATCCATTTCTAAACTCATTTTACGAACAATTAAAAAGTTATCACTTTCTTAAGTGTGTATAGTACATTGCTAAAACCAGTTTTTTGGTCTCAAACTCAGAGTCGGAGCAAATGTGATCAAAAACTTGCTTTGCACACCTGGCATGTTGTCATTAAGGACAGTTTTTAACAATATTGGCCATGTGGTTATTTGCGAGACACTCCCTTGACACACACAGCTCACTGAGCAATTTTATGAGACTGAAAACCAAGATTTAATAGACTGATGAGAAAAAAGATAATTTAAATTCTGTTGAAATTCCCAAGAGACTTCTGCATGTTCTTATCAGTGACAATAGATTTGGAATTAATATGGGGGTTTTTCTCTCCAATGCCTGAGACGTGCATGATGATTTGATAGGAAATTAATCTTTCCACCCTGGTTTATCTCTTTCTTTGTGACATATCTTTTCTGGACAAACCCCAGGAAACATCATAAATGGCAAATGCTGCAAAAAATCTTTTACAAGTCAAGTATTCATTTCAGAATACTTGATAACTGTGGTAGAAAATGCAATGCTGTGGTGATTTACACTAACAATGTCCTTGTTTCGCTGTTATCAGGTCAGGATTGCCTATGGGAATAGTGCCGCTAATCAATTTTATAACTATGACACACAGAAGTCTGCTGTTTTGTCACTTCAAAAAGGGAAAGGGTAAGTTGTAACTTTAATGTCATTTATTACATTTCTTTCTCAGGCTATGCACTTTACAACAGCAAGACAGTAGAAAAGAGTAACAAATGATTATAAAAAAATCAAAAACGATACGGAAAAGAATGAGTAAAATATATTACAAGGCATTTAGGATAAAAATTGTGTTAGAGATCAAGACAGTTAGGATTTAATTTCCAACAGGCATATGTGTTCATATTTAGCAGTTTGTTCAATCTGTTAAAAAGTAATACAACATTTAAACTGGATTATATGGCTGATGGGACAGGATTCGTTGTCTAGGTAACTAGTTATGCAGAATTTTGTGTGTACAACTGGGCTACTTTGAAATCAGAGACTGTCAGAAACATATGCACGAACCTGTCTTTTTTGTTCCTTTCAGAGGAAATGTTAGCAAACATATTTTTTCGGGACAAATAAAATGTCATAGGAAAAGAGAACGTATATTTATGAGACACTGTTAAAAGAAGTGTGTGCAAAGGTGAAATAGGTGAAATGAACTGTATTATTTCCATGGCTGTACGATATTTTGCTTGCTGAAAATAACTTGGGGAGAGGAGTTGGCCTAACGGCTTGGGCGGTCGACCTCGAATCTGGGGAACCGGGTTCGAGTCTCGGCAATGACGCTGAACATCCTGTGATTCTGGGCAAATCACTTAATCTCCCCATGCCTAACAAAAATGAATGTGTCCTCATGTAACGAAACTGGTGCTATGTAAAGTGCTCTGATACCAGATACCGGGTCAAATTCACGCTATATAAAACTCCGTTAAAAAAAAAAAACTTCTGGGCAGTATGAAAAGAGCATAATGGGCCCAGAAGTGTGGCTACAACTTTGGAATGATACAAGGGCCTGTAGAGGACATGTGAGAGAAAAGAGTGGTGGAAGGCGATGAGTAGAGTTGCTGAGTGATATAAGGTTATGCCATTTTTTAAATAGTGAATTCAGTGTTACATTGCCTCCACTAGTGAATTCCTGGTGCCTAAACGTTCAGCACACTGCCTTCAGTGGTTTGTGGGCATATAGGGCCTGATTACGAGTAAGGCGGACTCATTGTGATGGTCCGGCCGCCACCACACTGCGGGTTGGCCCACAGTATTATGAGTGTGCGGTTGGACCACCACGAGACTGCCGGCTCTGCCGGAATCAAGGATCTTGTGTGGCCGAAGCCGTGCTGACAGGGCCAGCAATATGCAGGTGGTGCCTCTGCAGCACTGCTGAGCATATTACAAGTTGTCTGTCCACCGCGCCTTCCATGGCGGTGAGCCGCCGTGAAAAGGGAGGGGGAGAGGAAACTAAAGGGGCCCTAACAGGGGCCACTGCTACTCCTGGGCCTGGGGTTGACCCCCGAAACTAGTCCCAGGATGCTTGTTTCTGGTCCAGGGTAGACCTGGCTTGGCTGTTCCAGCTGGACTGTTCGCATGAGGCACAGGGTCAAGACTGATTTGCATATAGCTGGGTCTGAACTGGGGTGGAGAAGTGAGCTAAAGAACGATGATGGATTCAACCCAGATCTGTGACTGGGGTGTCTGAAAAGTTTCAGTGCTCCGTCCATCATCTCTTTGTGTTTGCTAAGTCAGCCATCTTAGCCATTAAGCCACACCATTTCTCTTATGACCTCACATATTACACCACTCATGAAATGGTCAGTGATGTCACTGATGACATCACTCATTACATCTCAAATGGCATAACTGATGACATCATCCAGTGAGTGTGTTTTGATAACGTTTCTGAGACTTACACATATATACTAAGCTACTGCATAAGTTAAATTACTATTCTTTTTGCAATACTAATGAATGATAGTGATTTTAACATATGTCATCTGTGTGTCTGTCTGTATCAGTGTGGAAGTGGGTGTCTAAGTGGCTGTATTGTTATGTGAGTGGGTGTGTGAGTGGCTGTATGAGTGAATAAGTGAATGTGTGAGAAGCTATATGGTGAGTGAGGGACTGTGTGAGTGGCTGTTTTGGTGAGTGAATGGGTGTGTGAATGGCTGTAAGGGTGGGTGTGTGGCTGTGTGAGTGGCTGTATAGGTGGCTGAGTGTGTGTGTGAGTGGCTGTATCGGTAACTCAATGGCTGTGTGAGTAGCTCAATGGGTAAATGAGTGGGTGTATGAGTGGTTGTATGGGTGACTCAGTGGCTGCGTGAATGTCTCTATGGGTGAATGACTGGGTATGTAAGTGGGTGTATAGATAGGTGATTGTCTGTTTGAGTGGGTGTATCAGTAACTGAGTAGGTATATGAGTGGCTGTTTTGCACAGTAAGTACCAGTGTGAGCTGTATAGGTGAGTTAGTGGGGGTGAGAGTGCTTGTATGGGTATGTGAATGGGTATGTAAGTAGTTTTCTGGATGAGTGAATGGATGTGTCACAGCATGGGCGTAGGAAGCGTGGAGGACGCGGGGGATATATCCCCCCCAGATTTTGGAGTGGGTGGGACGTGGGGGACAGGATGGGTAGGACGAGGGGACGAAAGGATTTCCCCTCTCTCTTCTGTCAGTGGCAGGGCCATTGGTACGTCAAAGCGCGAGTGCTTTGACGTGCTAATGTCCCTGCACTTGACTTGTGACCTTCCCTTTTGTTGTGCGTAAAAGCTCAAGGAATTTTTCACACCTGGTCCTCGCCCCCACTGCTGCATGCAGTCAACTTACAGGACAAAGGAAGAGAGGTAGTTTGTTAATTACTGACTGCATCCTGCCCCTCCTCAGCTGGGACCCTACCTCATTTGACTTTTTCACACTGCGCAATTCAGCCACTCAAAGCCTAATGTTTTGTTAAAATGTTTATTTTGAGCAGTTGAACCTCGCCCAGGAACATGAGAACAATTAGCATCAGACATAGTCTAAGCACACATCTTGCATTATGTTGTGTCAGATGTGTTTTTCTGTCCTAATATTTACGCAAATAACAATTTAAATACCACTATTTTGTCTTATTTCTTTTATAGCGCTACTCAACCCAATCCAGGGTGTCGGAGTGCTTTAAATCACACATACATTTACAATAAACCATATGTGTGTAAATCAATTTACAGGATGTGTTATATAAGTTAGTGAGGGTTACAAGGTGTAGGAGTCACATGTCCTTTCCTTTATAATTTGCTGTGCTATATTAGAAGGATTACAATTTATGAACTGCAAGTAACAAAAGGATCTCTGTGTTAAAAGCAATAACCCACTTACCCATCAACATAAAACAAAAATTCATCATCTGTGTGTCACATGATGTGCTTTGCGTGAGACATATTAGCCCTCTATGCTACATTGAATCAAAAATGGGGCTAGACAAAACACCTGTCTCTTCAGCAAGAGCATTAACCTCCAGAGTTATCTTACCATTATTATTATTAATTCCTGCGATTTACGGGGTACATAAAGATCTATGCAGCAGGTGCCTTAACCCCATAAGATATTTTAAAATACAGACTTTGCAACCAATTAAGCAGAATAGATATACAGCCACGTTTCTCCTTGTTGCCAAATTCTTTCAGTCAGAGTTTTAATAAATAAATGTATAAGTGGAGGCCTAGCTCTTGCACCAGGGTTGCATCACTTTTTGCACAACTCCAACGCAAACTCTAATTTGTTAAATATTGTAATGTGCTTAAATGTACTCATGATAGACCTGCTTATCATATGCGAGGTCTTAGAAACTGATGTAATTTTTTGTGATATCACTCCCTGTGAGGTCATGGCTTGTGATGTCATGTGCAATGTATTGCGCTGTGATGTCACTTACATACTGCCTAACTTAGTTAGTGCCCCACCTCTTTTTTTTAGGACTTGTGCCCTGGTGGGAGAAGTATATTGGAGAACTGGTGTTGGTGGTTGTAGGAGGATGGGTTAGTATATGGTGCACACTCTCAGGAGTGATGCACCTTGCACTAATCCAGGCAACCCTTATGGTGATTTTAGTGGTTGTTGATAGCCATAGAAAGCTCTCAAAGTGGTAGCTGTGGAGAGAAGCTTTCAGGCTTATCTTGAAGGAGTGTAAAGCAGTTTGTTTTACCACATTTAATCAACAGTGTAGATTAGATGAAAAAGAACCACACAGTGTTTATAAAAAGAAGGCTATTTATTATGCAACACAATCACTAACACATTGGTATATCTCCTACCCGGAGATATCAACAATACACATAAGAATACTTCAAAATAATTAAGTAAGTAGCACAAATATACACTGGTGTCCAGGGGAAGACCAAACCATATACTTAGAAAGCGGAATGCAAACTTTAAGGAGAAAAAGACTTGGACCAGAAGACTCATAGGAGATGGGGACACAAGGAACTACCTAAGGTAAGTACCCAGGAACCCCACAAAGGCTGTGTGCAGAGTGGAAACACAGTCTCGTGCCCAATGGAAGTCAATGGAGAAGTTGCGGTTGCAATTTTACAGAAGAAGGACCCTTCCCAGAGGACCCCGAAGAAACCCTTTGGAAGACAGGAGGTTAGAGAGTCACCCCACCCGTGGACGCCCCAGGAACCCGGTTACCTGCATCAAGAAAGCTGGGTGCATAGGGATGAAGTGACGTCAGAACCGGCCGTAGACGACAATGGAAGACTTCAAAGAAGATACCTCTGAAGAAGCATGTGAAGGACTCCGGTGGAATCCAAGAGTGGATTCTTGAAGAAGAGAACCTGCAAGCAGAGGGGACAGAGTATATGCCACTCGGAAGTGACCAGGAGGCACGGAAGCACAATGCCCACCAATTTTGGGAGGTTCAAGAGTGAAGACAGTGACCTTGTTGCTGCAGCTATGAGGACCAGGCAATGCTGCGGAAGACCAGGAGCCATGCACGAGCTGTCCCATATTGGGTGTCCGTGTTCAGGTGGTCGGTATCTAGCGGGAGAACCAACAAGCCTTGGTAGCTGCAACTGGCGTGGAAAGCAAAAAGATGCAAACATTGGGACCAGTAACATCCAAGCGACTCACCAGAGCAGGCCCCGAGCAAGCAGGGGAGACCACGGAAACAAAGGAAGAACCTGAGCGGACCCACAGACCGAGGGCACAGGAGTCACAGGAAGACCTCAGGCAGCTCACCAAAGATGGAGAGGATGCAGTGAGGATGCTGATCTTTGAGGGATGAGGTTCTAGAAGCTGAAGCTTCTTGTAGCCCAAAGATCTCTGGAGTGCAGAGTTAACAAGCCTTAGCAATGGCAAGTCGATGCAGTGCACATGGGTTTGGTCCCAGTGGCTTCAATGAGGGATACTGTCCTCCAAATTACAACGCAGACAGGGCAGGACTCTAGGGAGCTGTAGAACCACCACCTGTGTTGCTGGGCCTCGGGAAGTCCGTTGGATGACAGGAGCAGCAGACCGGTCAGCTTTGTTGCGGTGCCTGCAGATGCAGGGGAGTGACTCCTTCACGCCAAGGGAGATTACTTCAGATGTCCTTGATGCCCACAGACCTTCTGGAGAACCTGGATGCTGTACAGACACACAGAGCAGGACTGGCTACCGGGCGTTTTGTTGTGCTGCCGTGCTGGGGGCTGATTTCGTTGATGGGGACCTGCGTGTGCTTAAAAACTTTTGTTTTGCTTTGTTTATTTCGAAGCTCACGCAGGTCCCCATCAACGAAATCAGCCCCCACCGCAGTGAAATCAGCCCCCAGCTCGGCAGCACACCAAAACGCCCGGTAGCCAGTCCGGCCCTGCAGACACAGACGATGCAGACGACTTGAAGAACAACGAGGCCAGGAGCAGTAGGAGTCTTCCTAGATGCAGTCTCGGGTCCAGATGAAGTCAGACAAAGTCCAAGTGTCCAAATGGTCGAAGAGTGTCTTGGTTTCAGATGCGAGTCTTGTTCCACGAAGAATCTGAGGACCTACCCACGGGGGAGCCCTTAAGTACCCTACGGAAAGGGTTGGAACGACTTGGGGGTCCCTCCCAGAGGAGGGACTGGACAGAGGGGAAGATACTCCCCTGTTCTTTGTGCAGTTTCGCGCCAGAGTGGAAACCAGGGGTTCCTGAACTGTCTCAAACATAAGTATGCAAGGAAGGCACCAAATCTGCCCTTTAAAGCAGTCTGGTGTGACTGGCAAGCGCTCCCACCCCAGCCGAATACACTAAGTCCTGTCTGGGAGGTGGTCACACTCCCTGTGACAGGAAGCCTATTGTTCTACCTTCCCCTGCTCAAGCTCAGCAGCAAGAGGGCAGAATCGTGTCTGTGGTCGGCAGAAGCACTAGGTTGCTGGCAGACCCTGAAAGGCTGTTACTTGGAGTACAGGGGGGTCCTCTAAGGAGCCCCCCAGTACTTGGGATCATTCTTCTAGCACCGGAATCAGTGTTGGGGTATGATCCCAACATGTTTGATACAAAACATGACCAGGTCCAGTGCAGCTATTTATATAGTTAGACATCTCGTAATAACTGATGTCCACTATATAGCTTAAAATGGCTGACCGCTCTTATGAAGCCTGGAGAATCGACTCCGGCGTTTTTAGGAGTGTCCTGCTCATGCAGGGGCACCCTCACATTTGTAACCAAGCACCCTGCCTACCATAGGGGTGACTTATAGTTTTTAAGTGCAGTGACCTCAGATATAAGGAAACTTAAATCTGTTGTGAGAGGTGCAAGCACCATCTCAGACAGGCTGCAATGGAAGGCCTGTAGTCAAATTTAAGTGGACTCCCATGGGTGGCAAAATACATGCTGCAGCCCATTGGAGCCTCTGGTGTACCTATGCCCTGGCTACCTTAGTACCATATACTAGCGACTTATAAGGGATTACCAGTAGCCAATTGTGAATGTACCAAAGAACTTAACAGAGCCAATTTAGGGGAAAGAGAGCACAGTTGCTGGGCTCCTGACTAGCAGGATCCCAGTAGTCTACAGTCAAAACACACTGACACCAGGCAAAAAGTGGGGGTAACCATGAAAGCAGATCCTACTTTCCTACAACCCCCCCAAACGTAAGGACGAGGCTAACCTTTGGCCATTTAAGTCTTCATTTTCTAAGTGGAAATATCTGGAAAGTCCATCTTCATTGGCATGGTTACTCCCAGGTCTATATTCCACTGAAAAGTCCATCCCCTGTAGGGAAATGGACAACCTCAAAAGTCTGAGGTTTTCACCCTTCATCTGTTTAAGCCATAAGAGGGCTTATGGTCTGTCTGAACAATGAAGTGAGCGCCAAACAGGTATGGCCTCAACTTCTTCAAGGTCCAGACCACAGCAAAGGCCTCCCTTCCAGAAGCTGACCAACGCTTCTCCCTGGGGTTCTACTTTCTGCTTATAAAAGATACTGGTTGATCCTGGCCTTCAGCATTAAGCTGTGACAATACTGCACCTATCCCTATCTCATAACCATCTGTATGGACAATGAATGGTTTGGAGTAGTCAGGACTTTGCAGAATTGGAGCAGAGCACATGGCTTGCTTCAGGTTATCAAATGCCTTCTAACAGCTAAATGCTAGATTTGCCACACTACAAACTTCCAGATCTGTTAAGACTTTATTCACCAGCCTCTGAAATGTGGCAGGTGCATTTTTCAACCCAAAAGGCTTCACAATAAATTGATCATGCCCACTGTGGGTTGAAAATGCTGTTTTTGGTTTGGCATCCTCGTTGAGTCTGATTTGTGAATAACCAGCAGTCAGGTCAAATGTACTGAGATATTTGGCAGAGGCCAAAGTATCAATCAGTTTATCTGCCCTTGGAATTGGATGGGCATCAGTCTTAGTGACTGCATTGAGGCCTCTATAGTCAACACAAAACCTCATCTCTCTTTTACCATCCTGGGCGTGAGCTTTTGGTACAAGGACTGAAGGCTCAATGACTCCCAACTCTGGCATCTTTTGGACCTTTGTCCTGATGCAATCTCCGACATGGTCAGGCTGTCTGTAGATTTTACCCTTCACAGGCAGGCTGTCACCTGTGTCCATTTCATGGGTACACCAGGTGGTTTGACTGGGTGTCAGAGAAAAGAGACCAGAAAACTGAGAACCTGTCTACAGTCAGCTTGTTGTTGATCAGTGAGGCTGTCTGCCAAGGCTACTCCTTCAACTGATCTATCAACAGGGTCATGAGAGAGGAGATCAGAGAGAGGGTCACTCTCTTCCTCTTGTCCCTCATCAGTGGCCATGACAAGCTCATGTCAGCCCTGTCAACAAAAGGTTTTTGCCAAATCACATGAAATACCCTGTGGGGACTTCTTGGAGTACCTAGGTCAACTAAGTAGGTGACCTCACCTTTCTTTTCGAGTATAGTGTGGGGGCCACTCCACTTCTCTTGGAGAGCTGCTGGGGTCACAGGCTCCTACACCCACACTTTCTGTCCTGGCTGGTAAACAGTAAGTACAGCCTTTTGGTCATGTCAAGCTTTCTGAAGCTCCTTGCTGGCCTCAAGGTTTTTGCTGGCCTTCTGCATATGCTCAGCCACGTGAGAATGCAGGCCCGGAACATAGTCTACTATGTCCTGTTTAGGAGGATAGGGAGGTTTCTCCCATCCTTCTTTGACTAGACATAATGTACCCCTAACTGGATGTCCAAACAGAAGTTCAAATGGGCTGTAGCCCACCCCTTTCTGAGGAACATCTCTGTAGGGAAAAAGAAGGGACGGTAGTAAGACATCCCATTTTCGCCTCAGCTTTTCTAGGAGTCCCATGATCATACCTTTGAGGGTCTTTTTGAACCTTCCAACCACCCCATTGCCCAGTGGATGGTAGGGTGTGGTAAACTTATAGTTAACACCATACTCTGTCCACATAGCAGTGATGTAGCTAGGCATGAAGTTAGTACTTCTGTCTGACAAGACCTCCTTAGGGAACCCAACTCTGGAAAATATTCCCAGGAGGGCCCTGGCCACTACAGGAGCTGTAGTGGTTCTAAGGGGAATGGCCTTTGGATATTTAGTGGCATGGTCCACCACCACTAAGATAAAACTATGTCCAGATGCTGTTGGAGGGTTTTAGGGACCTACAATGTCTATCCCTACCCTTTCAAAGGGAACCCCAACCACTGGTAGTAGGATTAAGGGGGCCTTTGTAGTGCCACCTGACTTACCACTGGTTTGGCAGGTGACACTGTAGTGACAAAACTCCTTGGTGTCTTC
Organism: Calotriton arnoldi; assembly: GCA_963921515.1. Classification (NCBI taxonomy): domain Eukaryota; kingdom Metazoa; phylum Chordata; class Amphibia; order Caudata; family Salamandridae; genus Calotriton; species Calotriton arnoldi. The sequence goes on along the minus strand of CAWUFW010011313.1, from coordinate 297,923 downwards.
AGACATGTGGGGCCAGTGAAAGTGCGGGACAAGCCTGCACCAAGTCTTTCTTTGCCTGTTGTGTGCCAGGGTCAATAAGAAACCCCTCAACTTCGGAGGTATGACCAACCTCCTGGTGGCACCAGGCTTGGGGTCTCTACTTTAAAAAAACAGGAGCCCTTCTTCCTAATAAGTCCTGTGGGACCTACTGACATTCTCTGCTTCCTCAGCAGCAGCTTGATGTCTGAGTTGTTCAAGAGAGGGGCAGGCCTTCTGCTCCAGACTCAAGTCTTCCCATGAAGAACCCCTGCCCCCAGTTGCTCTGCCTTGTCAGGTCCAAGCTCCTCTGGGACAGTTCCTTCACAGGTACTGAGATCATCTTCCTCACGAGGCTGATTCTCAATGGGAGTCAGAGAGGAGGATATATCTTTATCCTTCTTGCTCCTTCTCTTGGGAGCTGGCTGGTCCATTTCTTCAGGATCCAGAGCTCCCTCAGTGCCTAACTGCTTGGCCTCAGCCCTAGTGATAGCAAAGACACTGGCTGAAATTCCCATCATTTCTGCATGAGTCCTGAACCCCACTTCAGACCAGGTTGAAGTTTCCAAATGATTGGCCAGTATACAGTCCACAGGTAGGTCAGGGGATGCCACAACTCTCTTTGGGCCAGTTACACCTCCTCAGCTGAGATTGACAACTGCCATGGAATGATCTGTCCTGGTTTGTTAGCATTTGTCTCTTGGTAAATCTGACCAAGTAGAATCTGCTTAGGAGACATAAGTTTCTCTGTCGCCATAGTGACACTGGCCCCTGTGTCCCTGTATGCCACAGCTTCCTGACCATTGATGAGAGGCTGTTGTCTGTATTTGCCTAAGTTAGTGGGACTTACAATAAGGATGGCAAGCTCAGTGCCACCATCACAGACAAACAGCCTGAGTGGGTGTCCTGACTAGACCAGAACCCATTTCAGTACCCAAGGTTAACCCAGCTAAACTCTTTTTGGGCACTACTACTATCAGTGCTATTGCTAGGGGCACTGGGAGGTTTGGGAGTAGTAGTAGCAGTATTGGTGCTAGACTTAGAGCAATCGGCATCCTTTGCCCCTTGGCCGTTTTCCTTACATAAATAGCACCAAGGTTTCTTGTTAGAGGAGGAAGAGGAATGGGACCTACCCCAGAGGAAGATTTTTGAGGACCTTCAGAAGACTCTTTCTTTTCTTTAGATTTTTCCCCACCTTTTTCTTGGGCCTTAGAAGAATCTTGCTTCTTCTGGTCACCACCACCATGAGACTTTTGTTTCACCCTGATTCGGACCCACTTGTCTGCCTTCTTTTACAGTTCTTGGGGAGAGGTCAGATCCGAGTCCACCATGTACTGGTGCAGTTGCTGATTTCGACAGTTCTTAAGGATGTGCTTCCTCACAAGTAAATTGTACAGTCCCTCATAATCATGCACATTACTTCCATGAAGCCAGCCTTCCAGAGCCTTAATAGCATTATCTACAACATCTACCCAGTCTTGGGTGTGTGCCTTCTGTGTGTCCCTAAACTTAACCCTGTATTGCTCAGTGGTTAACCCAAACCCATCTATGAGGGCACATTCAAGACTTTGTAATTGTCTGCATCTTCTTCCTTCACAGTCAATAGTTTGTCTCTTCCTTTGTTAGCAAAGGAGAGCCACAGGATAGCTGCCCACTGGCCCTGAGGAACCTTCTGAACTATACAGACCCTCTCTAAAGCAGTAATCCACTTATGGATGTCATCACCCTGCTGGTAAGGAGGGACTATCCTGCTCAAGTTCCTAGTGTCAAGGAGTGTTGCCTAACTCTAGGTTCACTAGTGCTGCCACCATGGGATTCTAATCCAAAATTCTTCCTAGCCCTCTCTACTTCTAGGGTTTCCTTATCTAGGGCCAACAGTTCCTTCTTGATTCTGAGCATGGAACTCTCAACTTTGAGCAGGTGGTATTCCCTTTGTAAAGAATCCACTCTCTTGCTAGAGATGGAGGTCAAACTGGAATGGCATGGTGAGGAAAAAAAACGATGGATTTAGGCCCAGATCTCTGTACTGGGGTGAATGTATGACATTGTTCTGCATTCTGTCCATCTATTGTTGTTTTTGCATTTGTCACCCCGAGTGGGACGGGTATGCCCAGACGTGGGTCCCGTGCTCTCCATGCCACTGGAATCAAGCTATCCTGGCTGAAGAGGGGTGAAACCCGAAACCGGTCCTAGGATGCTTGTTTCCAGTCCAGGGAGGACCTGGCTTGGCAGTTCGGGCTGGACTGTTCCCATGAGGCACAGGGTCAAGACTGATTTGCATATGGCTGGGTTCAAACTGGAATGGCATGGTGAGCAAAAAAACGATGGATTTAGGCCCAGATCTCTGTACTGGGGTGAATGTATGACATTGTTCTGCATTCTGTCCATCTATTGTTGTTTTTGCATTGGTCCCTATTGAAGTGGCAGAGGAGGTTGAATTAACTGTGGAGGACCTGGACACTTTGTACCCTCCCAGGAGGAATAAAGGGGGTCCTACCTCAAGGGCATCCCACTGTCACTAGAGGTATTCCCTGACGGACAAGAGTTCTCCAGTAAGGGGTCTTCAGACTCCTCCTGGACATGCTCAGAAGCAGAGTCATTGGTGTTGGACACCCCTGGCTCATCTTCTGAAGCATCACCCCCCAAATCCAAGTTATCCTGCCCATCTGCCTTTTTGGCAGCAATAACTATTCCCCAAAGATTACTTCACTGTTAATATGCAACTCTCCAAATGTCACTTGTAAATAAATCATCATAGTCTTGAGCAAGGCCTCCACGCCTTCAATTATTGTTTCAATTAAATGCTCAATATTTGGGCTTGAATAATCCTAGCACGAGGCATATTTGCTTGTTTTGAGCATTTTATAGTTTTTGTGAGCCTCCCATATAACAAAGCTTTTATGCTTTAGTGCATTCCATGCACTACTCATTTGTGACTTTCCACCCACTCTATTCATTTGTAAACTTCACACGCAAACACTATGTTCCTGGTGTTCATCACTAACACCTCATATCTGAGCTTTGCCACACACCTCATTCTGCATATCGCACTATACCTATCTTCTGTGAGCATCTCGCACAGCAGGCCTTTTTACATTGGTAAGCATCTCTCTTCCACAAAAACACTGTACATCTCATTTTTGTGAGCATCCCACACAAGGCTAATTCTTATTGCAAATTTATCTCTTAGGGCTTCTTCTATTTTTGTGCAAGATAATGCGGTTTGAGTGCACTCTACACTCGTATCATCCATCTGCAATAACGCTTCTCATAGATTAGACAACAAAAGTTTCTGTATAGTGTTGTATACTTTGCGAAGCATTAAGGGTTTCTTCACCCTCCAGTCACAGGAATGCAGGTGATAAACTTCCAGTGTTTGAGAAACTATTTACGCTCTCCTTCTTGTGCCCTGCTAAACCAGGGGTTTCCAAAAGGGATCCAACTGACTTTAATACTCAGACACACAGAATCCTATACCATACTATTAGACCTGCCAGCCTTAGGGTGGTCTTCCTCCAAACCCCCAAACATTTTGCATGTTTACCTCCTCTTTTTGCTTATTATTTTTGTTGGCCTTAGGACTCAGAGCACTTTACCACAGCTGACTAGTGCTAAAGTGCATGTGTTTCTCCCCCAACATGGTAACATTGGTGTATACACAACTAGCATATTTAATTTACTTATAAGTGCCTTATTACAGTGGTATACCATATACCCAGGGCCTGTAAATTAAATGCTGCCAGTGGGTCTGCAGCACTGATTGTGCTACCCACACAAGTAGCCCTTTAAACATGTCTCAGGCCTGCCACTGCAGAGCCTGTGTGTGCAGTTTTATTGTCATGTAAACTTGGTAATAAAAACCCCTTGCCAAGCCTTAAACTTTTCTTTTATTATACATACTTCACCCCTAATGTAGGCCCTAGGTAGCCCATAGGGCATGGTGCTATGTTACTAAAAGGTAGGACATGTACTTTTAAGTTTTGCATGTCCTTGTAGTGAAAAACACCTACATTCATTTTTCACTTCTGTGAGGCCTACTCCTCTTATAGATTAACATTGGGAATTCCTCAATACACTCTTTTGAGCTGTAATTCCTGATTAGAAAGGAGTGGCTGTGCATTATTTTGCATCTTTGGAATGGCAATGATACATCCTCTTTACTGGTAAGGTTGGATTTCATATTACTATTTTAGATATGCCACTTTTACAAAGTGGACATTTCTCTGCTCTTACAGCTCTGTGTGCTTGTAGCCTGTCTCCAATACACTCCAATATTAGTCCAATTGTATTTTGAGGTTGAGGAATGTCGCAAAGAGCATTCAGTTTATTCTTCCTTTTTCGTCCCACCTTTGTTTGCTTGGTACATGAAGATGTAAGATTCAAAAACATGTTTTTTCACATTTGGTCTAATACTTTGTGAATGTAAATAACAATTAAAGCATACTCGCAAACTGTGACTACATGTATCCCTTTATCAATGTTTCAGTACAAAACTATGCGATTGTATATGTTTAACGGAGTGTACGGTTCTCAGACAATAGTCGATTTATATCGGGTCACTGGAAAGTCCAAACGATTGTCCTTGTCCCCCCCAGAAATGTGGTGTCTCCTATGCCCCTGTGTCACAGCTGTATGGGTGAGTGAGTGGCTGTGAGAGTAGCTGTATGGGTGAATGAGTGCTAGTGTGAGTAGTTGTATGAGAGAGTGATTAATTGTGTGAGTGGCTGTGCGTGTGAGTTAGTACTAGTGTGAGAGGCTGTTTGGGTGAGTGAGTAGGTGTGTGAGTGGCTGCATGGGTGGGTAAGTGGCTGAATGGGTGGGTAATTGGCTATATGAGTGGCTGTATGAGTAGTGAGTAGTTGTGTGGGTGTATGAGTGGTGTATGAGAGGCTGCATGGGGTGTGAGTGGGTGTGTGAGTAGTTCTGTGGATGATGTCATCAGTGATGTCATTTGAGATGTCATGAGTGATGTCACTGACTATGTCATGAGTGATGTAAAATGTGAAGTCATAAGCAGTGCATTGTAAGGGCTTAAGTTATAGTTAGCTCTGGTAACTATAACTGCTGCATTTCACTGGTTTTGAATGAGTGAAATCTGAGCCTATCTATAGCATCCCTGTAACCTTTGGTTTTTTTAGTGAATTTCTATGGTTTTTAACATTATTTCCTAACTATAACCTCCCTGTAATCTTTGGGTTTTTTGGTGAATTTCTATGGTTTATTTTATTTTATTTCCTAACTATAACATGTAACCTATGAAAGTGGATGTGTGAGTGTCTGGTATAGGTCAATGAGTGGATGTGTGAGTGGCTGTATTGGTTTGTGAGTGAGTGTGTAGTGGCTGTATGGGTCTTTGAGTGGGTGTGTGAGTGTTTTTGTGGGTGTGTGAGTATGTGTGTGTGTGAGTGGCTATAGGGTTGATGAGTGGGTGTGTGAGTGGCTGTATGGATCCGTGATTAGATGTGAGAGTGGCAGAATAGGTATGTGATTGGGTGTCTGAGTGTCTATGTGGGTGTGTCAGTAGCTGTGTGAGTGACTGTGCCAGAATGGAACCTCACCTGCCCCCTTATCCAACAAGAGTTCACAGTTTTGCACAAAGTATCTACAAAACTGGCGTTCTTCCTACTGGTTAAGTACTAAGTGCTACCTCATTGAGTAAATGTCCAGTGCATATTCTACACTACATCTGTGTAATGGACCATGATGATATGTCTCCAGTGACCTTGTGTGGGTTTCAGTAATGTGACTGTTCCTTGTGTTCAAAGAAATTAACAAAGGATATTCTGCAAATATTCTACTGGGAAAGCACATTTTTTGCATAAGTGTACAAACAATTATTATAACGTGTACCTATTCCGTAAAACTGCACATGCCCCACAATAGTTAACAATGCATCGTAATTTATCCTCTTGACTCCAACCACCCAGAAAGGCTTCAACCATGTGGAAAGGAACCATTAAGGGAGGTCCCAGGAACTGGCAATACAAGAATGTCAGTATATAAAATGCTGATAACAGCCTGCATATAGTCTAAAATGACCCCATTCAACACATTCTGAGATAAAAATAGATGCCGTATACCATTATTGTAACAGATAATCAGATAACCAAGTACTATTCACCTTAATATTTAAAGGTTTACAGCCTCTTCACTGGTAAAAAATTGTATGAAAAGTTTACAATATTATGTATCACGTTGCCTGTGTTCGACAGAGACATCAACAAACAGAAACTGCAGTAAGAATATCACACCTACTCTTTTTCTCACATAAACAGTAAGAGGAAAACGCCAGGAGTGCTCACAAATCAAATATCTGACTCTTAACAAGGCAAGAGCATCCTTTCCTACTTCAGAGGTTGATGAAATAAGTACACTAGTTGATTAGTAATAGTCTGTGCTGCATACTGTTTGTACCAGATGAGGGGCAGGAAAGCACTGGGTGGGAGTAACAGTGTCCTCTTCACCTCGAGAACGTCACCACTTTGCAAGAAAGCTGCAGCTTTTAGACCCCCATTTAATATCATTAATCTGAAACATATTAACACCTTTCCTACCTTTACCTCCATGAGGACACAATACATGTTAACTGATAATGTACCTGCTGCAGAGACGCATGTAGAACCGGGATGCACATCATAGGGTCAGCTCAAAGAAGGCATGCTCCTGCCCCTACACTCACACTGTTCTGCAGCACCTCATGCTTTAACGGTAAAGATTGGCTCAGTTTGCCTTGGTCGAAACAGGGAGTACACGCATCACTGCTGGGTGACCACTCATGGCATGTTCAGTATTACCCACTCCGGAAGCCCCATCGCAAAATATAAAATGTTATCAATGACATTGAATGCTCCGTGAAATTATTTGCAACGTATCATGTGACGATGACAAGGCACTATAAAAGAAGATAAGGCATTGCAGACACACGTTCTGGTTTGTGGCACCTCAACAGAGAAGAAAACAGCCTTTGAGACTCCCCAGCACACTACAAGATGTATATTCACAATGGGGTTTCCACGGCCTACCAATGAATGGCTACTGCAGCCTGCAAGCCCAGTCACTCATTAAAACCCATAATGCTTTCATGCAAATCAGGATGCCTCAGCCACAAACCAGAAAGCTATCATTTTGGCCTGTTTTTATGATGCTGGTGTCACCCTATCCCACACTCTCTTCAAAGCACTTTAAAAAACGGAAGAGACATCATATACATTCAATATTCATCCTGCTACTCCTCGGCTCACTGCCCTCCTCTCCCTCTTGTGAGGAGTTTCTTCTAAAACAAAGGTGTGCGAGGCACTTACACTTTTTAATTGTGAAATGGGACACATAGCTCCTCTGTAGGAAATTATACTGCCAATGTGAATCCCAAAGCAAAGTCTGTAAATGTGACAGAAATGCCGGACAGAAAGGCAAAAGGTTGTAGTAGTAAATTATTCCCCCCGGACCTGGCCCACATGGGGGCTGAAAGAGAAACAGTGCTTTTTTTTTCATTTTGCCGTAAATTTGTGAATCTGTCGCAAAATCGCTGCAAACAGGACAGGCTAGAGGGTCAGGGTATTCCTACCCTGCCCCCTTTTCTTTATTTTTAACTTTATTTTTGGGAATCGGCTGAATCTGAGTCCCAAGATGGCTGCCAACGCTTACTGGTTGAAGTGTTGGCAACCAATTAGATTTCTGCACGAGATTAGGAGGATAGTCAGGAGAGCGCATGGTTTTCTTTTAATAACTCTAAAAGTACTGAATAAATTTACACCAAATACCAAAAAGCACTCTTTCTGTACAAAGATCTAGCTTTCTGCCAAATTTGGAGTAATTCCGTCTAGCGATTCGGCTGTAGTCGTGTTCAAAATCCCTATGGGAATTAACATGGGAAACGCACTGCTTTTGACCCCCCTTTTTCTTGGCCCCCATTTTACGGATCACCCTGAAACTTTCTATGCACAATTAGAACCTCTGGCACACTTTTTGGGGAAAATATTGTGAAGATTCCTCAACTGGTGACAGAGATATAAGCAAGCCAAAAACGCTTTTACTATGGAAACTAGGTCCTAATCATAACTACCTACTGGCGACAAGTTATAATTAGGAGCTAGTTTTCCATAGGAAAAGCGTTTTTCACTTGCCTATGTCTTTGCCGCCGCTTGAGGATATATATATATATCAACCAGTGTTGCCGCCCAAAGGTACGATAAATGCCTGGCACATGCTACCAGTGCCTCTGCTTTTCTTTGTTATATTGCTGGCTGCAACCGAGCGGGATGCTTCGTTCCCGTGGTCGTCAGAGGCTGCCCTGCAGGGTCATGAGCTCCCGCGTACGAAGACTCTGGTGTGGATTTGAATGTCGGGAGACTGACCCGCTCCGATTTCAGGATTTTCCACGAGTCACTTGACATAAAGATAAGGAGCAAGGGATGCAGGGGGGGTATTTCATCACCCCTTGTAATACATGTTACGAGACTTTTACTATGGTATAGCGGCATCACAATGAAGCAGCAATTTATTTTAATTTTAATAGCTCGAGCACTTTGCCTGAACTGGTACTTACTGAAGTGATGCATTGTGGGACTATGAGAACTATTGGCAAGCTGCCTCAATGTTCTATGATTAAGGCTACTCCAGCTGAAACGCGTCAGATCAATCAACCAGTGTTGCCGCCCAAAGGTACAATAAATGCCTGTCACATGCTACCAGTGCCTCTGCTTTTCTTTGTTATATTGCTGGCTGCAACCGAGCGGGATGCTTCGTTCCCGTGGTCGTCAGAGGCTGCCCTTCAGGGTCATGAGCTCCCGCGTACGAAGACTCTGGTGTGGATTTGAATGTCGGGAGACTGACCCGCTCCGATTTCAGGATTTTCCATGAGTCACTTGACATAAAGATAAGGAGCAAGGGATGCAGGGGGGGGTATTTCATCACCCCTTGTAATACATGTTACGAGACTTTTACTATGGTATAGCGACATCACAATGAAGCAGCAATTTATTTTAATTTTAATAGCTCGAGCACTTTGCCTGAACTGGTACTTACCGAAGTGATGCATTGTGGGACTATGAGAACTATTGGCAAGCTGCATCAATGTTCTATGATTAAGGCTACTCCAGCTGAAACGCGTCAGATCAATCAACCAGTGTTGCCGCCCAAAGGTACAATAAATGCCTGTCACATGCTACCAGTGCCTCTGCTTTTCTTTGTTATATTGCTGTCTGCAACCGAGCGGGATGCTTCGTTCCCATGGTCGTCAGAGGCTGCCCTGCAGGGTCATGAGCTCCCGCGTACAAAGACTCTGGTGTGGATTTGAATGTCGGGAGACTGACCCGCTCCGAATTCAGGATTTTCCACGAGTCACTTGACATAAAGATAAGGAGCAAGGGATGCAGGGGGGTATTTCATCACCTCTTGTAATACATGTTACGAGACTTTTACTATGGTATAAGCGGCATCACAATGAAGCAGCAATTTATTTTAATTTTAATAGCTCGAGCACTTTGCCTGAACTGGTACTTACCGAAGTGATGCATTGTGGGACTATGAGAACTATTGGCAAGCTGCATCAATGTTCTATGATTAAGGCTACTCCAGCTGAAACGCGTCAGATCAATCAACCAGTGTTGCCGCCCAAAGGTACAATAAATGCCTGTCACATGCTACCAGTGCCTCTGCTTTTCTTTGTTATATTACTGGCTGCAACCGAGCGGGATGCTTCGTTCCCATGGTCGTCAGAGGCTGCCCTGCAGGGTCATGAGCTCCCGCGTACGAAGACTCTGGTGTGGATATATATGTATATATATATATATTCACTGAAAAAACCATAGGTTTTAGGGACAGTTATAGTTAGTTGGACATTTCACTCGTACAAAACCATAGAAATTCCCCCGTTATAGTTAGTTCAGCTAACTATAACTCGCGCCCCCGCAATGCACTGCTGATGACGTCACATATTACATCACTCATGACATGGTCAGTGACATCACTGATGACATCTCAAATGACATCACTGATGACATCATGCAGTGACTGTGTGTTTCTATAGTGTATTGAATAATGAGTGGGTGTATAAGTGTCTGGATGGATGATTTAGTAGGTGCGTGACTGACTCTATAAGTGAGTGATTAAACGTATCTTACTAAATGCATGGGTTAGTGACTAAACTGTGTGAATGTCTTTATCCGTCTGTCTGTTGGTGTGTAAGTGGCTGCATGTGTTTGTAAATAGCTACATGAGTGTCTATGAGTTATTGATTGGTTGTCTGAGAATCTGTATGGGTGTCTGAGTGTTTGTGTGGATGGGGTGTGTGTGGCTGCACATAGATGTATCAGTGGGTGATTCACTGGGTGCATGGTTTCAAGAGTGCATCTGTGATGGACTGTATGGGTGGGTGAGTGTGTGTATGGGTGTGTTAGTGAGTGAATGTATATCTCAGTGGTACATGTGTGAGTAACTACATATGTGAAAGGCAGTATATATGTGTGTTCAAGTATATAAATAGCTATAAGCGAGAGTGTGTGATTGTGATTGTGAGAGTGACTGTATGGATGAGTGTGTGCTTGTATCAGTGATTGTATAAGAGCGTAAGATTGTGCTAGTTTTTGTATGAGTAAGTGAGCTGGTGTGTGTATAACTGTATAGGTGAGTAAATGGCAGTGTGATTAATTATTTGCATGACTGACTAGGTGTGTGAGTACCTCTATGGATGAGTGGCGGTGTGTGAGTGTCTATGTAGGTGTATGAGTGCATATGATAGTCCTGTACTGAGTGACCGTAAGCATGAGTGACTGTACGGGTGAGTGAGTGGATGTGTGTGTAGACCTAAGAAACAGTGAGTTGGTATGTAGTTATTGGTGTTGGAGTGTCTATGGTTTTGAGAATGGCAGTCTGTAATTTACAGTGGGTGTATCAAAAGTTATATTAGGGTGTGAGAAGATGCATGAAATTATCACATGGATAATGTCATCAGTGATGTCATCAGTGATGTCATTTGAGATGTCATCAGTGATGTCATCAGTGATGTCACTGACCATGTCATGAGTGATGTAATATGTGACGTCATCAGCAGTGCATTGCGGGGCGCGAGTTATAGTTAGCTGAACTAACTATAACGGGGAATTTCTATGGTTTTGTACGAGTGAAATGTCCAACTAACTATAACTGTCCCTAAAACCTATGGTTTTTTCAGTGAATTTCAAAGGTTTTTAAATGCTAATTTCTAACTATAACGTGTCTAAAATCTATGGTTTTTTCAGTGAATTTCAAAGGTTTTTTAAATGCTAATTTCTAACTATAACGTGCCTGAAACCTGTGGTTTTTTCAGTGAATTTCAAAGGTTTTTTAAATGCTAATTTCTAACTATAACGCCCCTAAAACCTATGGTTTTTTCAGTGAATTTCAAAAGTTTTGTAAATGACAATTTTTAAATGTATTAATTGTTATATTTATTTTTTGATACCGATTTACTACATTTTTTAAAACTATTTATTTTTAGATATTTTATTTATTAAATTACATTGTAATTACATTATACATTACATTACAAAATATACTTTCTCAGAATGAATTACTTTAGTTTAAATAGTTTGCAAATAGGCAATACAGTTTTAAGTACAGTAGTTACAGTTGTTGCAATGGGCAACACAATTTCAAACACAATGCAACATTGAGCTCAATGTCAATTTCTAGTTAAATGCAATTAGTTACTTTATGGATTACTTTTCTAACCACAGGACTGGATCCTAGATTCAGTCCTGGGACATCACCTGTAAACAGTTGAGTAAAAGCGTTTTGGTTACAGTACTGATTTTTAAGGAATATTATTGTATTTTAAAAGTTGACACTTAGAAACTTTTTCACATAGAATCACCAATGTTATCCTATGGGAGGAAATTCACTTAGCAGGTAAGTAGTGTTATCGTTACTTTTTCTTACTCAGTGTTGGATCCTGGATCCAGCACTGGTGCATCTCCTGTAAACAGTTGAAAGAATGCGTTTAAGTCATACAGGCGATTTTTAAGGAATATTTGTAGTTTGTGAAAATCGACACTTTGAAACTTTTCTGCTGAAAACCAGACAATGGATTCCTATGGAAGGAAATACAAGTTACTGGTAAGTACGGTTAGAATTACTTTTCAGGGTCAGTGCTGGGCTAAAGATGCAGCACTGGGTTATCTCCTGATAACAGGTGAGTAAATCGGAATTCGTATTTCGGCTGATTTTAGAGGAATATTTTAAAGTTCCAAAACTCCACACTTAGAAGAATTTCCAAGTGAAACCAGTCAATGTTAGCCTATGGAAGGAAATTCAAGTTACTGGTAAGTACGGTTAAAATTACTTTTCAGGATTAGTACTGGGCTGAAAGATGCAGCACTGAGGTCTCTCCTGATAACAGGTGAGTAAATCAGAATTCGTATTTCGGCTGATTTTAGAGGAATATTTGCACAATGGTGAAGGGAGGGGCGGGGCCTGAGGTGACATCTGTGCAAACGCGCCCCGTGGCGCGTTTTAAGTTGGGGATTAAGTCCCCTTGAATCATGAGGGTCCCTACGGGCCAACTAGCCCACCAGGAACCTCCAGTATGCGCCAGAGGGCTGCGTTGCAGAGACATGTACAGAGGCCACACCCCTTTTACACCTCTCTGCAAGCGCAGCTCTGTGGCGCTTTCTGGACGTACCTGTTGGGCTAGTTGGCCTCAGAGACCCTCAGGATTGAAGGGGATTTAATTCCCATCTTAAAACGCGCCACGGGGCCTGTTTGCACACATGTCACCTGAAGCCCCGCCCTCCCTTCACCACTGTGCAAACGCGCCCCGTGGCGCGTTTTAAGTCGGGGATTAACTCCCTTGAATCCTGAGGGTCCCTGGGGTGCAACTAGCCCACCATATACCTCCAAAGCGCCACAGAGCTGCTTTGCAGAGAGGTGTAAAAAGGGCGTGGCCTCTGTACACCTCTCTGCAAGGCAGCCCCTGGCGCATACTGGAGGTTCCTGGTGGGCTAGTTGGCCTCCAGGGACCCCAGTATTCAAGGGGATTCGTTCCCCCTCTGCAAGCGCGCCAGGAGGCGCGTTTGCAGAGTGGTGAAGGAAGGGGCGGGGCCTGTGGGCCCGATCATTTTTTTTTTTCCCCCTGAAGGGGGGCTGTGTAGCCCCCTTCCTTTTTCCTATTTTTAGGCCCTGGGGACCCCATCCCCCAGGGCCTTACCCCTCTTTAAATAAAAATAAAAATAAAAAAACGGGAAGGGGGCCGCGTGGCCCCTTCCCTGGGCCTGTATTGGCCCGGGGACCCCATCCCCCGGGGCATGGCCTCTTTTTTTATTTGGAGGGGGCTGCGTGGACCCCCTCCTCAGGCCATTTAAGGCCCCGGGGACCCCATCCCCGGGCCGGCCTTGCACTTTTTTTTTTTTAAACTTTTTTTACCTTTGGGGAGGGGGCTGCGTGGCCCCCTCCGTGGCCACTTATGGCCCCGGGACCCCAACCCGCGGGGCCTGGCCTCTCGTTGGGGACTGTGGGGGTCCCCAAACCCCCACAGTCCCGCCGGCTCCCCGTGTCCTACGGGAGCCGGCATTGCTTTACACATGGGGAGCAGCTAACATGCTGCTCCCCATGTCGGAAAAGCAATCAGCTTTGGATATTGGAAGAGAGCAGGTTTCCTGCTCTCTTTCCAATATCCAAAGCAGTTTGCAATGACAGGACGGGAGCCGCGAGGCTCCGTCCTGTCATTGCAAACAGCAGTGTCCCGGGGGTAGGCACCCGGGACACTGCAGGAGCTGGCCCTGGGGGTGGCGGTCCCCAGGGCCACCACAGGCTCCAGGAGGGGGCCGCGCGGCCCCCTCCTTACATTCTGAAAGCCCCGGGAGGTGGTGGTCCCGGGGCTTGGAGGTCAAAACGGACCCCCATTGTAATTTTTCTTAGTGCCCCGGGGAGGTGGTGATCCCGTGGCGTGTGGGAGGGCTGGAGCCCCCACACAGGTTTTTCAAAAATAAAAAAGAAGCCCCGGGAGGTGGCGGTCCTCGGGGCTGCGGGAGGGCTCAGAGCCCTCCCGCACCATACTACATAAAGCCCCGGGGGTGGTGGTCCCCGGGGCTTGGGAGGCTCTAGAGGCCCCCACACATAAAATTAACCCCCCTCCCTGAGCGCATCCTGCCGATTTAAAAAAATAAATAAATTTTTGCCCAGGGTGTCCTTGTGGGACCCCCTGAGCAGACCTAGGGGTCAGGGTGTTTCTACCCTGCCCCCTTTGTGCGCTTGCGCACTTGTTTCTGTCCCTTGGTTCTACCGAGGGACAAAATGGCTGCCAACACTTCCTGATTTGGAGTGTTGACAGCCAATTAGCATGCAGCTCGTGATCGGGAGGGTGCGCGAATCCGACGCGGCCATAGATATATCTATCTTTTTACTTTTGATTTTCTCAGCAACTACTGAACGGATTTACACCATTTAACAAAAGGGTTCTTTCTGAACCAAGAACTACCTCTTTGCCAAATTTGGTGTAATTCCGTTCAGCAGTTCGAGCTGTAGCCGTGTCTAAAGTTTCCTATGGAAAATTGCATGGGGAAAACACGTTTTGGGACCCCCTTTTTCTCGGCCCCGCTTGACGAATCCCCCGAGACTTTCAGGGTAGGAGCGGACCGGAGCGCCCCACAAAGTTTGAAAATTTAGCGAAGATACGTCAACCGGCAAGAGAGTTATTTCAAATAGAATGTTGCGGATTTCCTATGGATAATAGGTTGTAACTATAACTATCTACTGGCGACCGCCAGTAGATAATATATATGTATATATATATATATATATTTCACCCACTGGCTGTCACCAGTAGGTAGTTATAGTTAGGACCTAGTTTCTATCAAAAAAGTGGTTTTCAGTTGCCTATATCTTTGCCACAGGTTGATGAATCTTCAAGAAATTTTCCCAAAAATGTGCTGGTTACTTCAGATGCTGTCTGGAAAGTTTTGTGGTGTTGCGTGTAGTGGGGGCAGAGAAAAAGGGGGGGTTCCAGAATGCGTTTTCCCCATGTTAATTCCAATAGGACCTTTAGACACTAATTGGCACTAATGAAAACCAGATGTAAGCATCTTGAGCGCCAGTGGAAGAAGAACTATCAGGATGTAAATAAACAGAAATATCTTGATGCCTTGAAGCTCTACCATCGCCATATTAAGAGAGTGCGGAGGGAATATTATACAGGGCAAATCGAGTTAGCCAAACATTCTTCTAAGACCATCTTTCAGGTAGTGAAACAACTGTCCTCTCTAGAACGCAGTGACTGTTGCACTCCCTGCCTCTACGGAGTATTGTGATAAGGTCGCCAATTATTTTATTGATAAGATCGACAGGATATCTGCCTCCTTCCCAGATAGTAGTAGGAGCTATGCTCCTGTGTTTAATACGGAGGCACCTTTGACCGAGGATAAGTTTATCCTCTGTCCTCTGGTGGAAAACGAGGTTTTGGGGTTGATGGAGGCTGTGAAATCGGGATCACCTTTGGACCCGATCTCCCCTAAATTTCTTCAATTAGGGAAAAATATAATTGCCCCTGTTCTTACCTCACTTATGAACCTGTCCTTCAGTACTGGTCTGGTTCCTAGCAGATGGAAACACGCTATGGTGGTCCCTCTGCTGAAGAAACCATCACTGGACCCCGCTATCCCTGAAAATTTAAGACCCATATCTCTTCTTCCTTATGTGGCAAAAATTGCAGAGAAACATCTGAATAGCCAACTGTCGAGGTTTTTAGAAGAGAGGCAGGCTCTTCATGACACCCAGGCCGGTTTTAGGCCAATGCATGGCACAGAGTCTGCTCTTCTTCTAGCAGCTGAAGTGCTGAGGACTGCAGCTGATGAAGGTAGAACAACTGCTCTGGTTTTGCTGGACTTGAGTGCCGCGTTCGACACGGTGTCCCACGGCCTCCTGCTGGAGAGGCTAGGAGAGGTCGGGGTCGGAGGTGTCACGTGGATGTGGCTGAAGAACTTTTGGAGAACAGAACCTTTCAGGTGCTGCAACATCCATTCAAGTCCAGAGTTTGTCCTTTAAACCAGGGGGTGCCGCAGGGATCTGCGCTGAGCCCCACCCTATTCAATATATATATGCGCCCGCTGGCAGATATTGTGATGAGACATGGAATCAAGTTGGTATCCTATGCTGACGACACTCAGCTAGCTGTGACCCTAGAACAACAAGAATCAGGAAGGGCTGCTGATTTCAAAACATGTCTGAGGGAGCTTATGGACTGGATGAGACTGAGTTGCCTCCAGTTGAATGCAGGGAAGACAGAGGTGTTGGTTGTGGGAAAACAGCCCTCTTTCTGGTCACAGAATTGGTGGCCTGAGGAACTGGGACCTTGCCCGGTGCCGAAAGCTAAGGTGAAAAATTTGGGGGTGTGGTTCGACGAAGCACTTTCCTTTACTCAGCAAATTTCTGCTGTGGCCGGAACCTGCTTTGGCATCCTGAAAATGCTGCGGAAGATTCTGGACCTTCTCCCCTGGATGCTAAAAGAACTATTGTACAGGCTTTGGTCACGTCTCGTCTTGACTACTGCAATGTTCTGTATCTAGGGGTGACTGCTAAAAATCTGAACATCTTGCAGAAGGTCCAAAATGCCGCAGCTAGGCTTATCCTGAATATTCCCAGGAGGGCCCCGGTAGGAGAAGCTTTAAAAAACTACACTGGCTCCCAATACAGGCTAGAGTTACATTTAAGGCTCTCTGTATCAGCCATAGGATCCTTAGGAAAAAAGGGCCGCGCTTTCTGACCCCCCTTCTGACGGTTTACCAACCTTCTCGGAATTTGAGATCTCTTGGCAGTATGAGAATGACTGTGCCTAAGGTGCGGAGGGCCAGGGTGGGTGGAAGATCTTTTGGTTTCCTGGCAGCTAAGGCCTGGAATAAGCTTCCTGTGGACTTGAGGATATCTGAGTCAGAACCTTGGTTCCGTAAGAAATTGAAAACCTGGCTCTTCCGTGATTCAGGGGGGCGGTCGTCAATAACTCTGCTGCCTTCCTTGCTTAGAGGTTATGTAGGTAGTCGATTAGTGTGGCATGGGTTTGAGGCTCAGCTGTCCTAGCGTGGGGACACTCCGTTGGGATAACCATTGCGCTTTACAAACTTCTTAATAATAATAATAATAATAATAGACACAACTACAGCCTGAACCACTGGACAGAATTACACCAAATGTGGCAAAAGGCTAGTTGTTGGTCCGCAGATCATGCTTTTAGTGATTTGGTGTAAATCTGTTCCGTAGTTTGGGAAATATTAAGGGAAATCCAAATTTCTATATATAGGGACGCAGATCCTCCACGAATCCAGCAGTCCCCGTGATCAAATCTGATTGGTGGCCAACACCATGTTCAGAATTGGCTTTAGCTGAGTTCCACATAAAATCTAAAAAAGAAATAAAGGGGGGCAGGTTAGGAATACCCGACCCCCTAGGACTGGTGGAGGGGTCCCACAGGGACCCCGCTAGGGGCTGAATTTTTTTGTGGGGTCAATTTTGCCACAAAATTGTGGTTGGATCAGCAGATTTACTGCAAAAAGGAAGCCCTCGGGTGAAATCCCTGGAGCCACTGCTTTTGATTTTGCGGTGGTGCCCACGTGGCATCCCAGCAGACCGAGGACCGCCACCTCCCCAGTGCAAACAATGGTAAGTTAATGCAAGGGGGCTGTGCACCCCCCTGCAGGCTCGGGGGCTGCCACCTTCCTAGATCTTTAACGTGATTGAATGTGGGGGCAACACCAACCCCCCGCGCCACCTGCCCAGGGATTTAGTTGTAACCAATGTGGTGGGGCCGCATGGACCACCCCGCGGCCCCGGGAGCCGCCACCTCCCAGGGGCTTTATTTAGATTGAATGCTGGTAGGGCCAAATGGACCTCATAGCCCCATAGACCACCACCTCCCTAGAACTTTTCTTTAATTTAATGCTGGGCCTGTACAGGCCCCCCCCCTGCCCGGGGACTGCCACCTCCCTGGTCACTTTACAATATGGATGCGGGCAGGCCTGCTTTGCCCACCTGTGCCCCGGGGACCACCACCTGCTCTGGGCCAAATACAAGAAAGGAGGGGGGCTGCACTGTCCCCCTCTTGGAGCCATACATGGCCATGGGTACTGCCACCCCTCAGGACCAGCTCCTACTATGTCCTGGAGTGCCCACCCACTGGAAATAGCTGTTTACTATGGCTTGGCGGGAGCTTTAATGACTCCCACCGCCCAACGGCAAACACTCCGCTTTCAGCAAGTGAGAGCAGTGAAAATGCTCTCACTTGCTGAAAGCGGAGCATTTGTTTGTTTCTCTGCCTGCTGTCAAGCGAGCAGGGAAACAGACAAATTACTTGCACACACAGGGAGCTGCATGTTTAGCAGGTCTCTGTGTGTGAAAGCAATGATGGCTCCTGCAGGAGACCCAGAGCTGACAGGGACTGCAGGGCCTTGAGGCTCCCCCGCAGTCCCAGGGCAGACTGGCTGGCCTGGGTGGGACCAGGGCACACAGACACATTTATTGCTGGGCCCCGGGGGATAGGGTCCCCAGGGCCAAAACTGGCTCGGGAGGAGGGTGTGCGACCCCCCCCTCACCCATTTACCCAAAATGCATAGCACTTCTCACACACCCACTCGCAGAATACACAAGCACTCACTCACCCACTCAGAGAACCACACAGGCATTAACAACACACCACTCCCAGATCCATACAGGCACTCACAGACCCACTCACAGAGACTTATGCATGTAGTTACAGACCTGTTCAAACAATAACGCACATACTCACAGACCCAGTCAGATGACGCATCCACTCAAAGACTCACTCAGACATCATGCGGGGGGTTAACCACAGGGCCTGGCCTGTGGCCAGGCCCTGGAGCCAAACGCAGCCGCCCAAGGCTGAAGGCTGTGTGTGGCGTGGAGTTGGATGCCTGTGGTGGGGCTGGCGGTGCTGTGCATGGCATGGGGTTAGGTGTATATGGGGGGTTGGCTGCAGGGCCTGGCCACAGATCAGGTCCTGCGGCCAACCCCCTGCTGCGTTAACAAAACATAGAAATTCATTGAAAAAAAACAAATGTTTCAGGGACGATATAGTCAGGAAATAGATTTGAAAAAAACCTTAGAAATTCACTGAAAAAAACCAAGGTTACAGGGACGTTATAGTTAGGTTCAGATTTAACTCAGTACAAAACCAGAAAAATTCAGCAGTTATAGTTAGCTGAGATAACTATAACTTGCTCCCCGTAATGCACTGCTTATGACCTAACTGTCTTGCTTGCACCTACCAGATAATACAGAATCTTCCACACGGTAGCTCAAACCCACAAGGCGAAGCAGGAGACATAACACAAAACAAACAACACCTTTAGAAAAGGGTTTTATTTTACAAAATGCAAGGACTCTCTCTCTTTTAGAATAAGGCTTGGGGTTTTATTTTACACAATGCTCTCTAACAGAAAGGCTTACCCAGATGCCAAATGCACAAGATTCAAATGCACAGAGATATATATATGTTTATATGCAAGCAATAATAACACACTTGGTAAATATAACAGCTAAATGCATGAATAATAATAATGAATAAACAAGCAGCAGATAATATGAGATAATACTCAAGCAAATATACTGGACGTCCTGCAAAAGATCAGAAAGATATATACACTGAATAGATCAAATGAGAACTTTAGAGGTGCACCTTGACTCACTCACACATCACAAATAAAGCACACTCACTCACACATCACAAAGAAAACACATCAAATGATCACAGCCACTGGCTCACATCACAATGGCAATAATCAAAACTCAACACTTCACCTGGTGCAAACACTGCATCTCAGCCCACGCCTGACTGGGGAAGTTAAACAGCCATGATTGAGAGCCTCAGCAACCAGTGTCCACGCTCCGAGGTAGACGCGTCCGTCCCCACTCAGATTCCAAACTCCCGGTTTCTGAGTCAACAACGCTCAGCTTTATACTCTCAAAACACGCTAGAAGGTTCGAGAAAGACCTTCCCCCGCACCAGAGGAATCTTACCAGAACTGGCCAGGTTCCAAGCAAGCACTCCCATGGCAGGAAGGAGTTCTCGCGTCCCCTTCTCCAAATCTTGTATGTTCCAGCCTTTATCTTGACGAAGCTCACGAAAGTACATTAAACAATCTCTCACAAAACAAAAAGACCTTGAACGTGATTAACCCAAACAACTTGCAAGCGCTGCTGTGCACGCAGAAAAGCTGAAGCAAGGCAAAGTCAGAATTCAGGATGACATGAGGCCATGTCAAAGCCAATAGTAAGAACTTCATAATTCTCATCAATGTACAACACAATGCACAATTGTGCACAACTGCTTATAGATTCACATACTTCATCTCACAATGTACAACACCGAGCACATGTGTTCATCACTGCCCACAACACTGCACTTCGAGACCAATAAGTACATTCCACACCTCTGTTCTTGGCAAGGCTGTCCTACTCCGTGACAGCTCCCACTGAAAGACAGCAAGATTACAAGAAAGAAACTTGGAAAAGAAGCAAGGCATATGCAGGACATCGTACATTCAGACTAGAATAAAATAACACACTAAAGTCAGTTAAAATAATGGTAGTCAAAGGTCATCACAGGGTGTCAGACCACAAGAGTGCCTCTAGCACTACACTAACATATTACATCACTCAAGACGTGGTCAGTGGCATCACTGATGACATCACTGATGACATTGCAAATGATATTACTGATGACATCACTGATGACATCATCCAGACAAGTACTTACACACCCACTGACACCCTCAAACTATCTGTGAAACACCCTGTCACACACCCACATAAACAACCACTTACACACTCACTTCCAGAACCATACAATTACTCACACACCCATTCACTCACCGATATACTCACTTACACACCCATTCACAAACCCATACCGCTACTAACACACCCGCTCACTCATCCAGGCAGTCACTAACTCACCCACTCACTACTCCAAACACTCTCTAAGACATGCATTAACTTAGCCATACCCTTACTCACACTGCTACTCACTGATCTTTATAGTCAGTGACTAAGACACTAAATCACCCACATAGGCAGTGCAACACCGACTAAGTGAGCCATAAACACTCACTGAGAGTTACTCACTGACAGATACAGTTACTGACATACCCACTCACTCACCCATGCAGCCACTCACAAAACCACACACATACCCATACAATCAGACACACACTCAATCATTCACTCACATAGCCACACAGACACACACTCACTCACACATACAGACTGTTGCACACCAACTTACTCACTCATACAGTCACTGACAGAGAAACTCAATCACATTTACAGCCACTCCCACACGCACTCATGCACCCTTACAGTCCATGACGCTGCCACTCACTCACTGATACAGCTATTTACACATCCACAAATTCTGCCATTGAGTCTCCGACACAGGTAATCACTTATGCATACAACCACTCATATACCCACTCACTCACCAATACTGTCACTTACAAAACCAGTCACTCACATATACAACCACTCACCCAATGTGGTCAGTAACACACTTTCCCATATAGCTACAGACACAGCCCCATACTAAACCTAACCAGAGACTCATATATCCAATCACACATCCATATACTTGGAACCACTTACACCCACTGAATGATGTCATCAGTGATGTCATTTGAGATGTCATCAGTGATGTCATCAGTGATTTCACTAACCATGTCATGAGTGATGTAATATGCCAGGTCATAAGCAGTGCATTGCAGATGTGCAAGCTATAGTTAGCTCAGCTAAGTATAACTGCGGAATTTCTCTGGTTTTGTATGAGTGAAATCTGACTCTAACTATAACACCCCTGTAACCTTTGGGTTTTTCAGCGAACATATATATATATATTGTGATAGGAATGAAAAGAAACGACATGGAGGGAGACGTTGTTAGAAAATAAAAAATATATTTATTTATTTATTAATTTCTAGCAATGTCTCTCTCCGCGTCGTTTCTTATCATTCCTATCTTGATGTGGTACGAAGAATGGGAAACACTACTGGTACCAGTATTTTAGTCCAAATGTATTTCATTTTTATATTTTTAACTTCCATAGTGGCAAACGAAACAAGTGGCAACACGTTTTGGCCGGAGCCTTCAACTGGCCATAGAGTCCTTAAGTGTATAGAGTGTTTTTAAAGGAGGAGATGTACCCTCCCCCAGCTCACCGACAAACATTCATGTGAACGTGTGTAATGAAATAGACTGCATGGCGGATTTCTTCTAAACAAATTTTGATACCACTTCTATCTTTTTCTGATTACATCTTGTATAAGCCATTTGTAA
Source organism: Calotriton arnoldi (assembly GCA_963921515.1). NCBI lineage: Eukaryota > Metazoa > Chordata > Amphibia > Caudata > Salamandridae > Calotriton > Calotriton arnoldi. The sequence continues at coordinate 275,603 of CAWUFW010011313.1, read as the reverse complement.
TGTACTTATTAATTTCCTTTCTACAGTTCATTTAGTAACTCGTAAAGTAGATATTACATTCATCTGCGGGACAACATTTTGTATAAACGCTCATAATGCTCTTATCCAGTTCCCTTGTGCATTCCAAATATTCATTCTGACTCTTAAAATGCTGCACAAATTGCATTCATTTGTACATGTAGTACATTGCACAAATCCTTAATACAACCCTCCAATATTCTTGCCAGAGGTCACTGTTTTTTTTTCTTCCAAAATTGCATTCATCTTATGTCTTCAGCCTACATCATAAAATGTATAAATGAGAGCATGTTACACCTGCCAATTTGTTAATCTAAGCTTGGCTGGTAACAACTCAAAGATTACCTTCTTTTGTGGGACCTCAGTAATTATATGCTGTGTTAAGAGGGCCATGTGCATCTTATGGCAACCCTGATCTTTTACGCTCCCACAACATATATAGGAAAGTGCAGTGTGCATCCTGTTCAAATTGTTGCAGTGCAAAACTTCCACAGTTTATTCTAGTGCGAATGTAATTGTCAGTTACAAAACTTTCACAGTTCTTTCAGGATCGTAAAGTACGTAAATGACCAATAATGCCTCAGCCATTGAAACCTTTTTAATAATAACTGGCAAACTGCTCAGTTATTACTTGTATTAGCCCATTCTTTTAAGGGTGGCATGTGTATATCTCAACGGGTCATATATCTATCTATAGCACTTTAATTACATTTTATGTCTGAATACGTTTTCAAAATGGCGTCGTGCATTGTGAGCAAAGCTGCATGGTGGCCGAAACACTTCAGCAGTAGCACTTTATTAAATTAAAAGTTCTGACTCCAGTGCAACAGCAATTCTTTTTCTCGACGGGTGCAAAAGGGACAGTATGGATATCCGTTTTTGAATGTTTTACTATCCATAACAGTTACTAGTGTATCCCAAACTGATCTTCTTGATGAAAGCTAATTTTTAATTGATAACATCTATTTTTCATGCAACCACATAAACATTCTCAATGCATTTTAGAGTGATTAACCACTTATTCTGGAGAAGATGAGGTCAATCGTAATTACAATCAATGAAACATTTCTGAAACAAACAAACATAAAATTTGAGATGGCATTCAGAGTTTGAAAGCTTATACATATAAACAATATTTACAAGAGACAGCATAATCTAATCTTATCTCAGTTAGTTATCTTATTGTGTTTTTTCAGCAGCGTTATCAGCCCAAAAGAAAGTGATCTGTATCACTTACCAAAGCTGCCTCAAATAGTGTTCGATCAGTTTCCAGAAGTTGCATTGAAGTCAAATGCTGTGTACCCTGAACTTACTTACTTAGAATTCTCAATGTTATGTTATGTTATGTTATGTTAAGAGATTTTGAAGCGTGCGGTTACCACAAGGTGTCTTGGCGCTGTCTGAAAAGACAAGTGAGTGATGATTAGAGGTTAAATAGCCAGGGCTTTATCTCCTTCCTGAATGATGTTAATGAAGGAATTGCTCTGAGATGAGGTGGGTGGCTGTTCCAGAGTTTGATTGTATTGAGGACTATACCTCTACCACCCCATTGCATCATCTTAAATTTAGGAACAACTAATAGTTTGGCATTGGCCGATCTGAGTTCTCTGTTGGGCTTATATCTCAAAAAAGCTGATCTAAGAAAGTCTGGCCCTGAGTTATGCAGTCCTTTGTGGGCTAAGCAGAGGACTTTGAATTTAGCCCGACTGCGCTTGGGAAGCCAATGAAGCTTGCGAAGTCCCTGCGTGATGGAGTGGAATTTTGGAAGATTAAAAATCAGTCTCGCTGTGGCATTTTGGACTAATTGTAGCAGACTCATGTGTTTTTCTAAAACGGTTAGATAAAGACTATTGCAGTAGTCCAGACTAGGAAGTACTAGAAGGGGTATTAAAGTTTTCCTGTGGCAATCCGGGATAAAAGGAAGAATTTTTCTTATCATTTTGAAGATATAGTAGGCTGAGGATGTGACAGCTGATATTTGCCCACTCATATTAAGGTTGTCATCAATGATGACTCCCAAATTCTTCGCTTCAGTGATGGGAAGAGGAGGCTGGGGCACATTTTCAGGCCACCAATTGGTGGACCAGGCTGGAGAGGGGTTACCGAACACAATGATCTCAGTTTTACCTGAATTAAGTTTCAGGCAATGCATACTCATCCAGCCACTAACTGCCTTGATGCAGTTACAGCATCTTAAGGGGCCCGACGAGTCGTTATTGGCTGCTGCAATTATCAACTGAGTATCATCCGCATAAGATGTTACCTCCAAGTTGAAGCTTCTAATGAGAGGGGCGAATTTCGTTACATAAACATTAAAAAGAGTGGGGCTCAGAGACGACCCCTGTGGGACTCCACATGGCAGTGACAAAGGTGGGGAATTAAATTTCCCTAACGCTACTGTTTGTGATCTGTCACTGAGAAAAGAGGAGAAAAGATCGAGCGCGACCGCCTTAACTCCTATTTCCTTTAGACAGCCAATGAGAGTAGTATGATCAACAGTATTGAAGGCAGCAGATATGTCCAGTAAAATTATAACTGCAGATCCTCCACTATCTACTGCCTTCCTGACTTCCTCCGTTGCCTTGACCAGGGCGGTTTCTGTACTATGCCCTGGTTGAAAGCCATACTGAGAGGTATCTAGGAGCTGATTGTCTAAAATGTATTTAGATAACTCCAGATTCATTATCTTCTCACAGATTTTTGCAGGAAGAGGTAACATGTAATAGGACGATAATTGGACATGTCATTAACCTTTAAATTGGAATTTTTTAAAGTGCGAGGATAGAAGCCTGTTTCAAGACAGAAGGGAAGGTCCCAGTAGCGAACATGATATTAAAAATCTGAGATAGGTTCCTCGCGATAATGTTAGGAACCAACTTCAAGATCTTTGCCAGGTCATAAGGGGAACCAGATTTAATTTGCAAAAGTTAAGAACTCACTTGTTCTGGTGTAGTGGCAGAAAAGTGGGTAAGTGAACAGTCACCTAGCATGTTCCCTTTACGGGCTACCAAAGGATGAGGGTCCCCACTGTCAAAGTCCTGAAAAATCCCATTGACTTTCTCTTTGAAGGCGGTAGCAAGGACATCACAAAAGGATTGACTATCAGAGGGATTGGTCTTATTCGAGATAGTCGTGAGTCTCTGAACAACTTGGAAAAGTTCTTTCGATGAATTGGAGGCCCTATCAATTACTTGGGCAAAGTAGCTACTCTTTTCCTTCTTGATGAGATCTTGGTAAGTGGTTAATGCCTTCTTGTTTGCCTGTCTCATCTGGTCATCGTAATTTTACCTCCAGCTCCTTTCTTGCCTTCTACAGGCTTGTTTTTCAAGCCTCAAGGCTTCTGAGAACCAAGGAGCCATAGGTTCCTTCCTGAATGAATGCTGATTTTTGGTGGGAACCAGCTCCCTGAAGGTGTCCGACAACCAGTGCTTAATTTGTGCTGGTGCTTTCCGGTGCTTAGCACTGGCACTTTTGTTTTTAGGGCCGGGTCCACACGCGAGATCAGCTCACTTCATGCTCACGGTCTCCCCAGTGAAGAGCTGATAGCACACGGTAAATCCATACCTGTGTTTCAGTGTTGCCTGAATGGGCTGGATTTGTGCGTAAAATATGTAAATTTGGATGCCGCGGCCGCCCGCCTTATAAGGAGGCACACGGACGGCACACACACACACCAGAAACTGCCTGGGTAAGGTCCCTGCCTCAGCCTAACTAACAGCAATCATAGCGCTAGTGCGCTAACAATGACTGCTTGAAAATGGATTATTAGCCCAGCCCCGTCCTTCCTTGGAGAATCGTCAAGTGTTTCCTCCCGAGTCAGACCAATGCGGATTAGTGTCCCCACTTTTCACCCGCCCCAGCGCACTGCGCAGCTGCAGCACTAGTCAGCCAACTCAAGAAGTGAGCAGCGTGTCACGCAGAAGCAGGCCTATGATGAAAAGTTTTAAAACCGAAAGGCAGTAAGTAATGATTTAATTTTCATAACATGCACAAGTATGTCTTGTTTAATGGTTGAGGTACGTGCCCGGAAAAGTGTAACCCCTCGTTTCTTGCGCTTGTTTTTATGTAAAAGTAGCGTAAGTTCATTTGCAAATTCCACTGCAGATGACCTGCCCTACAATCCTGTTTGCCCGGCTTCCCGAGTGAAAATAAATAATGTGTCTGCGTGGTGTTTCTACAGCGAACCAGGCTTCCAGCTGCGTACCCTCTTTCATTTCTTGATGCGCACCGTGTTTTGTTCTTTATTACTGTGTTTGCAGATATGTGAAAAAAGCACGCCAAGCCGAGAGCTAGGGCATATACAGAGAAAGTGAAACCAATGGTAATAAGGAATGAGGAGGACGAGTTTGATTGAAACATGGATGCTGGAGATTGCAGTATTTGTGACAGAAGAATTTAAATTACTAAACGATAAACCCTGTCCTAATTGCAGATAAGGTTTGAACTATTTCCATAAAAGAATTATTATACATTGTATTAAACAATAGTACAATACATACATTTGGTAGACGTGAGTGCAATCGAGTATGTCAAAAATGTGTCTCGGGATCGGTATAATGAAATCGCAGCTCATTACAAGGCAAATTTAATAAATTCTATACACAATAACGTCCACTTTGTGATCAGGACATAGGTCTAAGAATGAAAATACTCTGGCTTTACAGTGTCAGGTGTAGTATAGTTACCAAGGAAGTGGTTTCCCCAGCAATGGTAACCATGTTAAAAGTGTTCACCAAACTATTCTTGTGGCTTATTCACCAGTTCTGAATTTTGGAAGGGTGGGCAGCTGAGTTGATCACAAACATCTGATCGAATGAGCCTACGTTTTTCACGATGCCCACCACTTATGGTGCTCAGAGGCATGGCTAAGGCGTTCATACAGTTCAATACGTGGTCCAAGTATAGGGTATTTGGATGACTTCTTGTAACTTGCGAGACAGGACTCTCACCTTGGATTTTCTTTAACATTCCACTGCATTCTGGGATCTGTTATCTTGGTTTACTTTAATTATACCCATTGTACTAAAACGAGATTACACAGTTTACTAAAACTAAAGCACATGACTGGATTAGCCTTTCCCCAATGACGTAGAGCCATCAAGTAAATACACAACACCATCCCTTTAGATGGATTTTTAGCAACACCAGTAAAGTACCTTGTTTCCATGGGTGACGTGGGGGTGATTTGTCCCTGCGATTAAGGCAAACCATCAATTGATCTGGCCATCAACTTTTGCTCCATACAAAACCAGAGCGCACCACGTCATGAGCATCATTGTTTTTTTAACCAGCATTCCACCGGGTCAGAGAGGGCATCAATATTCTTTACAAAAATGTTATTGGCAAAACAATAAATAACTTTCCGGCTCCATTCCTGTGTATCTGCCACTCCTTTATTTTGCCTGTCTATCCACTCTTGTCTATATATCGTTCTTTGCCAGCTCAACTTTCCCCAACTTCTGTTTTTTTCAACAGATGTATTCCAATTCCCTCTTTTTAGATCCTCTTCCTCTTTCTCCCATATGTCTCTATCTATCTCTTTTGCTTGCACCCTTCATAGCACTCGCTCTGTCTTCATTACCTCGATTACTTTCTCTTCTTCATGTTTGTCTCTCTCTTTCAGGCTCTGTCTTCTCTCTCTCTCTTGTTCTCTAGCTCTATTCGCATTCTATACTTCCACCTCGTTCGTCTCCACTCATTCTGTCTCCTTTTTTTCATTCCATCCCTTTCTGACTCCATTAAATTCAGTTTCCCTCCCTTCGTTTGGCTTCCTGTATTGCTTTTTGTTTTGCAGTACACATCTGTGTATACTCTTGCATTAGTTGTACGTTCAGGTACCTTTTCTGGTGCACATGCTGTTGAAGATCTTTCAGCAGCATTACACCTACAGAGTCTGACACCCTTGGCCTACCCAGCAGTGAAGACGTTTTAAGGTATGGGCAAAGTGGGCTCTGGCCCAGGGCCCCAGGCCTTTCAGGGGGCCTCATTATAAAGCCAGCTCTGTTCTGCAGAGAGTCTTGCTCTGATTACCTTGACTAATTCTTAAACAAGTTGTTTTAAATACTGTTTCCCCTTTTAATGTGGGTGATATGTGAGAGTCTATTATGGACATTTTGCAGAGATATGCTGTATTCATGTAACTTTCATAAAAAGTTTCTTTTAGACCAAAACAGCACCTCTCAAATGAGAAATGGGAGGGCGACACAGAGATTATCTGCAGCAATATTAGTGCGCTGCTGCTGTGTTAAATATTGGAAACACAAGTCATTATCCCTGAATTTTAGATGTAAACACATTTAAAATGTGGAGGAGTGCTCCTTGATCACATAACGTGCATATGCCTGAAGCATACACTACTGGGCACTCACTGTCCACAAAATATGCATTTATCAAAGGTTCGAAGCACTGGGCTAATATCAGCTGGCCATATAATATGAATATGCCAGAGGCTAGCAGAAGTGGGCAAATATCAGCTACCCATATGATGTACATATGCAGAGGCTTTCACAACTTACCATATATAATAGGCCAACCAAACAGAAGCCTGCACAGGTGGACATTTCAGACTTGGGTATGTGAGGTTTGCAGACCTCCATTATATGCGCTGTAATGCTTATGTTATCTGCACATCTGAAAAGTGTAATTTTCAGATACTATACTACAGCATTACATGCTGCGCATTTACAAAGGGTCTGAATTGCATTCCATAGGCATACCTGTGACATTACCTTTACATGAGCCTATAATATATGCACATTTTGGATAGATGCATATAATCAGCGGTTTTAAATGTCCATATTGGGCATATTACAGCACTGAATGATGTGTATAAATCAGTTACAGTCAGTACATATGCCAGAGAGGTGCATACTTTGCCTCTAGCAGAGTCCAATATGTTCTAGATGTGATAGATGCCTTAATAGTGGGCTCGTTCCTCTCAGCTCTAAAATATCATATATTCTTTGGTAACAAGATGTACATATATCAGTGGAATGCGAATTCCCCAAATTCTCAGAGCAAAAGAATTAGAAGTGTGTAAAGTGTGGTACTCTGTTCTACTAATAGACTGGTTGGGGGCAGTTTAGGGTGTTATTTAAAAATCAAGCCTCGGGAGACACAAAACACAACAGAGTTAGATAGTAATTCCAGCATTACTTTAGTCAGGCCTTTCACGGTCAGAAAAGTTCATTATCTTTGGTTCCAAAAGTTATGACATGCAGTTTCTTTTGTGGGTTTGCCTTGATTTTATTAACAACGTGTTTTGCTGAAATTCAGATTGGGTATTACATCTGGCTTTCAGTGCCAGTGCCAGTTGAGGATGTGGGTGGAGCCAATAGAGTAAATGGGTGGAGCCGGGGGAAGTGGGTGTGGCCTCCCCCAAAAAATTGAGCACCTGTACTTAATATTTTACAAATTAAGCACTGCTGACAACCAGTTCGCATAACACGATGCAGCCGACTCGGCCTCGGCAAGTGGGGGGGGGGGGGGTAGTGCTCAGCTAAGAACTGTTCTAATGTGGCTGGGTCTAATTTGCTCCACTCTTTGTAGCTATTGGTGACCGGCATGTTCTGCAGATGCACCCGATCTCTGAGGCTTTCCGTAGAGAACATAATAACCAAATGATCCGACCAAATCACAGGAAAAATGCTTAAGATTTTCAAAGAAGGATCATTGGAGAAGAGGCCATCCAGCGTATGTCCAGCTGAGTGCATAGGCTCCTTGACTAACTGTTCAAGTCCTAAAGATTCTGCAATATCTAGGAGATTAGCTGTGTGCTTATCTTCTGGGGCCTCCAGGCAGAAGTTAAAATCTCTGAGAATGGTAAAAAAATTTGAGAGGAGACTGTTCACTGCTAATACTTGAAATGTTTGAGAGAACGCATTTTAGTTGCTTCCAGGAGGTCGATATAGAAGGATCCCAGAGAAAAAGACTTGGCTGTCCCTAGCAATTTTAAACTGGAGTGCCTCATGGGCTTCAATACTCACATCACTGCATATAGTAGAGAGTTCATTGCGATAGATTAGTGCCAAACCACCACCCCTTTTAGCCAGTCTATCCTGCCTAAAGAGACCGTAGCCCTTAGGGACATCAATCACAAAATCGGGGCTGCAAGCACTATCTCCCCAGGTCTCCGTAATAAACAGACAGTCCAATCCTGATATTTCAATCAGCTCTGCAATCTCAATTTTATGTTTTGGGAGAGACTGGGCATTAACTAAGGCCCAATTGAATCTCTTAGATTTGTACATGTTGCCAGCCTTTCCTGAGGGACCTATGAAAGGGTTTGGGTCCATTCCTGTACTCAAAGTCGGACTTATATATTGGCAATTGCACGCTGAGCAAATAAGCGGCATTTGCAATGATAATAGCCTTGGATCCATACAAGAACAGTTATTCTTTACTGAGGGGCGGAGAGCCAGAAGCTCCATAGCTGAATATGTCACCTTTTGTGGTTGTCCTATGCTCGAAAAGGGAAACGGCCTGAACAACGGTTTTTAAACAACGAGTGGCCTTAACAACGACTCATATACAACGACCTGGGACTGAACCACGGCCTCCTTAACGACTACTTCATTAAATAACGAGTGGCCTTAACAACGACTCCAACCTTTAAACACGAAAAAAAAAAAAAAAAATATTTATTTAAAGTACACTTCAAATGTAAACTATTTTTAATAAACATTTTATTTATTTATTTGTTTGAAAAGTTTTATATAGCGCTGGCTAGACCCGGAGGTATCAGAGCGCTTTACATGAGGAAGAAACATTGTTTCAGAACATGGTTACAAAGTTACATCAGTTACTGGAGAGTAGTTACAGGAATTACATGAGAACAAAAGCATAGCATAAACATGAGGAAAAAGAAAAGGCAAGGGAGAGAAGATTAGGGAGAGAGAGAGAAGGAATGGGGAGGTAGACGGAGAATAATGGAGGGAGGAGGAGGGAGAGTGAAGGAGGCACTATGGGAGACGAGGAAAAACAGTGTCCGACGTCCGGCTGGGTAGGTGACGGCAGAGGGGCAAACCAGAGCCAAACTCCTCTATAGCTGCGTGGGACAGCTCCACCGGTCATCAGCCAAAGGTTGCTCATGCACCGCAGTATCAGAGCGCTTTACATGAGGATCAGCGAGTTACATGTTACAAAATTACAACAGTTACAGGAGCCAAGAATAAACAAAAGGAGAAAAACAGTGATTAGATAATGACAAGAGATATTAACGCATAAGCTGGAGAGGGGAGGTAGCCACGGGATCGCGGGGGAGGGAAGGAAACACAACGGGGAGACTAGGAAAAACTATGTCCAATGTCCGGCTGGGTAGGTGACGGCCGAGGGAGTGAACCACAGCCTAACTCCTCTATAGCTGCTTAAACAGCTCCACCGGGCATCGGCCATGTTGTTCGGTCTCCACGGTGAGTCCAATCTTCATGATTTCCGCTTGGGGGGCATCGTCATAGGTCCATCTGCAGCACCATTCCCTGTGACCCTGAGCGTAGTTCAAACATCAAGGCAGTACTTGTTCCGTGGCGCTTGTCCAGCTGGTTCCTCAGACCGTGCTGCAGCGCGTTCCGTGCCTCCCTCAGTAGTTCCTGTACTCCAATGCGGACCATCAATGAGGTGGGGAGATGTTTAGCAGCCATTTTAAGGTCAGGCAGACAGAATGTGCACGCCTGTGGCTGTGGGACACTCCGCTGTTTCCCCCTGTAATTCTCTCGGTGTGAATGAGGCTGCAGCAGGACTGAGTAGAAAAACAGTCCCATTACCAATCTTTTGCGCTGTGGAGACCTTGAAATGAGCACTGAAACCTCGCTCCAGGCGCCATTTTAGGGTCAGGCATTGCCTTTGCTTAGCCCACCATCAAGCCTTCCAGCTACAGACTTTCCCCAGGACGGGACGCCGGTTAAGGAAACCCCTGGATTACCCCAGCTGGCCGGTATGGTGTGCCCCGGGCCTCGCTCACCTCCCAGTCTCACGGTCAGCATCGATGGGATCTCCCGCTCGGCGTCAATCACCGTGTACCATCTTCCCTGTCATCACCGGGGTACTCGGCTTGAGCATGTGAGGCTCTCTCAGCCTCTTTAACTGCCGCTGTGGAAATCGGAAAACTGCTTCCGTTGCCGCTGCAGTCAGTGCAGCCTCCGGGTCTATGCTGGTCTGGGATCCCGCTTGAGAAGCGTCCGCGGCGCCATCTTGTCTCCGCTACAGATAAGCGCCCCTACTTCAGTCCCCATAGCGGGGGGGGCACTCCCGCAGCCAGCCGTGGAGGACGGGAGTCAGCCACAATTCCTACGATGTATGTATGTATACAATTCCTACATCTAATGATAGTTTTTTTTAAACACCGACTAACTTTAATTTACCAGGTTTTAATTGGCCAGTAGATGGCACTGTAGGATTGTTTTCAGGCGGGAGGACCCCGGGCACGGACAATGGGCACAGTGATTTCACTGTCCATTCCAGGCACGAAATCTTTGGTGAGGTGTATGTTGGACCCAGGTAGATTGACCTTACCAGGCGCAAACCACATTTTCAAAGATGCTAGAGATAAAGGCTGTGGTGCAGTGTGGAACGGCACCTCTGTGAGAGGGTGAGGCGCAGTGCACCCTGCTGCGAGGACGAGGACTGCAGAGGGGCAGTGTGGCGCAGCGACCCTGCTGAATGCAGTGGGGGCCCAGAGGAGGTGCTGGTGCACCCCTGCTGTAGAGACTTTGCGGCGTGAAGTTGACCGCTGGGACCATGGTGCCTTCCGCCTATCACCTTATGCTGCTCTTGGGAATTCTTGTTATTAGACCATGTATAGTTTTGCCTCAAACGGCGCTTATTTATTGTCTGTTTCTTCATTATAGTACCACGTAACCGCTAATTTGGAGTATGGCACAAAAAACACTCTCGCAGCTGAACCGGCACATTTTAATAGTGTTATTCCGTAGATTGTTTTTATAGCGTTTATGTAGCCCTAATCAGACTCGAAGCACAGAGAGGGAACTGGAGACGACAGGAGAGGCACGAGAAGGAAGGAGGACAGAACAGAGAGCGTAGGGATAAGGAAAGGCCCAGACTTGATTTACTGTATTGTACTGACATTTATTTTGGAACTGGATATTTAAAAAATTGATAGAAAGATATATCTGATAAACATGCTAATTACATATTTTTACAAGTTTAAATGAAGCGTTGTTTTTAACATAGTAGTAGATTCGGTTTATATGTAAATATAATTTATTTCGTGGTTCAGTCAGTCGTGGTTCAAAACATAGTGGTTGGAATTTGGTCGTTGTTTAGCCTTCGTGGTTTAGGCACTCGTTATTTCAGAGGTAGTTGTTTAATCATACAACCGCTCGAAAAGCCAGGAGTCCTGGCCCTGGGCCCGGTCCAGGCGCGGACGGGTGCAGACAAGCTTGCCTTCGGCGCGCCAGCGGCAAACCCACTGCACGCGTCCGCTGCGTGTCCGGCTCAGCATGTGATTTTTATTGCTGGCCAGAGGCGTCTTGGGGCCTTCACCCCGGAAGCGGAAGTGCTATGGAAGGGGGAGGGACTGCACCCCTCCGCAACAAACGGCAAAGCCGCGACAGACCGGGGGCACAGAAAAGCAACCAAGCAGAAGCAGCAAAGAGTAAGTTTACTCACAATGTCTTTAAAAGGGTCTTAAAAGCAGTTTAACAATGTCACAGCAAGCAGGTTTAAAAAGCAAAGAATGCTGCTACGCAGATAGCTGGCACTGGCTACCGAGGGCTTCCTCCTCACACTCACCCACTGCGCGTCCGGCTCAGCATGTGATTTTTATTGCTGGCAGGAGGCGTCTTGTGGCCTTCACCCCGCAAGCGTAAGTGCTATGGAAGGGGGAGGGACTGCACCCCTCCGCAACAAACGGCAAAGCCACGGTGGACCGGGGGCACAGAAAAGCAACCAAGCAGAAGCAGCAAAGAGTAAGTTTACTCACAATGTCTTTAAAAGGGTCTTAAAAGCAGTTTAACAATGTCATAGCAAGCAAGGTTTAAAAAGCAAAGAATGCCGCTACGCGGATAGCTGGCACTAGCTAACGAGGGCTTCCTCCTCTCACTCACCCGCTGCGCGTCTGGCTCAGCATGTGATTTTTATTACTGGCCGGAGGCGTCTTGTGACCTTCAACCCGGAAGCGGAAGTGCTATGGAAGGGGGAGGGACTGCACCCCTCTGCAACAAACAGCAAAGCAGTGGCGGACCGGGGGCACAGAAAAGCACCCAAGCAGAAGCAGCAAAGAGTAAGTTTACTCACAAAGTCTTTAAAAGTGTTTAAAAAGCAGTTTAACCATTTCATAGCAAGCAAGGTTTAAAAAGCAAAGAATGCCGCTACGCGGATAGCTGGCACTAGCTAACGAGGGCTTCCTCCTCACACTCACCCTCAATGAATTGCTACCTCATTTCTTTCAGTTCTTCAATGAGAAATTAAGGCATCCACACTGCTGTTGATGAAATCTATCCAATGAGAAGTTAAGATTTATAGAAAAAAACTCAAATCCCGTCTCTCATTCATTTCCATTGGGGTCTGCATTTGTAATTGTCAATCCAGTAATTTTTGTCTTCTCAGTAATGCTGTTGAAGTGAACTCTTTTTTCCAAAACTTTAATCAACTGGAAACAAAACTAGCTCACTAAAGGTCTGATTTCGATGGGTGGGTTACTCCATCACAAAGGTGATGGATATCCCGTCTGCTGAAATATAAATCACATAATATCCTATAGGATTTCTATTTCAGCAGACGGGAGATTCATCACCGTTGTGATGGAGTAACCCGGCCACCAAAATCTAAATCAGGCCCTAAATGTCTGAATCCATGGAAGTGATTCATGACTGAAGACTTCTCATCAAATGTTCATATGTTGGACATGTGCTCAGAGATTCTAAGTTTTATTTTTATTTCAGTATTGCTACTATACAGTTAGCTGCAAGGGCATTTAATGATGCACAGAAATTAGTGTACATGTGACATAACATTTCAATGTAATATTTTGACCTGTTCTGGGGATTAACAGCTGTGATCCTTTTATGACATTATTGTAGTATAACCAACTGAGGAAGAGCTAGCTCTTCCTCAGTTGGTTACACTCTTTTGTTGTTTATACATTATTGTTCAGGGGGACTAAGAGGGGCTCCAGTTGCTTTCCCTCTCTCTCCTGTTGTTTATCTATATTATTGTAGTATATAAAGCCTGGAAAGGGAGTGTTCTTTTTAGTTTGGTTGTAGCCACTGTTGGTCTTTCTACACCTCTTGTAACATATAGTTGATGTAATCCTGGATCCAGACCTTTTAGTCTGCCGTGTGTTCTTAAAATTACTTTAATTGAATAGTTTTACATTGAATATTTACTTCTAAATACTGTTCATTCACTTTTCATTTGATTTTTCTTGATCAGCAATAAGTGTCTATCCAATGATTGTGCATTACTGAAAATTTTCATTTCTTGAATTGTATATTTTTCAGGTTTTGACTGACTGTGATATGTTTGATTCTCACTAGTTGATTGTATGCTGTATGTGTCCCTTCCTGCACAAAAACAATCCTGCCTGGAAAGCAGGAACCCTTTCACCATGGCGCAAGGGTGCTTGTGTTGGCACTAGGCAGCAGACAGTGCACAAGCTTAGGGAGGCAGCAGAAATGAGCCATTTGTTTGTAATTATGGAGCATTTTTGATGTCTCCCTTTCACACAACACAGTTCAGTAATTTGCCTTGCTGTGCTGCGTTGCGTTAAATGTTGGTAAATATGGCCCACCATGTAAAATGGCACATTTATTAAATGCTTATTGTGTCTTTTTCATCACCATTATGGCAGCATAACTGATAGAAAATTTAGATTTTTCACAGCCTGGTGGGCAGAAAATCTGGATTTTATTAAAGACACGGAGGCTAAGATTATGCAAATCTCCTTTATTGCCACAGCTCAGCAGTAACAATGAAGAGAATATAGAACTTCAAACAGCATTCCATTATAGTATATAGTCCATGAGCACACATCCATCTTCCTTCTTTGTCCTTTGTCCAGTGCTGCGAACAAGAAATAAGCTCAAAGAAATATAATTCAAAAAGACGTGGAAAGAGTCACTTCAATCATTAACAATCCATGGACGTCTTTATTCTGGAAGAAAAAAAGACACAATAGGTCAAAAGATGAAACCCAGGGAGGGTTAACAAGTGGAGGGATAATCTTAGCCTCTGTGTCTTTAATAAAATCCAGAATTTCTGCCCACCAGGCTGTGAAAAATCTAACTTTTATGGCATGACACGGAGGCCAACATTATGCAAGTTTAAAGTGAATTAAGCACATTGTCAATCACATTATTGATTGGTCTAAAGTAACATTTTTTAAACATACTTTCATTTGACCAGTCAGCGGCTCTAAGAATATCTTGGAGCCCTCCACCTAACATAAACGCTTTAGAAGCTGATGCGCCTCTGAGAGAGTGTGCGCAGAAGATAGACACATCGACACCACTCTCACTCATCACTTCTTTCACCCATCTTGCAAGCGTGTAAGATGAAACTGCTTTATGGGGGGATCTGTGAGAGATCAGCAGTTGAGTTCCATTTCCTCTCAGACTAGCAGTTCTCTTTTCATACTCTTTTAGACATTTGACAACACATAGACTTTCATTCAGAGAGAAGAAAGGGTAGAAAATTGAAGATGACATAGTTTTTGTCCTTTTTTAAGATAAAAGCAAACTCCCTCAGGTTGGTAAGCCCTGCTAGTAACATCTAATGCCTTAACATCAGAGGTTCGTTTGAAAGAAACTAAGCAAAGTAACACAGTAAGCTTGTAAGAGATACGCTTAAGAGAAAGGTTAACATTATCTCCCCAAGAGGATATAAGTTGTAAAATGTTTCTTACGTCCCATAAGGCCGTATATTTTGGGGTTGGAGGATTAAGAACCCGCATACTTCTCATAATTTTCTTTGTTAAAAGGTTTTGTCCCACCAAGACACCATCAACCAAGGAATTACCCGCAGCTATTGCTGATCTATAGACGTTAACCGTCCTGTAAGATAGGCCAGAAGCAAACAATTCCGATAGGAAGTTTACTACGTGAACTAAATCAGTTGAAACGGGATCGTAGTGTCGTTGAATACACCAGCGAACCCATTTGTTCCATGCCAGTCGATATGCCTTCCTTGTTCCAGATGCCCAAGATTCAGATATGAGTTGGAAAGCATCTTGCGAAAGCCCTGGGATTTTCCATTGTCGCCTGAACTCTTCCAGGCCATCAGAACCATTAGACCTTGGTCTATGAGAGGATGAGATTCGCCCTCTGGACCCAGAAGTACTTGCTTGAAAGGCGGTATTAGAAGTGGAAAGTCCACGGTCATCTCTAAAATGACTGGGAACCATGCCTGAGACCTCCAAAGAGGGGTTATCACTACCATGTTCTGTATGTAACGACGAGCATGCAAGAGGAGACGTGGAAGCATGACAAACGGCGGGAAGGCATATGGCTTTAAGCCCTGCCAATCCTGGAGGAAGGCATCCTTTCCTGATGCTTGAGGATCCGGCTTCCAGCTGAAGAAGCTCTTCAACTGAGTGTTCAGCCTGTCCGCGAAAAGATCTGTCTTGAATGGACCCCATTTGTCTTGGATTATCATAAATACACCTCTGTCTAGTTTCCAGTTGCTGGAGTCCTTGAAATTCCTTGAAAACCAGTCCGCTACGCCATTGTTCAAACCAGGAATGTGCTCCGCTGTAACAGAGAGTCCCTTGTTCAAGCAATAGTTCCAAAAACCCTTCGCTATTTCCGTAAGACCCTTTGAGTGTGGTCCCCCCATCTTGTTGACGTATTTCACTGCAGAGACATTGTCCATGCGCAGCATTATACAACATTTCTTTGAATTCTGGGTGAAGCTTCGAACCACAAAAGAACCCGCTAGTAGTTCCAAGCAGTTGATATGTAGTTCCTTCTCGTGTTGTGTTCAATGACCCCCTGTTGATGGGTCGCCACATGTGGCAACCCATCCTTCTAGACTCGCATCTGATTCTATTATTAATTCTGGGGCTTCCCCAAAGATGGCTCTGCCATTCCAAGCTTCCGCATTCTTTAGCCACCAAGTCAGTTCTTTCCTCGAGTCTTGGTCTAGACATGTCATTTGTGAGTAAGAGAGATTCGTTCAGAGAGCTTTTGCTTTCAGCCTCTGAAGGGCTCTGTAATGTAGATGTCCCGGAAAAATTGCCTGGATGGTTGAGGAAAGGAGACCCAGGATCCTGGCTAAGAGTTTCAAGGGAAAAAAACTCCATTGATAGCATCTTTCTGAGCTCTTTCCGGAGTTTCTTTATCTTTTCCCTTGGTAATTTCAGTTCTGCAGTCAGTGTGTTGACCATGAAGCCCAGAAACGGAGTTTCTTGGCTCGGTATTATACATGACTTTTTTGCATTTATTACAAAGCCTAAATGTTGAAGTAGTCGGATAGTAAGATCCGTATGACGAGATACTGTGATTTTGGACTGACCCATTATAAGGATATCGTCCAGATAAATTATAAACCTTACGCCCCTTTCCCTTAGCCATGCTACCACTGGACGCAAGACCTTGGTGAAGCACCAAGGGGCTGAAGAAAGACCGAAGGGGAGGGTGCAAAACTCCCAAGGTTTTTCCTCCCATGTGAATTGGAGGAATTTCCTGTGTGGGGGCCAAATCGGGATGGTCAGATAAGCATCCTTTAAGTCTGGACGTGTTAACCAGTCTCCCTTTCTCAAGAAGTCCCTTAGGAGGTGTATCCCCTCCATCTTGAAGTGGTGGTACGTTACCCATTCGCTTAAGCTTTTCAAATTTATGACAGGTCTCTGTGCCTTGTCTTTCTTTTCCACTACGAATATATTGCTTACAAAACCTGTTTGCGAGCTCTCTTTTATAGCCCCTTTGGCTAACGGATCCTTTACTTCTTGAGAAACTAGTTTTCTCTGTTCTTGAGAGAAGGTTATTTCTCTAGGTCTTTTTGTTTGAGTCGGGGTATCCGTGAATTCTATTTTGTAACCCTTGACTGTATCTAGAACCCACGGGTCTTGTGTTATCATAGTCCAATGCCCAGAGAAAAGGGTTAGTCTCCCTCCCACCTTTATAGGGGTACCTGAAGGGTCTTTCAAGGTTCTTACCTGTGGAGAATCCTCTGTTTCTTCTCTCCCCCCGGAATGGTCTTCTGCGGTCCTCTGCCTTTGCGGGAAGAAAGATTGGCCTCCATAAAAAGATGTTTGGTGGAACTTTGAGCCGCGTCCCAGAAAGGGTCTAGAGGTTGATTGTCCACGGCCCGGGGAACCGACCCCGCATTCGCCCGGCCCTTCCAAAACTTTTGTCTTGAAAGAAGACTTTTTTTAATGTCGCGCTGTGATTTCTGAATTGAGCTAAAGGCCCCGACATATTTAGCCATGTCGCGAATAAAATCTTCTCCAAAGAGGAGCTCTTGTGAAGTGGGTCCTCCTTCCTTATTGGCTAGCTCTATTAGCTTTGGATCAATTTTGAGGAGAACTCCTTTTCTCCTGATCCAGTGGGTTACTAGCAACGAGCATTCATACACAAAATACTCACTTGGGCCCATATATTCATACTACGCTAGCAATTTCCGCTGGTGGGTCAGTTGGTACTCTTTATCAAAATCCCTGCTACCAATTACTTTTCCGATTGAAGAGTAATGACTTACCAATGAATCCTTTGCTAATTGGGAAGTTTAAAATGAGTGACATTCATTACAATTCATAATCCTGGAATAATCACTGAGTCAGGAAGTTTTAAAATGTTTATCTAAAGATTTAGCAGAGTAAAATACAGAACCACATGATACTCAATCGCATATCAAGGATGAAGCATAATAATCAATTATCGATCAATGACGGTCCCTTAGGAAAGGAGAAGATAGAGACAGCAGCGCAACTAAGGTTTGCATTTATATTTACCTAAAGTGCGAGAACCAAACCCCTTGGCCAAGGAGTTGGAAAAGATAGGTCCCTGGAAGGATGAAGAGCAAAGACCTCCTCCCGGATCAGGACAGGACCGGTGACCTCTCTATCAACGACGCCTGCGTCGTTCCCCTCTCTGGTACTTCGCTTCTCCTCGATTTTCTCCTGTGTCTTCCTTCTAAGGTACTCCGCCGCCCCCACCTCAGAACCTCTCTGGACAGCGGTTCAGTCTGCAATCGATCTGCTCGTCATGGATCTCGATCCTCTAACTTCTAACTAATTAGCTAGTACTATATCTATTATACCCTTCTACGCCCATGTACCTCCCCTTAATGTTGCAAAAATATGGGCCCACTATTTCTGATTGAACAGGGACAGGGGGTTGATCCTCACATCATATTGATTTAATTCATTTTTCTTAAAATCCATTGTTTTAAATTACCGCCCATCACTTTTAATACATTTGCTTTATTTCCCACCCGTCTCACGACAAAGTTTATACATTCTTCATGTACATTGTTGCATATTAGTAGGGACATTCATGGGTACAGCAATATTGGCCATCAGGTCACGGCTTTGGACGACGTCCAGGTTGACTTCATCCTTTGTTTCTCTCTCTGGGCAGCCATTCAGGGAGCATGTGCAGAACCATTGTCACACGAGTTTTCAGTTCACCAACCCCAGGCCCAATTTTACGAACTAATAAAATCAAAGAAGAAAATATTAAAATCACAAATAAAATGTTTCACTGTATACCCACTCTTTCTACTCTATTCCCATTTATTTATAAACTCTATCCCGCATTAGTAGCGTTAGAATACCACAATTTAATTATAACACAAGAGCAAGCTGTAGCACGTGAAAACATGAAGCAGCCATTTTAATGCACACTGCGCAGAAGCAAGAGTTTCCCACCAAGCAAAGAAAGACGTCACACCACGTGATATGGTTGAGACATGCGCAGCAAAGTTCCCGCGTTTTAGCGGCCATTTTAGAATAGTCAAGCGTTACTTGTTAGTTTAAACACATAAGCAAGCTTCCTTGCTACTTATATTTGTGTGTACAGTTATTAGTATGAACAATACAAAGTTTAATACATTAATACTTGTGAGAAGATTGCATCCGAGAAAGTCTCAATTGTGAGTCCTTGCTCCATCACTCCGTTCGTTAGAAATGGCAGTATTAGCATTGCCAAGGAGGCAGATTGTCGGTTGGACCCACTGGCGTAATTCTTTAGGGTCAATAGGTGTCCCATCAACATAGGCATTTTCAGCTAGTTCAAAATCATTTGTCAATGGTCTAACTGTATCCAAGAGACGGTCTTGACACGATCTTAGGCTCTTGTCAATCCCTTTCCTAGGGTCTTTTGCACCCTTGGCTATGAAAGCGACAACCTTAGGGTCAAGCTCAGGGGTCATAGCAATTTTATCAGCGAGGGATGGGGGTGGGTATTCAGACCTCATCCTTGATCTGACTTCCTTAGAAATTTCTCTTCTGAGCCAGAAACTAATGTAGTCTGCTACATGTTGGGAAGGGAACCATTCTGGGGATAAGGGGTGTTTGATTAGCAAGGGATCAAACATATCCTCCCCAAATGGATCAGTAATGCCCATTTTTGAGCCTGAGGCCTTGCTTGCCTCTTCCGAGCTTCCAAAAGTTTTATCCTCCAGGTCGTCAGTGTCCGTATCAAATTCAGAGGAGCAGGAGAGATCAATTTCTGCTTCCAATGGTTCATCACTATCAATGTGAATCAGGGCCTGTTCCTTGCCCTTCTGAGATGTCCAAGGCATCATTCTTGTCACCGCTCGAAAAGCGTGAAATAGCTGTTTTTCCCTTTTTGGTCTTTTTTGCACCCTTAGGTTGTTCGGGTGCAGCTCTTCTTTTTGGGGCCTTCACTACCCCTTCTTTCCCCTGGGTATGGGCGTAACTTGTAGAGGGCCTTGCTCTGGATAGAGTCTCTATTTTTTTATTAATGGTCTCATCAAGTGAGTTCATAACTCTATCCAGTGCTTTATTAACCATTGTCTCTATTTTTCCCTCTAGGTTAGATTCTTGATTGAGAGACATTATGAATAAATAGGTACGGTCCCTCTCTTTTTTTCTTTTTTTTTTTTACCTTAGTAAGGTCCCTCATTTTTTTTTTTTTTTTTTTTTTTTTTTACCTTGTTTAGTCCTTATGAAGGAAAGGCGAGCAGAAACTGATAAAATTGTGTTTTTCCTTTAAGAGAGGAATAATTATTGATTTATGGCTCTTTGCAATATCAACCGGTCCTGAGAAAAGTTAAGGCGAGTAATATTGATCGTCGATGTCCGAAACGAAGAGAAACTGACAAAATAGCTTCGCAGCTGCAAGCTGAAACACAGTTCAGTAATTTGCCTTGCTGTGCTGCGTTGCGTTAAATGTTGGTAAATATGGCCCACCATGTAAAATGGCACCTTTATTAAATGCTTGTTATGTCTTTTTCATCACCATTACGGCAGCATAACTGATAGAAAATTAATTAACTTTGCACTGACCATGTCCTGCTCATGCTTATGGACACATTTTTCAGTTAGCAATAATAAGTGTGATGTATGGAAAAGTAAGATATTTACAATTTACAATTCATTTTTCATTACATTTTATGTCTGCTTTGTAGATGGTGTGTTATTTTCAGAATAAGTCCTAGCTGTACATTTTTACAGTCTAATCCCTTCACTCTGCTAATCTTATATTTATTACACAGGGCCTTTGTAGCAACATGGGTTCAACCCATTTTAGTACATCAAGATTTTTCACTTTTGATCACCTGTTTTTTTGGACCTTTACTGTAGGTGAGTCTCCGTAACTGAGTCTCACACACTGTAATTTTATGGTAACTGGAATGAGCATATTTACCGCCAGTGTCCGCCTTTTGAGATAAAGCTGCTGCAGTGCTGCTAGGGCTGGTTGCACATGAATATGAGCACATGCATGTGCACACGCGTGTAGGGTGCATGTGTGAGACTTCTATCGTGCTCAGCTTGGTAATTGCACATAGGAAGCCTGGCACAGAGTGGTAACTGCGAGGGTAGGTGCCGACCTCGGATAGGCTTTATAATATTAGTGGGCAATCATAGATAGGTCATTCGGGTTTACTGGAAAATCCGTAGTGTCACTGTGCTGTACACATAAGGTAAAATCTGCCTTAAAGTACAGTTTCACTCCACTTAGGCCTACACAGTCCAGCAAGGTGTCAAAATGGAGTGAAACATGCATGCCAGGTTTGGCTATGCATCTTAATAACAATCATATACATCATATGGGTCATTCTGAACTGTCATATTTTTGTGGCTCAGATAAGAATCAGATTCCAGGCCTTTCGGTCCCCCAATGACCCAGGAGAAGTTTCCATCATTATTCAAAACACTCGCGAGTTGGAGCTTTTGCACTTCAGCTCAAGAGTGCAAGGACAACTATAGGTTGTTAATATGGCTGCATTTTATGTGGCCTGAAGTGATATAAAAAAGACTTGGGCACATGGGATTTTGATTTACGATGCTTTATTCAAAATATTGTATTCACAATGATTGTTGTTGACCTTTGCAGTGTTTTGTTATTAATAATGAATGCCTTTGAATGCCATTGGGTTTAATGGTAAATCCTAGCATGGGGTTATTGTTTTATATAGGGGAAGACCCCTTGACGAATCCAATAGGCCTGCCTTATATTCTAATGTGGTGACCCCTTCACAATACAAAAGGCATGCATTTTATCTGTGCTGACCGTGGGGCAAAGGTAGTCCAGTAGGCCTACCTCATATAACACAACACCCACTATTTTTGTAATGTTGCATCTGGTATATGGGGGGTGTATTGTGATTGTGGGGGGTCATGATCCACTAGGGGTCAAAGGTGGTGTAAGGGGTGACCAAAGTCATTTCAATCTACCTGATGTAAATATTTGTAAATTAATATATAGTATTTAGTAGTGTGGGTGTAATAAATGTACTTTTCCATTTTCAAAGAAAAAGTACTGATTGGACGACATTCATTTATTGAGTTTTGCTATTGCATGGCAGAGGATGGAGATTACAAGCCCACACTACGTAGGCCTTAGATTCCTCTGTTCGCTCATCTGAGAGAGCACAGTGCTACGGTGGGTTCTTGGCTCGGGGTAATGAGACAAATGTGGCCCTATTTCTTGCGCAGGCTGACACCCTCCAAGACTAATAACCCAATTTCTTATAGCCATGAAGATATTTACAGATATTTTCTTTCCAATAATGTGCTATTACCACACATAGATTCTTGCTTGCAGGCCATAGATTTCTACAATTCTTTACTCTTCCTCCAACACATGAATTAACAGACGTTAATATGGATACATTCTAAATGCCGACCTCATTTTTACACTTTGTCCTTGAACATGACTCAAGTAAGCACTTCAAGTTGGAATGTTGTTTAAAACCAAGCAGGTCTGTGAAAGTGTAATTGCCTGTACTCTGTTTTTCAGGTGCTATATGGAAATTTATCTTCAGCAGATCTCCTATGATGCATTTGTTAATGTAGCACTATACAGCAAGAGGTCTTCTTACACTGAAGAACAAACTATGGATGCTGTGAATGAAGCACAAGTCCTTGAGTCCAGTTCTGCTACAAAACCGGAAAGACAGGTTTGTTCTTTCGGTGCCAGCTGCGTTTTAAAGCAATGTTTAACTAGCAGTATAAGTGTAAACTAAAATCCAATCCAATTCCATGTAGGGTTCCTCTTCATAGGCTGCAAAATCTCATATTCTTCATTAACTTCGTGGTCCTTCAACATTTGTGAGATACACTCATTGAGCAAAGCAAGATTGGAGGCCCCAGCTGGACCAGTTCTCTCCTATGAATGTCATGATAATGTGCAGACGCTTCCACTGCTCACACTAAGCATTGGCAGCGTGGGAACCATATGGGGGACCTTTTATGGCACCATGTGAGAACGGTTGAGCTTTGGATTAAACCATTTCAAAGCATTTCTGCATCATGAGGACTGTGCCCGAAATGTGACCGTTTCTTTTGCAGTGGCCGCAGGTGAACTTTCAAAGTGAGAGGGTGCCTCGTGACACACTGCATTGCACTGCACAAGTGAAGCAAGCAGACTCAAACCAATGCAGTTTGCTTCTACCTTTTGTGTCTTCCTCTTTTGTTTGGGGCTTGGATCATAGATTTGTAGAGTGCTCGGCTACTGTGAGAGTGTCCCCGTTGCCATTAGGAGGATCATAACCACCTTATCCCTTTAACAAATGAGTTTTCAATTGTTTGCAGAACAACTTTTTATCCGAAATACATTTGAGGGGAATGGGGAGCTGATTACAATGTTTAGCTGCCAGAGCCGAACAGGCAGAACGGCCCCACTTCTTTCGTTTGGTGAATGGGATGGTCAACAGTCGGGCCGTCTGTGAGCGCAAGGATCTTTTGGGGGGCAGTATAGAGTCATCCTGTCATGTAGGTATTTGGGACCTGTCTTGTAGAAAGCTGAATGAGCCTTTAAAAATGACCCTTTTCTTCACTGGGAGCCAGTGCAACTGGTTACCATAGTGGGAGTGTTTGGGAAGCGGAGTGTTTTAGGGAAGATTAAACAGGAGGCGGACTGCCATGTTTTGTACATTTTGCAGTCTCTGGATAAGATATTCTGGGACTCCTAGGTACAAAATGTTGACATAGTCCAGTCTAGATAGGATCAGTGCTTGTACCACTGTTTTCTGGGCTTCCTATGGCAGGAATTTGAGGAATTACCTTAGCATCCTTAGTATCCAGCATGCGGTTTTAACCACTGCTGAAATCTGGGGTTCAAGGGATAACTGTGTGTCAACAAGAACCCCTAGGTTCCTTGCCACCTGAGCGGGGGTAAAGTAAAGTTGGTTGGCCAGGCCCCTGACCATCCAGGGAGGGGGTTGATACCAAACAGTAAGACCTCAGTTTTTTCAGGGTTGCATTATAAGGAGTTGGTTTTAAGCAATCCCATCACAGCTACCATACAGGCTGCAACTTTGGCCTCCGACTCATTGTTGGTATAGGTCAGCAGAAGTTGGGTATTATCTGCATAGGAGCACCTTGTTACCAAAGGATTCCTAAGGTATGCCAATGGTGTAATATATATATTACAAAGTATGGGCTCAGGGCTGAGCCCTAAGGCACTCTATATTGAAGGGTTTTTGCTTCTGGGAAAATGGCTTGAGCCATACTGCCTGTTCCCTGTGCTCTAGAAAGGAACCCAGTCAGCCAGAGCCTTCCCCTCCATCCCAATGTGGGCGAGTTGGTGTAGCAAGCTCTCATGCGAGATCGAGTCAAATGCTGCTGAGAGGTCTAACAAAATGAATGCATCATTGTGGCCAGCTTCCAGTGTGAATTTGATGAAGTCTGTCATTTCCATGAGTGCTGTCTCCATGCTGCGAAGGGTCCTAAAACCTGGTTGTGATGGATGGAAGAGTTTGAAGGTTTCCAAGAATAATGTTAACTGGATATTAACAACTTTTTTAATCTCAGAGACCCCGAGGAGCAAAGAGATGCGTCTAAAATTACAACATTTTTAGGGTCTGCATTAGATATTTTTTAATAGGGGAATAACTTTTGCCCCTTTCCAAGAAGAGGGTACTATTCTGGAATACAGGGCGGTAGTAAACAGATCCTGGTAGATAGGGCATGGGCTGTTCCCTATAAGACTCATAACCTAGGAGGGGAAAGGATCCTAGGGGAAGCCAGGTTCACTTTTGGCGACCGTTGGAGGGGAAAAAAACACAACAGTTTATCCTGAGCTGTGGCCATTAAATGACTTACATCACTCAAGGGCTCATTATCTTGTATTTTTGCAAGGTTGTCCTAAAAAAAAATTATTTTATCTTTAAAGAATTTGCTCAGTTGGGTACATAGGGAGGCGCTTGCTTCAAGGGGGTGCAGTGCCTTTAGAGTTTGTAAAATCAGACACAATTTCAAAAAATTATTTTGCGTTATTGTTTGCTTTCCCAGTTATGTTAGAGTAAACATTGAGATGTACAAGTTTCAGATTAATGTGATAGGTGTTCAGAGATGCTTTGCTCCGGCTTTTGTTGGTTTCATTATGTGGTTTTCTTCATACGTATTCCAACTTTTTGCAATGCTTTCGTTCTTCTGCTAGTTCACTCGAAAACCAGGGGGCAGATGGTTTGTGTCAAAGAGTCCTATTACTGACTTCAGGGGCAGCTATAGAAGCGGCCTCCGCAAGCCAGTGATTCACTCTGACCTCGTCTAACACTATGTCGCCAGTTAGTGTAAGTTTGGTGGCAACTAGAGTATCCTTAAATAGTGATATATCCACCTTATACCAGGCACGATTCTTAGAGGCCCGTTCTCCTTTGACTTTTCAGAGGGAACCAAGGCCAGGAAAAGGGTAATATAAAATGATCTGACCAAAGAACTCTTCTGGCCTGCCATTACTCTGGTGCAATAAAAACAATATACCTACCGGAAAAAAGAAAAGAAAAGTGCTATGGAGGGGGAAGTAGGCAGTGAGAGTAGGAGGGGCAAGAAATAGTACCTCAATCTCGTCGGAAGCAGTGGACGGGCACTACTTAACTTAAATCAATCTGTGCTTGGTCCATGCACCGCAGAAATGATTTGAAGTGATGTTTGGCCAGCACTGGCCAATTAAGGAGGCTGCAAAGAAGAGTGGCACTGAAGCCAACAAATGACAAGCAATGGGTGGGCTTTAAGCTCTTTTTATAAACAAGGGCTTTAGCGAATGCTCTGGCAGGCTCAACCCTTGAAACAGTATTAGACTTAAGAAATTACTCACAAGAGTGAGTAATGAGCGCTCACTGTAATTCTCAAAAATAGCCACTAGAGAGCACCAGTGCATTCAATTTGGATACTGAAACAAAGCCACAGCTGCAGGCATTGGTTTTAAAAGAGAACTGTTTTTGGTAAAGAGCTGTCCTTTAAAGACAGATTCACTAACTTGCATCATACGTCTTTGCTTAAAACGTAGCTGATAGATAGATACATGTCTGAATGCGCAGTCTGGTACTTAAGACAGCAATAGAGGTATCACGTTACAGGGGCTGCCTTCTCTACAGGTCCACAGCAGACTACCCAGCTTCAATTGCTCCATGAATTTCCTCTGCCTCAACAATCTTTTTCCATTCCTTTGGTAGGAGTAGGTTTCACATGGGCTGGGTGAAGAAAATGTTGTATTCCAATGGCCAGCAGATTGTCTGCCAGATGGATACAGTTTCCTTTTTCTTCTAAATCGTCCACATGTTCCTTGTTATAGAAAAAAGCTCTAAAGTAAGCAGGCTTCTTGACTGACCTGGTTCGTCTCCTCCTTGTGGGTCTAGAAGAGGCCAGCTTAATCAGCCTCGTAGAGGCCTTTCAGATCCAGAGATTCAAGGCATAACATGAATCTCTACTCCCCAGTCCTTCACAAGGTAGAGAGAATTCTTCCAGTAGAGAGTTTTCTAGTCTTGGCTTCCTTCTTAAGCAGCTGTCTGTCTTGAGAGTCCACAAGACTTTGTTCACCAGCTTCCCAAAGGACAGAACTAAGCTTGGCTAAGGATTCTCCCTTCCTCTCTCTTTCTCTCTCTCAGCCCCCCACAATGCTAGTGGCATAACACAAAGGGATGCCTCCTGCAGAATTGATGAGTGGCCCTTGAGATTCCCTTATCTCACAGAAATCCATAAATAGTATGCTGAATGCAGGGGCCTTGAAGGGTGTGCCTCCCACCCACTGTGGTGCGAGGATTTTAGGGGCCTGTGTTACGCCCCTGCCCGTAGACATTCCATGTTGGCTCCTGCAGCATCATAGCAAAGTGCCACCTCTAGTAGGCACTTTAGGAGAAAGTCTCTTCTAGGTCTGTGAGGTCCCTTCCCTTCAAAGCAGTCAGTTC
Organism: Calotriton arnoldi; assembly: GCA_963921515.1. Lineage (NCBI taxonomy): Eukaryota > Metazoa > Chordata > Amphibia > Caudata > Salamandridae > Calotriton > Calotriton arnoldi. Next base: position 248,813 of record CAWUFW010011313.1, on the reverse strand, counting down.
CCAGAGGCTACCACTGACATGACCTGAAGCTGCAATAACAGGAGGGAAGTGAAGGGCAGGAATCACTTTGCTCAATAGAAGCTTTGAGCAGAGTCTAGTGGCTTCTTTTTCCATGAAGGGAGTAAGTGCACAATAACATATGGCCCAACCAGAGGGCCCAGCTTTAGGGAAGCAGTTAAAGTCAAGAGCACTGACTGGTTATTTAGAAAGCAGTAAAATAAGGCCCTTATAAAAGTCACCGGTGCAGCATATGAAGTAAAAATCCCTGACAACAATCATTTGCATTTATCATAATTAGTTAAATTCTGTGAAAACTACTTTTGCACCCATTCCTTAACTGTAGTTAGTAAACAACAGCTTGCCATTTTATGCTCGAGATGACTACCAGAGGCCAAAGACAGAACATGTTGATGTGGTGCATGACAGTACTATTGATGTGCCAGTACTGCGACAACTCTATGAATCTGTTATCTTGTTATATGCATGATAGTGAGAGCATTCTGTTTCATCTTTTCTCTTTCTACATGCTATTTGGAATAATTATGTGTAAATGTTGGATATAGAGTGTTGTGCAACACCTGATAGGTCCAAAATATGGGTTATCAGAGGTATGTTGGATGCATGTGGTAAGGGCTCTCCGTAAAACTCTTATCGTGGGTTCACATTTTGGGTGATGAAGATAGTAATGGGGAAAATAACTATTCCTCAAAAACAGAGGTCCTTCATACATTTGTGGGCTGTTCGGAGATGCCCCCTTAGGTTGCAGGTAGCAAGGCACACATTGTTTGTATGTGCATGCACCACAGCCATCTGTGATGTAAGTTCTTACATTTTTTGAAACTCCACTACAAGATGGCCTCCATGTGTGCATGCAAATACACAACTGCCATCATGTAATGTAGTTTCTTATTTTCTGGAGTTCTCTTACAAGATGTTTAGAGGCAGTAATGTGGTTACAGAGCAATAGAAGGTTTACGGCATGGGTCTATTTAAAGCCCCATATAAACTTCAATGAAAAGCCAAGCTTTCAAGACAGTCTATACAGGCAATGGAAACTTTAAAATATTCCAACAGTCAATGGCTGAATGGAGCTTCCCAAAAAGCATACTCTTCTGAACTGTCAGTGCGTATTTATGTAAATTGGCAACATGAGATCTTCAAAAGACAGATGTAGGTGAGACCTAAATAGTACTATTTCACAAAGGTGCCTGCCACTGGTGCCTTTGCAAATGCTTTTGCAAAACTGATGGGTGGTCATCATTGGCTGTGGGGACTCGAGCTGTCTAAATAAGAGAGCCGCTTTCCCAGTCATACCCAGTAGCAGGGACACAGAACACAAGCCGCCACATCTGGCCGAAGGCCCTGACGTGATGCACGTCATTCTTAGCATATGGGGTGGATCCATAGCAAAATGTTGGCACTGATATTTGAGGTAACTCTTATCATAAGATTTCCTGTACTCATTTTATAGTGGGTGTCAATGGTAAAATTCTGACCCTTGTATACCGGAGGGAATTTTTAGAGGTACCCATGGCTGTGTCTGAAACTTCCATTGTACATTTCTGGCACTGCCATATTGAATGTACTCCTTGGCATAAGGGGCTCACCCATAAAAAATGATGACCTTGGTATAGTGGAAGTAATTTCTGACTTAAGACATTTGAAAAAAAAACGAGATCTACTCCTAGAAAAGGCCAGGCTTGCCTGGTGCACCATGAAAGTACTGGAACATTTCATGAATGCCCATAAGGGTCTGTTGCGTTTTAGCAAATTTGATCCCAAAAGTTTCAAAAAAAATTCAAGTGAGAAGTGTACTCTATCTTAAATCACCTACAAGAAATCTGTTTACTTGTTTTGCTTGCTGGAATTTGGGGGAAGTATCACACCCAACCACTTACATAGATCCTTTTATTCATATGATGGGTATGAGGTTAGCTCTCACCCCATTTCTGGAAATGCTTGTCCTGCCCCTTTGCTGGGAGCAGGACTGGCTTTAGGGCGGTGCAACTGGTGCAGCTGCACCTGCCGTTGACACTGGTGTGGGACGCTGTATTTAAAAATAATTTTTGGTTTAAATAGACACATGAACATCCTTGTGCAACAGGTAGTTTTCACGCAACAATAAAAATATCACGATAACTCTGGTGATTTATGTTTCTACTAGTGAGAGTTCAGAATTTTGTCTAGTTGCAGTTTTGGCCCATCGTAAAGTATCACGGAGGGTTAATGTGCCTGCTGCAAGGAACGTGTACCATGAGGATCACAGAACTGAGTAACCGTGTGCTATGAATAGCACTATAAAAAACTGAAATGTACGTCAGAGAGAGACTATGGAGAGATGAGGTGCACTGTTGGAGAGTGTTAGTGAGGGAATTCATGGAGAAGGAGGATATGGGGGAGGAAAGCGTCGAAAAAGACTGTTGTAACGGCCGCCACCAGTGCTCGAGCCGGCCCTGGCTGGGAGTCTTAGCCCCCTTGAAGTTCGGGTCTAGTTGCACCCCTGCTTTTTGTGTGTGTTTGTGTGCAAGAGGGGTTTTGGAAAGAAGGGATAGACAAAATTAAAGATCTGGATAATGTGCCAGGGGGGCAAAATAATTTTACATATTCATAGCTAATATCAGGAGGCTGAGACTGTATCCATAATTCAACAGAAGAAATGCATGCCGGGAAGGCCATGGTGAAAAGCGTCAGGGACATAAAATGCTGAGACATTTGTTCCAAAATAATTACTGAAACACAAAGAGAGAGGTGAACAGAACTGCGTTTGTAGCAGGTTCAGTGCCAACCAATGAACGGCCAGTTCAATGTGAAACTTTTCAGAAACACAAAGAGGCAAGAGAGAAATATTTAAAAGACTGAAGAAGTGAAGGCGGAAACATAATGGGGACGGGAAACAGAATACATCTTCTCTGACCCTACAGGAGATAAACCAAAGTGGGACGATTATAACCTATTGATGACTTCTGTTTATATTTGTTGTTTAGGTCATAACCTTGAGGAACTGGACGGAATCCAACACCACCACTGCCGAAGTTCAGACAATCACAGTTGCGTGCGGTGTCTCGTGCTCCTCGCTCTCCTTCGCACTTGCCTACAATATGGAACAAACAGGTCTGTGCTTCCAGTGAAACATTGAAATTAGCAACGTTGATGCTAAATTATGAAGAGGATCTAACAACATTATTGTATAATTTCCTTAAAGCAATCTGCATAATGTTGACAAAACAATGCTCAGTGCAGACTGCATCTGCCAATTATACTTTCCTAACGCTGGTCTTATGTGATAAGCCCGAAAGTGTTTTGTAAAACTATTTGTCCTAATAATGCCCAATTCATTGGATGTCTGGGCGGGCACAGTGTTGCTCTCCCAGATATCAGTGGTCCAGAGAACGTTGGGAGTGGGGATATCAAAGCACTTAAGATATATGATTCAGATTTTTTTCGAAGTCCGCCAAACTGCTTCCGTTTACAATCGTAGATATGAACAAATGCAGCCAAATACGGCCTTGATGTGATCGTTTCAAAACCAGGAAATATCGGGGGCTGTTTGCCACGTGGAGGAAGAAACGTCTTAGAGCACAGATCGCATTATCTTTCTAGTTGTGCTATTTGAAGACCAACTTGCTTGTGTAGATGATGAAGGATTATTAATTATTTTCTACAATTCGTCTAATGTTGCATTTTTGCCCTGCAGTTCCTCTGTCAGCTGATGCTTCAAGTCTTGAAGTGCAGTCTGCTTTGAATGCCCTGTGGTCAATAAAACCCGATACAGTAGAAGTTACAAAGGCTGCTGACAGCGAAGTGCACAACTACACCGTGACGTTCAACTCACAGCGAGGTATGCAAAATGCACCACGGTCACATGACTGCGGATGGGGCCCTTCAAATGTGCATAGATCCCTCATTCTGCTCCTACATCACAGAATAATCTGCATATGTGGACTCCTTATCAATAAAAGTCCTGTTGGAGGTTTGGTGCATCCTTCATGCTTCCTTTGCCATCCACTCGCAGTGTTGTTGGGTCCATGGTGCGTTACTGCAGGTGCATTGTATTTAGCTTTTTAGAGCTCCCTTCATGTGATGTAGGGATTTTGTACTTTTGGTTGTGACCATATGGAATCAATGGGCCAATTTCCACAGTGTGCATTGATTCCCTTTCTCAGTCCTGCTGCTCCCTCTCTGATGTTTGCATGCTTGATGTATTTGTTTATTTTGGTAATCATCCAAGTAGTCATCCAAGTTGTTGCCCTGTGCCGTAGCAAATGAGGTTTGCATGGGATATGTTCAATCCTGGTTGATTATCGTCCAAATATATCGCAATATTTGGGTTAATCCTTGCATACTGTAAATTGCATGTTCTTTCTAGGATATGCATAACATATTTCAAAACAGGTGTTATATTTGTTTGTAAATGGCCTTTGTTTTTCAACCGCCTGCTGTAGGATTTGTCAGCCATGTGATCTTGTCTACAGTCATTTTCTGCGATCGCCTTTTTCTTCAGTAATATAGTTGCCTGCTAGGTTGTTATGTAATAATTATGTGACCTTCACTGTGCACACAAGCAATGGGAAGCATTACCCCAGTGAGCTCTGGTCGTAGACATGGCCGTGCCTTTGGCTAGGACCTGAGCCCATCCACCTTGTGGACATAGACCACTGTGCATGACTACGTGCAGCTGCCCCATTCTGCATCTTCAAACTACAAAATCACAAGTCCATAGAACCAACTGTGCTTCTTCTTTAGAAGTATGAAGTGGGAACTGGGCACATGGTGTGGCCTTGGACGACACTTTGTGCCTAGCGCGCAATCCTACAGATTCTTGATCAGTGTTGATCCCATGAGAGATCCTAACAGTGATGTCACCATTGTTGTCACTTCAGTTGTCATCACTGATGTCATGTGAGTGTGTGAGCAGCACAAGTTGGTGACAAGAGTTATGGTTAATGCAAATTACTATAACTAGAGAATTTCAGTGTTTTTAGGTATGACAGTGTCACCTTAACATCACAATAACTGTATTGAAGTGAATTTTAAAAGTTTTTATATTCAAACTGTTTGCTAACCTTATATATATATATGCTGCATCCCATGCAGCCCTACTCTGGCTTGCTTGACCTTCAGCTGTGTGCAGCAGTCTCTTTGTGCATGACCTGACCTGACCAAAACCACAGGTGCATGACCTTTTAGGTTGAGTGTAGAGTGTGTACGTTCACAATGCACATCAAGCTCAGTACACAAGTCCTTTTCAAGAGCCAGGCCCTTTGCCCAGGCCCCATCACACCAGATCTTCTGTGCGGCCTTGTGACAGTGTACTGTGATGCCTGGGTGAACGGTCTGCCCTACAGACAAATCCTGTCCCAACTTCTGTGCCACTCAAATTAGCAGTGCGTGGCCTTTATCTCTTCGCAGTGGGTTGTGGGCCACATACCAGTGAAACAGCTAATCACAGCCTTTGGCTTTCAGAGTGATCCCCGAACCCAGCCATATTCTAGGCTCCATCTGTCCAAACCCAGGTGTGCCCGGCCTTCAGTCTTGCACAGCATGCCTCAGCGTAAGGTCTGGAGTATGGTCACACTGTGCCTGCCTTACGTCCTACCCAAACCAGCTGTGCCCTGCACCCAACCTATGAGCCCACACTCCTAACTGCACAGAGCCTTTGGTTGTGAATGCACTGTGGAATTGCTTTTAATTTGTTATCAAGATCCTTAAATCCTAGACCAGATTCCAGAATCCGGACCCCTGCTTTGACTCCAGGATTCAGGTATTGATTCCAGGATCCGAATTCTAACCTGGAATGGATATAGGGAGCTAGATTTAATGATCCCGGCTCAAATGTGATGATTTGAATTGAAGGTCTGGGCCCGAAATCCCAGATTTTGACCTGTGAATCCATAACGGTAGATGTGCAAATTCCATGACATAAATGGTATATTTTTCAATTTTAGGAGCAATACATGACGTTTTGGAACCCACATCATTTTCTCTGTTGCCAGCTAATGCTCCCCTTCTTTGTTATGTGTGATCTTCCCTGGGGCCATCGGATATTCCTCCTGCCCCCAAATGTGTGTCCTTTTCCAGGATGCAAGCTGTAATGCTTCACACTTGTGTTTGCTATTGTAATAAATATTTTTAGTTATGTCTAGTCAATCAGATCATTAGATCGTGAGATCCTCGTCAGATCTGTGAACCCACCTTTAACCACAGAAAAAAGCAATTTTTCATAAATAGGTAAAGAAACAGCATAGTTTAGCAAATGACAATGTATCTACAATGGCAAACAGCGCCAATGGTGTGCTTTATTAATTGTTTGTCCCGCTTTGGAGAGTGTAAATTTTGTGTTGGTAAACAGATTGGAAGCTCCAGTTTTTTAAGCCCTGCTGAATGAAAGTGAACATATCAAAAGTGTTAGATATGCATTCTTCAATCATCAAAGATCATTTAAGCAAATTAGCTTAAAGGTGACAAATATTCCCCGCACCACATTTTTTTGGAGGCCACGCATACTGTACTGCAAGGGTTGATTAAGAGTCAGCATGGTGAAAACAGATTGCCCAAAGGGTTCTAGAGGTGTATTGACTAGAATGAGGATTACGCTTGCATTGTCATTTAGTAATATTTGTGGAGGCTATGGAAAACATGCCCCTCAGTTTCTGATGAGGAGTGAGTCCACTTTTGTCTTTTTGGTGGCACGAGATTATGAATCTAAATAATTGTGAGAGTACCACAGGAACACATTTGGGATAATACTCCTCTTGTGTACTTGTGTGTGCAGAGTGCATGACTAGTTTAGCCCACACATAGAAGCAGAGAAGCCAAATAGATACGTGTTCATTGAGGCATGTATGAAAGAGAGGGTTAACCACGACCATTTTAGGAGACTTATTTAAGTTTAAGGGATGCTTTTTGCCTGGATGTGGCTCCTGTATGGGCTGATGAAGTTGTGTCACGGCTTTCTGTGGATGCTTACTTTGGCGTGGTCCTTGTGTTGTATGGTTGAGACTGTAATGGAGGTGGGGTGTCTATGAGATGCGAATAGTGAGAAACAGGACAATGCTGAAATATGTGACCTCTGGGTGAAGTGTGCCCTTGACTAGGGAAGAAGGATGCTAAATTCAATGCTGATGGCCATGGTTGGCGAAAGGGAGAAGTTATCAGTAGATGATGGAAGACTGATAGGCTTCAGACAAACATACCTAACCTTGCTCAAGACTGTGCAGCCTTATATAACACTACGCAGTGCTCATCTCTACCCTTTCCTTTCCATCACTGATAGGGTGAAATACTCAACTCTGCTTCTCAACGTCTGTGCATTGAAACATAGTATTCCCCTATAGGTTTTAATATTGTATCCTACTTCAAATATCATTCGGTTACTAGAAGTGACGATCTGAATGAATTGTTTTTTGACCTGTGTAACTTTCTTCCCAGGTGATTTTGAATTGCTCGAATATGAGGTTCCTATGGGAATAAATATCACCATTGACATTGTTGAGCAAACAAAGGGAATCCCCAGCATGCAGGACTTCACCTTGATGTGGGATGGCATAAGCTCTCAACCTATAGCAGCGCAGGCGTCGGCAGCCGAGGTTAGTGCTCTGCATGGACTGCACTTTTTAATGATGGTTACAGTTCATTTTCCTCATGGATATGTTCATACTTTAGAAGAGGGGGCAACATAAGTGGATTTGCAAAGCACTAATTATTTAATATATTTTTGTTCAATAATTGTACCCCTCTATTTAAACATGTTGGCCTTAATTACAGAAGACCAAAGAGTGGTTGTGATACAGTCTAACTTCAGCTGTACACTTGTAAAGAAAGAATATGTATCCTGAAGAAACCGCATTGCCCTTTTACACGTCTTTATGACAGGCTCCGTCGTTAAAAGCCTCACTGTGGAAAAGAGTTCAGATTGCTTGCACAGTTTCAGAGTTCATGCAAGACATTTGTGTTCGACCTCACTGCTCAACTGTGAGATAAAATAAGCATGGGTTTGCATAGGCATAAAGAAATAGGAAGCTGTGCCAGATGACACTTAATCGAAATTATGCAGAGGCCTACTCAGCATATCGCTCTGTTTTCCCTTTAACGACTCCTGTGACACGCAAGATTTTGAATTTTTTGTTGCAACACTTGCAAAATGTTCAGTTATTGCTTATATGCTAAACCCACCTGTTAGAACAGGGGGGGTTCAACTCCCCACCCGTTGCTACCCAAGGTTAGAATTGGGGGTCCCCAGTTGGCTGAGGTAGGTACCTTAGTCCAAATAGGGACCCTTGCTTCTAAGTCAGGGAAAGGAAGGACACCTTCTCAGATAGCCCCTGCTCACCCCCTCGGTAGCTTGGCACGAGCAGCCAGGCTTATCTCCAAGGCAATGTGTAAAGTATTTGCAATCCCGCTCTCAGTAACCCAATGATGACACCACAAAGGGACTCCACACGAGTTTCATAAAAAAACCAAGTATAAGTTTATATAAAAAGATATACGATGAGACCACACGATAAAAATCCAACATATGCGTATTTGTAATATTTCACCTGGCCGGTTATTAGGCCAGCAAGCCCTTGTAGGTTCTTGCAGTATTAATGAGCAATTCTCAATGATCCAAATGCAGTCCTAATGCAATGCTATGCAGTTCGTAATGCAAGAATCAGGCACTTCGTAATGTAAAAATAATGCAGTTTGTTATGCCAAAATATTGCGATGCGTAATGCAACAATCAGGCAGTTCGTAATGCAAAAATAATGCAATGCGTAATGCAACAATCAGGCAGTTCGTAGTGCAAAAATAATGCAATGCGTAATGCAACAATCAGGCAGTTCGTAATGCAAAAATAATGCAATGCGTAATGCAACAATCAGGCAGTTCGCAATGCAAAAATAATGTACTGCGTAATGGAACAATCAGGCAGTTCGTAATGCCAACAACAATATACTCCAGCACCGTTCACGGTGCTCTGGACGGACTCTATGCCACTCGTACTGACTCGCGGTCAGCTACTGCCAAAATATGCCCCCAACACTGGTCTGGTGTAAACAAAGTGCAGCTCCACACTCCGGCCCCGGTACTGCCACTCCTTGGCAAGTATGGACCGCGATTCTAACTTGAGCGGGGGCTCGCGCTGCAAGGATGGGAAAGACCGAGAGCGTTTCTCTCCGAGACTGCACCCCACCCCAGGCGGCGACACACGCACGCTCGCTGAGCGTTACCTGGGGAGTGCGATCTCGCTCTCCTCTCCTCGCGGCTTGGGCCTCCGGGGCGACTTCGTTGATCTCGGGCAGTGGAACACGGACTCCCGACGTGATGGTTCGAGGTCTCTCCTTGGCAAAGGCAGGCTTGGGCCAGCGGCACCGCTCCTCTGGGGTTGCCGGTCCAAGCCGATGGCAAAGTCGAAGTTCTCAGTCTGCAACAGGGCACACGCACACAGCGTCGCTGAGACTCACTGGAGCTTCGGGTGTACACGATCACAGGGCAATCCTCACGAAGGTCTCAGGCTGCACGAAGCACATGCACACAGCGTCGCTGAGACTCACTTGAGCTTCGGATGTACACGGTCACAGGACAATCCTCACGAAGGTTTCAGGCTGCACGAAGCACACGCACACAGCGTCGCTGAGACTCACTTGGACTCCAGGTGCCCACGATCACAGGGCAATCTTCACGAAGGTCTCAGGCTGCACGAAGCACACGCACACAGCGTCGCTGAGACTCAATTGGACTCCAGGTGCCCACGATCACAGGGCAATCCTCACGAAGGTCTCAGGCTGCACGAAGCACACGCACACAGCGTCGCTGAGACTCACTTGGACTTCAGGTGCCCACTATCACAGGACAATCCTCACGAAGGTCTCAGGCTGCACAAAGCACACGCACACAGCGTCACTGAGACTCACTTGGACTCCAGGTGCCCACGATCACAGGGCAATCCTCACAAAGGTCTCAGGCTGCACAAAGCACACGCACACAGCATCGCTGAGACACTCCTCTGGAAACGTTTGTGTTCCTGAGTTTCCACAACAGGGAGCCAGCTCTCCTCGGGCCCTTGGGGACAAGTTACTTCAGGACACAGCAAAGTCCTTTCAAGCAGGGGGACACAGCACACAGCAAAGTCCCTTCGCCTCTCCTTAGTTAAATCAGCAAACTGCAGGCCAGCCCCAGAACACACAGCAAGGGTCAGTCCTTTCCTTCAGTCTCTCCAGCTGTTTCTTCCTTCGCAGATGTTCCTCTTGACCACAAAGTAGTTTCAATCCTTTACAGTCTTGATCAGTCCTAAGTTCAGGGGTTTCAGCTCTCATTGTTATACCCCTAAATGTCTTTGAAGTCTTTGTGTTCAGGGGGCACTGACCCCTGTCCAAACCAGTTCTGGGTGTCTCCCTTTGATAGTGGGGGTCTGGATCTTCAATCACTCAGCTGGAGATGGAGCCATTGTTTTATGGCGTCAGCCCAGACCTCTTCACCTCCAGGGGCTACTCCTCCCCCCTACACTCCAGATGCAGGTCAGCCTGTTGCTGTCTCACCTCCTCCCCTGGGTCAAGACATTCCCCAGATCCTAACACTTTCAAATCCAGACAGTCAATCCACAACCAGGCAGAGACACACAAAATTGTTAGAACACAAAAAACCAGCTACTTCTAAAAGTGTGGTTTCTAAACACACAATGCAAAAACCACCTTCACAAAAATATGTGTTATTAAATTGTGAGTTCAGGCACACTAAACTTCACTCCTCCATCTTAAGCCTATGGGAAGATAGGCTGGAAACATATTACACAGCCTCCCCATTCTGTCCTATGGGCAAGATGGCCTTTCAACAGTGAAAAACGAAATGGAGAGTATTTCACTGTCAGGACATGGTACACACCTCAGAACATGTCCTAACTTTCACATACACTGCACCCTGCCCAGGGGTGTACCTTGGGCCTACCATAGGGGTGTCTGATGTGCATAAAAAGGGAAGGGTCAGGCCTGGCAAGTGGGTGCACTTGTCAGGACAACATGGCAGTTTTAGCAACTGCGGGTAGGCACTGCAGTGGCAGGCCTGAGTTCTCTATTTAGGGCTACTTGTGTGGGTGGCACAATTAGTGCTGCAGGCCCACTAGTAGCATTTGCATTACCAGCCCTGGCACACATAGTGCATTTTACTAGGGACTTCCTTAGTAAGACAAATATACCATTACACTGTATACAGGGAGCACTTGCACTTTGACACTGATCTGCAGTGGCAAAGTGCCGAAAACATGTAAGTTGGCAACACCATGTCAGAAAAAAGGTCTAGGGGGAAGGCAAAAAGTTTAGGGAACTTTAGACAAAAAGGGCCAAGTCCAACACAACACCCTCCCAGCCTAAAGCCAGGGTAGACCAATCAACTACCTTGATGGACTTTCCTGCTTGGGGCGATAGAACATGGACGCAGGCCCGCTACTGCAGGGACACCCTCCTGTTCTATGCCTTCCTGACCCCAGGGGGTTCTCTTGGTCACTACTCCCCGGGCCAACTATGCTGCTCCATGGGTACTTCCTGGCAGTCGGGGCCTCTCTAGGGGTGCTGGTCCCTTGCCAACCTCCACCTAGAGCGGTACCCCTGGAAGACCCATCGGTCAGGATACTGTCTCCAGTCATCCTGCCCTCCAGGTTAGAAGGGGGTTTACCCTGGTCACTTCTAGGGGACCTAGCCCTACTGGCTGGGCACAGTCCCACGGGTATTCCCACGGGGGGACACTTTCCTCCCTTAACCTTCCATTTAGATTTCTGTGCCTGCCATTTAGGAATGGCACCCACAAACTTCAGGACCACAGGAGCTCTGGTTACAGACGCCCCACGCTAGGTGTTCTTCCTCACACAGCTGGCAAGTAGGCGCTAGGCCGCCTACCTGTTGCTCCTCTAAGGAACCCTCCAGTCTCGGAGGTGGGGTGGTGAACCCCTGGGGACGCTGCTCACACTCCCTCCCTCTCCTTTGAGACAGGGTGCAAGTCCGCATGCCCCCCCCACTACTCTGGGACCTAAAGGCTCTACTTTGCTTCTCTTCCCTCTCTAATGCCTCCTCAAACCCTTGGACCCATGACCAGGGACGGGCTCTCGTGCAAGCTCCCGGGAATCAAAGAGCTTGCACCCTAACAAGGGTTGGCGCACTCCTGGAAAATAATTACTGAGCCTAGGCTCCCTGGGGGCCAAATTGAGCAACCCCTTCAAATCATTTGCCATGCTAACCAACACCCAATCATCCAGTGCATGCTTGTACTCATCCACACTTTGCACTGACTGTGCGCTGCCACCATTTGAACTGGACCCCACCTGTTTAGCCTTAATGTCCAGTTCCCTCATGCTTAACTCATGAGCTAAGAGAATCTTCTTCTCTTTCAAGGCGAGAGCGTTCCTGCTCTCCTCTGCTCGCTTTTCACTTTCAATGAGCAGCTTTTTCTCTTCTGCTTGAGCTTTAAGTTTTAAAACCTCCAACTCATGCTCTCTGACCCTTTGGTTTTCCTCCAGCTCCTCTGGGGAAAAACTCCTCCCTGAATGGTTACTACCAGCCCCTGAGGCTGGTCCTTCCACTGGCAAATCCTGTGGACCAACTCCATTCCCTGGGTCATCCTCATCCACCTCAACATCACCTGTCCCCTGAGTCTCTTTGGCTTCCCACCAGGCCTCAAGGCCGTTTATAGCTCCTCCTTCTTGGCGCTACTTTTCATGGGACATCAAAGCTCTGCAGAATTGCCTCAATTGATCAACTTTGTAGGTAAGCAATGCCTCAATGTCGAACTCCAATTCTGCAACCTCACTGGCTACTTGACTCCTCTGAGACATGATGTGTGGCTTAAAGGTCGCTCACAAATAGAACCAAAAATCAAAACACAATATGTGGTTTCGTCGTGGTCTGCGCTAAACTAGTGATGTACACCAATCACTGTGAGTGGATTTGCAAATACACGTTCCAATCCCACACCGCTGACCAACAATGTTAGAACGGGGAGGGTTCAACTCCCCACCTGTTGCTACCCAAGGTTAGAATTGGGGGTCCCCAGTTGGCTGAGGTAGGTACCTTAGTCCAAATAGGGACCCTTGCTTCTAAGTCAGGGAAAGGAAGGACACCTTCTCAGATAGCCCCTGCTCACCCCCTCGGTAGCTGGCACAAGCAGCCAGGCTTATCTCCAAGGCAATGTGTAAAGTATTTGCAATCCCGCTCTCAGTAACCCAATGATGACACCACAAAGGGACTCCACACGACTTTCATAAAAAAAACAAGTATAAGTTTATATAAAAAGATATACGATGAGACCACACGATAAAAATCCAACATATGCGTATTTATAATATTTCACCTGGCCGGTTATTAGGCCAGCAAGCCCTTGTAGGTTCTTGCAGTATTAATGAGCAATTCTCAATGATCCAAATGCAGTCCTAATGCAATGCTATGCAGTTCGTAATGCAAGAATCAGGCACTTCGTAATGTAAAAATAATGCAGTTCGTTATGCCAAAATAATGCGATGCGTAATGCAACAATCAGGCAGTTCGTAATGCAAAAATAATGCAATGCGAAATGCAACAATCAGGCAGTTCGTAATGCAAAAATAATGCAATGCGTAATGCAACAATCAGGCAGTTCGTAATGCAAAAATAATGCAATGCGTAATGCAACAATCAGGCAGTTCGTAATGCCAACAACAATGCAATCCGTACTGCAACAATCAGGCAGTTCGTAATGCAAAAATAATGTGCTGCGTAATGCAACAATCAGGCAGTTCGTAATGCCAACAACAATGTACTCCAGCACCGTTCACGGTGCTCTGGACGGACTCTATGCCACTCGTACTGACTCGCGGTCAGCTACTGCCAAAATATGCCCCCAACACTGGTCTGGTGTAAACAAAGTGCAGCTCCACACGCCGGCCCCGGTACTGCCACTCCTCGGCAAGTACGGGCCGCGATTCTAACTTGAGCGGGGGCTCGCGCTGCAAGGATGGGAAAGGCCGAGAGCAATTCTCTCCGAGTCCGCACCCCGCCCCAGGAGGCGACACACGCACGCTCGCTGAGCGTTACCTGGGGTGTGCGATCTCGCTCTCCTCTCCTCGCAGCTTGGGCCTCCGGGGCGACTTCGTTGATCTCGGGCAGTGGAACACGGACTCCCGATGTGATGGTTCGAGGTCTCTCCTTGGCAAAGGCAGGCTCGGGCCGGCGGCACCGCTCCTCTGGGGTTGCCGGTCCGAGCCGATGGCAAAGTCGAAGGTCTCAGGCTGCAACAGGGCACACGCACACAGTGTCGCTGAGACTCACTTGAGCTTTGGCTGTACACGATCACAGGGCAATCCTCACGAAGGTCTCTGGCTGCACGAAGCACAAGCACACAGCGTCGCTGAGACTCACTTGGACTCAAGGTGCCCACGATCACAGGGCAATCCTCACGAAGGTCTCAGGCTGCACAAAGCACACGAACACAGCGTCGCTGAGACTCACTTGGACTCCAGGTGCCCACGATCACAGGGCAATCCTCACGAAGGTCTCAGGCTGCACAAAGCACACGCACACTGCGTTGCTGAGACACTCCTCTGGAAACGTTTGTGTTCCTGAGTTTCCACAACAGGGAGCCAGCTCTCCTCGGGCCCTTGGGGACAAGTTACTTCAGGACACAGCACACTGCAAAGTCTTTTCAAGCAGGGGGACACAGCACACAGCAAAGTCCCTTCGCCTCTCCTTGGTTAAATCAGCAAACTGCAGGCCAGCCCCAGAACACACAGCAAGGGTCAGTCCTTTCCTTCCGTCTCTTCAGCTGTTTCTTCCTTGGCAGAGGTTCCTCTTGACCACGAAGTAGTTTCAAACCTTTACAGTCTTGATCAGTCCTAAGTTCAGGGGTTTCAGCTCTCATAGTTATACCCCTAAATGTCTTTGAAGTCTTTGTGTTCAGGGGGGGACTGACCCCTGTCCAAACCAGTTCTGGGTGTCTCCCTTTGATAGTGGGGGTCTGGATCTTCAATCACTCAGCAGGAGATGGAGCCATTGTTTTATGGCGGCAGCCCAGGCCTCTTCACCTCCAGGGGCTACTCCTCCCCCCTACACTCCAGATGTAGGTCAGCCTGTTGCTGTCTCACCTCCTCCCCTGGGTCAAGACATTCCCCAGATCCTATCACAGTCAATCCACAACCAGGCAGAGACACACAGAATTGTTAGAACACAAAAACCAGCTACTTCTAAAGTGTGGTTTCTAAACACACAATGCAAAAACCACCTTCACAAAAAGATGTGTTATTAAATTGTGAGTTCAGGCACACTAAACTTCACCCCTCCATCTGAAGCCTATGGGAAGATAGGCTGGAAACATATTACACAGCCTCCCCATTCTGTCCTATGGGCAAGATGGCCTTTCAACAGTGAAAAACGAAATGGAGAGTATTTCACTGTCAGGACATGGTACACACCTCAGTACATGTCCTACCTTTCACATACACTGCACCCTGCCCAGGGGTTTACCTTGGGCCTACCATAGGGGTGTCTGATGTGCATAAAAAGGGAAGGGTCAGGCCTGGCATGTGGGTGCACTTGTCAGGACAACATGGCAGTTTAAGCAACTGCGCGCAGGCACTGCAGTGGCAGGCCTGAGTTCTCTCTTTAGGGCTACTTGTGTGGGTGGCAAAATTAGTGCTGCAGGCCCACTAGTAGCATTTGCATTACCAGCCCTGGCACACATAGTGCATTTTACTAGGGACTTCCTTAGTAAGACAAATATACCATTACACTTTATACAGGGAGCACTTGCACTTTGACACTGATCAGCAGTGGCAAAGTGCCCAAAGCATATAAGTTGGCAACACCATGTCAGAAAAAAGGTCTAGGCAGAAGGCAAAAAGTTTAGGGAACTTTAGCCAAAAAGGGCCAAGTCCAACACCACCCCAGACAGGCGAGTATTTCTCCGGGGCCTCTGTCCGTTTTACTTTTGACCTTCCCTCATCTACAAAGGTGGCCACATACTTTCTTTGGTGTGTAAACCGCCGCAGTTTATTACTGCAGAAAACAATGCTGGGTCATAAATCTTCATGAGACATCGGTCATTAATGCGAACCATAAGCATGCATTACTTAGAGCATGGAACAAGCAATCCATGGTACATAAAGTCCACAGGTGGTCGTAAATAATCTGCATTTATTAATTCACTCCTTGCAGTCTCATAATCAAGATAATCCAGTTCCCTGAACCATCCGGCTGACGGCACTTTATTCAAGGGCCCATTGTTGTCAAGCCCCGCGGCTTTGAGGCTTCCCTTGCTACCGATGTCCAGTCTTTGTGGCCCTCTGGCTGAGCAGGGCTGCAAGTGCTGTGCCTCACTAGCACTGACCCTTTGCTGGCCCTTAGTTCTTGCTGTCAAGAGTCCCTGCTGTGAGGCATCCCAAGGACCCTATTCGAGTGGCTCTACGTCCTGGCCTACTATGTTATCCTTGGCATTCACTGGTGCTGCCTCCGTCACGCTTCCAGTGGTTTCTCAATCAATGGCAGCTCTGCATTTTCCTACTGTCATTAACCCTAACTGCTTGAGAGCCCCTAGGATGTTCAAGAGAAACATGTCCATCCCTGTCCAAGATAAGTGAACCTTGTCCTCTGCATAGTTGCCAGGGTGCCTACGGTTACTGAGACTGTGCCTGATGAATTCCCAGCCCATACCTTTGCAGAACTTGCTCATTGAGATATTCAGGTTCTGTCTGGACCTCTCAATTGCCCTGTGGTCACAAGCCCCCTCCATTCGAAATGCACGATCACATCAGACCATACACCATCAGCAGGTCGGACTAGCCTGGCGACCGTGGTTAGGTCCGCCTTCATGGCTTCCATGAGTTGATGTCACCCCATCCCAGTGAGATCGTTACAACCCAAATGTATGAGGATTGCATCCGACTTGCCTCAAGACTGCAGGGCTCTGTGTACCATCCTTCTGCCTTAGCTGTACACAGGCTCAACCCTTCATTGCTGCCCAGCAATAAAAAGAGTTTGTTGGGTGTGAGCCCCCCGTGGAGCTTGGAGAAATACATTACTGCACTCAGGCATGTTTAGGCCAATGATTTTGTTTCACCACTCAGGAAAAGCCCAATGTATGACCTGCTCAATTTCCGCACTCCCTCTTCCTCCGCAACCCTTGGTGCTGCCGAACATGTTCTACAATAGGGTCCACCACTTAACAATACTTTACAGCGGTCCTAGATGCCAGGGCCTGGCCCACTAGTGGTGCGAGGTCAGGTCTACCAGCTCCCACAATTCTTCTGGAAAAGGCGCTGTGCTCGAGGTGCCAGCTGTCAGAACCTTGTCCACTGAAAGCGAGGGAGAGCATACCCGAATTGAGTTATCACAGCCTGGAACATGCCTGGCCATAATCGCTATGTTAGCACCCAGCTGGCAGTCAACTACATGGCATACCAGACCCAAAACCCTTGGGTACTGTGCTGTGCCTAGATTCAGTGACTGTACCACTGCGTGATTATCAGACCACAGCATTCCCTGAGTATTTGCGAGCTTGTCTTTCCACAATGAGAAGGCTGCCACAACGGGAAAGACTTCCAGCAGTGTTATATTCCTTGTCCAGTCTTTTTGGTGTGCATGTCTGAAATAGGCCCAAAGCCCTCACTACCCACCTCAACTTTCAATAGTTCTAACTGTTCCGGTGTTCTCCAGTGCTCGAGCCAAACTAATGTGCAGTTGAATGCGGTGAGGAAGGTGAGCCATTGCTGCAGGTCCCTTTTGACCCTGGTAGTTAGCCTAACCTTATGAATATTTTTTGCTCGGGCCCAGTGTAAGCCAGGCGAAGTGCCTAGCAAACTTTCGCCCAGCAGGGAGCACCCTGCCTGCGAAATTCAATTAACCTAGCAGCTGCTGAATTTCTCTGAGTGTCAACTTTGTCTTAGCCACTAGCCCCCTGATTAACTGCCTCAGTTCGGTGATTTTTAGGGGTAGTATCCCACAAACCCCTTCCACTGATCCAGCTCTATGCCCAAAAATGTTAGCTTGGTCGTGGGTCCCTCGTTTTTCTCGTGTGCTAACTGTACTCCTCGTTTAGCTGCCAGAGCGATAATCTGGACCAGCAGTGAGGCACATTGCAGCGATTCAGGGTCCCCTTTAAAGAGGAAATCATTGAGGTAGTGCAACCTCCAGCCCGCATGGGGTCTCTCACCATGCTCCCGCTCAAGTAAAGTACTGAATGCTTTAAAGTACACACAATAGATTGTGCAGCCCATAGGGAGGCGCTTGTCATAGCAAAACAAGCTATCTAGCTGGAAACCCAGCAGGTGAAAACTGCTGGGGTGCAGTGGGAGGAGCCCAAAAGCCGATTCAATGTCCACTTTGGCCATAAGTGCCCCTTTTCCCACCACCATCAGCATGTCTACTGCTTCATTAAGCATTACATAAGATATTGCGCGTAGGTCCTGCTCCAACCCATCCTTCACTGACGCTCCCTGGTGGTAAGGCCAGGCAATCCTCATATAGGAGGGTTGCCCGGCAATAACCTGATGTATTTGCTAGCTGGTTTGCTGGTGGCTGCGCCTCTGCTGAGCCACCTGCCCAAGCCATTGTAGTATCCGCCTCACCTGCGCGATCTGCCTTGGGCCCAGTTGCTTAGATATCTGTAGGTTTCTCGCCTGCCACTTTCCCTCTGGCATTTTCTTCAGTTCCCTGCGCTGGGTGCTCTGCTGCTTAGGCTGATGCCTGCCGCTGCGGTGTTGCTCTGTGCCTGCCCTTTTATACCCTGAGTTGGTCATTGGCCAGGCTAGTAGTCCGGCATAGGCCACACATATGAGGGAAAACATGGTGGGGCGGCAGCATACGTAGAAGGAGGAAAATGCCTCTGAGGATTGTTTCTGTGCAGGAAGGTATCCTTTCCTGGACAAAACAATCCTGCCTGTAATGCAGGAACCCATGAACCATGGACCAAAGGCTCCTGCGTTGGTACACAGCTGCTCTGTTTGCGCCAGCACAGAGAGAGAGCAGGAATGCACCATATTTTAATAGATATGGTGCATTCCTGCTCCCCCTACTTGATAAAGCTCAGCACAGCAAGTTGTCATGCTGCGTTGTGTTCCAACAAATCTTAGTAAATCTGGGCCCTGGTTTACACGATTACTATATTTGACATTGTTTCCTTAAAATTACACATCCTCAACCATCCATTCAGTGATGAGCCTTACACAGTTCTTGCAGTGCTGCAGGGTGCATGTAGCTAGTGCAACATTAGAGAGGTGACTTATTCTTCCCCAGCCATACTGGTCTCTCAGAGGCCTTAGACTGATAGACATTTTCTAATTTATAAGTAAGTACGGTTATATTTATAATTTTTTATTCCCTGATAATGTTCTCTTGGTTCATGTTGAGACAATCTGTTGCATACATGTTTTTATGACATTCTCTTACAATTCTTAATAAATATTTTAGGTTCAAGCTGCAATCGCAGGGATGGTCAGTTCTATATGCCCAGACTCGATTGTGAAGGTCACAGAGAACTTTGCAGTGAAGTGCTTTAGAGACTATGAAACAGCAACTTTCGTGGTATGTGACCCATTCGTATGTTTAGTAACAGAGAAATATAATTTTAAATATTCTATAAGTATATCTCTTTGATATGTTTTAATTTCACCACATGCTGGCAGTATTTGCACACATAATTGTCTTTATTTATGCATTTATTAACGTTTTTGTATAGCACATCTCAACTAATAAGCTGTAATGTTTGCTTTATAATTCACTAGAGAAATACAAATAAGTAGTAGAGAGAATAAACTAGAACTTGGGGAAATACTAGGCAAAAAGTATGAGGATTTATTCAGATGTAGCCAGAGCAGGTGGATTTTGAGAAGACTCCAGAAAATTATCAGATCTGCTAGAGTTCTGAGTGAGGGAGGAATGGAGTTCCAAAGGCTGGGAGCTGTGCCTGAGACTGATTGTTTTTGAGCAAAGGACTTGTTCAAGGCTGGTGTGTGTAAGAGGAGTGAGTTCTTGCTCCTGAGACTCCTCATCCCACTTAGGATGGTAAGCAGCACAGCAAATTAAAGAGGTGTTTTGAAATGGATGGCTCTGTGAGTGAGAAAAACAATTTTAAATGGTATTCTAGCATTGATATGGGGCCAGTGAAAGTCCTTTATGACCAAAGTGATGAGATCAAATTTCCTCATCAGGGAATGTAGGGAACGAGCCTTTTCTGCGTGGTTACCCCATATTTTTTGCCTTTTGCTGGACCCTACATTTTGCTGGCTTTAGTACTCTGTGCACTTTATCCCTGATAACCAGTAGTAAAGTGCCTGTGCTCCCCTTTGAACAGGGTCAAATTGACATATTCTTAATTGGTATATTTAACTTACATATAATCCCCTAGTATATGGTACGAAATGTACCCAGGGACTGTAAGTTAAATATCACAAGTGGATTTGGACTACAGCACGTATTGTGCCACTCACTACAGTGCCTTTAGTCCTACCCGTGTAGCCTGACTTTAGTAGTGTAGAAACTGCAATTCAGCCGGTAAAAATAAATCCTTTTGACAAGCAAAAACCTCCCTTTTAAATATTTTATTAGTCACCCCTATTTAGGCTATGAAGCCCACGAGGCAGGTTGCATAGTATTTAAAAGTAGGACATGTAGAAATGTAATGTTCATATGTTCTCACAGTGACTGGCACCTACAAGCTATTTTTCACTGTGGTAGGCCTAGCTGTCCTATCTAGAAGACCAGAGTCCAGATTAAAAATCCTAATACTGTATCTCGCGAAAAGAACTAGCCAAAACAATAATTAAACAACTACTTTTAATAGTTATTAAAATCCAATTCAATGGGATAAATAAAATTTTGAAAGTTACCTTTTCCCTGCCAGAAATTCCTGGAAGCTAAATTTTCCTTTGCTCTCCCACTTCTGTCAGACAGTAATTAGCATTTGAATAGTTGTGAAAAAGATTTGAAATGCTTCCCAGGAGCAAACAACAGGCTGACTTGAATGGGCAGAAATGACTACTTTGAACCTAACAGAATATGCAAGGTGTGGTTGTGTGCGCCCTTTTTGACATCACAGTAACAAACCCTCCTTGAATGCCAAATCCTACTTGACAGGTCTGCAGGGTTTTTACATATAATCGGTAGGCACACTTAAAAGGAAGGGGAGCAGAATGACAAAACAATTATTGTGTCTGCACTCTCTGGTTACTGGAAAGCCCTGCTTTGTACCAACAGATGTCTGTTTCTGGGTTTATTAGGGTATCATGGCTGCTTAAAACTGGATTTTGGTGTTAAATGTGTGAGACCACTAGGATCACTACAGTACACTCTCAATACACACCCCAGCCCTCAGAGTCCCAATTTAGTGTGGCCTAAGACTTGCCTTCTTGAAAATGCCCAAAGTGGGTAGGGTTGGCACCTGGAACTTTTACCCCATTGATTAGGGCATGCCCAGGAGTCAATCCAACCCTCTAGCTCATATCATCCATAAATGTGGCATCTCCAGGAACCCACTTCAGAACTCTCAGGGCCCTGAGGAAGATCAGAAGAAGTCTGAACCTATTGTCTGTGACCTGAGAAGAGTCCTGGAGGGCTAGACCTGTTCTAACTTGTACCCAGGACAAATAAGTGGGCCCCAAGGGTCATAAAAGTGGCCTCCTGTAAGGCTATATTGCAAGCTAAAAAAGGTCTTTTTCTGCAACTACACAGCCTACCATTGGCAACTGGACCTGGTCTGGACCCTGCTGTCTGGCCTCTGCCTGCCACCGTGTGAGTCTCTAAGTGCCTCTCCTGAGGTCCTAAGGGGCTTTTGAGGTGTACTCCTGTGGTAAAATTAGAAAGTAAAATCTTTAACCAGGACAAATCTGATTGAAGTATCCTATCTGCACTCCATCACAGTCAGCAATACACTGCTCCTAGGTCCTGGCTTACCTTGATCATTGCACTTTATGCTTCTTCACTCCATTCCTACTTAAACATTTTAAAATGCATATCTCTGGTTCCCTTTATTGGATTTCTTTCATTTTGGTGTCATATTGTTTATTACATTTTACTCCTCCATTTCCCTAATTGGGTTTGGGGGTTTTATTGTTTTGCATTTCAACTTGATTACTGTTTGTTAAGCCTTTCTACTCTGTGCTATAGCTATCACGGGTTTAAGCTCAGGTAAGTGAGTTTAGTGATTCACCCTAACAAGGATTGTGGTTATTGAAAGTAAATGAATCCTTCTGCTCGGTGCCTTAGCTACTACGGGGTTGAGCGCAAGTTAATTTAGGAACTTCAAGGGTTGTGAATATTCCTTGAGGTGGGTGTCACTCACCACAATTAATAGTCCAAATTCTTACAAGGAGTTCATTCACATATAGCTTATAGCATCAGACGAGGGTGACAGATCTCAGTTGGTAGAGAGTTAGGTGATGCTTTGTTTTCTTCATTGCATGAAGGATAACATTTATGGAATGGGCCATTTGATGATATGTGGGTTTATAGTCCAGGTGCTGTCAATAGTGAATCCCAAAGATATTATAGAAGATAAGACGATGGAAAGAATGTTGTCCAAGAAGAATTTATTTAGTAGGGCTTTGTCCAGTTTGTTTTTATTTGTCAGTGTGAAGTGTGATGAGGGATGAAGAGAAGTTTCAAGGGTCGAGTATGAGGTAGTTGTTTGACATGCAATCTTGAAATTGGAGAGGCAGGCCCTCAATGTGAGGATGTCCTTTGGGCATGATCTCTTCAAATATAGCTAAGTATCACTACTGTTTTGTGTATATCAATATACTCAATTACAAGATCGGAAAGGAGCTAAAAATAGTGGTTGAATACAAGAGATGATAATATTGATCCTTGGCTACACCAAAGGTCATGCTAGATGCGGATGAGTAGGTGCTGGCAATTTGTACCCTGTGACTTTGATTGAGACGGTAGGATGAGAAAAAACGTAGGACTTAGTAACTTAGGCCTAATCTGTGTTCAAGTGAATTCAGCAGTTTATCATGATCTGTGGTGTCAAAAGCCCCTGAACGTTCTAGCAGAAACAAGAGGAAGGAGTCACTCTCGTCCATGGTATGGTATGGTAGGCATCATCCTTGATCTTCAGAGTCGCCATCACTGTGCTGAAGCCAGACAATTGTGTCAATTAATGCAACTGGTCATTTGTAGTGAGCCACAGTGTTCCATCGGTTTACCATACCACAGTAGGTTTTGATCATTCTATAGTTTGAGAGGGTTGATTGAATTTAATATTTAGTATGGGAGTAATTTCACCATTATACATCTACATGTGCCAGTGCATGGAACCATTTATGACACTGCCTTTAATTTCATATACAAGGTTGTTGCATAAGCAGCAGCACAGCTTTTCTGCTCTTTTAGTTTTGAACTTTCTATGCTCTCCACGGATCTCGATTTAGGGCCACATGGAGATACACTTTGGTGCGTGGAGTACTCTCCTCTCGGTCTCAAGAGTTATGATTCTTAAGATAAATATTTTTGGGGGGATATTACTTTGATGTGATTCAGGATATGTGTGGCAAATTTTATTTTGAGCCCTGATGAAGTTGAAGGCATAACGCTGGTATGACGAATCACTTGTTGGCTAGAGGCTTGAAGGCTATAATTAAAAGACACAAGATTGGACAGTTTTTTTGGACTATTAATTACAGTGTGTTCAAACATGTTTTCAGTAAGAGAGTTATTTTTTTATTATCCCTTTTGCATTGTGGTAAATGCGAGTGCAGATTGTTTGTGGGTGAAAAAATTGAAGCATTTAGGGTGTAGAGCTGGGTGGAATTGGGCAATTACGCCCATCTGGTGCTGTCACAATGCCCACTCCCCAGGTAATACACACGTAACAAGTGTAGAGATGGATTAAGGTATAGCGAAACCTGCCCCCTCTCTGACAGCTCCTTGTCTCGGAGCACTTGGTATGGCCAAGGAAGAGTCAATTCAATGCCCGACATAGTCCACATTCTACTGGCAGCACATAGTAACTATCTTGCCATTAGAGTATTGAGGTTTCACTTAAATGTGAGAATGTGCATGACATGCGGTTGTCATTGCCCTAGCCGGACTTGCCTCATGTATGCTCCAGCTTGTTTGGCTGGGAGATTTGAGGGAGATACATGTCAGCCCTAGCATGATATGTGACTGATTCTGCGTAGTGTTAAGTTGTCTGAAAATAGGATAATTCCGAATTATTCTAGAGGACCTAAGTATAAAAGCTCTTTGTAAGTTTTTCTTGTGCTTTTGTATAATACAGTTATTCCATATGGCTGATGACTTTGAGCAGAGATGTGTACCTTCCTATTGTGTTGATAGGTGCACTCAGTAAGGCACTTGGCTGAGTACATATTTCAAGAAGGCTGCTACATTTGAGCTGATGCTGCCAGTGGCAGATGTTGACATTTGAAAGTGGTGAGGCGCGGCACAATGCTGAAAATCTTACAGATGCTGCCCTCCGTCCGGTGCCTGTCTACTCTCGAGATCATGAGGGTGACGGTGTGTTGACTCTGTGTTCCTAGAGCAAGCAGCCGTCCAGCAAAGCCAATGCCATGAAGTTTGAGTAGGAGGGAAAGGTAAGGAAGGTGATTGACTTCCTACAAAAGCCAACGCAAACCTAACCAGTCCTGGAGCTGCTCTCATGCTATTTTTAGCATGAGAGAAGTACCAGGATTGGTTGGAGCAGGCTAACTCACTGCTCCTTTTGAGGGTAGGAGCTAGTTCATGCAATCCCCTGGCTGTTTAACACCCCTGGGATTGGTGCAGTCTGAAGTGTGCATGTTGGGCTGGCCATCGCAAAACAGCCGGCCAATCTGACATGCGCACTCCACACTGGCACGCTGACGCCTGGCAAGTGATCCTGCTGCTGCCATAAATTAGCATAAATCAGCCCCACCCCATCCTTCACAATCACACTAGAACAGCACAGACCTGCGGCACTGTTGTAATAAAATGGTAATCAATCAATCAGGGGTTTATAAAGAGTGCTACTCACCTGTGAGGGTCTCAAGGCGCTGGGGGGTGGGAGGTGGGAGGGGGTGCAGCTCCGGATCAGTCGAAGAGCCAGGTCTTGAGGCTCTTCCTGAAGGTGTGCAGAGTGGGGGAGCGTCTGATGTTGACTGGGAGCTCATTCCAGGTTTTTGCTGCGACTTAGGAGAAGGCTCTTCCACCTGCTCTGGTTCTGTGGTTGCTCGGGGTCTCTGCCAAGGCGAGGTCGGCGGAGCGGAGGTTCCTTTTGGGTACGTAGAAGGAGACTCTTTCGTTGAGGTATTTGGGTCCGATTTTGTGGAGGGATTTGTAGGCGTGGGTGAGTAGCTTGAAGGTTACTTTCTTCTCGATGGGGAGCCAGTGGAGGTCTCGTAGGTGCTGGGCTATGTGCTCGTGTCGTGGGGTTCCGAGGACGAGTCTGGCTGCGGTGTTCTGGATGGTTTGGAGCTTGTGTAGCAGGGTTTTGTTGATTCCGGCGTAGAGGGCGTTACCGTAGTCCAGTCTGCTGGTTATGAGTGTGTGGGTGACGGTCTTTCTGCATTCGGGGGGGATCCACTTGAAGGTCTTGCGGATGATGCGGAGGGAGTTGAAGCAGGTGGAGGCGACGGCGTTGATCTGGCGGGACATGGTGAGGGAGGAGTCTAGAATGATGCCGATGTTTTGGGCGTGGTCTGATGGAGTGGGTAGGTTTCCGAGGGCGGAAGGCCACCAGGTGTTGTCCCAGGTGGTGGAGGAGGGTCCAAGGACGAGGACCTCTGTCTTCTCCGAGTTGAGCTTAAGGCAGCTGTAGTTCATCCAGGCTGCGACGTTTTTCATTCCTTCCTGGAAACTGAGTCTGGTGTCTTCGGGGTTGTTCATGAGGGAGGGGATGAGCTGGGTGTCGTCGGCGTAGGATACTATGCTGAGCCCATGCTGTCTAACGATGGCGGCGAGGGGGGCCATGTAGATGTTGAAGAGCGTGGGGCTGAGCGAGGATCCTTGGGGTACTCAGCAGTTGATCTCTGTGGGTTCGGAGAGGAATGGTAGGAGTCTGATCCTTTGGGTTCTGCCGGTGAGGAAGGAGCGGATCCAGTCGAGGGCGGTACCCGGTATGCCGGTGTCGTGGAGTCTGGCGGCGAGAGTGCAGTGGGAGACGGTGTCGAAGGCTGCGGAGAGGTCTAATAGGATGAGGGCCGCAGGATGAGGATGACCAATTTACTAATTTACAGGTCCCTGCTGCACTTGCAGCAGGCAGGGCGATGCTCCTGTAGGAGGAACAGCCACTGAATGTTGCACTCACTGTAGGTGACTATTACATTCTAGTGTTCTCCCAAGCTGCCTTGGCCATTCATTCAGCTGGGTTTGAAAGCAGTGCTACCTCCCGGCTCTGGATCAATATACATTCCAGGGAGTCCCTGAATCTAGTCATCTTCTGATGTCCGTGAAAACTGGAGGGTGAGGAAACCCCAGAGATTAATGAAGCGCATCCACTAGCTGTCAGATTACAGTGGGACTGTTGCAGGGCACCAGAACAGCTGCGATGTGGGACACAACTACCCTCAGAGCTCATTTGCATATCAGCGCCCCTCTGGAGCTACAACAGACTTAAGTGCCTCACTTGCTGTATCTTCCTGACACAGGATGGGCCTGTGTTCCCCACTCACGGTACACCACTGGAGCTGCTAGATCCTGCTAGCTTCCCCATCTGCATCAATTCAATGCACGATGTGTTTGAGGCACTTTTCAAGGTCATATCATGCAAAGTACTCAATGTCTGCAGTATTTGGCCTCTTTCCTTCTTTGCCAGGCAACACGTCCCATGCTATATAAACCCCAAAGTCCGCCATGGGCACTGCAGGGAAGGGTGTTCTCTTCAGTTGCTCTAATGTCTTCCCAAAGTAATTTATGCATTTTTGTTCACTTAAGAGGAGGCATGCTTTAAACAAAAATAAGTCTGGCTTTCTCCTGAAGTTTTGGGAAAACGTCACACATACTCATTGGAAACATCTTTGTGAATCGGGGCCTGTGTCACGTGATGGTGTCTTTTTTTCCCTCTCAGAACACTTTTGTGTTGTGTCCTTCGAAAGAGTGATGCGTAAGAGGCTGCTCTGTGCTGCTCAGGGCAGGGTCCCAGGAGGGGTTCAGGAATCAGCGCGAGGAGCGAGGAGCCTGCAGAATATTATTCTCGTGTTTCTGGATCCAGGGTCGGACTGGGACAGAAAATAGGCCCGGGCACCAAAATCAAAGTGGTCCGCATTAGTGAATCCAATAGCTTGGAATGTGGCCACATTTTCACGTTGGAGACGTTTTGAACTTGTAAAGGACTCGCTCTGAAGGGGTTTTCCAAGGTGCTGCAGACTCTGTATATTTGTGAATGCTGCAGGCAATGATTGTGGCAACAGCAAGGAAAACAACAGTAAAAACCAGCCCGCCCTACTACAAAACAGGGCCACAAACAGCCAAAACACCGGCCCACGCACTGACTTGTCAGACCAGCCCATCAAGCACGGCCTGGCTGCACCTTAGGCCAGTCCGACACTGTCCGGGTGCTGAGGCGATGCCCGCTTATCGACCATGTGCGCTCAGAGAGTCTCAACTTCTTTTGGAAGACAATCATATGATTATTGCTTAAATACATGTAGCCCCATTATCAAATTAACAAGAATAAACGCTGCACCCGCACGATAGCGTTACTGTCGACAGACAGCAATTCTCTGACGCAAATTGAATGTAAACTACGGCTGGTCAAAAACTGGCACCATTCAGGCAAGAATCACTTCCTCTGGGCCCTCTTCTGACAAGTGATCGATAGCAGAGCTTAGGCGCAGGGCCTTTGTGGTTAGCAGTTTAGGAATATCCTCATAATGATCACTACTACTCAGGGGCGTAACAAACACCCCCGCAGCCCCCGCGGTGCGGGGGGGCCCCCAGTCTTCAGTATGGGAAGGGGGCCCCCTCAGCTCATCGGTAGAGAGCTGTATGTCTCTTGCTCTAAAGCAGCTGCAGTGTGCAGCCGGCTCTGAGCTCCTCGCGGTGACCCAGGGCAGGACTGAAGAGAAACAAAGTAACAAGTTACATTGTTTCTCTTCAGTCAGAGCCGGTCCGGAACAAGGATGGGGGTGGGGGCCCTCAGAGTTACAGTCCTGGGATGTGAATTTACAGGGATCTCTGTAAGTAGGCGTTTTAACCCAGTGATCTTTCTGCGTGGGGTGGAGAGGGGGGGGGATTTGGGGGGACCAGGATTATGTTGCAGTGGAAGACTGATTATGTGGAAGGTTTCACTCCGTTCTGCGTCTAGACAGGGCAAGTTATTCTGCACGATGCCGGGCATTCCTCTCTGCCCTCCCTTCACCTGTGGGAGAGCACCTGTGCGCTCAGTCCTGTACTCCGCTCCATGGCAGGACAGAGGGGCATGGGCCCGTGAGGACGCACACTGCCCACCTGTGAGTACCAACAACAACCCTACTTTGGCTCCGACGAGGTTACAGACAGAAGCTTTGCCTGGGCTGGGGGTGGGGGCCATGTGAATACGGCCCAGACAGGGGATAAAGGAAGGTGTCCTGTGGGTCTCCTGTGGGTGCAGCTTCCGCTAGGGGACAGGGAGGGGAGGGAAGGGGTGATGTCTGCAGCCTGTGAGGACCCCAATGGCCATGGGACAGTGCTATCAGCAACCTGTGAGTACAGCCACTGGGTCCCGAAGATTGATTTTAGCAGCTGTGACAAACAGCACCGATTACAAGTTCTCCCCCAATAATAGGAAATAACTGGATTTTGAAGCTTTCTGCACCAAAATCTGCACATTTGGTTATTCACTGTGTCGTTTCCACCCGCTGCATTTCCGCACGTCTTATTTGCTGAAACATAACGGAGGCAAAACTCCGAGGGGCAGATTTCTTGTA
This sequence comes from Calotriton arnoldi, assembly GCA_963921515.1. NCBI lineage: Eukaryota > Metazoa > Chordata > Amphibia > Caudata > Salamandridae > Calotriton > Calotriton arnoldi. The sequence goes on along the minus strand of CAWUFW010011313.1, from coordinate 220,003 downwards.
TCTTCAATGTTTGCAAACAGGTGTTTGCGCAGGGATCGCAAAATAACGACGCATTCGTATTCAAGGCCTAAATGCTGAAAGTTCGGAAACGACACATACAAACCTAGAGTGAAAACGCTTGTTTGTCATATTTCCGAGGCATTGTCCATGTTTTTTTAGCTTTAATTTTTTTATTAAAAGATCATACAGCCGACTACGGTATACGATTATTGAATATGTATTCCACGTTGAAAAAGGAATATTCAAGATTTAAAAGTTCAAAAATAATAAAAAAGTATCCAGTTTTTATAACAAAGTTTTATTATATCTACTTTTAAAAGAACTTTCTCAATGGTCCTTCAGTGACCTGCAGTTCATAGCCTGAATCCTTGCGAGGCCCACTTGTCTCTACATCCTTCCGAGGCCGGTAAATTGAGAATCATGACATTGGATAATGCCATCTCCCATTATTTACAGCGTTTAGAAACACCCGAAGTGAGGTAGGAAGCGCTGTATTGTCATGCTGCCTGATAATGCAATTCTGGTCAAATTGGAACTTTTCATTAAACGGCTTTTGTGGGGCTGGATGAAAATACAGGAATAAGCAGTTGATCCTGAACCGAGGGTCACTGGAGGGGGTGAGCGGGGGGTGAGCGAGGGGTGTCTCAGTAAGGCCTCTCCTGCAGGGCTCATGGACCAAGGGTCACATCTCTGTGCCAGGGCCGGTGACTCCCTCTCACTAGTGGACCAAGAAGCCAGGAGGGCGAGGAACAGAAGATGCAAGAGACCTGATGGAAGGGAAGGGGTCAGGCAGAGGGGGGAAACTGAAGAGTGGGGATGGAAGGACTGTGTAGAGAAATAGAAGAAGGACAAGAGAAGGACATACCATCTAGCAGGCAGGGTTCTGGGTCCTACCAGCCAAATTAGATGTTTGACCAGTTAGTTTTTTTTTAAATTCAGTTTTTAATATATGATTGCAAATAGAACTATAAGCTTATTTCACACCACATTAAAAACCCACACCTATAAACGATTTACAAAACAAATAATAAAAGCAGGAACTCTTTTAGAAATCATTGCCCTGTGGTCAGCAATGAAAGCGTGTAAACAAGTGTTGAAGAGCAGTTTCACTAACAAGACCTCGTGCCACTCGTGAGTCAACCCCCTGTGACGTCTATCTCAGCACGCGCCCAAGGGACTCGTCCAACATGATTGGATGAGCTCACTGTCACCAGATGCTCCTAAGATCGTTGCGCACTTCCGCTTTGGCAAACACCTGCTGGTGACGTCATGGATGCGTGAGTCGGTTTCAGACTTGAGGAGTCTATGGGGTCCAAGTTTGGACAATATTATCAATAAGGTTTTATTGACCGCTTCTGCAGATACAAAGCAGATTTCAGCAACAGAATAGCTCCCACATACAATGTGCTCTATTGGCTTTTCCTTTACTAATGTCTTGGTACTGAAAGCTCTGATTCAGACTTGTCAGAATGTCCAGTTCTTTTGATTCAACTTGTTCAGCTTGAAAGCAGCACGTGGGCACTTAATGTAAGTGTTATCAGGTGCACAGCCGGAGACAGCTGAGGGTCTCAATGACCATAAAACAAGGAAGGGATTGCAGTCATGTACAAAACACGTAGGTCCTCATTGCCCAGAATGAAAACACACCCAGGTATGTGCATCAGTGTGCTTGTTCTTGTTGCTCATCTAAAGGTTATGCACTTATTTCACCTCGAAATGCCAGCGCTGTAACAAAAGAGTTTAAAAAACTGAAAATCAATAATACTGGCATTGAGTTGGAACCTTAATAACAGCGCTTAGAAACTGTATGCGTGTACCCCTCTCTCTCATGCTTGTGTTCTTTTTCTATCTTTTCCACTTTCTTGTTCTTTAACCAGGCTCATTTTCTTGCCCTGCTTTGCCCTCTCTGTCTTTCCATATATATTCCTCTATCTCTCTCATACTCTCTCTGGCTCTCTGTTTAGTCGTCTGACTCACTTTCTCTTTCTCTTTCACTGTTCTCCTCAATATCCCTCTATAAGTCTATTTTTTTCTCTTTGCCTGTCTATTCCATTCTTTGTCCTTCTGTCTCACTCAGCTTCTCCCTTATGCTCTTTGTTTGCCGCACGTGTTTGCCCTCTCCCTTGCCTCACTGTCTCCTCATTGTCTTTTCCTACCTGTGAAGCATAGTAGCCTAGTCTCAAGCCCGGGTAGGCATCCCTTGACTCCGCACAATCAGAATCATGAAGTTTCAAATGGCCAGGCTGTGCTTGTGCATACTCTAGAGAGAGGCAGGGAGTGAATATGTGCATCTATGTGAGATTGATATATAGCAAGTGTGATACCCTCCGCCATTTCCAGCTCTTCAGCTAAGCACAGTAAATGGTGGGATTTCCAACCTCATACATGAGGGAAATGAATAACATCTCCAAAAATGCAACATGCTATTGGCTCGAAGGTCAGGACTGTCTGGAGTTTGTCAAACCTGGCATAGCTGACTTGGTGGGGTGTCACATAATTTATTTTTAAAAAGTTTTTATAATTGCAAAGTTTGGCTCTGTTCTCAATATCTATCAGATATACAATCTCCTCTTCATCAGGCCCTTAGGCTGGTATTAATGTATAGTAAGTTTACCAGATAGGCCATGTCACCAGGGGCACCCTATTCAGGGCCATCTATTCCTTTTACAAAGCATTGTAATTTGGAATCTATCTATCTGGCCAGAACAGAGAAATAAGGCTTTACATTTTAAGGATCGTATATTGTATTAATCTTTGCAATCAAGACAACCGAGGAAAGTTTTTCAGAGCGTACATTGCCAGGATGAATATATTTATTTCACAAAACAGAAAGCGGCTGACACAAGAAGTTTCTGAAAGTAAACAGTTCTTATCGGCATCCTGTTTGCCTTCTGCTCTTCATTTTGATCTACCTGCCATGGGTCGCACGGGGAGTGCCATGGGTCGCAAGGGGCGTGCCATGGGTCGCAAGGGGAGTGCCATTGGTAGCAAGGTGTCGCAGGTGCGATCCCTGGCGACTTCTAAATGATAGTCCATGGCTGCGGATCACTGACAAAATATCGATCTCACAAATATCGAGTAGACAAAATATCGTGGACAAAATATCGACTGTCAAAATATCGACTCCCTATCTCCAAACAGGTAAGTACAAAAATATCGAATCCAAAATATCGTCGTTAAAAATATAGTTAGTCAAAATATCGAATTTTATAAATCTGTTAAAAGTAATGTAAAATTAATGAAATAATAAATAAAATAAAGTAAAACATACTTAAAATTAGTTAAATTACTTTAAAATTAATAAATAATTATTTTAAGTTAAAAAAAATATACATACATTTTTATTTTTTAATACATACATATATTAACGTAATAATATACAATAATAATCACTACTTTTAGCGTAGAATAGGGGGAGGGTAAAATGTACTATTACCACTGCAGAGAGTGCAACAGTAGGGAAAGCGTTGGATAGCGTAGGAGTAAAAATTACTATTCCCACTCCAGAGAGTGCAACAGTAGGGAAAGTGTTGGATAGCGGGAGGGTAAAAATTACTATTCCCACACCAGTGAGTGCAACAGTAGGGAAAGCGTTGGATAGCGTAGGGGTAAAAATTACTATTCCCACTCCAGAGAGTGCAACAGTAGGGAAAGTGTTGGATAGCGGGAGGGTAAAAATTACTATTCCCACTCCAGTGAGTGCAACAGTAGGGAAAGCGTTGGATAGCGTAGGAGTAAAAATTACTATTCCCACTCCAGAGAGTGCAACAGTAGGGAAATGGTTGGATAGTGGGAGGGTTAAAATTACTATTCCCACTCCAGTGAGTGCAACAGTAGGGAGAGTGTTGGATAGCGTAGGGGTAAAAATTACTATTCCCACTCCAGACAGTGCAACAGTAGGGAAATGGTTGGATAGCGGGAGTGTTAAAATTACTATTCCCACTCCAGTGAGTGCAACAGTAGGGAAAGCGTTGGATTGCGTAGGGGTATTAATTACTATTTCCACTCCAGAGAGTGCAACAGTAGGGACAGGGTAGGATAGCGGGAGGGTTAAAATTACTATTCCCACTCCAGTGAGTGCAACAGTAGGGAAAGTGTTGGATAGCGTAGGGGTAAAAATTACTATTCCCACTCCAGTGAGTGCAACAGTAGGGAAAGTGTTGGATAGCGTAGGGGTAGAAATTACTATTCCCACTCCAGTGAGTGCAACAGTAGGGAAAGTAATATTTTAATATTTTACTAAAAAATAATTAATTATCAATACTAATAAATATTATTAATAACACTAATTACCAATTACAAAATGTTTAATAATTAATTTATTATAGATACAATACATATTATTTATTAAAAATTAATTACCTATTAATAAATCATTAACAACTAATTAATAATCATTACCAGATTTGTATAAATATTTAAATAAATACCAATTAATATTTAATTACCAGTAAATTAAGTATCAATACAAAAAAGTATTTTCTATAATTAACTAATTACAATTAAATTACTTCCTCCCACATTCCCCTATAAACCCACATCCCGCTACAAATATTTAATTAATAGAAATAACATAATTACCAATAAATCAATTTAAAAAAATAATTACCAATTAATAAAATTTATTTACCAATTAATAATTAATTAACAATAAATTAATTATCAATACCAATTAATATTAATTAATATGTACTTAATTTCAATTAAATTACTTCCCACCCTATTCCCCTATAAACCCACATCCCGCTACAAATATTTAATTAATAGAAATAACATAATTACCAATAAATCAATTTAAAAAAAATAATTACCAATTAATAAAATGTATTTACCATTTAATAATTAATTAACAATAAATTAATTATCAATACCAATTAATATTTATTAATATGTACTTAATTTTAATTACATTACTTCCCACCCTATTCCCCTATAAACCCACTACCCGCTACGGAATTAAATTACACAAAAATTAAATAACATAAAATTCATTGCTTTTAAAAAATTAAACAAACATTACAACAACTAATATACACTTTTAACACATATACTAACATACAATACACTTAGAAAAATTCGATATTATTAAAAATTCGATATTTTTTAATGCCTATATTATGTACTTCGATATTTTAACAATCGATATTACTTACCTTAATTTCGATATTTTTAACGACTATATTATGTCCATTCGATATTATGTCCATTCTATATTTTGGACTCGATATTTTGTCCATTCGATATTTTTGTTTCGATATTATGTCTGTTTACCCATGGCTGCATCCTTCCTCTTGGTACTTTTCATTGGCTCCTGCCTCTGCTGCAGTGCCTCACTAGGAGCCCCTGCCTTGCAGCTAGCACTGACTACTAGAGAAGAGCACAAGCCACCAACCTCTGGAGGGCCTAGGATGACTAGGTGCCCTGGATTCGCCAGGACAGTCCAGGTTTTTCACCAGCTGTCCCATTAGATTTCAACAATTTTAGCACATGTCCTGGTTTTCAGAGAGGGTCGACTAAAGACATAGAAAACACGTTTTTATGTGTTTCATGGGCAGTATGGCGGGTCGCTGGCCTGACAGCTCTTGACTGGCACGGAGAATGGGGGGCCCCCTCCATGTACTTTGCAGGGGGGCCCCCTCAAGTTTCGTTACGCCACTGCTACTACTACTACCACTGCTGCTCCTACTGCTACTTCTATTAGGACTGCTACTACTATGCCTACTTCTACTACTATTACTAATGCTACTTATGTTACTATTGCCACTACTGCTACTACTACTGCTTTTATTGTTTCTTCTACTACTACACATACTACTGCACATACTACTGCCTCCAGTACCACAACTGCTGCAACTGCTCCTCCCTGTACTACAAATACTACTACTACTTGTTCTACTGTTAGTTCCATTACAACTGCTACTACTGCTTGTAATACTACTACTGTCCCTCCGACTACGGCTACTACCACTACTACTTCTACTGCTACTTCTATTACTACTGCTAGTACTGCATATACTACTGCTATTACTACTAATTATGCTACTGCTCCTCCTTGTGCCACAACTACCACTGCTTCTACTGCTAGTAATATTGCTGCTACCACTACTACTTCTACTACTGCTCGTCTCGACCTGATGACGGCAGTGAGTGCAGAACGCAACAAGGTGCACTTATGCAATGTAATGCAATGCCTCGACTACCCTTGCAGGGAGGTGGCGCCATAGGACAGAGGACCACTGAAATTGAAGCCTTTTGCGGTCGCTATACCCTGAAGAATCCTAATGTGCTGTTTGCCGCTGAGGATCTTAGGCCAGGAGGACAGCCCTACGGTCCCCTCTCATTGACTTCTACTAACAAGGTGCGTGTACTAAACTGCATGTTTGCTGAGTAAAACATCCCTTTGTGTCAGTGGGCCACTGTGTAGTACACTTCTTTATAATAATATTAACACCCATTTTGTTAATCCGACTTTGGAGTAAGCTTTTGATTTGGTTTGCAGGATGTTTTCACCAGATTACCTACAGTGCACCTTAGTTCATACTGGATATTTTATCTCGATTGAGAGCTTTTTTTCTCTTAATTATATGCCTTTTTCACTTCCAACTTTTCAGAAAGAATGTTGTATCTGCCTGCTGTTAATCAGACTTTCTTCTGCTCCAGAAGCGCAGTGTAGGCTTTTGCCTCGTGCAGCATCATTTCACACTATGACATTTACGGAAGTGACGTCACATTAGGGAACTGGCATTTCTGGCCATCGTGGACACTTGAAGTAGATATGCAATGCCGTCCTGGCGTTTGTTGTCTTTTTCAATGAACGTTAAAGACTAAAGAAAAAAGCTGGAAAAGCAATAACTAATTTCTAAGGTGCAAGTCGAAAATTTCACAAGGCAATTCATTCAATCGAATGGATATATGTGCATAATTTATGAATCAGGGCATTCACAGGCATTTCTTTCAGGCGTACTGTCACATTATGCATGTCATACTCTGTTTGCACAACTGCATGGTGTATTAATTTTACACCTACTTTTTTAAAGTGAGTGGGTGTAAAATACTTGTATACTTCTAGGGTTATGAAAATAATGCATTCACAGATTATTTCCTTTTCACATTTATTTTTCCCAGTATAAATATTATTCATATGCCATCCGATCCTCCCCGCAATATCTTTACCCCATATGTCTGGTTTATTTGTTTTGAGATTAGGTGCTCAGGAAAATAGTAAAAGTGAAACTTCTTACTGTGTAGGTCATGCATACTTTTCAGGTATTAAACACAGGTAACAACTACACATGCGTAATGGAGTTTTGTGACTTGCAAACAGAAGTTTTTGTTTTTATATTTTTCTGCCCTCTGTTTTGCCTTTTCTGCCCTCTGTTTTGCCTTTCCTGCTCGTTTTTCTGCCCTATGTTTTGCCTTTTCTGCTCGTTTTTCTGCCCTCTGTTTTGCCCTCTTCTGCTCTTTTCTTCCCTCTTCCCGCCGTATCCCTCCCCCGCAGCCCAGCTCCCCACCCACCCCACAGGACCTACTTAATGGAGGCTGCAGCCCGACCCCATTGAGCAGGTCCTTGTGCCATCTCCCCCTGCGACAGTTCTCTTGGCTAGCTTGCCCGCAGTCGGCTACCTTTTGCTGCCTGTCTACCTGCTGCCCTCTGTTTGTGCCTCCTCGGCTCCTTTCTTGCTCTGTTTTGCCTTTCTGCTAGTTTTTCTGCCCTCTGTTTTGCCTTTTCTGCTTGATTTTCTGCCCTCTGTTATTCATCTTCTGCTCTGTTGTGCATTTTCTGCCCTCTGTTTTCCCTTTTTCTGCTTGTTTCTTCCCTCTTCCCTCCCTTTTCCTCCCCCACCCCGCTCCCCGCCCTCCCCCCAGGACTTAATTAATGGAGGCCGCAGTGCGACCCCATTGAGCAGGTCCTCGTGCCAGCTCCCCCTGCGACAGTTCTCCTGTCCAGCTTGCCCTCAGCCCTCAGCCCTCAACCCTCTGCTGCCTGTCTATCTGCTGCCCTCTGTTTGTGCCTCCTCTGCTTGTTTCTTGCTCGGTTTGCCTTTTCTGCTCATTTTTCTGCCCTCTGTTTGCCTTTTTCTGCTCGTTTATATGCCCTCTGTTTTGCCTTTTCATCTCGCTCATTTTTCTGCCCTTTGTTTTGCCTTTTCCTGCTTATTTCTTCCCTCTTCCTGCCGTTTCCTCAAGACCTAGCTTTTCAACAGAGACCCCGCACCCCAGCGCCCAGGTACCCCCAGGGGTGACAGTGTCGCACTCTACACCTGCTGATTGATTGATTGATAAGTCACAATCACGGAAACTAAGAATCTAGCTCATACTGAATAAGTACAGTGGAACATTTGTATTATTTTGGGATCCCCATTTTATAGAATGAATTTTTATTATTAAAATCACTTCAGAGTCCTACATCTTTTTAATTTAACATATTTAGATTTGTGCAGAATAGAATTCAAATGTTTTGAAACTCAAGTATTTTCTGGACTCAAATAAATTGTTTAAAGCTACAAGCTGCATTTAAACGCTGCAGCTTCCCATATCTTTTTTTTTCCTATTCACAGCTGTGGAGGTAGAAAAGAAACAGAGTTGCCTTTAGTTGTTATCTGCACACAGGAATCCACCCATAACTGAAACAGAACCAGGGCTTTCGCTAATTGTCTATGCATATCCAGGTAGCAAACTATGACGTGAACATGTTACCCGAGAAAAATACATTTAAAAACATTAGCCACAACCCACAAGGCTATCGTAGGTGAATCGCTAGGATAATAGCCTCTTATGTGAAAGTTGAATATACTTTCAATATTGTATCTGGTGCTTAGAAAATGCAGACACATAATTTGCAAATTGCCTTTCGTTTGTTAAATAGTGGCTTGAAGGAGTTTCTAAGGAAGACGTATAAAATCTTATTTATATGAGGCATCTAAACACTCCACGCTTCATCGAAACCATGTGGAAAAAACGTGTTTGTAGTATAGGTGAAAACTGTCTGTCTAGACTGACATCATACTCTTTTAGTCCAAAACCTAATTATCTGAATACCTCAAGCCCTCCCATCACAAGAGCATTTGCCAGGTACCCTTTGAACTGTGAAGTGGCATACCCACAGGTAAGTGACTTACTGACAAGGTTCTACACAAACCTTGCAAACCAAGAGCAATGCCACTGCTGCCTGGCAGCAAACCTTAGGTTAGGTATTCATTCCCTCTTTAATCTAATCAAAGGACCACCACAAGAGCCTCTTCACATCTAAGACACAGTTCCTCATTGAAAGAAAATCCAGAAACTCTACATAAACACAAGAAACTGTACCAAGACATCCAGCTATTGCTGAAGTCCTCGCTCAGTGAATCCCACATCCTTCAGGGCAAAGACCAATACACTATTTTGAACAAATTCTTTTAACCAAAGACTCGGCTGGACAAACCAAAACCAAACTTTAACTGCCCTTTTTAATTCCAACTCTTGCAATCTTCTTTAAGCCCGCATAATCACTCTTGCCACCATGAGACTTTCCCAACAACACTCAGATGCCTATGTTTATGCATTCTCTCTGATCAACCTTAGCTTCTTCCTTGTCTCATTGTTTGGTCCCACAGCCATCTGCATCCGATTCCTAAATTGTATCTTTGAAGCATCTTATTTAAATGTGTGCATTGTACTTGTATAATGCCACCCCATCCCTTTACTCAAAATAATCAGAATGTTAAAAGAGAACTATTAAAGGCTGGTATTATGTTGGCCATTTCATCCTGCATTGTTGGTTACTTGCGATTGAAATTTGGAGACCTGTTCTGATTTTTAGAGTTTACTGTATTTTGTAACATGTTCAACCCCACCCTTGTCATACTTGTCACCAACACTCTTTATTCTCCCCATGCACTTGTCCTCTTGCCTCTCCCATGCAATTTTCTACTAGAGCAGAATGTTCAAAAAGTGTCTGTGGATTTTAGGAAGTGTCTCGAATTTTCTTGATGCCGCCTAAGATAACAAAGGAATAAGACAAGATAACTCTGCCTCATTTAACTTTTGTAGCACAAGTTCGATCGATCTATATTTTATCTGTTTTATTCATGTTATTTTTGATATGCCAACTTGCTTGCCCGTGTAACTATAATATAACAATAAACAAATGTTTGAATTAATATATAATTAATTTAAAAAACATGCAGAAGAATTTTAAAGGTTCAGTTGGTGATATCATACTCCATCATACTGAGCGATATCATACTCCAAAATAAATGCACAAACCTATAGGTGAACAGAACAAAATTCTCATTTTCATGTACTAATCTTTCATTTTGTTTTGGTGCACAGCTGTGTTTGGCTTACAGAGGCTTCCTGAATCAGCAGATTGGTTTGTTCTTCCAGTATCAAGATACGAGTTCCACACTTAAGAACGTGACAAATTCTTTTCAGTATAACTTTCACCAAGATGATAGGTAAAGTATGACCCAGTCACCTTTTGCGTTTCAGTATGAGATGTTTGTACTATACATTGTTTAGTTATGCACCTACACAAATTTGGTTTCAGAATCAGATTTATACCTGTTTGTAGAGCAAACATCAATTTGAAAAGTGATATATTAAACCAATACCATCACAGCACATCACCTGCCAAAATAACCTGGTGTTGAGCTTTAACTTAAAGAGTGAAACTGACTATAAGAGATGCTCTTCAAATAAAAAATATCTATGATGTCTCTGACATGTTTGGTGTGGTGCTATCATGAGCAATAATCAGCTTATTGATTGCTTGGTACAAGAAGGAGAGCTAAGAACAGACTCTCAACAAAGATCATCCAGGTATTTACCTATTGATGACATACATACCTCAAGCTGGTGATTGAATTGCATCACATGGAGACAGGGAGCCACGAACACCACACAATGATTAATCAAAGAGATCTCTTTTTAGATTCACATGCAGATTGACAAGCTACTGTTTCAGGAGGTATGTCTGACAAGCAATAGAGGGATACAATGAAGAATTAAGACTGCCTGAGCCTTTAGATGACAGCTTCTGTAGGAAAAATGGTCATGTCATAATATGCTAAACATGATCTCATGTCCATTTCCATTTTACTCCAAGGAGTGTTGGTACTGCTTGTCATGAACATGATCACTCAAAATCTCAGAGGTGGTTCTAACCAGGCAGAAGCTGCTGAGTGAATGTGAAAATAAAATACTTGAAATCACTGTAAATAGTTTTCAAACCCCCAACACAAATCGTATCTGTTGCACTATGCGATGCTCTTTCTCTGGGTCAAAATAAAGTCAATATTCAGAGTGATTATTTTTACATACCGATTAGCAAAGTGCCAAAATGCTCCAGTACTTTATGGAGCTAAGTTATGACCAAGTAACAGGAAGTTGCTAATCAACAAAGGTGTTATCATATCCACAATAACACTGAAGTATATGGACATGTTATCCTGAGCGACAGAGATTAATAGTCCTTGGTAATCACCATATATCTTGTATGTCAGTTACTTTACTATAGACAATGGTTTTCAATGACTCTAGCTGCCAGAAAGTTACAAATGTATGAAGTACCATATTGCATTTACCCTTTATCATAGTTTCACTTCTACCTTGGATATAAACCTCAGAGGCGTGAGAAACAAGTGATTGCTTTTGAGTCAAATTGGATGAATTTTAATTAAAAATATTAGAATTGCAAAAAGCCACCACCTAATGGTAGCTGTGATTTCATGCTACAGAAATTGTGTTTTTATTTGAGCTAGTTGAAAGTCAAATTGGCAGTTTTCAGTTCAGAGTCTACTAGCAAGCTGGCAGTTGATGACAGTAGTATAGAACAGAAATTAGGATAACCAATTAGCTCACCAACTGGCTTCAGATTTGGTATTCCATCCATAGTTAGGAGTTCACACACAAAGTAGGGTCCCATATACTGATATGTGAGCTGGTTACAGTCAACATATTTCAGAGGTTGTGGCACTCAAGGGCCTAAGTGTGTCTATTAGATCGTGGGCACACACTGCTTCAACTCACACACTGGTTTACAAATATGTTAAGATCATGAATTTAAACCATAATATCTCAGGTCACCAGACCTTTGGATATAGTTCAAACAGTTGTAGGCACAGTACAAAGAGCCTCTGTGAATAAAACACATCCAAAAGAAATAGAGTGAAAAACAATTCTAACATTTTTATTTGGTTTACAGAACATGAATCAAACTCCTACAAAGCTAGATAGGTTAATGGCTGTTTTACCAACAAGCACCACTGCCCTTCAATGGTCCCTGTGGTACATAGTAAGGTGTGTTTAAAGCAAGCTATTGTCACATTTTCTTGGACAGCGGAAGGCTTGGATATTTGAATCATCCTCAAAGCAGATCCCACTGAGCTGAACCATATGTTCTGTAGTATAGGACAATCCTCTAGAATTCCTATTTCTTATGAGTGAGTATCATTTCAAACGACACACTATATTTAATTAATAGCAAATAGTTAGGACAATACTTTCCTATTATTTTTTAATGATTTAATGCTTAAACGGATTTACAACATAAAGAGTTATTCATTTTATCACATCACCCAGTGATGACATATATATATGGATGGATGGATATATATATATATATATATATATTTTTTTTTTTTTTCTGCAATGTGATCCTATGACCCAGGGCGCTCGTCAGCGGGTGCTCTGCATAGGGGCCGGATCCTGGCCCAAAAACATCAATATTGAAACGAAGGACGCGGCACTCAGAGCTTGGATTAAGCTTACTTTATTTCAAGTTAGGTTCAGCACTCAGACCAACGCGTTTCAGCCTACACGGCCTTGATCACGGTTAGTGAGTCTTTCTTTGTTTCTACTATTTATCCCATATTTGCCTCAATGTGGCATTATGGGAGTTGTAGTATATATACTTTCAATTAACTTTATTTACATTTATACAAACAAAAAGAGAAGGCATTTTTCCAGGTCTTTCATATTTGATTAAGGCAATCTACCTAGTCTCAATTATAATCCTAAATTCTGATATATCAGTGGTGTAGTACCCGAGAGCTTAATCATTCATTTCCCTCATGATTTGTACAGTTAGTGCACTCTTGCTTTTGAATTTCAATAACCATTTTCAATGATATAGTACCATATCTGTAAAACAACCTTACCATTTATGTGTTATACATACTGTCATCACTAAATTCAAGTGCACCAATTAACAAATCAATTCGTGTCTAGTCAGTTGGAATATCTATCTTAAATGTTAAAATTCTAGCTATACTTTTCATATTGGTGTATATCATATATATAGTTCAAGATTAGTTGCTCAGTCCAAATGTACATAAAGTTCTTCGTCATTATTGATTCCTCCGGCGGTTTTTGTTCTTAATCGAATAATGAAACGTGATTCCATTTGTCTTAGTTTTTTTATTCTATCCCCCCCGCGTTCATCTTGGGGTATCATGTGAATTCCATAGTACTTCATGGCTCTCCAATCACTTTTTTGACAGGACGCCATGTGCTTGGCAGTTGCATACGACATATCCTTGTTCTTCACTGCTCGGATATGTTCAAGAATTCGCTTCTTAAGCATGCATATGGTACTCCCTATGTAAGTCATACCGCAATTGCACTCAATCACATAGATGACAAAAGTTGACGTACATGAGATTTTTTGGTCGATTTTAATGATGTTTCCATTGGGGTCCGGGATAGAGCTTTTGTTCATCCCAATCTTGCAGGCCTTACAGAGATTGCATTTTTTAAACCCTTTTTGGTGGATGCCAAGCCAATTGTCTGATCCCACTTCTTTAAAATGGCTTGATACCAATACATCTTTAAGCGATTTTGTTTTCCTGTAGGTGACCTTTGGTTTACTTCCAAGTGTTTTTCCAATGTCCGGATCCCCAGAGATTAGATGCCAATATTTCCTGATTTTGTTCACGATTTGTCCACTTTCCTTGCTGTATGTTGTTATAAATCTTGGTGGACCATGTTTTCTGGCTGTTTACCTTTAGGTCTCAGTATCTCAGTTCTTGTCTTACCATCAATTCTTCTCTTATTTCTTTGTAGGTTTCTTTCGTTGTATCCCCTCATTCTCAATCTGTTCATGGACTCCTGGATTTTTTCTTCTGCATCTTTTTCTATTGAACAGTTGCGCTTCATGCGAGTGAATTCTCCATATGGTATACTTGCAATCAATGATTTGGGGTGGAAACTCGTTCCATGCAGAATACTGTTTGTGGCTGTTTTTTGCGAAAAGTGTGGAGTGTATCTGATTATCTTCAATGTATACTTTAGTGTCCAGGAAGTCTATCTCTTTTTGTTTACTGTGCATGTGAAAGCCAAGCCAATGGAATTGTTACATAGTTTGGAGTAGTATTCTTTGAAGCTCTGTTCTGTTCCGTTCCATATTAAGAATAAGTCATCAATGTAACGAGTCCAAAGTATTATTTTATCCAGATCTTCTTGATTTGTCGAATCCCATGCAATTGTTCTCTCCACCACCCCATCGTGATATTTGCATAATTTGGTGAAAAGAAATGCCCATGGCAGTTCCACATTGCTGCCTAAATAGTTGTTTATTGAAAATGAAGACATTGTTACTGAGACACATCTCGATCATTTGGAGGAGCATACGAGTATGTTGTAGTTCAGAGATGTTTCTTTGTTTTAAAAAATATCCACATGCTTCCAATCCCACTGTATGTCTTATTGATGTATATAGGGATACCACGTCAATGGTGACCAATAGATATTGTTGGCTCCATGTTATTCTATTCAGGATTCGGAGAAAGTCTCCTGTGTCTTTTATGTAGGAGCTCATATTTTTCGCTATTGGAGCCAGGAATTTATCTACATATTCTGAGACATTCTCATACAATGAGTCACATGAGGAAACTATTGGTCTTGCCGGTGGACAGAGTAAGGTCTTATGAATCTTAGGTAAAAAGTATATAGTCAGTGTTACTGGGAAGTCTTTTGATAAAAATTTCAGCTCTTCATCACTAAGTAGATTCTTGTTGTGGCATTGTTGTAGAAAGAGATTTAGTTATAATGTCATTTTGTTGATTGGATTGCTTTGTATTCTGCAATAATTGGTGGTATCATTGAGCTGGCGTAGTGCTTCATTCACATAGTCTTGAGTCTCCATTAAGACGATATTGCCCCCTTTGTCTGCAGGCTTTATCGTGAAATTTTTGTCTTCCACTAGCGTTCTTATTGCTTCTCTTTCCTTCGTCGTCAGATTTTCTCTGTGATTGTTGTTTCTTACTTTGGGCATTTTCTCTAGTTCACTGATAATGGCCTCCGAAAATAAGTCAAATTTGTTACCAGGGGGCATCACTGGGCAATATTTGGATTTTCTTCTGAGCCCACTGTCTATTCTTTTATCTGTTGTAATGTCTAGTTGTTCCATTAGTTGCGTTTCTGTGACTTCCTCCCCATTTTCATTATACATAAGATCAAACATGTTTTGAAGGTCTGGTATTTGTTCTATTGTTAACATAGGTTCTGCCTGTTCCATCTGTGGCGTTGCTTCAAATGATCCTGCACTTAATTTATTTGCATGTACTTTTGCTAATTTTAACTTCCGCACATACTTATAGAGGTCAATTCTAACTTGAGTATAGTTGAAATGATTTTCCGGGCAGAATGACAATCCTTTATTTAATAATGATGTTTCCTCTTCTGTAAGAACATGTTGTGACAGATTGACAATTAGATTTTCTACTTGCGATTTCTTAGAGGGTAGTGCCTTTTTTCTTTTGGCTCTTCTGGTTTTTCTAGATTCTGCACATTGTTTCTGCCCCCTCTTCCTCGTCCTCGGTTTGATGCTCTTCCGCGACCCCCTCCCCTGGATAACGTTTGGTCCAGGTTCATGAGTCGCATTTCTTCTAAAAAAGTAGTTTTGGCAATGCTTCCTGCTCCACTAGGTGTTTCCCCTTCACTGATATCCGATTCACTTGTACTTGCATCTCGCATTTGTTGTGTGGGAAAGTTCCGTTTCAATGTATCAAAACGTTTGGCAAATGTTAGTATTCTTCCTTGTGCATAGTCTTGTTCGTCCCTTTTAAATTTTCTCTGTTTACGCTCCTCAATTTCAGTCTCATATTTTTCTAATCTGTCATCCATTTCTTTACGTAATTTGGCCATTTTTTCCTTATTTGTTTGATGTTTCAATCAGATCCTCCATTTCCTTAATTTTGGTATTGATTTCCACTACATCCAGTCTCGCATGTTTGATTAAAATGCGCATCATGTTCAGGAACATTGTAAGTTATTTTCTACCCAGTCTTCCAGTAATTCTACTTTTGTATCCGGGTGGGTTGGCATAGTGAAAATACGTAATCCTCTAGGAATGAGTTTAACTTCTATATAGTTTTCTAACGCGATGATCTCCCAACTTTTGTTTACTTCCTTTTTATATAGTTTCTCAATTTGGTTAAACAGTTGCTTTAGTGTATTGGTATTTGATGTTTTAATGTTAACATTGCTGGCCTCTGCGTTTGATGTCATTTCTGCCGGTTGAAACAATGTAACAGCTTTAGTTGCGCGTTTAGCTGCTCGCGCTTCCATACTGACAGTCTTTCTTACACGATGATTGAATTAAATTGCAATGCCTGAATATGCCACACTACTGAGTGCTGGACAGAACCAAGTGAAATTGAAATACTCGCTTTTGGCCAAGCTCTAACCCGCTTACTTCACAAACCTCCGTATCGTTTACGGTTCGGTTATTTTCATGGAAGAAAGCGATGTTGCTTCAAATTGCACAGTAGCAGCAATTTGAAGCGACATCGCTTTCTTCCATGAAATAACCGAACCGTAAACGATACGGAAGGTTTGTGAAATAAGCGGGTTAGAGCTTGGCCAAGCAGTATTTCAATTTCACTTGGTTCTGTCCAGCACTCAGTAGTGTGGCATATTCAGGCATTGCAATTTAATTCAATCATCGTGAAAGACTGTCAGTATGGAAGCGCGAGCAGCTAAACGCGCAACTAAAGCTGTTACATTGTTTCAACCGGCAGAAATGACATCAAACGCAGAAGCCAGCAATGTTAACATTAAAACATCAAATACCAATACACTAAAGCAACTGTTTAACCAAATTGAGAAACTATATAAAAAGGAAGTAAACAAAGTTGGAGATCATCGCGTTAGAAAACTATATAGAAGTTAAGCGCATTCCTAGAGGATTACGTATTTTCACTATGCCAACCCACCCGATACAAAAGTAGAATTACTGGAAGACTGGGTAGAAAATAACTACAATGTTCCTGAACATGATGCGCATCAAACATGCGAGACTGGATGTAGTGGAAATCAATACCAAAATTAAGGAAATGGAGGATCTGATTAAACATCAAACAAATAAGGAAGAAATGGCCAAATGTAGTAAAGAAATGGATGACAGATTAGAAAAATATGAGACTGAAATTGAGGAGCGTAAACAGAGAAAATTTAAAGGGACGAACAAGACTATGCACAAGGAAGAATACTAACATTTGCCAAGCGTTTTGATACATTGAAACGGAACTTCCCACACAACAAATGCGAGATGCAAGTACAAGTGAATCGGATATCAGTGAAGGGGAAACACCTAGTGGAGCAGGAAGCATTGCCAAACTACTTTTTAGAAGAAATGCGACTCATGAACCTGGACCAAACGTTATCCAGGGAGAGGGTCGGAAGAGCATCAAACCGAGGACGAGGAAGAGGGGCAGAAACAATAGTGCAGAATCTAGAAAAACCAGAAGAGCCAAAGAAAAAGGCACTACCCTCTAAGAAATCGCAAAGTAGAAAATCTAATTGTCAATCTGTCACAACATGTTCTTACAGAAGAGAAACATCATTATTAAATAAAGGATTGTCATTCTGCCCGGAAAATCATTTCAACTATACTCAAGTTAGAATTGACCTCTATAAGTATGTGCTGAAGTTAAAATTAGCAAAAGTACATGCAAATAAATTAAGTGCAGGATCATTTGAAGCAACGCCACAGATGGAACAGGCAGAACCTATGTTAACAATAGAACAAATACCAGACCTTCAAAACATGTTTGATCTTATGTATAATGAAAATGGGGAGGAAGTCACAGAAACGCAACTAATGGAACAACTAGACATTACAACAGATAAAAGAATAGACAGTGGGCTCAGAAGAAAATCCAAATATTGCCAGTGATGTCCCCTGGTAACAAATTTGACTTATTTTCGGAGGCCATTATCAGTGAACTAGAGAAAATGCCCAAAGTAAGAAACAACAATCACAGAGAAAATCTGACGAAGAAGGAAAGAAGCAATAAGAACGCTAGTGGAAGACAAAAATGTAACGATAAAGCCTGCAGACAAAGGGGGCAATATCGTCTTAATGGAGACTCAAGACTATGTGAATGAAGCACTACGCCAGCTCAATGATACCACCAATTATTGCAGAATACAAAGCAATCCAATCAACAAAATGACAATATAACTAAATCTCTTTCTACAACAATGCCACAACAAGAATCTACTTAGTGATGAAGAGCTGAAATTTTTATCAAAAGACTTCCCAGTAACACCGACTATATACTTTTTACCTAAGATTCATAAGACCTTACTCTGTCCACCGGGAAGACCAATAGTTTCCTCATGTGACTCATTGTATGAGAATGTCTCAGAATATGTAGATAAATTCCTGGCTCCAATAGCGAAAAATATGAGCTCCTACATAAAAGACACAGGAGACTTTCTCCGAATCCTGAATGGAATAACATGGAGCCAACAATATCTATTGGTCACCATTGACGTGGTATCCCTATATACATCAATAAGACATACAGTGGGATTGGAAGCATGTGGATATTTTTTAAAACAAAGAAACACCTCTGAACTACAACATACTCGTATGCTCCTCCAAATGATCGAGATGTGTCTCAGTAACAATGTCTTCATTTTCAATAAACAACTATTTAGGCAGCAATGTGGAACTGCCATGGGCATTTCTTTTTCACCAAATTATGCAAATATCACGATGGGGTGGTGGAGAGAACAATTGCATGGGATTCGACAAATCAAGAAGATCTGGATAAAATAATACTTTGGACTCGTTACATTGATGACTTATTCTTAATATGGAACGGAACAGAACAGAGCTTCAAAGAATACTACTCCAAACTATGTAACAATTCCATTGGCTTGGCTTTCACATGCACAGTAAACAAAAAGAGATAGACTTCCTGGACACTAAAGTATACATTGAAGATAATCAGATACACTCCATACTTTTTCGCGAAAAAACAGCCACAAACAGTATTCTGCATGGAACGAGTTTCCACCCCAAATCATTGATTGCAAGTATACCATATGGAGAATTCACTCGCATGAAGCGCAACTGTTCAATAGAAAAAGATGCAGAAGAAAAAATCCAGGAGTCCATGAACAGATTGAGAATGAGGATACAACGAAAGAAACCTACAAAGAAATAAGAGAAGAATTGATGGTAAGACAAGAACTGAGATACTGAGACCTAAAGGTAAACAGCCAGAAAAACATGGTCCACCAAGATTTATAACAACATACAGCAAGGAAAGAGGACAAATCGTGAGACAAAATCAGGAAATATTGGCATCTAATCTCTGGGGATCCGGACATTGGAAAA
Source organism: Calotriton arnoldi (assembly GCA_963921515.1). Classification (NCBI taxonomy): domain Eukaryota; kingdom Metazoa; phylum Chordata; class Amphibia; order Caudata; family Salamandridae; genus Calotriton; species Calotriton arnoldi. The sequence goes on along the minus strand of CAWUFW010011313.1, from coordinate 200,388 downwards.
ACACTTGGAAGTAAACCAAAGGTCACCTACAGGAAAACAAAATCGACTTAAAGATGTATTGGTATCAAGCCATTTTAAAGAAGTGGGATCAGACAATTGGCTTGGCATCCACCAAAAGGGTTTAAAAAATGCAATCTCTGTAAGGCCTGCAAGATTGGGATGAACAAAAGCTCTATCACGGACCCCAATGGAAACATCATTAAAATCGACCAAAAATCTCATGTACGTCAACTTTTGTCATCTATGTGATTGAGTGCAATTGCGGTATGACTTACATAGGGAGTACCATATGCATGCTAAAGCAGCAATTCTTGAACATATCCGAGCAGTGAAGAACAAGGATATGTCGTATGCAACTGCCAAGCACATGGCGTCCTGTCAAAAAGTGATTGGAGAGCCATGAAGTACTATGGAATTCACATGATACCCCAAAATGAACGCGGGAGAGATAGAATAAAACTAAGACAAATGGAATCACGTTTCATTATTCGATTAAGAACAAAAACCCCAGAGGAATCAATAATGACGAAGAACTTTATGTACATTTGGACTGAGCAACTAATCTTGAACTATATATATGATATACACCAATATGAAAAGTATAGCTAGAATTTTAACATTTAAGATAGATATTCCAACTGACTAGACACGAATTGATTTGTTAATTGGTGCACTTGAATTTAGTGATGACAGTATGTATAACACATAAATGGTAAGGTTGTTTTACAGATATGGTACTATATCATTGAAAATGGTTATTGAAATTCAAAAGCAAGAGTGCACTAACTGTACAAATCATGAGGGAAATGAATGATTAAGCTCTCGAGTACTACACCACTGATATATCAGAATTTAGGATTATAGTTGAGACTAGGTAGATTGCCTTAATCAAATATGAAAGACCTGGAAAAATGCCTTCTCTTTTTGTTTGTATAAATGTAAATAAAGTTAATTGAAAGTATATATACTACAACTCCCATAATGCCACATTGAGGCAAATATGGGATAAATAGTAGAAACAAAGAAAGACTCACTAACCGTGATCAAGGCCGTGTAGGCTGAAACGCGTTGGTCTGAGTGCTGAACCTAACTTGAAATAAAGTAAGCTTAATCCAAGCTTTGAGTGCCGCGTCCTTTGTTTCAATATATATATATATATATATATATATATATATATTTTTTTTTGAGGAAGGCGTGAAGCCGAAACGCGTCTGTCCATCAGTACACGTGTGACCATTAAATTTTTGCACTTACCGTGCCAGTGTGCGCCTCGTTTTGTGACTTAGGAGGAAGGAGAGTCACATCCAGGGATATATATATATATATATATATATATATATATATATATATATATATATATATATATATATATATATATATATATATATATAGGATAATCAAGATCCATACGTCGCCTTCTTCCTCAGCAACAAAAACAGGTACAGACCACAATGTGGGTTGAAAATGCTGTGCTTTTTATTGCCAAATTAGTGCAAATTAAAAAATAAAATAGCGAGTGCTCAGCCTGACGCGTTTCGACCGCGTTGCTGCGGTCTTGATCACATGACGCGCTTGACCAAATAGACTCTTTAAATAGTGCAGTAACCAATAGGATTTCCAATACCATCATACCTGACCAACAATAAACATAAAAGAAGAAATATTTAAGGGCATTAAATTGTCTTATGTAATATATAAATATAAATACATAGTCACCTCAGAGGTCTCCAGTTATTGGCAACAAATACTCTAAATAGCATAATTCTTTTGCCAACTTAATCCTCTTTAAACCTCTTTAAAGCAATATCACTGATACCTCACGGTACTTTCTAAGTGATCACAAATATCCTGCTGCAATAGTGGTCAATTATAATGCCTAAAAACATCCAATTTGCTTACGCTAAAAAGTGCCAAATAGTGCTTAATTGTGCAACCTATATCCATTATACTTATACAATCGTGTCTTTAAAATGGCCTAAACCCATGCCCAATTCATAACTAGATAAAGTGCAAGTGCATTTTTAACCTATACATTCAACAATTTAAATATTGATTTCATGTTTTAATAATAATAATAATAATGTTTTACAAGAGGGCTATATAATCCACATAAAGTGCAAGTGCACTATCACTTTCAATGTAAATGCAGAAACCCACAGAGGAATCATCATTAAGTTGTGCATTGACATTTCAGTACAGTACTAGCTATTCAGCAGGAAAAAACAGTTCTCTAACTCATCATAAAACCAGCTACAAACCAGGTAAAACCTAGTAGAAACCGGTTAAAAACAGAGTATACACCAGATTAAATAACAGAGTAAAAACAGAGTATAAATCTAAAAGTCTAGAAATACAATGCATACAAATATAAATGGCTAAAACTCATCCAAAACTCACATAAAACCAGATAAAACTAGGCACAGCCTGGTTAAAACCCGGTAAAATTAAAGTAGAAGATTGAGTCATAAAATCATTATAATGTAATGCATAATACATAAAATGCTAGACACCAAGAAGATACTTTATAAAAAATTGTGCAGATCTTCCCCTGTATTAAGGCCATTTGGCATCTTGGTGTCTAACAGCATGATGAACTCTGATTCTAGCTGCCATAATCTTTTTCACGATTGCCACCTCTGATAGATTTGGGTACAGAGCCTACTACATAGTAACTCAGATCCTTTAGGTTATTGTTGTGAACTAATTGGAAGTGGCGAGCCACTGGATAGTTTGGATCGGAGTTAACTATTGCTCTAAGATGTTGGAGTATTCTGTTAAAAACCTGTAGTTTGGTACTTCCAACATACTTAAGATGACACGAGCATTCCAATATATACACTGCAAAGTCAGTCCTGCAGGTATAGTGGCCCTGTATTTTTACTGGCTTGGAATCAAAAGCAGTAGTAAAAGTAGTGTTGTTTTTACCGAATTTACATGCTCGGCATTAGCTACATTTGTAGAATCCTGGTCGTGCCGACATCCAGGCTTTCGATACATTGACCACAGGACTAGATTTCACCAGAGCATCCCTCATTGATGGTGCTCGTCTGAAGGTTAGAGAGGGAATCCCTGGTACTATTTGTGACATGGTTATGTCAGACAATATTATAGGCCAGCTTTTATATAAAATCTTTCGTACCTGTCTCTCTTGTCGGCTAAAAGTAGTAATGAGTCTTATTGGGCTCATAGACTCTACAATGTGCTCAGATGCACTAGTATGCTCAGGTAATACATTGGTGGCAATAACAGCTACACATTCTTCCCTGCTTTGTCTATTGGCTCTCTCCAATGCTGATTTTAGATATGCCGTTTTGTAGCCCCTAGCTTTAAACCTCTGTACTGCTTCTGTCTGGCAAATATTTAAATCTTTTTCCAAACTGCAAATGTGCCTGATTCTTAAAAATTCCCCATAGGGAATGCTACGAATCAAATGTTTAGGATGGGCACTGCTAGCATGGAGTATAGAATTTCCTGCAGTTTTTTTCCTGTGGAGTTTAGTGTGGATGGAGTCGTCTTTAATATATATCTCAACATCTAGGAACTGCACACTCTCATTGCTTATATCCGCAGTAAAATAAAAATGTAACATGTTGTTATTGATGGTCTCTACAAACTTAGTGGCCGATTCCATAGAACCTTTCCAAATTAAACAGACATCGTCAATAAACCTCCACCAATGGAGTACATGATCATCAAAGATGTTACTGTGGAGGGTCTTGAGGACATGCTCCTCCCACCAACCAACGAGGAGACACGCATAGCTGGGAGAGAAGCATGCCCCCATCGCCACTCCACGTAACTGTTGGTATACCTCCTTATTGAACATAAAATAGTTGTGTGTAAGGCAAATCTCAATCATTTTTAAAATCATTTTGTTGTGTTCATAAAATTGAATGTTCTGTTTACTCAAATAATAATGCACTGCTTCGATCCCCTCAGTATGTCTAATACTGGTATATAATGAACTAATGTCCATCACTATTAGAATACAGTCACTTTCCCATTTCACAGATTGTAATTTAGACAAGAAATGACTAGTGTCTCTAATATACGAAGGAGACCTACCACAAACTCATGTAGAAAATAGTCCACGTATTTAGACATGGGTTCGAGGAGGCTTTTCTGGCTGAGATTATAGGTCTCCCTGGTACTGGTGTTACATTTTTGTGGACCTTAGGTATAAAATACAGAGTCGGAATTATTGGGTAATCGTTCTTTAAAAAGCAGAATTAATTAATAGCAAATAGTTAGGACAGTACTTTCCTATTATTTTTTAATGATTTAATGCTTAAACGGATTTAAAACATAAAGAGTTATTCATTTTATCACATCACCCAGTGATGACATATATATATGGATGGATATATATATATCAAGGGCAGTAGGCAGCCACCAAGGACTGGACCTTGGAAGGACCCCAGCAGCCTGAAAAGTGGTATGTGAGGGGATTACGGTAAAGAGAGAATGCAGCATAACATACCGGCATCGCCCACTGAAGGGAAAAATTATGGGGCTAACAGCGCACTACGAGAACCAACATGCTTTGAGAGACAGTCAGCCTATCGAGGCGCCCACTAGGGGGCAAACATTTTAAAAGAAGCAATTATGGTTGGTGTACTGTTTAGCCTTTGAGATGCCGTGGCTTCCCCCTTTGAAAAAGGTCAATGGTGACCGAAATGCATCAGGAAACGCCAGCGCTGCAAAACGAAATAAAATCCTTTAAATTTACCGAAATGTGTGCGGCTCATTCCTTTCTCCAGCAGAGAGGGTTTTTGTGATGTCATGTGGCTTGGTCCAGCCTCGAGCAACGCACCGCCTGTGAAAAGAGCGCCGAGACTGCCCAAAATTGGACCCTGTTTATGTTGTTTGCGGAAGCATCAAGGGCAGTAGGCAGCCACCAAGGACTGGACCTTGGAAGGACCCCAGCAGCCTGAAAAGTGGTATGTGAGGGGATTACGGTAAAGAGAGAATGCAGCATAACATACCGGCATCGCCCACTGAAGGGAAAAATTATGGGGCTAACAGCGCACTACGAGAACCAACATGCTTTGAGAGACAGTCAGCCTATCGAGGCGCCCACTAGGGGGCAAACATTTTAAAAGAAGCAATTATGGTTGGTGTACTGTTTAGCCTTTGAGATGCCGTGGCTTCCCCCTTTGAAAAAGGTCAATGGTGACCGAAATGCATCAGGAAACGCCAGCGCTGCAAAACGAAATAAAATCCTTTAAATTTACCGAAATGTGTGCGGCTCATTCCTTTCTCCAGCAGAGAGGGTTTTTGTGATATATATATATATATATATATATATATATATATATACTTTACTCGTCGCTCTTTCTGGAACAGATTGACTCAAGGGAAGTGGCGCGCATGCCGGCAGAGCGTACCGGCTATCATCAGCATACCAAAGTTCCAGTAGACGCGCTCTCAGGGTACATTACACTCAAACCAGAATCGTTCACATGTGATCAAGGCGTTGTGTAATTAAACAGTTTTCAGCAACGATTCTGGTTTGAGTGTAAGGTACCCTGAGAGCGCACCTACTGGAACTTTGGTGTAATGCTAGCCCCAAGTTTTGACAATCCAAATCCCAGGATGCTAACAGAGTGGGGGGAAAGCAACTTGGAAGCTTCCATGAGGCTTGTACGCATTTTGATAAAATATGCACAAATCGATAGAGAGGAACTATTAAAGGAAATCGACAAACTGTATATAGATTTGGATAAATGTGAGAACCAAGAGCAAATCACAAAAGCAAGAAATGAAATAAAAGGGCGATTAAAGAAACATGAGGACACCATAAAAACAAGAAAGGCGTTTACATTTAATCGCGATCGTATCGATTACGAAACAGGGCAAATCTTTACGTTCACTCGAAAATTTGATAATGCAAAGAGACAACGTTTCACTAAAACAGCCTTAGGGGAAGCAAATGCACAGAAAACAACGAGTAGTGAGATAAGTGACATAGCCTCAAATTCGGACCAAAACTCATTAACAAGTGATGCAGATTCAGAGGACGGAGGAGATAGAACGATTGGAAGTAGTAACAAAGGGAGACTTACTTTAGCTGAGGAATTGGATTTTTTAACATTGGACAGGCGACAAACTCTAAGACCACGGAACCCTCCAAGAGCGCCAGAAAAAAGAGAAACAAAAGGAGAAGAGAGAGGCGCAAATGTAGGAAAAACAAAAAAACAAAGACAACAATGGAGGAAATGAAAACAGAAAACAACAATACTGTAATCAATTTGTCCAATGTCACATTAACAAAGGAAGAAACCCAAATTTTATCACTTGGATTATCGTTTTGCCCCACCAATGAGTTCAACTATGGACAGACAAGAATTGATCTTTTCAAGTTTATTAGAAAACTTAAACTTAAGAAATTTTCACCATCAAAGCAGGATTACTGCAACACAATACGGAGAAGCAAGATGTCAGTGAACCTCAAGGCATTGGTTTACAAGGATCGGATGCTAATTTACTCCTGACAATGTATGATCTGGCAGGTGAAGCAGAAGTAGTAATGCCTCAAGAAGAAATCAACGCGGCACAAATGAGGTTGCAAGGCTTAGGTGTGGATACAAATCAAACTGCACAGAGTCCATTTAAACCAAATTCCACTTTCTGCCCACTGATGCCGCGTGATGCCATTGACATCTTTCATGACTGTGTTACTAATGGGTTGAAAACAATACACACTAACCAAAGTAAACAAGTGAAAAAGAGTCAATATAATCAAGTTCAATACAACAAACTAATGAAAAAACTGAGAGAGAATCAAAACATCATTATAAATAAATCCGATAAAGGAGGTAAGGTTGTTATCTGGCCGAAGGAACAATATTTGTTGGAAGCTCAGAGACAACTGAATGATGAATCATGCTATGAGAGAACATCTAACAAAATGTATTTTACTGCAAAGGAGAAATTAAAGAAGGAGTTATGGCAATGGAAAAGAGAGGGGTTAATTACAAAAGAAGAACTTAATTTTCTTCATCAAGAACATCCTGTTCTCCCCATTTTATATCTATTACCCAAAATACACAAAGGAACTCTACCAGTGCCAGGGAGGCCTATCATCTCAGCTCGTAACAGTGTGTCAGAAAACGTATCACGATACATTGATTTCTTCCTGCAGGACTTTATGAAAGCCCTACCTTCATACATTAAAGACACTGGTGACTTTATCAATAAACTACGTGGCATAGAGTGGCAGAAAGATTATGTTTTAATGACAATGGACATTACGTCGCTCTACACCAGTATTGATCATGAAGTAGGTCTAAAGGCAGTACAACACTTCCTCAACATGCGTTCTATTGGGCTGTTAAAACATAGTCAAATATTATTAAGTCTCATTACTTGGTGCCTGCATAACAACTTTTTCTTGTTCAACAAGGACCTTTTCAGGCAGATTCGAGGTGTCGCGATGGGGGCCTGCTTCTCTCCCAGCTATGCATGTCTTCATGTTGGTTGGTGGGAGGAGCAGGTCCTCAGGAAAACACACTCTGATCTTATGGGTCAACATGTAGTACAATGGATGCGATTCATTGACGATATTTTTGTGATTTGGCGCGGGGACATAGACAGTGCCAGACACTTTGTTGAGACTATTAATGTAAATGACTCGAATCTTGAATTTACTGCCAATATTCATGCTAATAGGGTGGATTTCTTGGATGTGACTGTATTTGTAGCAGAACAGAAATTGGAAACAACGCTACATCGCAAGATAACGGCAGGCAACTCCACGCTACACGCAAGGAGTTTCCACCCTAGACACCTCATCCATAGTATACCTTTTGGGGAGTTACTAAGATTAAAAAGAATCTGTAGCACCAAAGAGGAGATGACAAAATACCTAAATGAAACTCTAGTCAGATTTAGACAAAGAGGGTATGGTGAAAAAATATTAGCCCAAGCAGTAGAGAAAATGACTGCACATAGATTTGAGACCATAGAAAATCCAGATAATAGTAATACTGATTCAGTACTAATACCTACTATGAACACTAGGACTAAGGAAAAAGATGATAACATCATTAGACTCATCACCACCTACAGCAGGCAAGAAAATAAAATCAGGAGTATTATTAATAGCAATTGGCCGATTATCTTAACTGATACGATAATGGCACAAAATCTCCCAAATAAACCTACACTGACTTTTAGGAGGGCACCCTCCATGAGAACAACTTTAGTGAAGAACAGTCCTGAAATTACCATCAGCACTTCATGGCTAAAACTCAAGCATGTTTTTTTTAAGTGCAAGTCATGTAGAGCCTGTAAATTTGGCATTAATACCACCGAATATAGGACTCCTTTCAGCACAGAGCCCATTACCTTGAAGGATAATTGCAATTGCCGCACAGACTTTGCAGTCTATGTGCTGACATGCACCTGTGGCCTCCAATATTTGGGCAGCACAAAACTACAGGTGCATGTCAGGATTCTTCAGCACTTACGGGCAATTGTAAATTCAGATCAGACATATCCTGTGGCTAGACACTTTAAAAGTGTTCATCAAAACAATCTAGAGTGCCTCAGGTATTTTGTAATAGGCTCTATACCACCATTAAGACGTGGTGGAAATAGAGAAAAATTGCTGAGGAGACTAGAGTCTCGTATGATTTTAGAATTAGACTCCATGGTGCCACGAGGGCTGAACAACAGTGATGAAATGTACAACTTCCTTTAAATATTATGTAGTATTTAGCACGTATCATGTAGACTAGACTTGTAGGATACAATAACTCAACTGTTATAAAGCTTGTCGATTTGATTATATACACTCAACAGATTTTAGGAATTTTTAGGTTCTTTTGGGATTTTGATGGGATTTTATGGTGTCTTATGATTATTTTAAAGCATTTACTCTTGTAATTAAGATATGTTTTAATAACATTATCGCTTTTATCCCTATTTAAATCTCAAAATGAATACAGTTTTTATAGCATTTTTTTACATATGTTTTCAAGTGGGATGACATTGACCATCATTTTTTATGCTATTTTAGATTACTGTTGTTAAATTCCTCAATATCGATTTTGTTTCTTATGTATTTATTTAATTATTTATGCATATTTGCACAAATAGGAAGGAGCATTGATGTCCATCATCTCCTTCATTTATCATTTCAGCCTTTTTTCTGCACATTGAGCCGTCTTTGCACATCAAACTGTATAATATACCTACATACTCATAAAGCGCCAAGTTGTTCACGTTTTCAGCTAAAAGAGTTACAAAAAAGTTCTCTTCTTTTCTCTGCTTAAATAAATGATTAAGCTGCCCTACATATTTAAATATGTTTTTTTTTATCCACTATGTTTAGATGGATATAGGAGATATAGTCAAATTTTAATAACAAATCAACACTGGAGATATATGATTTGAGCACTGAGCATTTTAGATTGATTTAGCACATTAACACTTTAACAATAGATGATTAAGATGTGTTTCACACATGTATTTAAACAATTGTAATCATAAAAGAAGGAATTAATTGGCATCATTAGAGCATTCAAGCAGATATTAAATAGCAAGAGCAGAGGTACACACAATAGAAAGTTGGAACATGGAATATGATATTTTCATGAAAACTATTGTCCAAATACAAAGAGGTGCATATTGAATTTAAGCATTAAGCAGATAGACAATAGGAATCGCCCACGTCTCCAATTATATTATTTGGATATATAATGATGTGGAACATTTCGCTTTTGCACATATTTATTAAATGTATTTACATATTCATGTATGTTAAGTGTCATGAATTTGGAGACAAAGCATAAATTTGTCATATCTTTCGGATTTCTTCCATCTGCATTTTTGCACATAATCATTGTCAGGTATCTTTATGTTATGACTGCCAGTCTAAATAAGTGCTTATCTTATGCTATCAGTTCGATAAGCGAAAATCTTTATGAAACACAATTTAAATTAATTTGTTACACACGTTTTAATAATAGATAACACTGGGTTTTTATGATTTTTTATGAAATTGTATTGGTGAAGCACTTATAAGCAAAATAAGGAGAAAAAATTGTGTGCTAAGTCTGTTTTTCATTGTGACTATTATCCCGCACCATGTGATCGGACGATAATGTGGTTAAAAGCTTTGCATTGGAGTCGTTACCTCATGTGATCAAGGTCACGGCAGTGACCGAAACGCGTCATGGCAAGCCGGAGCGGTTTTGAATAAACTGAGATTACTGCACTAAAGAGGAGTCCGTACCCTTTCTTTCCTGCTGAAAATTGGAATTTTGGGAAACTTGGTTACTGGATATATATATTAATATATATATATGAAGCACTCACGGAACTTAAAGCTGATTTATTATAAGCAAATGCATTTCGGCGTTTCCGCCTTCTTCAGTGCTCATTAGCCCAGACACAAACATCGCACATGTTTAAATACCAGCAAGATGATTTCACTGGTTAAGCGCAGGGTCATTGCCTACAACAAAGGACTGCCACAATTGTAGTTCCCAATACCAATATCACGGCTGCCATCTATGCGTGTGCTTTATCTCTTTCAGTTCTTATGGTAAGTGTGTTGTTTTCCATTAGTTTTCAAAGTTTTTACAGTCTCTCATGGACTAGGAAAACAAAGATGTCAAATATACCTTGCACTCAGCGCAAATCCGTGTAGACCTTCATGAATAGCTTTTGTCCCTGCGCCTCCTGTCAAGGGTGCAATGCCGGTCATCATTGTGTTCCTCACCGCTGCTGTGACTACAGAACGTTATACAGTTTTGCAGGTATCAGTCTGGATGACTTCAATCCCTCAATTAAATAATTGACGGCCTCTGAAGCCCTCAATTAAATAATTGACGGCCTCTGGCTCTTCAGAGGCCGTCAATTATTTAATTGAGGGATTGAAGTCATCCAGACTGATACCTGCAAAACTGTATAACGTTCTGTAGTCACAGCAGCGGCGAGGAACACAATGATGACCGGCATTGCACCCTTGACAGGAGGCGCAGGGACAAAAGCTATTCATGAAGGTCTACACGGATTTGCGCTGAGTGCAAGGTATATTTGACATCTTTGTTTTCCTAGTCCATGAGAGACTGTAAAAACTTTGTAAACTAATGGAAAACAACACACTTACCATAAGAACTGAAAGAGATAAAGCACTGCATAGATGGCAGCCGTGATATTGGTATTGGGAACTACAATTGTGGCAGTCCTTTGTTGTTGGCAATGACCCTGCGCTTAACCAGTGAAATCATCTTGCTGGTATTTAAACATGTTGCGATGTTTGTGTCTGGGCTAATGAGCACTGAAAAAAGGCGGAACGCCGAAATGCATTTGCTTATAATAAATCAGCTTTAAGTTCCGTGAGTGCTGCGCATCCTTGGAGCTTTCATTTTAAACGTGATTTCACCCTCACGTCAGCGGGAAAAGGCACCCGTCCTGAGTTCGGCAGTGTGGGTGAGACTTGGAGCTGTTATATATATATATATATATATATATATATATATATATATATATATATATATATATATATATATATATATATATATATATATAATATAACTCTTCACTCTGCACAATGCATGCAGAGCTTTTTCATACCACGTATAGATACAAAATCATCTCTTTTCTCCAGTATGTTACATTGGGTTGTATGACGTTACAACGCATTCCGTTGCAACGCATGCCTTTAGCACGCATGCGTTGCAACGCGAATGCCATTACCACGCATAACCTTTACCACGAAAATGCCTTTACCACGCATACCTTTGCAACGATTTTCGTTGTAAAATCATGCATGTTAATGGCATTTTCATGGTAAAAATGATCTGCGATCCCTGCCCCAATTCCTTTAACTGCTCCCCTGCGCCCTTCCCTGAACACTAAAAATCTTCCCCTGCGCGATTCCCCCACCCACAAACTCTTCTATCAAATACCCCTCCGCATAACCCTAAAATTTTACCCCCAGCGCGTCACCACCCCATCCCTTAAATTATTTTTTATTTTTACTAAAATCCCCCTTACCTCTCCACGACCTCTCCTCTCCAAGTTCTTCCGAGGTTCGTTGTACGTCGTAAGGAGGAAGCGGAAGTGTCTTTCTGTTTCCTCTAACGACGCCGATTGCCTCCTCATCTTTCCACAACAGCATCTGTAATCGACGGAAACAGAAAACGACGAAAACAGGTGCGTTTTTTTGGGGGGAGGAGACCCCCCAAGCCCCCTTTTTGAAACAGGTTTTTTTTGGGGGGGGGGAGACCCCCCCAAGCCCCCTTTTTTTATTGTACCTTTAACACACATGCCTTTACTATGTATCTCGTAGTAAAGGAATGCGTGGTAAAGGCTTTGCGTGGTAACCACGCATGCGTTGTAATGCATGCGTGGTTAAGGGTATGCGTGGAAACGGCCGCGTTGTAGTGGCTGTTTCCCGTTACATTGGGTGACATAGACGAAGAGTGAATAACTACATTTTGCATTACAGTAGAATTTGTTTCATCAGATAAATCTAGTCATATAGAGAGTATTGACACACTTTGCCTGTGATACATAATTCTATATTTCATATGTGCCAAACAATTAATCAAGGGTTTTACCTACTTGAGCTAAATGAGTTCACCAGCTTGTGCTGTACCAGCAAAGGTCATTGAGTGAAAGTCACAAACAATGCCAGCAAAAGATCATAATGAGCATGAGTACACCAATCCTTGCAATGTGCAGACCTTTGTCCTTACAGCTTCTGCCATACTAAACTCTTTTTGCACCCTGAAAGGGTATGATATATTAACTATAAACAACTCTCTTTGTTCTTACTGTTTTGCAGCTGGTCATACACATGCATAAATCTACTGGACCTTATAAAAACAAAATATTTGGGACCAAAATATGTGTATGGAATTTATTTGTCACAAAGTGATCCTGCGCATGCATTCTATGTTGATGTCATGTACATTGGACAGACAGCTACCAGTGATGGACAGAATGGTGAGTTTTGTACTGGTAGAGTACCCGTTTACACTCTTTGTATTATTAGTATTACTAAAACAAACATATTCCATAACGTCTTCAAAGTGCAATGCTCTTACATTCAGTCCCTCAATGTTCCAATACAGCTAGTCCCTCCATGTTGGATTTGAACTCCCACCATAGGCGGATTTGTTAAAGTCATCTCTTTAGTTTCTAAGACCCTTGGGATCTTTATAGCCATTTACAATCCTAGACTGTACGTGAGTCTATGACCTCAACTCCAGCTCCAGCCATCTATAGAAAGCAAATGATTGTGACTTCTAGAACATCTTCTATAGTGGTGCTTTCACAAACATTTTAGAACTATGGCTCAATTTGTAGAACAATTTTTCTCATCAGATCTTGCTTAAATGGACACTAGGCTGGCAATTTTGTAATGTAACTAAAGCATCATGTGGTAGCACACTATCATTTACAGACAACATGTTTTCCATTGTAATGGCCACTAAATTTGCACATACGTACTGTTTCACTGATAAAATAATATTGCACACAAATAATAATGTGTGGAAATCTGTTTTTTTTGTGTGGCTATTTATCATTTGTGTTTTACCAAGTTGAATGTCTTTATTTGTTTTGATCCTAGTAAAATCTTTGTTTCAATCACACTTCAGAATTACAAACAATGTGGTTCATTTTTGCTTTCATAACTGCTGGATTTGTTAATTTACAGGTATTTACATTTTGTCATGTGTTACAAAAATTACAGCCTTTCCTTTCACCAGCCCTGTGCCCAGCAAGATTGTTGCATAATTCACTTTACATTTCTTTCTCTGACTGCACAGTAAGAGGAGTTTCCAAACACCAATCCCCATGTTAAAACGATAAGCAGCTATTTGCCAGAAGACATAGTCTGCCATTTGACCTCTGTTTTTGAAGGGCAGCAAATGTGACAATATAAATACTGAATATAAAGGCATCTTTATTTATTGCTTGTATTTTTGTGACCCACCAGTGGGTCGTAACCCAGGGTTTGGGAAAGGCTAATCTAATATATTCAATTTGTGTGTACATTTGTTACCCACAGCTGTAAATTATATTTCACATTAAAATGCTGCAGGTCTGTAAGAATATTAAAGTCAAATATCATCATGATAGTTTTTGAGAAAACCTTACAATAGTTTGAAATATTTCTAAAATGAATATTTTTATCCAGTATTATTTCAAGATTTCTATCTAGAAAAGTTTGCTCTTTTATTAAGAGGTGCTGTTCAGAAGTACAACATATTTCCACCTAAATTGAGGAGGGTAGATTTTAAGCACTATGCTTATCAGCTAAGACAAGTTATTCCAGAGAAATAAAGTTTTGCTTCTATTATTAATGTAGGAAGAAGCAAAATACCAAACATTACTAATCCAGACACTAAGGGGCCGATTCCGATTCCGGCCGGAAATCTCCCCGACCGAGCCGGACCCGGAGAGAATTCCGACCGAATCGGACCCTAGCAGTCCGACCGAACGAGTACGATGCGCATGCATGCTATCGGACTCGAGTCGTTCGGACTCCCATTGAAGTCAATGGGAGCCTGTCGTACAACGCGTACGCAAGCTCCCATTGACTCAATGGGTGCGAGGCGGACAAGGGCACCCCCTACAGCGTGTACGCGTCCATGCGCATCGCGGCGTACATGCACAGGTAGGGGGGACCCATGCGTCCCCCCTGTGTGCGACTCGCGCGCCTACGCATACAGGGGGGTCCGACACGGACCCCCAAAGTCCGGCTCCGACAGCTTTTTTGAGCCGGACGGCACGAGTCGATCGGACTGCTCGCGGCGCGCATCGTACTTACCCGGCCGGGAAACGTCTCCATAGCGCGGTGCGAGTCGTGTCCATGCGAGTCGGTCGGAGCGTGTTGAAGCCGCGTTCGAGTCGGTCGGCGATTTCGCGGGTGCTTGCATCGTACTCGCTCGGCCGGACCCGCGTACGATTCGGTCGGGAAACAGGGCTCCGAATCGGATCCGGTGAATCCGAATCCGATTCGGAGCACTACCGGCCGAGATCGGAATCGGCCCCTAAATGTCACCAGTAGGTAACCAATGGAAATCTACCAAATATCTGGAAGATAATTATTTTTACTTCATAAAATGTCATAAGGTTTCTGCACATACACAGAGCTATGCACAGGAAAATGGGACCCCGGAATACAGTGGTTTGCCACCATATACCGTAGCACCCAAAAACCCCAACCCAACTAGCTTAGCATCCCATTAGCACCCAAGTACTAATGTTTGGACAACCCAGAACACGGTATCTTTATCTCAGGACTCGCAGAAGCAAGAACACTCTTTCGTCACTCACTCGTACTTGTCCACAAGGTGCGTAGTAAGAGACACTGGATAGGTTAAAATGTTTATTCCAACTTACGTGCTCTAATGTACAGTACACGTGTCAGTACTAATAGCATAATGCATATGACTAATATAAGCAGCATGGTTACAATTCCATAGAATACAAACGGGGAAAGCATCTCAGAGCTCAGTGGATAAACGTATAAATAACATTACCACCCTCCCTTGCAGTAAGATAGTTTATTATAGTAATAGAAGACCTCTGGGCTTTGACTAGCGAACCCCCATACCTCAGTCTCTAAATGCAGAATTACATCAGCAGGACATCATAGCTCTTCTCACCGAAAGGGATTTCTCCAAGTGTGTTAAGCGCTAGTAAACCACAGCATTAAAAGCATATCAAATTCTTCATGGCAATTGTACATAATGTTATGTCTGGGTGCGCGAGACTGGCCATATCAGGAAGAACCAAAATACATTGCTATGCGACCTTGTACATGTTTGTGCAGACTGAGCCCAAAAAGGTGAACAACAGAAGATGCAGACAGTGCAAAAGAACTTGGCACGAGCAAAGGGCGAGGCAGGCCCGGCTCAGTGTAACGTGCGCAAAGAAAAGCAGCATGGCAGCCAGGCCTAGGCCAACATAACAAGGCAGGTAACAATCCACACGACACCCTCCCCTGGACAGTCCGGCGGCCAGGACAGAGGCCCATTAGAGGAAAAACAAAGCCGTTGGAGCACAGGGAGCGCCCAAACGGCGAAGGGCAGGTCAATCCATGAAAGTGTAAGTGCAGAAAAAAGCCATACCCTCTAAGAGTTCATCATTGGAATCGTCAAAAAACATAGATGCCATCCAATCCATGAGATCAAAGAGCAGGAATGCTCCTCAGCAAAGGGAGCATCCAGAAGCAATGCGGGACAGCTTGCGTGATAATTGAAACAGCTTCGTTGTAGGAGATCCTGGGCAGCCGCCCAGATATCCCATTGCGCCAAAATCCCCAGTGCAGCCGCACGCGCCATACAGCCAGCGACGGAACAGTCCTGCTCATGGGCCTCTAAGGGACCCATCAACTGAACAAAATCCGGAACAGACAATGACGAATTGGAGAGGCAATAATCCAGAGTCCAGGTGAAAGGACAGCGGACACAAGTCATCACAGGTTGCACGCAAGTGAAATACGCAAAGCGAAATGAAAGAGTATATGACACACTCAGTGTTGCCAATGGCAAGACACCAAAACCGGCCAAAAGGCGCTCACGGAGCAGCTGGAGGCGTTCTGGATCGAGCAGGTCCCATTGGGGAGCAGCCATTGCGCAGAAAGCAAATTAAGAGCAAGACACCAGCCGCTAAAGCGAGGATCAATGGGAAACCGCCAAAGACACTGGAAAAAATAGAATGTATGAAAGCCGGGATGACACCAAAAATAGTTTGGAAGGAGGACACCAAGCCCGACCCAACGACCTTAAAAAAGTGTACTAGGCCTTCAGTGTTAGATGCGTTAAAAATACGATGTATTAACTCCCCAAAATGTTGGGGGAGATTAGTGTTCAAAAGGGCCTGTATTTCACTGTGGGTACTCGCCACCTGGAGAATGAATGTCTCCCGGGCGGACGTGAGCATAACTTCCTCGTTTAATAACAGTGCCTTTATTCTGCTCAGTCTATTGAAATCTGCTTCCATGGTAGGGATGGAAGGCCAAATAGAGATATCAACCCTGCCGTGAGGGGGAGGAAACAGCACATTTTTGCAGCAGACAACCCTGTGCGAAACTGTTACAATGTAAGGAATGCCAGCCTGCAGGCCACAACAGTTTTCGTTATTTAAAAGTAAATAACTGCCATTGGAAAGGAGAGTGAAAGTAGGTGAAATAACAGGAGCAGGAATACCTTTCAGCACACAAGCAAGATTAGGAGAAGAAACGCTACATGAGCCATGCAATTTAATGTGTTTACAAATAAGCAAATGACCTATAGTCGAGTCGCAGTACTCCCCGTGAGAAAGACTTCCTTGCCGTCCCGAAGGCATTTATACATGAAAGGCAAGGACCAGAGTTCATGCAGGAAAGCACTGCCCAATGGCCGGTAACGGCCCACAGGATAATGTTTCATGCACGAGTCAAATTCAAACAAGGAAAAAGGTAAAACGATAACCCCATGAACTAGCCATACAGCAGAATCGAGTTCTGCAACAGAGAACGGCAAAGGATCCACCCTTTCGATATGTAATAGAGTGTAAGTTGCATCCTTCATGGACATAAATTGCTGTTTGTCAGTTAAGTTAAAAGGTAGAAATAAGGCAGAGGTGTTCAAAAAATGCCAAGGCACTTTACCTAACTTGAGCGTTTGTAAAGTCCATGCAAACTGCATAACTGAGCGCAATTGATTCTGACCATGATATAACACAGAAACATCATCTTGTACGATATCAACAACAGAGGACACAATATTCTCTAAAGTGTAAATGCGAGAAGACAGGGTATTAATACTATTGTCAACAACAGCAAGCACCTTTTCCATATTTGCTTGATCTATTTCCCGAAGACGGGAAGCAGCTTCCATTTGTGATAGCTTCCAGAGTTCATTATATGTTTCATAAATGAATCTTTTAGGTCGGGGACCACGAGGTCCCAAAACAAAGTCGGACAGATCAATATTGCCTGTAAGTAGGGACAAATGTTGTTTAACAGAATCAAGGGACGAATGTTGCAGCCATTGTTTGCATAATTTACCAACAGAGTATGTAGTGACAGTACGGGCATCAGTAAACCTCGGATCAGGCCTATTCTGTGTGTAGCTAGCACCAGTATCATGAAAACGCATTTGACATGCATTAGATGATATAGGCCATACTAACCAGGGTGACTGAACCAGCTCAGAAACATTAAACGAATTATTTTGTAACATTGCCTGCAGGGACACGAGGGACATATTGAATCGTGAGCTTTCATTTGGAAAACTCGACAGGGATGGTATTGATGGAGTATTCAATTGTTTAGTGGTTGCTAAGCCCCAACATGTAGTCTGATAGATGGAGACATTGAGGAACATAATTTGTGTGGGGATGAGGCAAGCACGGTGTAATGCCTCGGTTCCCTGTACCTGCCATGGCTTGGAGCCCCAAATAGATTTTAAATCCACTGTATTATCCCAGTACTCATAACCACCCACAGCTAGGGCACTTAGAAAGGAACCTGAATAAAGCAATTTGGTGTGTGTCAACATAATTTTCTGAGTTGATGTGTTATTAAGTCTAAAATAATAGGATGCAGGGTTCGACCGATTAAAATCAGTAAAATAATTAAACTTATTTCGAAGAGTTTGAGAGCTACCTGGCAAGGGGTTTGGACAATGTTCCCATTGGGTATAGTTAACAGAACCACGCAGGGCACTGGGCTTATGGAGAAAATGATTACCCCAATGTTGGTAACAATACAAATCGGCATAATTAGCAGAATTCATATATAAATCTTCAGCATTAAAAGATGCATAATATTTTAAATCGGCAAACAATGCTTCAACGGCATGCACATCCCAATCATCAGAATGAATATTATTTTGTACTACATCACCCATTGAAACACGAAGGACATTAGGTACATTAATAATTTCCGTCGGACCATGGATTTGATAGTTCACTGCATCCCATACGATGCCATCAGCAACGGGGAAAGCTGAAATGTTCACAAATGTGTGGTCACGCTTCATGATGTGAGACGAGGAATGAGGAGCCAAAGTTCCAGAAACATAGTCTACAGCAGAGCGTTCAGGTAAATAGTGACCATTAATTAGTAGAAAAAACACTGTGACAAAGCCAATGGACATGAACAAAAATATCAAGAAAAGTACCAACCAGATGTATGTCCAGGGGGAATCAAAAAATTGTCTCTAAACCAGGATATAAAAATACTGAACTTGGATGGAACTTTTGAAGATGTGGAATCCGAATCAAAGGAATAACGAGTCGGGCTTAGTGGCGTTGTTGGTTGATGTGCCACCGATTCTGATGCAGGATAAGTATACTCGTCCTCGTTGATATTGGTGGAGAGTTGGGGATCAATCGTAGTTTCAGGCAAATCAACCATCTCAATTACAGCATCAGCGATCGTTCGTGCAGATGGACTATGAACATATGTCCGATAAATGGCAGGACAAGAGACCGCTGGTGTGACACTATTGAGGATCGGCCAGGCGCTGTAGCTTGACATTTTCAACTGAGATGTATCTGTTCTCTTTGCGACCAGGAAGCGGTGGTAAAATGACTGTACGTGTTCCCTTCAGGCCAAGAACTGGAACCGGTGCACGAAAAGAGGGGCCAAATTCCTTTTTGTTTTCAACCTTCTCTCGAACCAGTTCTCCAATTTTCGGAAGCCAGCCGGCTACCGGAATCTGCAACGCAGGGTCTGTGGCTGAAGGTAAATGTGTAGTTGCAAGTTTGTCTCGGGCTTCTTGTAAGTCCTGTAACATAGCAGAATGGTTATCTACATCAAACTTGGCGGATTGCGCCGCGATGTCTGGACCCTCAAGGTCAGGCACAAACATTCTTATGCCAAAGAGCATTTCGTATGGGGTCCGCCCACCCAGAGGTCTTCTAGGGAGATTATTAAGTGCACGCTGAACGGTATACAAATGGGCCAGCCAGTTCCTGCCAGTACCTATAACCCTAGCTGTTAAGGATTGCTTTAAGTCACGGTTCATTCGTTCAACGATAGAGTTGCCCTCAGGCCTATACGGAGACGAAAATTTCACCCGCACCCCAAGCGAAGCCATTGCATCCTTGTAAGCCCTAGAGGCAAACGCTGGACCTTGGTCCGAATGGAAGGTGCCGCATGCGAAAATTCCCACAAAGACACGCAAATCCCTGATTACATTTCGGGCGTCAGCACTCCGTTGTGGCCAGACCCAGAGAAACCGTGTGCACGAGTCCACTGCCACTAAGATGTATTTATAAGCAGTGTCTGATGAGAATGGACCGCAGTGATCCAGGTAAACACACCCAAAGGGTCTGTTAGCAATGCAGAGCGGTGTTTGTGGTGGATGTGTTACCGTGGAAGGCTTAATCTGTTGACAAACGTCGCAAGAAAGCACAAAAGCACGGGTGTCTTTATACAATCCACGCCACCAATAACGCTGCTGCAAGATGGAAACCGTAGCTGATACACCTGCATGAGCAGAAGCCATGCCTTCGTGTGCAGCTGATATCAAGGCACTCCTGCGGTCCGCGTTGGGGATCAGCCGATCTCCAACGTCAGGTATAGTTACATAAGGAACCTGATTGGGACTTAATGCGTAAGAATACTTGGAAGGGAAACCTGTAGGGTAATTATTACCTTCCTTGGTTGCAGCAATAGCTGCTAAAATAACAGGGTCTATTTTAGACATGGACCTGGTAACCGCTGCTACTGAACACGTGACTACTGCTGAACGGGCAGCCTCATCTGCCAGATCGTTACCAATAGCGTGTGCGCCCACCCGCTGATGGCCTAAGGTGTGAACCACCTGTGTGAGGGGCAGACGTTGTTGCAATTCTGCCACTCGAACCCAAAGCATTTTATGCTTAATTGTGCTCCCTTTTGCGTCCTTGTAGTCGTTTTTCGACCAGAAAAACAGATTGTCATTGTAAGATTGTACACAGTAAAAAGAATCACATACAATAAGAGTGGTCTCATCCTGTGAAGCGAACTCAAGTGCAAGTAGTAATGCATGCAGCTCGGCCAATTGTGCGGTACTATCCCCAAGTGTGCGTGTGTGCACTACAGTGGATTTGAACTTGCCATCCACAAAGGATCCTGCAACAATAGCACATGCAGCAGAATAAGCGTGCTTGGACCCAGTGGCCGGTTGCGCCGAACCATCTGTGTAGATCACACATTTGTAATCCTCAAGCGGTAGTAAAAACAAAGGAGGAGGATGAACGAATTCATACTGCAAAAACTCCTGAGTCTGAAGAGATGAATCAAAAACAAAAGTGACGTCCGAAGACGTCAAAGATGTAGCCCATTGTATCCAACTGGGATGCATTGCTTTTGAGTTCGGTACACTTGCCTTTGTTACTGCCTCTAGGGCAGGACAGGGTGTTACCACTAGAATCCGCTTTCCCTGTGCCAGTGCGCGTTCTTTTAGAATCGCCATTTGCACTGCAGTCAGAACTTTTTCAACAGATGTAAAGCGCAATTCAGCGGAAGTGTACAGATGTGACTTGTATGCGATAGGTACTGTATCACCTTCATTAAAGGTTAAATAGGTGAATCCCACCGCCCCCGGAATTATTCTAATCACCAGGTTTGTGTGGTTATCACGAGTCAAAAGATATTTAGACTCCAAAAGGTCTGTCTGCAAAGACTGCAGAATTGAGGTATGCTCAGGCAGCCAGCAAGACCTTGAATAAGTAGGTTGTATCAAAGCATACAAAGGCTTGATACGCTGGGCATATTCGGGAATGTAAGTACGCCCGAAGTTCAGGAAACCCAGCAAAGACTGAAGCTTCTTCAGAGTATTTGGGGGGCACAAATGTGCACATTGTTCCAAGAAATGGGGGGCTAAGCCCTTACCTTCGTTATTGAGCTCATAACCCAAGAACAGAACGGTAAATTCAGCAATGTGTGATTTAGCAAAGTTAAATTTGTAACCCTGCTCCGCAAATTCAAGAATTATGCGGTCCACACGAGCCAGATGCTGAAATAATTCGTCGTCCGTCAGATAGATGTCATCTACGTACGAACATGCGTCTTGATCAATGTCATTTAACAAAGAAACAACACGGGCGGCGAATATACCCGGACTATTTTTATAGCCCATGGGTAAACGCCGGAACTGGAACAATTTACCACCGGATGTGAATGCGGTCCATTGACCACTCTCCGGGGCTAGGTTGTGCGTGTAGAAACCGTTTGAAAGGTCAAGTGTCGTTTTGTATTTTTACGAACAAGACTGTCTACAAGCGCAGAACTGTGTGTGTTTTGCACCGCAAAGTTCCGACAATGAGAGTTTAAATGTCGGTAATCCAAAACTAAGCGGTACGATCCATCGGGTTTAGAAACCACGAACAGGGGATTGTTCATAGGTGATACGCATGGTTCGATTACTCCCTGATATTCCAACTGTGTCAGAATTTCGGAGACGGGGCCTTTTGCCTGCCGTTTGATGGGATATTGGGGTTGTGGCTGCGGTAGTGACCGCAAAGGTATTGCATGGGGAGGTGACTCTTCATCCCATCCCACATGGTTGCGGTATAACGCTGGTGCCAGGTACACAGCCCACTCAGCTGCAAGTGCTTCAGCTTTGTCTTTTGGGACATGCTTTGAAAAGCTTGGAAGGATTACCTCCTCTCCTTTATGTGCAGCTAAAACGAATGGGGGTGGCCAATCCACCTCTGCTAACAAAATGTCATATGAAGAGGTTAGATTTTCCCAAAAAATCCCTTTTATTTCACGCGGTATGTCACCTTCGATTTGTATGACTATATTATATAGTCTATCAGGGGTGCCACTCTCGTGTCAGCTGTCTCTACAGTAACGAATGTTTCAGTTGCTGTCGCCTCCATATGAGGACGTAGCGCCTCCCGCACTATGGTAACTTCCGCGGCGCTGTCTAGGAGGGTCACTGCCCACGTCCAATTCTGGAGTCTCGTTCTCACGGTCTGAGGCATATTTCGCTGTAACAGCGGCAACCTTTTTCTTCTGAAATTGCGGTCGAGGAAGATGAAAGTCTTCTGCTTTACCTCTGACTTGTTGTCGAGGTTGGTCTCGCTCCTGGGGAGCCTCTCGGCCCCTTCCTCTATCTTGCCGTCCTCCTCCACCAGCCTGTGACGACGTCTGGGCCTGTGAAGAACGAGGAGAACGCGTATCAGAGCTCTGAAACCTTTCTGGTGATTTAATCCTTGACCTATCACGTAAATCATAAGTACGTTCAGAAGAAACCGAAACTGGGGAAGCGCCTCTCGACCCCGGCTTCTTTTGTTGCTTACCCTGTTTTTTCTGTCTCCAACTCTTTTTAGTGAAGACTGGTTTATCATCTTTCTCAGATGCACTTTTTGTTTGTATAACTTGTGTTTGCGATTGAGTTTGCATTTTTACAAAAGGCTTGTTGCCTAGGCTATTTCTTCCAATTGTTTTATAAGCCCGGGCTATTATTTTCGGTAATTCGCGAGGCCTGTCCAACTCTGGGACCAAAGCCAAAGCATTCGCTACTTGAAAGTTCATAGCATCGCCCTTGACATTTCCAAGGATCAGCTCAGCTACTACATCAAACACTCCCACTAGTCTCATCCCTAATTCCACAGCCGCTTCAGGGCCATGTTCATCCTGTACTTTTTTAATTACAGAGGGTAGAACCGTCATGGAAGGAGTTCCAAAACATTTTGAATAAACTGCTGCGAATACCTTACCCCAGTTCACATGATGTCAAATCGGGGATTATGTCTTTTGGCAAACTTATCGTAAGGATGCGATGTTTATCCACTGGGGACGTATGTGGAAACACCGCTTCTATCTGATCGAACTTTTCGGCAAGCCAATAAGGATAGTCGTCCTTATTTTGTGGACGTTTGCCCATCACAGAATTTACCATGACAGGACTTATAGTCACTCCAGCTGCAATAGCTGGTTGGCCTGCGACTACAGGAGCAGCTCCATGGAGGCTACCTGTAACGTATGTCACTAGGGCTCGATGCACTCGTACCAATTCGGTATGCATAGTGCGCAGTTCCGCAAGCGGTAATGCCAGATAATTCGGATGTGGGGTATACCCGGCCAATACAGGCCAAGTGGCCCCCTGAATTGACAAGGGGCCTAAACGAACTGCGGTAGTTGGTTGTGGTAGGGCGCCATTAAACCAAACACGGTGCTGCCAAGCCGTGAGAGGTACTTCAAGAGTGGTATAGGGTCGATATGCAGCAGGAATAGCGGTGGGCTTATATTCATGAAACAGCTTATCACCTGCATCCACCGCTTCAAAAGTGATCCAAGTGTAAAACACTTCAAAGTGATAAGCCGCATCGGCTTGAACCACAAAGACCAACTCGACCCCAGTATCGGGCACTCCATACACAGCTAAGTGGTCTCGGAGTGCTCCTCGACTATGTGCAGCTATCGCCACACCAGCCATGACTAAACAATTATATTCGACAACCTAACAGGGAGCACAAAAATGGGTCTGCTAACTAACCTTTTTACTAACTTCAAGCTTGAAAGAACCTATAAAACATTCAATATAGGAGGTATCACCATCACATACGCCTCCGGAAGCGTACGCGAGGGGTTTGTGGACAAGCACAAGTACTACTCAAGCGTCTCGCAGATAAGCTGCCCCACGTTGGGCGCCATGTCATAAGGTTTCTGCACATACACAGAGCTATGCACAGGAAAATGGGACCCCGGAATACAGTGGTTTGCCACCATATACCGTAGCACCCAAAAACCCCAACCCAACTAGCTTAGCATCCCATTAGCACCCAAGTACTAATGTTTGGACAACCCAGAACACGGTATCTTTATCTCAGGACTCGCAGAAGCAAGAACACTCTTTCGTCACTCACTCGTACTTGTCCACAAGGTGCGTAGTAAGAGACACTGGATAGGTTAAAATGTTTATTCCAACTTACGTGCTCTAATGTACAGTACACGTGTCAGTACTAATAGCATAATGCATATGACTAATATAAGCAGCATGGTTACAATTCCATAGAATACAAACGGGGAAAGCATCTCAGAGCTCAGTGGATAAACGTATAAATAACATTACCACCCTCCCCTTGCAGTAAGATAGTTTATTATAGTAATAGAAGACCTCTGGGCTTTGACTAGCGAACCCCCATACCTCAGTCTCTAAATGCAGAATTACATCAGCAGGACATCATAGCTCTTCTCACCGAAAGGGATTTCTCCAAGTGTGTTAAGCGCTAGTAAACCACAGCATTAAAAGCATATCAAATTCTTCATGGCAATTGTACATAATGTTATGTCTGGGTGCGCGAGACTGGCCATATCAGGAAGAACCAAAATACATTGTTATGCGACCTTGTACATGTTTGTGCAGACTGAGCCCAAAAAGGTGAACAACAGAAGATGCAGACAGTGCAAAAGAACTTGGCACGAGCAAAGGGCGAGGCAGGCCCGGCTCAGTGTAACGTGCGCAAAGAAAAGCAGCATGGCAGCCAGGCCTAGGCCAACATAACAAGGCAGGTAACAATCCACACGACAAAAATGTGTATTCAATTGTACATGGTAACAGTATATAACAATAATTGAAAACATTAAGCTGGTATTTATACTAAATACACTTCAGATGTAACCGTAAAATATTACATTTAAGTGTATCAAAGTAATTGTTCAGTACTAAGGGCTAAGCCATACAAAAGTCTCTCTCCTTTTCAAACTATACACTGGCTGGAATATTTTTTAATCATATGAATCATTTAAATCCTTGCAGATGTTTCCAATTGTTTTGAATGAAAACGAGGACATGAATCCCCTGTATTTTGGAAGCAATCCCATCCTCATGTGATAGCAATAAGACTGGTCTGATTTATAGTTTTTAAGTAGTACTTATTAGCCACTACGATCCTCACACTGAGTAGTCCAGGAACAGAAATGTTTTATTCTCACACAGGGAGGAACTCTGACAAATGGTGAACAACCATGGGAATCAGTGCTTCTGCGCCCGATGCCCACAATAATTTCACCAGGTTTTTGCTGATGCAATGTCCAGACTAAAAATAGCAGGAGTCCTATTTTACCATTACATACTTGTAATACAGAATCCTCTGGTAACTCCTGTTACCAAACAAATTGGGATTCACTGCCAACTCCAAATGAGGGCCTTTGCCTGGTGAAGCCATAAAATATTGATTTTGTGCAGATAGGAGTAAAAGGAAGAGAACATACTTTGGGTACCACTTTAGTGTATAATTAGTAAGATGACTTGGCTGGCACCAGAAACATGAACTGTTTGGTGGCTCCATAAAACATGACTCAACAACCTCCTTTCTGCAAACCCAATGTAAATTGTATTGACAGGGAGTAGAGACAAACATCTGGGACCTTCAGAGAGGTTGTCATTGTTAGACCTGTCAGCCTTAGGGTGGGCTTCCCCCAAATGTTTTGCCTACTCCCCTCCTATTTTTGCTGGATTTGTTTTTATTGGCCTAAGGACTCTGTGCACTTTGCCACTCCTAACCAGTACTAAAGTGTTTGTGCTCTCTCAACTAAGTATGGTAAAATTGGCTTACACCAAATTAGCATGTTTATTTTTACTTGTAAGTCCATAGTAAAGTGGTTTATCAAATATCCAGGGCTGGTAAATTAAATGCTACCAGTGGGCATGCAGCACTTATTGTGCCACCCATTTAAGAAGCTCTTTAATGACATGTCTCAGGCCTGCCAATGTGTGCAAATTTAAACTGCCATTGTGACCTGGCAAAATAAACCTTTTGCAAGTCCTAAATCTTCCTTTTTGATACAAATAGGTCACCCCTAGGGTAGACCCTAAACAGTCCATAGGGTAAACAGCGTAGTGGGCAGGGTGCATTGCATTTAAAAAGTTGGACATGTACTTTAGGTTTTACATGTCCTGGCAGTGGAAAACTCACAAATTATTTTTTTAGTATTGCAAGGCCTACCTCTCCCATAGAATAACATTGGGTTACCTTATTACATTTGATACATGATAAACTTTGCTTGGGAGCAAGTAGAAATGTCATGTTTGGTGTCTACTGAATTGTAATTTAAAACCCTCTTTATTGGTAAAGTCAGATTTTAAGTCACCATCCTAAAAATGCTACATTTAGAAAGTTACAATATACCAGAGGTCTTCAAACCGTGGGGGGCGCCCCCTGTGGGGGCCTGGATGGGTTCCCGGGGGGCACAAATGAGTCTGCAATTGCTTGTAAATAAAAATAGCTTGGAAGTGCGAAAAGTTTGTTCTAGTCTTGATTTACATGCAGCAGTTAAAGCCTATCAAAATAGTGTGAGGACGGTACAATTGAGTGAGATGGGGCAGGGTCAGTAAGTGTGAAATCGGTGTCAAAGACATAACTAAATAAAGAAAAAATCAGCATTTTATTGTTTGTACCTTATGAAACTGCAGTTGTCTAATGTGATCACTGCAGATGTCTTTGTATGTGACCAGAGAGTCACAGAATTACATCCTGATTGGTGCAGTCAGGACTAGTCACTTGTTTATAGTGCTAAAACCTCCAGGTCTGTGACAGAAAGCAGTGTGAATGTCATTATTTTAGAACTGTATTATGCTGCATAAAACAGGCTGCTGCAAATGAAAAACAAGTTCTTTAAAAATACACATTTGTGAGTACGTTTTTACCCACTGCTGTAAATTATATTTCACATTAAAATGCAGAAGGTCTGTAAAAATATTAAAATCAAATATCATCATGATAGTTCTTTGAGAAAACCTTACAATAGTTTGAAATATTTCTAAAATGACTATTTTTATCCAGTATTATTTTAAGATATCTATGTAGAAAAGTTTGCTCTTTTTAATAAGAGGTGCTGTTCAGAAGTACAACATATTTCCCCATAAATTGAGGAGAGTAGATTTTAAGCACTATGCTTATCAGCTATGACAAGTTATTCCAGAGAAATAAATTGTTGCTTCTATTATTAATGTAGGAAGAAGCTAAATACCAAACATTACTAATCCAGACACTAAGGGGCCGATTCCGATCTCGGCCGGTAGGGCTCCGAATCGGATTCGGCTTAACCGGATCCGATTCGGAGCCCTATTTCCCGACCGATTCGTACGTGCGTCCGGGCGAGCGAGTACGATGCGTGCGCTCGCGAAATCGCCGACCGACTCGTTCGCAGAACCCGACTGCTCCGACACGACACGCACCGCGCAATGGAGACGTACCCCGGCCGGGTAAGTACGATGCGCGCCTCGAGCAGTCCGACCGACTCGCGCAGTCCGGCTCCAAAGAGCAGTCGGAGCCGCACATTGGGGGTCCGTGTCGGACCCCCCTGTACGCGTAGCCGCGCGAGTCGCACACAGGGGGACCCATGGGTCCCCCCTACCTGTGCATGTACGGCGCGAGTCGCTTCGCCACGCACCCGCTGTAGGGGGCGCCCTTGTTCGCCTCGCACCCATTGAGTCAATGGGAGCCCGCGTACGCGTTGTACGACCGGCTCCCATTGACTTCAATGGGAGTCCGACCGAATCGAGTCCGATTGTATGCAAACGCATCGTACTCGTTCGGTCGGACTGCTAGGGTCCCATTTGGTCGAAAATCTCTCCGGGTCCGGCTCGGTCGGGGAGATTTCCGGCCTGAATCGGAATCGGCCCCTAAATGTCACCAGTAGGTAACCAATGGAAATCTACCAAATATCTCTAAGATACATTTTTTTATTTCATGTAATGTGTATTCAATTGTACATGGTAACAGTATATAACAATAATTGAAAACATTAAGCTGTTATTTATACTAAATACACCTCAGATGTAACCGTAAAATATTACAGAAATGTTTTATCCTCACACAGGGAGGAACTCTGACAAATGGTGAACTACCATGGGAATCAGTGCTTCTGCGCCCGATGCCCACAATCATTTCTCCAGGTTTTTGCTGGTGAAATGTCCAGACTAAAAATAGCAGGAGTCCTATTTTGCCATTATATACTTGTAATACAGAATCCTCTGGTAACTCCTGTTACCAAACAAATTGGGATTCAATGCCAACTCCAAAT
The DNA here is from genome assembly GCA_963921515.1 of Calotriton arnoldi. Classification (NCBI taxonomy): domain Eukaryota; kingdom Metazoa; phylum Chordata; class Amphibia; order Caudata; family Salamandridae; genus Calotriton; species Calotriton arnoldi. The sequence continues at coordinate 171,401 of CAWUFW010011313.1, read as the reverse complement.
GAGGTCCTTTGCTTGGTGAATCCATAATCTATGGATTTTGTGCAGAGAGGAGTAAATGGAAGAGAACAAACTTTGGGTATCACTTTAGTGTATAATTACTAAGATGACTTGGCTGGCACTGGTTCTAGTCTTCATTTACATGCAGCAGTTAAAGCCTATCAAAATAGTGTGAGGACGGTACAATTGAGTGAGATGGGGCAGGGTCAGTAAGTGTGAAATCGGGGTCAAAGACATAACTTAATATAGAAAAAATCTGCATTTTATTGTTTTTTGTTCTCTTTCAGGTAACTGCATATAAAAACTTTCCCAGCCTCATATGAAAAATAAATGCAAGTTAAGCAAATCAAAGGAAAATATACATTTTTACCTTATGAAACCTCAGATGTCTAATGTGATCACTGCAGATGTCTCTGTATGTGACCAGAGAGTCACAGAATTACATCCTGATTGGTGCAGTCAGGACTAGTGAATTGTTTATAGAGCTAAAAGGCCCAGGTCTGTTACAGAAAGCAGTGTGAATGTCAATATTTTAGATCTGTATTATGTTGTATAAAACAGGCTGCTGCAAATGAAAAACATGTTCTTTAAAAATAAACATTTTAGTGCTAAGCATTCAGACTATGTCTAGTGTAAATATTTTTATATGTGTCCATTAAAAGGATGCACTCCTTTTAATCAACACATATATCACCTCTCAAAAAGAATATTTGTCACCATGAGGCTGAGTGACTCCATTAATTATAAGCTACACTGGCTCCACAGCAGCCTTTATATTTGGTGATTAACCATTGCACACATTTACATTTATTTCAAGTAGCAGGCACCTTAATGAGGCGGCATGTTTCTTCTTTAGTTCTCTACTATTCATTTCACAGCACAGGAGCTCCCCCCCACCCTCTGTCTGTGAGTGGGTAGTAGACCCCAGTAATAGCAGTCTTACAATGAAAAAGAACATGGGGTGCATTTTCCTTGCTAGCATTAAGACCCAAGTAGCCATTGTTGCGCACGGATCAGGTCCAAAGCAACTGGGGGGAGGGGGCGCTAAGGGAGCATTTTTGTTGTTTTTCACACAAAGCAGCAGAAAGCCTGCTTTGGGCATCTGGCCTAGATGTAATGGCCCTGTTGAGTGGGCAGAGTACACAGCCTGCTTTGCACAACTGTAGGTATCATTGGTGCTGCAGCTGCATTAGAGGCCCAGGACATACTTGGTGTGCCACTGTTTTTTTAAGCCTTGGAGCAGTGGCCCAAGGGAGGGGAAAAGTGAAGCAGAGGAGACACCTTGATTTGGTCATCAGAGAGATGGTAGGGAGAGGGATGGTGTGAGATGTGAGACCATGTTCTTAACAAATGTCAGAAGTGACAGCAAGGCAGTAGCTATCATTAGTGAAACAGGTGCAGTGACACTTTTGCCCTGGGAAAAACTAGCATTGTGGCACATGGTACCCTTGGTGCAAAAAAGGGGGCAGCATGCAGTAGCTCATTTTCTTTCAGAATGAGACCAGACTAGTTTCGAGATTGACGTGATCGTCAGACATGATGGGGAAGGAGTGAAAGAAGAGGTGATAGCCTGCTTCTCAGGGCTACAGCCATCATTAGTGCAGCAGGTGGAGTGTATTGGGGTCCACAGCACCCAAATTGGTGGCAGTATGGTTTTTGGTCAATTCTATTCTTGTTTGATGCTGTTGCTTTTTATAAGTCCCACATTTAGTGTGGATTACGAGCTACAGAAAAGCACCACTGAAATGATATCATGATCCCCGTCCCTGTGATCATCCCTCCTCTTCCTACCCCCCAATCCTTGCCATATGGTTATGGAGGGGGCCCAACTTGAAAATATTTTGCTTGTGGAGGCTCAGAGCAAAAACGTTTAAGGACATCTGCAATATACACAACAGGAGTCACCCATAAACCTAAAAGAACCTGAGTATGACTGATATAAAAAAACAGTTTCCTAAAAGTTTCATTTAAAGAACCAATAATACATTTAATACCATATTTAAGAAAGTCTATTATATAATCCAGGAAAACAAGAGAAAGAGACACGGCCTAGGTATGTTAAAAAGATATATTAAATGACAATTAAGGATCAAGCAGCATCAAAAATACAAAAGTGAAAAGTGCCCCAAGTGCAATGTGCATAAATGTGCTCAGAATTGTGCCAGTGCAAAAAGAACAAATGATGGGCTGAATGCTGAACAATGTCAAACACTCACCCCACGTACAGAGATCTGGGCCTAAGTACATTGAAATTTTGCTCACCACGCCATTCCAGTTTGGACCCAGCCATATGCAAATCAGTCTTGACCCTGCTTCCCATGGGAACAGTCCAACCCGAACTGCCAGGCCAGGTCCTCCCTGGACTGGAAACAAGCATTCTGGGACCAGTTTCAGAGTTTAACCCCCTCATCAGCCAGGATAGCTTGACTCTGGCGGCATGGTGAGCACGGGACCCACGGCTGGGCATACCCAACCCACTTAGGGTGATAAATGCAAAAAGAACAAATTATGGATGGAATGCTGAACAATATCAAACACTCAAACACTCACTCCCTATAAGGGATCTGGGCTTAAGTCCATCATTTTGTTTGTTTTTCCCCAGTGGAAACTGCATACATTTTATAATCATTCACATTATCCCTAATTTATTATAATCAGGAACGTTTCTATAACCAAGGGATTTGGGCCCATATAAACTCAATAACCACTTACATATATCAGGTCCTCCGATAGATCTTTGGTAGAGCTAATAGGTACTCAATAATAAGAGACGGATGCTATTTTCCTCATGAGGACCTATAATGAAAGAAAAGCCTGTCCAACAATTGTAACCACAATACACATTATGTCCATTAATTCATTAATAAAGATAAACTCTGAATTCTAAATACTTCAAAATATGAATGGTCAATACACAAGTACACAAGAAATCATAAATTCTATGTTATTTCAATATTACAGGTAAATTCACAACAAGGAAATACAGTTCATTAACAAATACATCATATAATCAATAACAGCAGGAGAGGGGAAAGAGAGAGACAGACAAAGATTAAACCATTGCAAATCAGTATGCAATTTAGAATTTCATACGAACCTAGATCAGAGAATACTAATGCCAGCGTGCAATAGTCAGAAATAGCTAACCCTTCGGCTGAAAAGGTATAGCTTAAGCAACATCACCAGCTGATGAAGTGCAAGATAGGCAGGGTAGTCTCACCCAGGATTTGCAAGGTTAATAGCCAGCCAGAGTAGCATAGTGAGTACAGCAGAAAAGGCTTTCTTCTAATAGAAACAGCTACTACCAAGTTCTTTTCTCACGGTAATTATTATACCCCAAATGCTAAAAAGTTCAATCCCCCTAAAGTTGCAATTTCACAGTTCCACACAATTCCATTGGTCAGGCTTATGAGGTGATCATCGTCTCAGTCAGTTCATCAGGATTTCTTTGTTAAAGTTCTTTGTTTAAAAATTAATGTCATCATCGCTCTTCGGAAGCAAGCAAAGACATTTTGATAACTACATGCCCTCACGCTTGCTTCCACATCAGCTTGCAACATTAGTTGACAGAATTATTCATAGAAAGAAATACTCTAACCGTAGGAAGGAAATCCTAGTAAAATGCTAAGCACAACTAAACAAATAAATCAGTTTTTTTAGAAATAGGGAAGGACAAAATACATTCTTCTGTGGCCTACATTAGGGAAAGGAAAATTACTCTAGCAGGGTTTGAGGCCCTCATAGAAAAAGCATAAATCGTCGTTTTATCTGAGAAATAAAACACACGCATTAATATTTTAGGAAAAGAAAGAACCACATAAAGAAATGGGAATTAGAGATTCATTATCCTAATTAAATCCATAAGTATAATCTAACTTTTCAATAATCAAGCTATGATTAATAATTGCTTCTCTCTTGTTATGAAGATAGGATAAACATTTCATGAAACATTTTCTGTAAGTTTTCTCTATTATTAGTGTTTTTATATTTCTACGTGCATGATTCTAAATGTATATTTATTCAAGTCCCTCTCATAACATCTTAGTTCATGTAAAAACACTTCATAATTTCTCCATGCTTTGAGCATGTTAAACGTTGCAGTTTCTATTTTACTAAACATGTCATGCCTTTCTTACACATTTTCACGTTGTACTTTCGAATATCCTCATGTACATATGTTAAAAATTCACACCATTAGTCATTGTTTTTGTTAATAACACAGTTATGAGCAGATTTGATCAAGCAAGATTATTTTGCAAAAATCATGCTTCATCAGGAGCCAGGTCAAGACTGATTTGCATATGGCTGGTTCCAAATTGGGGTGGCTGGGTCCAAACTGGGGTGGCGTGATGAGCAAAAAACAATGGATTAAACCCCGATCTGTTACTGGGTGTGAATGTTCGATTCGTTCAGCATTCCGTCCATCATTTTTTCTTAATGCCGTTGTCACCCTAAGTGGGAAGGGTATGTCCAGACATGGGTCCCGTGCTCACTGTGCCACTAGATTCAAGCTAGCCTGGCTGATGAGGGGTGATACCCCGAAACCTGTCCCAGGATGCTTGTTTCCGGTCCAGGGAGGTCCTGGCTGGGCAGTTCGGGCTGGACTGTTCCCATGGGGCGCAGGGTCATGCCTGATTTGTGTATGGCTGGGTCCAAACTGGGGTGGCATGATGAGCTAAAAAACAATGGATTACATCCAGATCTGTGACTTGGGGGGAATGTTCAGCATTTTGTTCATCATTTGTTCTTTCAGAATTATGCAGGTGCCGCAAGAAATTAAACAAAAATCCAACAGGTGAAAAGAAATAGCAATTTCATTGATGTGCGTGGAATGATAGATAATTCATAGTAATTCCATTGCTCATATATGTATATAGTAGTCCACTTCTTTTTCAGCTGGTATAATGTCAACCGCATATTGACCTTTCATGATTCAATGAGTCATCATCAGGGCAAAATGACTGAGGAAAGCCCCAAACAAAGAAGACAATGTTCTCATGCCCCTCGGTGCGGCATTGCTCCTGGATACAAGATTTACACCTTGCAGGCTTTATTTCTACATTTGGCCACTTCGGGGCCTCATCTTCTTTTTCACCTCAAATAGAACGCTTGGTTACCTACCAAATATATGCCTGACTACCGATTTTGCAGCAATCCTTCCTCCTTTGAATGAAGTTTGGGTACTATACTTTCCCTAGAGTGCAGCGTGTTTCTGGTTTTGTAATTGCCAAATGCTGCCAGAGCTTTTTTTATAAAATCTCTCTGCTTCTCATGCGTGGCTAGAAATTGGAGCAAAACGTATTTTTCCACTTCATCCAGAGGACCTCCCTTTGAGAGGAAACATATCTGTCCTACTACATTAATTGATTTCAGCAGCAACTCCCAAGGTTAACAAGACTACCATGGGCCCAATCAGATATTGTGAGTAATGAATTGATGCAGAAAATCTGTGAATCAAACAAATACAGTGACTTAGGATCTGCTGAACTGAACATTTGACAAGCATAAAGAAAATTATGTCATTCTCTTTTACCATCTCCAGTAGTGATGCTCAAGCACTTTTTATAAGATATTAAAGAATATCTGAAAGAACCAACCAAAATGTGGAACAATTGAGAGGAATATCTTGTTTGAAGACATTGATTATATTAGAAAAAATACCACTTTCAAACAAAGACTCCAGGGCCAAAAATCTTTCACTGAACCTCATTAAAGCACTTTTTCTTGTCTACTCCTACATACCCTTCTGTGTGGTTGAGTTTGGGTTGCACTGAATTCTGGAAAAGTATTTGGCCCTTGCCATGTTTCATCCACATAAGTTGTAGCCTGTCATGATTTTAATTATGCACACGCAAATTTACAAGCCCTGTTAATTTATGAGGATTAATTTTCTGTGTCTCGTGTCTTTGTAAATATTCAGCCATTGCAGAGAGAAGACCACCAGCACTGGCCAACAGAGGGATATATATTAGTAACATTCAAGTGGATGAAACCCAGCCTTCCCCACCACATGCAGACCAGCAGTATACTGTGACCATCTCCACATTTGACTGTGCTTTTAATATACCACTGATAGCAGTTGCATTTGCTCAGGTTAGTAGACACACTCTACCTTTTTATAAATGCAACATAATTTGAGGTGGGGGTTTGAGATTACTATAATATATTTAATAATAGTCTGAACCTACACATGTTATTCTCTTGATTTACTCATTTCATCTGCCCAATATCGCTCCAAAATTTTTAACAACATGGCTGAGGAGTAAGAAGGGTACATGGGAAGTGTTAACAATACCATAAGGTGTTTACATTATAGTACAGCTTGTGTATGAGAAACCAGAGAACTGATTGCTTAAGCAATTATCCTCTCTAGTAGCACTGAAACAAAGTTGTTTCCTTACCCCAGTCATGACACTCCTTGGCCAATATAGAACCCCTTAAGGCACACAGCTAGAGTGCCTTTATGGCCCAGGCAGTATCAACATCTACTATATACTGTCTCCAGATACTTACTGCAACAAATAAAGTTTAACCAATGTGACTGTCTGTAGGACCATGGAATCTTGAATATTCATTTAAGTGCATGCCCCTTACAGATTTCCTTTTTACTTTAATTCTGTTTCACACATTGTTTGTTTAGAAATTCTGCGTGTGTTGGCCATGTCACTACCAGCAATGCAACAGTGAGCACTGTTTGCACTTTATTGACATTGACATCGAAGACAGAGAGGACCTAAATGTCTACCTGTGTCCACACTTTAATTTGCTGCAATTCTGAAGAGGAATCAGTGGGATAGAAAATAAGCAGTGAAAATAAAACAATCCATATGATCTTCTAGGCACCATAATTCCCTATACAGACCTTCCCTAGATCCCTGGCACTTTATCTAAGGGTTTCAGCACACAGTTAACACATGGATATTAGCTGTAGATTGATGAGTCAGTGATCAGTATTGTGCAGTAATGAGGTGATGACAAGAGATCCATATGACGGCCTTGGAGTTGTAAACCTCAGTTGATTCACAGCATTACACAAAAGCATTTTCATACATTCATGTATTAATTATTTTCACTAAACTATTTTTACTTTAAAGGATGAAGCAGTTGACAGGGGAAGCATTGTGGAGTACAGAGGGTCCACATGGCCTGGAGATTCAGTGATTGTTGTTGAAAGAACTCAGGCTGCATCTCCTCCAATCAATGGAACTTTTGATATTGAAGCTTATGGAACAATAATCAGAGGTAAGTCACCTCTGCTTGAATGACTTTCATTTATATGCTTGGTGTCTGTCAAATATCTTTGAAGTAAAACACGTCAAGTGCAACATACTACTGAAGGCTTTTAGTCTTGTAGTGTAAAAAATAACATATGTTATTATAACATAAACTCCTTACATTTAAAGGGAGATCATTTGTTCCAGACATTATAAAAAGGTGATTTTATCTCATCATCCTTTGTTGTTCTTACTGTACCGTTTACTGATTAACTCTCTCGTCCCCTGCACTCTTTACCTAGCTTACCCTTCTCATTTTTTACATCCCTCTCACCATGCTCTGCTGACCCTTCTTTTACATTTCTTAATTTCCCTCTGCCTGGCATATCTCTCCCCGTGCCCATTCCTCCTATCAACCTTCTTACCCCATCTTCACCTCTCCTTCCCATTTACCTGTGATACCCTCAGCACACCTGGATCACAATACTTGTATATCCACTTTTAAATCTCTCTAAACCATTGCTGGCAGACACCTCCCAATTTTTTAATCAATCCGTTACCTAATGAACTACACCATACAGAAGACAAAAAACCCACTCCCCATTTACATTTTCTTTCCCTGAGACTCCCCACCCAAATAAATTTCTTCCTTTCCCTTCTTGACTCCTGTCTCCTGTCAAATTGACTTCAACATCCCCCTACCATTCCTGGCTTAAATTCCTACAAACTCACCCCCTTCCATCACTCATCCCCCTACCAAATTGATTTGTCCCCCCCTGAAGCTCAGTTATGATCCTATAATTGATATCCACCCTCTGAGCCCACTCCATTTCTCCATACCACTAATCACCTCCATCAAGCTTCCCTCCGCCATTCACCTATTCTGCATAATTCATGATCACGTGACCAAAAGAAAGATATGAAAATTGATCAGCAGCTCCATCCCATGCTTGCTTTCATTACTGTAAGATGCTCAGGGTGCAATACAGTCAATACACTTCACAAGGCCTTTGTAAATGCTACTAAATCACAATAGGGAACTGTCCTACTAAGAAAAACTTGGGACAAGTAGCAGTCATCTTCAAGATCTTATCACCCAATATAAGTGTACAAAATATTGCAGCCGCAGAATATTTGTTCACCCACAGTTCACTTGCGCCAACCTACTGGTCTCCAGTTCTACTGATCGAAAGATCCTCCGCTCCAAACTTATTAGTAAAGTAAGGTTCTGTTTAAAAGGGCATGCCAGTAATTTTCAATGTAGCTCTTGCAGGCCTGGATTTTACAGAAGGTCTGAGCACCAGGCAAACACAGGAAGGTGTTTAATATTTAATACATACATGCACATGTTGTCAGTATATTTACACAAATTGACCTGTATTGGTTGACACAATATAATGTTGTATGTTCACAAACTCAGAAATGTTTCCGTGATCTAACGAGTTTCAGGGTAACCCGGCAGCTTATTGAAGGGTGCTTTCATGTGTTAAAAACTAAACTCCTCAAATCACATAATTGATGGTGGGAGAGACTAATTGATTGTTTAATCAGGGAAGAATCCGGTAGGCATGCGTATCTCATTACATATAGTTAAATCCAATGAACGTATGATAGTGCTGCTATGGAAAATTGACCATCTTATTGCAGAAGTAAGGCATATAGTTGGAAGGGGAAGAATTGTTAAGAGACTGTTTCCTTTGCCTGGAATGTGTCAGTGGACCCTGTGTAGTATCCTATACATCACTGTCCCCTGCATGTCTAAGATGGTGTGTGGAATGCTGAGAGGGACTGACGTAAAATAATTTTGCATTGCTGTGTGCAGTGGAACTTAGGAGAGAAACAGTTTGAGCAGTCGCGGCCGGTGCAGCTAAGAGCGGTAGGGCGGGGCGGGGTAGGGGGAGAGTCAACAGATGATGGAATAGGGAAAATAAAATAAAAAATGTAACCACTTACCTTGCACTCATCGCATCGCTGATGCGGCGAGCGCAAGGTAAGTGGATTTATTTATTTTTCAATTTATTTTTCCTATTCCGTCGTCTGTCGACTTCGCTCCACCGCTCTTCCCTGCACCGGCCGTGCCTGAGTTTGAGGGAGGTTGGAGCCAGGACAAGACCTACTCGCTGTTGCTGTAACCTAGGGACCTAACATGAAATAAAGAACTTACCTCCTGCCTGAGTAGTTTCAGAATCTTGAATGAAGATACTGCACTCTAACTTCAACACCGGGTAGTGCCAGGCCTGTCCACTAGAGAAGCTTCAGTAGACTCCTTGGCTATACATAACCCCAGGAGAAAGCCCAGTTCTTGTCACAATCAGATACAATTTACTTTTGTTCTTTGAATGGAAACTGTTGGGTTCCTGGTACAAAGATCTGTTGAAGCCCAATGCAGTCCCTTAACTACTATGTGGATGGGCAAAAGTAACAAATTGTGTAATATAGAAACCATGATAGGGAAAACAGGGATAGTAACTAACTCAGGACTGGGTTTCATTATTCTATAAGATTCTTCACAGGTGGGGAGCTGTACTGGGAGATCTCATTTGTAGGAGTTTGTTAAGTCACTGAACTGGCTGTAATGTAAATTGGATGTCAAGAGGTGAGTACTTAATGCAGCCCTATTTGAAATAGACATAGTAAGGTGGAGACATGGGATTACCAGTTTTGGCAGTGGCTTTTGATGTGATGAGTCCAGAATATTAGGACAGGACCAGAGGACGCATTCACAAACCAGACCAGACCAGAGCTGAGTAAGCTAGATAGAGGATACCTGGAGGTATCATGATCAATTAACAAATACAGTCGATAAGAAACTATAAGGGAATTTCTAACCATGAGAGAGCCAAAAGGGAACAAAACAACAAATGTGAGGGATACATAAACAGGTGCAAACTAATATGAAGCAGCTAGCCACAATAACTAAACTCAAATGCCAGGTGTTAACGCCATCTTTGATTGACCCTTAAATCCTAACTCTGTTCCATTTTTCCTGAAACTGGCTTTAGACCCAGAAAGTAGGAATGACCTGATAAAAAAGTCAACGAAGAGGTCTAGTGTTTGAGTTCTTTCAGTTTCCACCTTTATGTTCTACACTTTCTCGACCACCAACGCACCCTATGCCTGAAATCACGTGTTGAGAATAAACCCTGACAGAAAATTTAACTTCTGACCTTTGTTTTAGTTTAATGGTGGCCTACAGCACCTGAGAAGCACAATTAATAGTATGCCTATGAGTAGTTATGCATGATTTCTGCAATTCATAGTACATCACTGATTATGACTATCCATTAACAGGTTTAAGAGTTGACATCTCGGAAGCAGATTTGCAGTATGCACTGCAAAGCATTCCTGAAATGGGACAGGTGAAAGTGACGGACACGCATAGGAGCTGTAATGAATACGACAGGAAAATCCAGTGGTTAACTGCGACTGGCAAACAGCCTTTGTTACAGGTAAGAAACATATAAATAGAGCACATACCTCGCTGGGAGAGGGGCAGCAGAGCACTTTAGACACAGGAGAATAGCTCTGGAAAATGTAAGACTAACGTGACCTCAGCTCAGAAGACACACCAGGACATTAAAATGAGCCATACAAGCATCATGGTGTTTACCCAATTCATAGGTTAGTGGTCAAAGCTGGCAGATATGAGTTGGACTTTTGTACTAGGCGTTCTGGGGAGAGCTCTTGGTGTGGTGGTGTGGGGGTTGGGTAGTTAATAGCTTCCATTTGATTAGTGTAACTGGCAACTCTGTTACATCGTGTTAATACTAAACTTACTTTCTTTGTCACCCCACTATTAGGTTGACAATTCCGGCCTAACAGGAGAAAACGCTGTACTGAGTGTTATAGAACTGATGGAAGGGGGACTGTTTCGGCAGAATATCTTAGGAGACCTGCTTCGTACCCCACAGAAACAGCCACAGGTATTGGATGATTGTTGTTTTAATCAGTGCACCTGTGAGGCAGCATGCCTCAAGTTGGTATGAATGGAATGAAGAGGAAACTAAGCGTAATGAGAAGTGGCTCCTGTAATCCAAAAAGCATGTTTGCCTTACCATTTGCACTCTGCCTTTCCCTTAAGAATGATGGATTCACTTGACTCCTTGTGAAATTCAAAGTATGACTCAAACCCTGCTCTATGCTGGACACAGCACTTTGGGAGTGTCCCATCTTTGATAAGTCATTGTTACTGCTTGAAGTGCTTTGTTAACTATGCAATGGCCTATCATTTCACTTTCACTTCTTAATCACACATTTCAGGCCCATACAGTAACCCTTACTGAAAGTTCCTCAATGCTTCTTTTGTTTGTTCTTCATTCCCTATTTTGTACTGCTGCCCAAGATGCTGCATAATAAATACATGGTTTTGAGCTTACATGCGTTAGACCGAAGGGCTTGGTTCACACAAAGAAAGGGGGGAATGAGTCATGACAGGTGATCACACTCTCAGCTACCAATGAAATTAAAATTCTGTTGAGAATGATCTCTGCATAGGACCAGTGAGATCCATTTTAGATGCCTCCAATTTAAAGTGGTGCAAGACGTAGGTACAAGATGTTAGACCTACCAGTGGAGATAGGGCTCCTCTTAGAAATACAAGCAAAACCTTCTTCACAAAGGGCTGCTCATTATGTTCTTTCAGAACACTACCAATTGGTAGAGAGTAGAGAACAGGTTTGTACTACATTTTCAGTTGTTCAAGGTGAGAATGTTTCTAAGCAGGGCTTTCTCTTTTTATTGTATGATTACTGCTTAAGGAAGACTGATGATAGCCAGGTGCAAAAATCTCACACTTAATTACGCCCTTGTTTTAGATACTCCTGCTTGAAGCCAGCAGGCTCATTGCTACCCGGTATGTTTGTAGAGCAGCCCAGAAATGGCATTTGAAAGGGAACCAAAACAAACCAGTTCTGAAACCGTAGACAATGGCTCCTAATCCCCTGTCTGAAAATGTGTATAAAAGTGGGATCCAAACCATCGCACTTTGTTCCAGTTCCAAGCACTTCTTGACCAAGGACAGGAGTGCTCTGCAAAGTGATTGAGGTGCTTCTGAATCACCAGGGCTGGTGTCTACTTGACAGCCAGTCACAAGCAGGGTTGAGGACATCAACTGACCACTGCACATCTTGCTGGAGAGCTAAAGGTCTATCTAGCACCTAGGAGCCTGCCTGCTCAAAGAAGGAAGGAGAGTGTCTGGTCCTGCCACAGGAGAATCTGTCATGAAGGAAAAGCCAGAATTGTCTTCCCTGCATGAGGATTACTCAAAATCTGCTGACTGCCCTAGGGAGTAAAGCCAGAGCCGATCTGTTCTGTGAGGTGTGTCCTGGTCTCCCACTTCAACCCCTGCTGTGGACTGCTTACTGAAATGAAGCCAAGAAGTCATCCTGTGCTGTTTGGTACACATGCAGTGCTTGAAGGCTTGTTGCTGCTATTGCTCGACCCCTAGCAAATGCTGAGGAGAAGCTGCTGTCAATGAAGATGCCCATCCCAGCCTGGAGGAGTCAATTGCCTGAAGAAGACCACCCACCCCATTTGAAGTTGGCCCAGAGGACTACAAATGAGCACTAGTTGGATCTGAGCCTAGAGGCTGCATCTCCCAGAATGGACACTTGCCGAGCAGGCCTGCTGGACTGTTCCCAATCTGTAGCTCCTGTCCTAAGTGCAATCGCCACCTTGGTTTCTTGTCAGCAGACATGCTCCTGAGAGCATCAGCCAAAGTGACATCGGTTAGCGCCGGCCTACCACAATAAGGTAAACAAGAAACAGGATCGCTCACGAAAGACTGGACTAGATGTACAGACCATGTTCTGAAGCAGGAGCATTGACTGTTGTCTGAGCGATCCCTTTATTTGTAAATGAACTACTGAGCTGAAGTGTGAACTACTTCAAGTGTATAGAGACCTAGTGAGCTGCACCTGTTCCTAATCAATGCTTATTACTCTATTTAAAAAGTTGATTTATAGACACTATAACAATAGGGAGATGGCACAATAGCAGGTAGGTCACTTTACTAGTCATCGTAAATAGACTTGCCACACTGCACATGAGACCCATTGAATTGTGTCATATTACATTTTGCTGTGATAAAGGAAAAGTACTCTTTTTTTTACTAAGATAAGACCTGGACTATATAACACAATTATTGTGCCTGTTGTTTCACTGTTGAGTACTGAGCACGTTTTTCCCACACTACCACACTAAAAAGCCTTTAACTGCTCATTCTCGCTACCCTGAGAGTCAAATGCAGAAAAGATGTACTTGGCCCACTTTTCAGAGTGGGTTTAAGGACATCAGTGGTAAAGCACCTCAACCACCACAGTTGGTACCCATTAGGTTATGTCTACCCTGAGGCCTGACGAATTGGGTCTGACACATTCACAACCCTAATTTCAGGTCGGAAATTTTTACGTGAACACATAGACACTCATTTTGAGTAGTCTGGGAAATGCATCAAATTTTTCTCACCTCCAGAGTTAATGATAACAGAAAAGGCAGTAACTCCGGCGATTGAGAAAGTCCATCCCATTACAAGTCAGACCCTGAGGATTCCCGAAGAAATTAGAAATTACCGGGAGAATTTGTAATTCCAGGTCCAATTTCTTCAGTAAGTCCTAATTTTTCTGTGTATTTTCACACAAAGTTTTGGACTGTTTTCAGCTGCCAAAATTTTCAGCTGAAAGTAACGAGATCAATAATATTCCCACGGATATCATAATTACAACAGGGTCGATAACTGCTGTTAGCCCCCTTTGAATTAAGAAGTCACTTATAATGAGCCCTTAGGAGTTGATGAGAATATGGCGATGAGACCCTGCAGACATCATCAGGTTTTGTACCATACCCACGGGTCTCCTGGAGACAGTGCTTAATTTGTAAAATAATAAGTGCCAGGGCCCTGACCAGGAGGCCACTGCAGCTTGCACCACCCATGGCCCATGTTATGCTGCCAAAACAACTACTAACCATCTGTCTCACCTACAAGTGCGACAGTTCAGATTATTCAAGGTCCCCAAAGCTAAAGGAATGGCTGGGGAGGCAGGTATTAGTCATTTTTAATGTATATCTTATTCATAAACAATCGTTGTTCTGCTCATGACTAAATTAGATGAGTAGCACCACCATGAAGCACACTGTCCTAAGTGCGGTGTTGACAATTAAGTGCCGGTGCTGAGCACCTGAAAACACTGGTTAAAATTAAGCACTGCCTGGAGATAGTGCATAAAAGAGCATTAGCATGCTACTGCTGCTTTGTAAGTATGGAGCAACTAGCCAACAAAAATGCAATTCCATCAGAATGCAGTTATATATTTGCAACTCAGATTCTGATGTTTACAAATGGGCCACCTCATTTTTTTGGGCGTGAGCCTTATTGTGATATCGGGATTACTCAATAACACTTCCATCTACGCTATGCTTAAATGCCCAACATTGAAAATGCTCACGCAAATTGTGTATATCACACAAAAAATGAACATTTCAATTTAAGGGAGGGGTGTTAGATTACAGTTCAGAACTCGTTCCTACGAAAAGGCACCAAAGTGGAAGTGGTATTCCTCTTGTAGAAAATTAATTTAAAAAGGATGTCTTTTGCATTACTACTACCAATACTTTTACTACTGCTAGTAGTACTAGTACTACTAGTACGTCTCACTATAGCTTTTCATCCAACATTCTAGAGTCTCTATTTTACCCCTTTAAACTGATTCAATTACTGAATGACACCAAGTTGAAATAGGTGGAATTTACAAGTTGGTTAAGCGGCAGCATATATTTTGGCCGTTTTGTCTCCTGCAAATAACTTTGTGGGAATTGTTCTTTCAGTTCTGTAGGACTCCTTGCATGGTTTGCCCCTGGCCACTGTTTCCATAGATGCATGTATCTGCAGCTCTGGTGATTTTGGAGTTGCAAACTTTCCACGCCCAGTTGTTTCTGCTGACTTGTAGAGCAAGATTCCTTAGATAAGCTGCAAGAAGCCTAAATTAGTCACACACAGTAAAATTGCTTACATAAAGTGTAAGTTATGAAAAGTACTGATGTGTGTCAAAACCAATGTTTTTTTGCCCGCGACTGGTTTGTAACACCACCTTGAACTTGCTATGCTACTTATGTAGTGATGAGTCTTATTGGGAAACGCCAATTTGCAGGCATTTGCAATTACCGCTGCCTCATTAATAAGTACGGGTCAGGAGTCCTTTTGAAGCTCAGTGCATGTAGCTGCAAATGCTTAAAGAGATGTTTGCGAACAACAGGAGACCTTGTCTGTGCTTTTGCATTCACAAAATGCAGACTTTTTCTTAGAAAGGAGCCTCTATCTCTTAAAATGATAAAGCTACTTCCAAAATTAAAGTTATCATTTAGTGAATGACATAGGTGGAAGGGTTGAGGGGGCATACGCTTGTCTCGTGGACATTATCTGCTCCTTTCAAGGTCAAAAACACATTCACAAGTTTGGAATCTGTCCCATGGTGACAGCTTCCACTTTGTGAATGGGATAGCATCCCCTTTCGAGGGTCGATATTAGTTCAATGATTTGTTTACCACAATTACCATCGCAACCAATTGATTCCTTCCATTTCGATTTGGTAATAGGAGATTCATGTCTGTTTCACGCCAGCAACTTCTGCCAAATCACAAACATTCTCTAAAAGCATTTAATGAATTTGAAAGTAATTTTCGACTTGCAGTGTCTACTTTGCAACTTGCATTTTAGTGTTGCAAAGTATGTGATTTTGTGAATTGCAGGATTTGCAACTACAAAAATACGTCATGTCCCTTATTTTTTGTTTTTGTGAATCACATGTACTTTGTCATACAATGATACACAATATATATTTTTCAGGAAAAAGTCCAAATGCCACTACAGAAAGATTATGAAGTGGTCCATTTGTCGCCGTGTGCGCAATCGTTATTAAGCCTACTGTTTCCAGATGTTGTGTGCTTCAGAGGGGTTTCTGTGATTATACATACAATCGACAAATCATAAACGCTATTAACCCTCTCTCCCCCCAATATGACATTATTCTATGATTTCGAGTTTGGAGAAATGTATATTGCATACAGAAGACAAACTGAACTGAGATTATTTGCAAATAACAATCCGAAAAGAAAGGCAATAGCTCTAAACTGCACTAACGTCTCTTGCCTGAACAGATTTGCTTCTCCCTATACAAACGCTTTTCAAAATATCCCTGAAATAGAGATAGGAGCAGTATTTCAGGTTAGAATATTGTATGCCCTTAATGTCAATGGGACTGATATACAAGACATCCATTGAATGCGTACATAGGTATGTGCATATTTTTTTGACTTTCATGGAAATAGCTAAACATTCCAGAAGTATCCCAGGGAATCCATGACTATCAGAGATTCCCAAGAATTGTAACACACCATGCCATTTGCAGTGCGTGTATTTCCAGGTGCAGAAAAGGAATGAACAAGTGTTGTTGTATTTTGAAACTGTTGGACTTGGCCTTTTCTGCAGGGCCATCCCCAAACATTTTGCCATCACCCTCCTTTTTTCTTAACCCTTTTTTTGACTTTTAGGACTGTGCACACTTTACCCGTGCCAATCAGTGCTAATGTGTTTGTGTTCTCTCCTTTATATATGGTGAAAATGGTTTACACCCAATTGGCACATTTAATTTACTTGCAAGTCTCTAGTAAATCAGTACTACGTGTACCCAGGGCCTATAAACTAAATGTTACTAGTGGGAAGTAGCGGCTGATGTGAGGGCGGAGTGGTAAGGCAGGGTGGGTGGACAACGGACTGAAGAAAATACAAAAAAGGGAAAAAAAGAACTTACCTGCCACCCGCCGCTCTTCTGCTCCGAGTCCTCGCTGCAGCGCAGGCTCTCAGACTTCCCTGCGGCCAATCCTGATGCTGCTCTCCTGCTCATGTGTTTGCCTATTTTGACCCTCTACTCAATAGTCCAAAAGGTTTGTTTTGCCCTTTCCTGTGGTAGTCAGGGCACTTTAACTATTTCTATGTCTGGGTGGGGTCGTTATTCACATCACCAATATTGCATAAATTGATTTGTGCTCTTTGAAGTTGACGATGACTCCTGGCCACACCAATGGATACGCCGACGCGTTTCGACCTTCGTGTAGGGCCTTATATCTTTTGTGAATGAAGGTCATCTTCATGGCTGGGGGACTTTTTTAGAGGGACACTATGTTGAAAACATCAAAAAGACAGAATTATATTGGGATCCCTTGTGTTCTCTGGGAAAAATAAAGACATAAAACTGATCACAGGAAAGATTTCATATACAGGGACATACCGTTCACATGGGAACATCCTGCATCTTCGTGAGGTGCAAGAGTTCTAGAACTTCGTGGGTTCGTATCGTACACTAATTAAAATCGGACAATCGGGTTCTAGATATGGGAGAAACAAAGAAGTAAATGATACTTCTTGTCATCAGTATGGTAGTTAGTGCCTCAAAGGTGTCATTTGGAAGTTTAAACCGGGCATACCTGGATTAGTCAGGAAATATAGTCTGTCCGGGATCTGAAACCTGGAAAACTGCCCTGGAGGTGCTGATCGCCTGGTTGGTGCAAAAAATCTAAATTTTTCGAGCAGTCTGACACCCATGGCATAACATGTCCAGAACTGGTGACATGAGTTAAACTAGTACACCTAATCCCCATGGTGTTAGCATCCCGAGATCTGTGACATAACAAATTAAGACCTGGTCTCGTGTAGTGATGTTAGTGGTAAATGAAATTGTCTCACACTACCGTGCATTACCGTACAGCGAGATAGTATGTGACACACCGGGTGTTTCGGCAGAAAGGACACCCCGGGGGTTTAAGGAAATGCGCAATTGAAAAAGTGCACATCGTGTTGTTCATCTCCCCCGTGGCTCATAGGGTAAGGAGGAGACCCGTGTTTAATTGTGCATATCCGGAGGTGGATGCCCTGGGGATTAAATCTAAACGGTGCAGTGACAGGCCACCACTTATCATGTTTACACGTTCCTCTGAGTCACTTCCGTAATGTTGCTCGTGTTTCTCCACGGCAGAAACGGAAGTGAGGAATGCGGAACTGTTGGATGTGTCTGACCTCCCTGATGTCTAATCGCCTGATTAGATGGGACGCTGTGCCAGGTGTGCTGATGCGAACAACGCTATATAGGTAGGCCTGGAGTTATATGGTACATTACACCAGGCAGCATCCTGGTTTGCTTTGTCATGGTAAAGAATTAAGCTTGTATGAACCCTCTACCTCACACTGACCTCAGATCGTAGGACCTAGAGCCATTTTAGTTACACACGTCACATGGGGCCAGTGTCTGCATTCCGTCATTATCTTTTACATAATAACAATATAGCAGATGCACTAATTACGTGGACACTGTTTGTTGAAAAGAGTTCATAGTACAATAGCATCAGACATAGAGGTGTATGCTAACGAGAATTCTCAGGAAAAGCTCACCTATTGTTACTCGTAAATGAAATATGATGTGTCTGTTAGGAGGGGGCCCTTGGATTGTTTGTGTAAAACTGGGCTTGTCTCGTGTGTCTATCATCGTTGCCCTACATAATAGTCACAAAGTATTTGTCAAGATCATTCAGGGAGACAATCTTCTAACTTTTCTCCTCGTTTATTGTAGAGATACTATTTGCTCGTGTTGCAAAGTCATCCTGTGCCCTGGGCACCAACCAACTTTTTGCTGACCGGTACTGGTGGTAACTGACTCTGACTGACCCTGGGCTCTGCCTAACCAGGCCCAGGGCCAGTGCCAAGCTGAAAGGAACACATTAGAATACAGTTAAAACACCCAACATACACTAGGGTACACTATGGTGTGGTGGGGTACCCCTGTAATTGGCATGACCTACCCCATAAGCCCCTAGTATATAATAGGGCAGGGATTGAAACTACTCTAGAAGTCCCCAGTACCCTGGGGCATGGCAGTTTAGAGGCCAGCAGCTCTTTTTGCACTTGCATGTGTGCCCTGCTGAAGCCTGAGGTCAGTTTAAAAGCAGCCCTGGGTGCCAGGACTGCTTTTAAAAGTAAATTGTGCGCAAACTCGACTTTGGTGGTAGGGCACTTAAAAATGGATAACCTACAATGTTTTGGCATATTAGGGACCCCCAGGGTCTCCCCTAGGTATCCCAGGGGTGGGGGGTGTCAGATATTTATAAGGTACACCATTATAAAATGAGTTTTAATATGCCTGGGTAAAGTGAAATTTCACATTTCACTCCCACATTGTGGTAAAGTGCTGCCCAAATTCGACTTTGATGCCAGGAGCAGTGTGAAGTGAGGATCTGCAATATTTTTGCAGGTTCAGAACCCCTAGAGTCTCCCCTAGTTGCACATGGGTTGGGGTTCCTGTAGATATAAGGCAAGTACTTATAAAATGTGTTTTTGTAAGTCCTGGTGCTGGAAAAATGGCCCAAGTCATTTTTCCCATTGCAAATCCCCAGTTACATAGGTTAACATTGCAGGAAGTTATTAAATAATAACTCCTGATAGGAAGGGGATAGAGCTACCGTTCAAAGACTTCTCAGAATAGTAATGCTAAATCCAACAATATCATATTGTTGAATTTCTCCTAAAGTGTACATACAAGAAGTTATAAGACTTTCTTGTTTGTAAGTCCAGATTCAGCCTTCCAGTGGTCTGCCCTGATTGGTCAGAGTTAAGTGGATTAGCCAGCCTGCCTGGAGAGGTGATAAAGAGCCCCTGGGGTTATGCAGCTGGGCTGGGAGGGCAGTGTGCTGGTCCACAGGAATGCCAGGCCAGGGGAGGGGTCGTAAACCATGGGATTCAAAGGGAAAAGCAGAACCCAGTGTCAGTTTACAACTCTGAACTTTATCCCTCAGGCAGATGGGGGATTAAGGAAGGTATGAGCAGATGCAGGGGGAGAGTCTAAGTAAATTAGCCATCCTAGGGGTGTGTTTAGCCAGCTCTTGCCTCCTTGCTAGAAATTCTGCCATTATGGATTTGGAAGATTTGATGCACTCTGGGACAAAATAATGCCACACTCTACAGGAAGTGATCATATCTTTGAGGAGTTACCCTGCTCCTATTGGTCAGGAGTGACCTGCTGCTTGACCCAGAGAATTTTGAATAAGTATCTGAGAGGGGCAGAGCCCTCCAGATCTGCTGCTTGAAACTTACTGAAGCAAGAAGTGCCCTGCTGAGAAGATTTTGCTGTGCAAAGAATTCTAAGGCCTGAAAGCTACAGGTTAAAAGAGCTCATCTGGAACATCACCAACTAAATCTGCACCTTGGGGAACTACCAGTGGATTTGTAAGGGTGACGTCCCAGTGGATTGTGGGAACTGAAGTCCTCAACTTTCAAGGACCATCTTGGAACTTCCAAACCCTTGGAGTGAGTTTGAGACACTTTGGGACCCTTTGAGGAACTTCAGGAAGAAGTTCAAGAAGTTTGGAGAACTTTGGAGGAACTTTGAAAAAAAGCTCCATAGAGGGACTGACTCAACCTGGTCAGCCAAGCCGCCTGCCTTCAACCGCGAGTCGGCCAAGCCATCCAGGTTCGTCCCGCTAAAAGCTCCGTCGGTCCGACTTCCAGAGTTTGACCGGGAGTAGAAGAAATCTAAAGCCGGCGAACCCTCACCGGATCCGGCTACATGAGGAGCATCGAGAGACCCCGCGAGAAAAAGCTCCAGAAAAGTTTCTAAGTCCGCTCGTAGAAAAGTCGACCGGGAGCAACCGCGAGAGCCAAGCCGCCTGTCTTCCATCGCGTGTCGGCCGGGGCTCCTGGGTTGCCCTGCTGAAGCGCTAACGAAAAAGTTTCTAAGTCCGCTCCAGGGAAGTTGACCGGGAATTCGTCGAAAGGCAAGCCGGCGAACCCTCACCGGATCCGGACTGGCTGGGAGCTTCGAGGGCCCTCGCGAAAAAAAGCTCCAGAAAAGTTTCAAAGTGTGAAGGTAGAAACTGAGACCGGGACCTGCCGCAAGCTGTAGCTGCCCAGGGCTCCATCGCGGTCGGCCTGAAACTTTGACTTTGCCCCGGTCTATCGCGAGCAGGTATCCCAATATGGTGCTATAAACTTCTAAGTGCTATATTTTATTAAATCTTTGAAAATGCATATCTCCGGTTCCCTACATTGGATTTTTGTCGTTTTGGTGTCATTTTAAAGATAAAAATATTTCCTATTTTTATAAATTGGTGTTGCATTTTTATTATGTGTTGTGTCTTAATTATTTACTGAAATTGTGTTTTTAAATGCTTTACATACCTGTCTTTGAAGTTAAGCCTGTCTGCTCGCAGCCACGTTACCAAGGGTTGAGCATAGGAATAATTTTCTAAGACCTATGCTGAGTCCTATCATGTGTTAGTGGCCTTATTGCCAGTGGCAGACCTACATTTGCCCCTACCAATAATCCACTTTCCAGCTAGTGACCCCGGGGATGGGATGTAGACCTATCCCAGAAGACCGCACCGGTGCTGAGGCACTGTACCCTTGTCCAGAGAAGTGGTAGGCATAGTGTTGCATGCCCAAGGGCAAAGGTGGGCCTAGTTAGGCTGAGTCCATGTAGACCATGAGTGACCCAGAGGTATCTAACCTAGAGCCCGGAGGGTTCTTAGGGTAGTCTGGGATCCCTGTCATGGGTGGAGATTTCATGGATGGGAGGAGTAGGTGGTCTGAGCGGATAACTGGTGAGTAAGGGGGGTCTGGTCAGAACCCCTTATAACTAGTTATCGCTGACTACGGGAAGAGTACCCATGTAGAGTGGCTACTTCTTCCCTGTAGGAATCAGCTGGGCGCGGCGTGTGTTAGAAGGTGGTTCTGACACTATGGGCCGCCTGGATTTTTTGCTTTTTGAGCACCTAATTGTTGAGCTTTTACGGTGGGTGAGCCTCATAAGTTGGGACTCACCCCCAGTGAACTCACCATAAAAGAGACTGCATGGGGATTTTACTGGTGTCCCCCTGGCTTGACCAGGCCACTGCGCAGCAGCTGGAGTAAGGGACACTGGGCTGGTTACATGCAGACACATGTGTACATGCGTGTGCACACGTGTCGGGGCTGCGCAGGGGAGATTCCTAGCGTGCGCAGCCAAGGAGCAGGTGCAGATAGACTGGTGTGGCAGGACTTATGCAGAATGGGGTGGTGACATGGAATAGGCTTTATACAGTGGGAAGAAACATGCCAGGGAAAGTCAGTGTGCTTTACAGTGTGTATTCCATTATTCTCTTATGGGGATAGGGAGCACATGGGCTAGTTTTACTTTCCTAAGGCCTACAAATTCCAGACACGCACTAAAGTCCACTGTAATGGGTGTGAGAAGTATTCTGCAGAGTCCAAAGTCATATTTGTACTGCTTTTGGGTCATCCAGAACTGTCATATTTCTCTGAGTCAGCCCTAACCAGGCCCTGGCTGGGGGCTGACCTCAGTAGCCTGGATTGATGACCTTTCTTCCCAGAGCGAAGACCTCCTCTCCATGAAGAGAAGCTGGGTGGAGCTGCAGGCTAATTCATCAGCAGCTTTCAGTGGGTGCCAGGCACCAAGCTGCACGAAGGGGAGGCAGCTCTGGGGGGAAGGGGCTTTCAGAGACCATGTGGCAGGAGACCCTGGATGACGCCATCTTGAACCAACCCAGAGGCCTGGGCAGGAAGGAGGGAGCAGGGGCAGTGAAGTGATGTATCGCTGTTTGATAGGACAAACAGAGACTTCCTGCCAGCCCCCTCCCCATTCTCTTAAAAAGTGTTTGCACAGGAAGAGAAGCTCTCTCTGGGGTGTGGTCTGCTGAGGCAGAAGGTGCTGGAGCCTGGCGCAATGGGCA
Organism: Calotriton arnoldi; assembly: GCA_963921515.1. Lineage (NCBI taxonomy): Eukaryota > Metazoa > Chordata > Amphibia > Caudata > Salamandridae > Calotriton > Calotriton arnoldi. The sequence goes on along the minus strand of CAWUFW010011313.1, from coordinate 148,425 downwards.
GTTGGAAGGAGAGACGAAAATTGTGAAAATCGGCCACCTGGGGGCCGAGATATGCCCCCCAGAAGGTAGGCGACCTTTGACCCCTCAGTGGACCGACGACGAAGCGCGTGGGCTCCGCCGCCGGTCTCAACTATGCCCCCGGGTGGGTCAGGTCCCCGGGCTGCCCCCAGCAGAAGGGAAGCCAGGGAGCGCCGCCGCGCTCCCGTGAAAAATGCCCTGCAGGGGGCCAGGAGCCCACCCTGGCCCCCGCCGAAGATGGAGGCGGGCGGGGAGCGCCGTCACGCCCCCGCGAAGAGGTCTTTAGGGGCCCAGGATCCCATCCCCTTGCCCCGAAGCAAAGTCGGGGAGCGCCGTCACGCTCCCCGTGAAGATATCCCCCACGGGGGGCCAGGAGCCCACCCTGGCCCCCGCCAACGAAGTGCAGCCGGGGAGCACCATCGCGCTCCCCGTGAAGAGGAGGAGTGGCCCGGGACCCCATCTCCGGGCCCCGAAGTGACCGGGATGGAGGGGAGCGCCGTCGCGCCCCCCGAAGATGTCCGGGGGCCCGGGACCCCATCCCCGGGCCCTGAAGAGATGGAGGAGGCCTGGGGAGTGCCGCCGCACTCCCCCGAGGTCCAGCCGGACCAGAGGAAGAAGACGCGTCTGCCCGCTGGAGCGGGCAGACCAGAAGTGCCAAGCCGGTTCCCGCGGCAGCACGCGACGGTGCTGGCCGGCCGGGGAGCCAGCGGGGGCAGCCGGGGGTGGGCTCCCCGGGCTGCCCTCCAACCTCGAGAGCCTGCGGGGGTCCCGGGACCCCGTACACACGCAAAGGGGCCCGGGTGGGACCGGGCCCCCGAAAATGGGCCTGAGCGGCCGGGGGTGGGCTCCCCGAGCCATAGCATGTACCTGGGGGTCCGGGTGGGACCGGACCCTCCAACAAAGGTCCCCAGCGGCTGGAGGCCCACATCGCGGCTCTCCCCGGAGCAGCGGGAGAGCCGCTGTTCCCATATGCAGAAGCGCCCCATAATGCCTTGCAGGCCTGGACCGGCCTGCAAGGGAAAAACAGCGTTTTCCCTGTTTGTGGTGGCCCCAGGAGGACGGGGCCACCACCAAGTGAATTCAAGGGTGCAGGGGGAGCTGCAGGAGAATGCAGTCTCCCCCAGAACGAAGAAAAGGAGTCCCTCCCTAAGTCTCATGGGGACTTGAAAGGAATAACCCCTCAAGGGCTCAGCCAGCATTTTAACTCCTCTTGGGCTGGAACTTTTGTTCTACAGCTGGAGGAGGATTAAGAAGTGTGCCAAGGAATGAAGGGCTGAGGTGGGGATGTCTGGAGAAGGGCATCCCCTGGAGGTGAAGAGGTGTAATTGCACCCATAGTGCATTTACTAATGTTATTTCTTTTAGAGGGACTGAAGGTCACATGTGTAATGTGAAGTACCTGTGTAAGGTGATGACATAAGCAAAGTGGGGTTATGTTGCCAGACGTTCCTGCTAGGGTGGCTGGTGGTATATGCATAATCCTGTGATTTCATCTGTGATGCCTTTTAGGGGCTTTAATTGCAATGCATTATAATGATCAACTAAGGTGATGAGTACTGTCATTCTAAAGTGCTGCTTACACATGTATTTTTTGCTGCTGCGCTTAAGTGAAGAACAACCCAGACTGTTATCCCTGAAGATGTAAGGGTGCATACTGTATGGACAATATGAGATGCTCAGTCAGGGTTATGTGTCACCAGGGCAGGTGTACCTATTTTTAATGCTCGTTGAGATAATGGGGTGGGTCGCCACTGGGATGGTGCCAGTGCGCAGGGCCCTCGCTCCAGGTTATGTTCAACTACCTGCATTGGGGGCAAGATGATGTGCATACATGGGAGTGGTGGTACTAGACCCCACCCCCCCTGCAGGAGGGGTGGAGATGTTATGCAATGTCACAAAGTAATTCCAACAGCTTATGTATATTTGTAAATTGGTGCATAGTATTGAGTAGTGTGTGTGTTTAATAAATGTACTCTTACTTTTATAAAGCAAAGTACAGACTGGACAATCAATTATTGAGTGTTATTTCTGCATACCTGCAAATGGCGATTACTAGCCCACACCACCTCCCTTGAGTAAGCCTCAGACTGCTCTGCAACGCTACCCTCTGAGAGTCAGGCGCTACAATTGGGTGTTTGGTTCCCAGTGAAGGGCAAATGTAGTCATGTTATTTGTGCAGGTCTCACAGATGCTGCCTCGTTTTCCAACAGCTCGCAACAGGGATTTACAGGAGGCAATGAGCTATCTCATTAATTCCATTTAACCCACGGGAGGTAGTACGGAGGCGCAGAATCATTTTGGCCTCTCAACCTAGAAAGGATGGAATCAATATTCTGGCCTTTTACATGCGTTAGGGCTGTCCATTTGATCTCGGACAATCCATGGTTCATTTGTATGAAGTGTTAAACCATTGGGGCATTTTGTACTTTGCATTTTAGGTGTGACCTGTGTTGTGTGATTCCTTTTCTCATCTCCTGTGATGTTTTTCCCACATATGCCAAGTCACATGGGCATACCACACAGTATACCACATTTGTTGTATTGCAGTTTGTAAATTCAGAATGTTTGATTGTTGTACCTTGATAGAGGAATTCTTCCCCTTCCACTGTACTTTCACAGGGCATACAATTGCCACATTTGGGGTATCCTTTTATAGGAGGTAAATCAAACATTGTGCGCAACTATACTGTTTCCATCTTACGGGCTGTATTTGCTCTCATCAAGTTATCCCATAGATTTCTATTCCTTTTTAAAGCAAAGAGCAACGGCTTTCAATTTTTCAAGACTGTTGACAATTGTCCAATTTTTTCATATGATCTTTTTTACATCATTGGTGGCACCAGAGAATGTAGTCACGCATACCAGTGAGTTGTTGCTGTTGCGGTCCTTAGGTTCCAGCATGGTTTCTCAGGGCATGTACGAAGCTCATTTGAGTGCTCTTTTGAGTAGTTTTTTTGGATAATTGCGTTGCTGTAGTATACTCATAAGAGCATGAGCATTAATGAAGTAATCCTTTCGTCTGGAACAATTCCTTCTAATCCTCAGGAATTGGCTGTGTGGTAAATTGTCACACAGATTTCTTTGATGGAAACTCGAATAGTGAAGAAATGTGTTTATATCCGTCTTCTTGGTATACAGATGAGAATGTGACACATGGTATATTCAGTGTACAGTTTGTATGATTTATAAAATTCATCAGTAGTCATTGACTGACGTTCAGAGAAATAATGGTGAGATGTTTTCGTCTGTCAATTTTTCTAAGATAGATGATATAGGGGGTTTACCCAGACACATAGTATACTTTTAGAAAGCTTGCATTTTTCTGCCCTAACTATTTGGTGCTTGCAGCCTGTTCCTGGCCACATGACTGGGTGCAGTTGGTAGTTCGACTTTGTGTATTCCTCGCAGACAGTCACACAGTACAGGGGTTAGGTGTGCCTGGGTGGGCCATCAATGGCAGGATAGGGGCGTGAAGCTGGGCACAGCACCACTAGCAACTGAATAGGCTGTGCCCTGCCTTCACACAAAGGGCTTAGCACCACTGCATTGTTCATGCAGCCAGCTTGGAATTAGGGCAGGAGGGCAAGAAACTTCAAGGACTTCAAAGGGAATTCTCTAGAAACTTCTCCTTCTTTCACGAAGGCACAAGTAATAAAAAATGGACCCTCAGACCCATTCTTCAGTACACCCCTGGACCTGTGGCTACTACAGAAGAATGACTGCTGTGCTGTTTTGTTGCCAGAAGGACTGCCACTCTGCTGCCCTTCTACTCTACTGCTTCTCTGCCTGCTGCCCTGCTTGCTGAGAAGGGAGACTGGACCTGCACCTTACATCCCAGGCTGAAGTGACTCCAAGGTCAGCTGACTGACCTCCTGTTCTGAGATATAACAAGCTCCAGAGGCTCCCTGATACTGCCCAGCTGACCTGCTGCCTGTACCTGCAACTGGACTTGCCTGAGCACTGCTGGCCTCTGCTTGAGTGAGTTCCCGATCCCCAAGAGGTGCCCCTCAGGTCCTGGACCCTTGGTGTGGCATCAGTTGAGCTCACTCCTCAAGAAAAGGAGAAATCCTGAAGTTTTGGCCTCTTCGAAAATGCAAATGGCCAGTTTGCACGAAGAGCTTGCCGCCATCTGGCCAGCCAACGCGAAGTTCCGGGGAACCTGAGTCTTCGAGCCATAGAGACAGCCACAGACTCCCGATAATGCTCGATTTGAACTTGACCGCCTACGCGGAGCTCCAGCAATGTCCATCTGTGACACCCGACAGGATCCATGTGATACAGAGACAACCTTCTGGAATGCCCAGCCTGCTCTTCCCCCTACATCGACGCCAATCCGCGACTCTCTTCTTGCTCCGCAAAGCCCCTTCCAGTGTAAATGGAACTCTTTGCGCTGGACTTTGAAGGTACCTCTTTTAGCTGGACTAACCTGGTCCCTGTATTCAGCCTCAGCTCTATCGCTGTCAGCCTGAACCAGGGACTTTCACCCTGGTCTCCCACAACGAGATAACTGTGAGTGGCGCTTTGTGATTTGTTTAGCGCTAGACTTACCTGAAATCTTTAAAATTGCATATCCCTGGTTCTACTGATTGTTTGTTTAAAAATCATTTTGGTGTCAATTAATGTATTTAATTTTACTCTATCTAAATTGGTGTGGAATTTTTCTTGTCTTGTGTTTTCACTTACTGTTTGAAGTGCTGCATGAATACTTTACACATTGCCTCTAAGTTAAGCCTGACTGCTTTGTGCCAAGCTACCACAGGGTTAAACAAAGGTTAATTTGGGTTTGCTTGTGTTTCACCCTGACAGAGATTGTGGTTGGTGCTTGAGTAGGGTTTCCCCTCCCTCAACCAGTAACCCAATTTCAATCTGTAAAGTTTTTTGTTTTCATATTAGGGGCTTATAGCCTGTTGCTGAGGCTTATACTGGTAGTTAAAGGCCCTGAACTAAGTTATAGGCCCGAGCCACAGGTAATGACCTATAAAGGGAGGGGGCCTTTAATTTAACAACCAATATTCCTTGTCATTGTCTTCAATGGGGCTTCCAACATTACAGTGTTCTAATGTTGCCTTACAGCCAGCTGCTGAAGACTATACTGTTTTTTAAAGTTCTGGAACACACGTTATAGGTCCATGCTGCAGCTAACGGCCTTTAGCAAGAGAGAGGGTCTTTAACAACCGGTATAGCCCTAGGCACAAAGGCTATTAAAACATTCCACTCGCTGAGGGTATAATGTTCTAAATTAAATAGGGAGAGACAGAAAGACAAACAATGGAATGTTGCAATAGAAGGCTTATATCAGTCATTATTAGACAAGAGCCACTTCATTTTCTTCAATGGAGATCCCAGCATTCCAATGATCTAATATAAGGTGAAAACATTATCTGAGGGGAAAATATTTTTGCCCATGGATTATAGCATCCCACTGCGCCAGTCTTGTCAAGGTTCCTTTCCCAATCCCACCCTAATAGTGAAAGTTTCCATAGTGGGAAACTACCTGAAAATGGTTTGTGAATGCCCACAAACATACATGTTTAGTTCATTGGTGCTTCCCAATATTTAAAGGCGGATCTACCTTGGATTACCCACAAAACTGCTTCTAGAGACATATTCGCTGACACAGAGATAACACTGTACTAGTGGAATTTATGTACGTGAAAACCAATTTACAAGAGCAAAATTCCAATAATCCTGATTCTAGGAATCACAAAACTGTTTTGTCCTCAAAAATTAAATTCTATATGCACTGAACTTTCACTTAGGTGCGCAAATTGCATTGTAAATTATCCCCATCATGATTACCAAAATATATGTATGTTGAAAATAAGGCATCCGTAAATGTAATTTTCTTCAGTAATATGTGTTGTTGAGATTTTTACAGTCACTGTGTTTTTTGCCTTTCACAGTTCACAGTTTTTATCAATGGAATACCATCTCAGTGCACTGGAAATTGTGCATATTCTTGGGATCCTGCAAAAACTCCTGTTATCTCTGGCATTGATCCAACTGAAGGTAAGTATTCAGAAGCTTGAATACATGTTTGGGATAAGGGCCAATTCCGAAATCTTAGAAAGAAGTAGTAGACTTCTATCCATGATGATTTGGATTATTTAAGGGTCATCTGGGAATATTGAGGGACGGACGCAGTCCTCATGTAACTGTAGTTTGATATAAAATAATACAGTAGAAATTTGTTACTACACTACTGCAAAACACTTGATGTTTAGGGCACATCAAACATTATACATGAAAGAGAAGGCATTCCCCGTTAAGAGGAGACTCCTGGGAAATAAAGATCTCTTAAAGAAGGCACTGTCATAAATTTGTAGCTACATTAAAAGTTCGGAATTTACTCTGTTTTTGGAAAATAGTTAATCCTTGTGTATTTGTCCCTGTGGTTTCTGCCCTTAGTCAAATACTACTACTACTACTACTGCTACTAATACTACTACTAATAATAATAATAATTATAATAACAATGATTGTTTTAATTTTATGATATTAACAATAATAATAGCAGAAATTAATAACATTAGCAGCCATTATACTATATATATATATGTAGATAGATAGAAAGGAAAAATAGGGATACCCTTCTTTTTTGCACAAATTATGCAGCACTCTAAGACTCTAAACCTGAAAGGGTATTACTATATTACCAACTGGCGGTCACCAGTAGGCAGTTATAGTTAGGACCTAGTTTCCATAGGAAAAGCGTTTTTAGACTTGCATAAATCTTTGGTGCTGTTTGACGAATCTTCACAAAATGTTCCAAAAAAGTGTCAAGTTAGGTCTAGTTGTTCATGGTAAGTTTTGGGGTGATCCACCAAGCAGGGGCCGAGAAAAAGGGGGCTAAAAAAAGTGTCTCCCATGGTAATTCCCATAGGGATTTTAGACACGACTACAGTCCGAACCCCTGGACGGAAATACACCAAATCTGGCAGAAAGGTAGCTCTTGGTCTAGAAAGCGCCCTTTTAGTTATTTGGTGTAAATCTATTCAGTGGTTTTGGAGATATTAAAGAAAAAACGAATTTGTATATATAGGGACACAACCCCTCAGCGAATCCTCCCTACCTCGTGCAGAGATCTGATTGGCTGCCAACACTTCAACCAGGAAGTGTTAGCAGCCATCTTGGGACTCGGACTTAGCCAAGTCCCAAAAAATAGGTTAAAAAAAAGAAAAGGAGGCAGGGTAGGAATACCCTGACCCCCTAGGCCTGGTCGTGGGGTCCCATGGGGACCCTGACAGGGCCAAAAAGCTTTTTTTAAGAAAACATGTTGCTGCAAAATTGCGACGGAGTTGCAAATCCGCGGCAAGAAAAACAAAGCTCCTGTTTGCAGTATAGCCAAGGGTGTGCCAGGTCCCATGTGTATGTGGGAGTATATTAAAAAAAAAGAGGGGGCGCATGGGGCCCCCTCTTAAGGCTCTTTTGAGCTCCGGGGACCACCACCTCCATGGGGCTTTATTTAATATATTGAAGGGGGGCCACGCAGACCCCCTTGCATGAGCTCTTTTGAGCCCCCGTGACCACCACCTCCCCGGGGCTTAAAAACTATAATTAGCGGGGGCCACATGGACCACCTGGACTCTGAGGACCCCCACCTCCTTGTGGCCAGCCCATGAAAATGAAAGGAGGGGCTGTGCGACCCCCCCTCCTGGAGCCATTAATGGGCCTGGGGACCGCCAGCCCCAGGGCTGGCTCCTGTTATCTCCCAAGGTGCCCACGCTCGAGAGATAGCTGTTTGCTTTTGCTTAGCGGAGTTGTGACAACTACCGCCAAGTGAGAGCAAGCACTAACTCCGCTCCCAGGAAGCAGGAACTGTCAAACTAATCCTGCTCGCTGGAGCAGAGTTTTCATCTGTTTCCTTGCCCGCTGTCATGCGTGCTGGGAAACAGATGAAATAATTGCACCCGCACACAGGCAGCTGCATTTCTAACAGCTCCCTGCATGCAAGATCAATGCTGACTCCCTCAGAAGGCAGACAGCCAGCTGGGATCACAGGCCTAGAGGCTCCCCCCGTGGTCCCCAACAATACACACTGGGTGCCCTGGGTGAGGCAATACTCCCAGGTAGATGTGGCCGGCCCTGGGGGATGGGTCCCTGAGGCAGGAAGACGCCCGGGGAGGGGGGCGCTTGGCCAACCTCCCCCACTGACTTTTGGCCAGGTCTAGAGAGATGGGGTCCCTGGGGCCGGAATCTGGCAGCCCCCCCACCCTCATTGTATAAGAAGGCAAAACAGAGAGCAGAAAAACTAGCAGGAAAGGCAAAACAGAGGGCAGAAAAGGGCAAAAGAGGGTAAAACAGAGGGCAGAAAAACTAGCAAAAAAGGCAAAGCAGAGAGCAGAAAAACAAGCAGAAAAGGCAAAACAGGGGGCAGGAAAATGACCAGATTAGGCAAAACAGAGCAGAAGAGGGCAAAACAGAGGGCAGGAAAACGAAGATTGAAAGCAAAATGGAGGGCAGAAAATCTAGCACACCCACTGAGACACTCATGCACTCACACACACACTCACTCTCAAAGGTTACAGGTTACAGTTAGGAAATAAAATTAAAAAACCTTAGAAATTCACTGAAAAAAACAAAGGTTATAGGGACATAATAGTGAGGCTTAGATTTCACTCGTACAAAACCTTAGAAATTCAGCAGTTATAGTTACCTGACCTAACTATAACTTACAGCCCCGCAATGCACTGCTTATGACCTCACATATTACATCACTCATGACATGGTCATTGACATCACAGATGGCATCTCAAATGACATATATAGATATAGATACAGATATAGATATAGATATCTTGCCCAGTGTTAGTAGTTATAGATAGGACTATGTTTCCATAGGAAATATATTTTTTGGTTTGCTTATAACTTTGCCAAACTTTCCCAAAAAGTCTCATCCACCTGAGCTCTTCCCTGTAAAATTTCGAGGTGATCCATCAAGTGTGGGCCGAGAAAAAGGGGGGAGGGCAAATTCCGGTTTGGCCGTTCAATTTTTCATAGGAAAACTGAACAGTGATATCGCAAAACCAACAGTACGAAATTACACCAAATTTGCAAGAAAGCTAGATCTTGGTCCAGATAGCGTGCTTTTTGGGATTTGGTGTAAATCTGTTCAGTAGGTTTTGAGAAATGAAGGTTAAACATTCATCTTCCTATAACGCCATGGAGGATCTGCAGATCTGACAGATCTAAAGATAAGATCTGATTGGCTGCCACCACATCAACAAAGATGTAACTGCAGCCATTTTAAGACTCTGTTACCCAGTCCATTGTCCTGTAAAAAGTATTAAAAAAATATAGGGTGTATATAGTATGTATAATGTAGGGATACTCTGTTCCGCAGGTGTCCAGCACCTCTCTCCAAGCCATTTGGAGGCCCTAGGGACCCCACCCCTGGGGCCAACCTCATTAAAGGGGTGGAGGGGGGCATAAAATGGCCCACCAAGTAATTCAATTAACAATAACTTGGGCCCAAAAGTAACTATAACGTGCACCCTCGCCTTGCACTGCTAATTACCTCACATAATATATCACTCATTACATGTTCTATGGCATCATTGATAACATCACTGCAACATCTGAAATTACATCATTGATGGCAACACTGTGCATGGCGGTGGCTCGAGTTATAGTTACTTTAGGGCATGAGTTATAGTTACTGGAGATAACTATAACTGGTGAATTTCAGTGGTTTTGTCAGTTTAAAACAGTATGCTTTAACTGACAATTTCACCAAACTATAATGTAAATTTAACCTTTGTTTTTTCAATGAAGAAATATATATATTAAAACAAGGCTTGTTTTAATTTGGCAGTGCCCACTTTAAGATGCCCTAATTCACACAAGTGTATAGAATACATTCTTACATAATACAGACAGCTAGTTTGAGTTATTGCGTAGTATTAAGCAAAATGGCAAACACCATTAGATTGTGGCCCTGACAACTGATTGGTGCCTTGTCTGCATCTGCAAGGTACATTGACACACATCAGTGACCTCTGCCTCAAGACAGGAAAATGTTTCAGCATAAATACATTGGATAATAACTTTTAGACTTCATGGAATGAAGTAGCAGAACTCACACTATGTGAGTTTTATATAATGATTTTTAAATTAAACCAGTATAAGACATCTGTTGTGACTCCTTACCATGATAAACGATACACGGATGACTTGCGCTCCATGCATGATGCTTCACAACACAAAGTGAGGACAAAAACACTGGACACTGAGGCCCTGATTATGAGTGGGCTGAAAGTGGGTGAGGTATTTCCTACACCTGGTAAATAGTGATACCCTTTGTTGGAATATTAACCGAGTACCACAGCATGGCGTAACTTCTGATTCATTAGCAAACCGGAGTGTGCGAAGGGATCAGATTTTAGTACTTAGTTCCTAATCATAATCTGTGGCCACTGTGTAGTTATAGTTCAGATGCACTTTCAATTAAAAGCCATTTTTCGATTTGCCTATAACGTTTTACACCGTCAATGGGTTTACATGAAATTTGGCAATTCATACTACCTTAGTCAGCTAAACTTCAGCATGTCATGTTTTGTGAAGATGCATGCAGGGGATAAAGGAAGATGGGGATAGGGTGAGAAAAAGAAATTTTGCTGACCCTTAGATCCCGAACAGCTGAAAGTAGACCTTTAATCAGAAAGCATGCTTTTATTGCTTTGCTTTAAATCTGTTCAGTGGTTTTTGAGATATTATCATTTAAAAACGTTTCTGAGTAAGCTTTAATGCCATTTTGTAAATCTCTACCATTTTAACACACTTCACAACTCCTGTCAATCACAATTTGAATTATTTTTTGACAAATGTGATAAGCAGGAGAAGGGCTCTAAAAATGTTTTTGGGCATTTTGAGTTGGTCACTGTGTAAATAAAATCCCCCAGCCATGGAGGAGTTAAACCTCCAAGCGCCCCCAGGGGAGAGCTGGGGGAAACCCTGAGTCATGGACCAATTAAGTGCTTTAAAACAATAAAATTCTGAAAAAAGCATGTGAATTGTAACTCAGAACATGATCTCATGAGCGGCCATTTCAGGTAGTGGATTCAACCACCATTTTGTAAAAAATCATGAGTCACACGTGATGCAATTTTTTTTACAGAGGGTGAAAAGAAATGAAAGCCTGAATGTTAGGCAGGCCTTGCACCCAAACCCCACTGTGCACAGCCAAAGGCTGTGCCCAACCCCCGCAGCGAAAGACCTTCAGAAATTATGTACATCATAAAAAAAGAAAATCACAGAAAAAAACATTTAAAAACTGAGTTATGGTTCTTGTTTAAGCACGCCGAATCAATGAAATTGGCCAGTTATGGTTATTAACAAATTAACTATAACTCATATCATGCACCATAATTTGTGCCCGCTACCTTGCTCAAAACACTAGTTTGCCAATGGCACAGACACATAAAAACAGCAATCTAGATAACAACATGGCGCGGAGTGCGAGTTATGCCATGTGTTTTGTGAGTTGATAAGTTGGAGCTGGAGTTTACCTGGTCTGTAAGAGAGCATCTATTACAAGTTTCTTCCGTAAAGTGATAAATTACATGTACCAAAATCCACACGTAATAGTATTTTAATGTTAGCCATTTTCCCTGCTAAATGTAGGCAGATTTAACCTGCTAAAATTGGCTGGGAAAAATGTGGGAAAGACAGTATTGACTCGATCCCTGTGCCAATAGGAGTTTTGACTGCAAGCATATCTCTGACACTGTGTTTTAGTCTCTTTGCACCTCAACTGAAGGGCATATTTGAATCACAGACACTTTCAAGAATCATAGGTTTAGTGGTGAAAGAGCAAGAGAATGTAATGCAACGTCCCCGATATTGTCTGTCTAATAGTCAAATGTGTTGCATATGATTTAATCGGAGGACCCATGCCTTGTTGGAGTTCTCTATTTAAATCATAACTCTTTCAGGGAGGTCGCTTTTATTTCTGTTGAGTTACAGCACTAAGCCAACCCTGTAACTAACTGATGATAAAACAATGTCAGGTCATGTGAGTAGTGTGTAAGCTGGATCAATATTGTATAGAAAATCATATTGTACCTCCATATTGTACCCCCATTAGTTTGACCACATTTAGTTCGATCTGAGGCCGTTGACTGGCTCTTACACACTTAGATTTATTTTCACCTTCTGTTTCATCCACAAATAGATTTTTTTCTCCACATTCTATTTACACTTCCGTTTTCCAATTCTGGACATAAAAAAATTACATAGTAAATGCAATCATCACTTCACCTTTTCCTAGTCCTGTGTAGTGTGGATTGTGGCCTCATTGTCGACATTGCTAAGTTAGCTGAGGCCTAGCTGCCATGATGCCTCTTTTGCACACGTTACTACGTGACTTTGTTTTTCCAGACTCTGCTTGTGCCTATGTTCATGAGAACTGTCTACATTTCTGCCTTTCACGTTTTCTGCTGTTCTCTGTGGTTTTCATCTGCACACGATGTACAAGGTCGAAAAACAACGTCCCTTGTTATTCTGTTCTGGTCAGCCCCTCGCACTTAGACATAACACGAAACACAGCTGCACTGCCGAAATTCGAGTGCTTTTAATATTGCAATATACCTGTTAGAGGCACTTGGAGAAAAACCTTTCCAGGGAGAAGAGCTGTGCTTGTCCGATGATGTAAACCTTGCATCTAGTTCTAGAGGTATGGGGGTCCCCCTGACAAAACCCAGAGGACTTCTATTTTTATAATAAACTAGTTACTAGCATGGGGATGGTGGCAAGGCATTATAGTCCTTTATCCACTGTCTTTATAAAATGCTGTCCCCGTTTGTATTCTATGGAATTGTAACGATGCTTACTATTTTGTCTTTAGGCATTATGCTGCTAGTACTGGCACGTGTACTGTGTCTTAGAGCATGTTAGTTGAAATAAACATTTTAAACTATACTGTTTCTCTTAATACGCACGTTGTGGACAAGTATGAGTGAGTAATGAAAGAGTGTTCTTGCTCCCGCGATTCTTGTAAGAGTCCGTGTTCTCGGATGTCTAATCATTGGTAGCTTTGCTGTAGTACGGAGAACGAATGAGACACTATAGCTAGTCGGATTGGGATTTTGGGCACTAAGGTGTATGGTTGGTACACCACTATACACTGAGGTCCTGTTTTCCTGCGCATAGTTCTGTATATGTGCAGAATCCCCGCAACACCTGCAATCATGTTTCCACTCCTCTTTTTAGTCTCACATTACTCCTGTACGTGTAATCCCATTACTAACAAATTAAGAGTTGTTTTATCTCCTTTAGTCACTATATATGCTAAGTATTTTTTACTCTTATTTATTCCATGTTGTATTTTATCTCCTTCAAACTTTACCTGGTTCAATAAATGTACTTTCCAGTCTGCACAGAGGTGTATTTTTCTATACTATACTGTACTATACAATCCCACATTTAATGTTGCATTAACAACCATAGGTGTATGGCCAAAAATACCTCATTTACAACAGCAAGAAATTCTCAAAAGGAATCCTGGCAGCGTAAATTCATTTACTGTTTTGCATTTCTCTGCTACAAATGCTGAGAAATCTACAGTAGAAAATCCCATGCAATGGAAATTGAGGGATAGAAGGCCTTGTATATTTGAATATCCCCAAAACCTTTACATTTGTAGACTTTGACAAACTTGAATATTCCAACATACAAAAACATCCTAATATGGCTTCTTCCTAAGACACACAAGTAAATACATTTTATTCAGTACAAGAAAACAACACAGTAAAATGAAACCCTTTTCATCAATTTTTTGAAAAGGAAAAGCACAGAAGCAAAGCTTGCGCATATGAGCTTGTCTGTGCAGTTTTAAAAGCCACATTTTCTTCAACAACTTTAAAATGAATATCAACCCGAAGGCAGAATCTAGCAAGAAAATGGTAAGGGTAGCTGACACTTCTCAACCCATTCACGCTGAAACTGCTGAGTTAGATGATAGTCAGCTGCAGTCTCAACCCCAAGAGGCTGCAGTTACCTGCTCAAATAGGTATGCCGTATTGTCTGAGGTTCAGGGAGATTGTAATACTACCTCACACACAACAAATACGTACAATACAAAAGGGGTGGCTGCTGAAAATATACAGACACCAACACTGCATGAAGTTATCCATGAAGTGCACACCCTGCGGGATGAAATCAGGTCTATGAGGGTGTTGTTGGAGAGTTTGAGAACTATGGTTGGGCTCCCGATACGTGGAGAGGTAAACACCCCCGATAGTGCAACCTGTGGTGCTGTGGTTCTCTTTCCACCAAATCAACCACCTGCCCATGTAAAGGCGCCTGTTCTACAAAATAATGCTGGTCAGACTAAGGACGCCCCCTGGTATAGTGAGGTGGCTAAACAAAAAGAGACTCTACCGTCGCTCACTAATATAAGTAGAGGTTTCCCTAAAGAAGCAAATATCCTTAAGCCTCTTTACATGGATAAAGCACCCAGTTTCTCACCAGATGTACGGAGTCATAGTACCATAACACCGAGCCACATTCAAAATAAAGGTTTGGACAGAAAGGGTGAACAATGCCCCACTAAGTCATATAACGCCCATACAATATACATGGTGAATGTCCCAAAGTTAGCTTCTAGCAGTAGTAGGGAAAGTGCCGATTCCCTAACTAATAAGGCGATCCACTGGATACGACACGTTAGGGGGTGTCGTTCCATGATTAGAGAAGATATTACTAAGGCGCGTAGGCTTACCTCCCCAAGCAGCCAACGGGACTGTATTGAACTGACCCTAAGGAATGAAGAGTTGGCCGAAAATCTATGTGCCTTGGAATTTAGGTCTTGCTCGCCTGACTCATCATTGATTCAGATGCGGAGGGCTCCACTTACTGTTTTGCCCAGATTCCAGTTAGGGCAACCCCCCAGGGCTGGAATAGAAAGGATGGGTAGCTCGACACTTGAAGGTATTGATTGACTGGAGTGTGAGCATGACCATAGTCCTTTGATGGTTATTGATACATCAGTTCCCAATGGTAGTAGTCCAGGGGTAGTTTCCAACTGTGTGAATAGTCTTTTAAAGCACTCACGATCCACACTAATATGTAAAACTTCCTCTGACCGTCTAGATGAGACAGGGCATACTCCGTCGGAGAATGTAAATGAATCAATGGACACTTGTCTTATCCCCACTAGGGGTACATTGTTATCCTGGAATATTGCAGGGTTGAGTTCAGAATTCTTGTCACCGGAGTGGTTAGCTTTCGTCAATTGTTTTGACATTTGTCTTTTTCAGGAGACATGGCTCTTGACACCATTACACTGTGAGGGTTTTTTAAACTATCATGTCCCAGCGGTGAAAGGTGGAAAGGGTCGTCCCTCTGGTGGGTTAACTATATGGATTCGTCAGGAATTAAACATCACCATAAAAGAACTCCCCTCTAACATTAATGACATCCAGGTGTTAAGACTAAAGCTAAGCCCGCTAGAGTCAATTGACATCTACAACATTTATGTCAGGGGAACCAGGGGGGGTAGGTCACAAATTCTAGCAGCACTGGAAGATCTTCTTGAGCAACACTCCGTGGGTTCTAATATTATCATAGCGGGAGACCTGAATGTAACATTTGAGCCACTACATATAGACGACTGGCGCCTTACTGATGATGAAGATGCTCAATGGGGCATCCCACAACTGGAATTTACCCCTGTCAAGAAATGGACGGAGGTAGTCATCCAGATTAATTCCATCTGTCTTGACAAGGGATTAAGAGCACTAAATGGGAGGACGCCTCATGATAGACCGGGGCTGAGCACATTTAACAATGGGTATAGCAATAGCAGAATAGATTACATTCTGGTGAGTCTGAAATTGTGGCGCAAAATAGATGACATGGAAATAAAGGATCAATTGGAAAGTGACCACAATCCCCTGTGTGTAACCCTTGGGAAGTGGTGGCACACGCATCCACAATGTAGTGAGGTAGAATTGTGTACACTAGATGTGGTTCCTACACATGATATGAGGCGACTCAAGTGGGCAAATTTAGTTAAACATGCTGATGTACTGATTAGCATTTCCAAAGATGTTGACAATGCCGTGCGAAAATATATTATCCACTAGTGGGAATTTAGAGTGTGTCATCCAGTCACATGAAAGATTTTTTGTGCACATGAGAACCCATTTTTTTAAGAGTTGTAAGTCTAAGAAACCGAAACCCCAAAAATCCTGTTGATGGTATAATAATGAGTGTAGACAGGCGCGAGCTAGTCTTGGAAGGGCGATTAAAATCGGAGAGCCTGTACAGGTACGGATAGCTAGGAAGACTTATAAGAACTCGATGCATAAAGCTAAGTGCTCCTGGGACAAGAAACGTTGGCAAGACCTTAAAGAGGCTAGTGTCCAAAACAATAGTAAACGATTCTGGAGCATATTAAAATGGGAATGTGATGGCCAACCTGATGAACCACAAAATTATGTTTCTCAGGATGACTGGGTTAAGCATTTTAAGCCACAGTATGCCCGATGCCCAATAGAGGAATACGGGGAAGAATTTAATCATGTGTTTTATACTAAAGAGGCCTTTAATAGCAAGGACGTTGAGTTGGCCCTTAGAGCGGTGGTAGGTGGAAGAGCACCAGGCCCAGATGGCGTCCCTGCAGATGTGTTCATACATGACAAGAAACGATGGGGTAGGTATATTGAAATGCCATAGCACAGGGAGCACCCATTCCGGATTCCTGGAAGGGTGCGGTAATAGTCCCCGTATATAAAAAAGGGGATAAATCATTGCCCGGGAATTATCGACCCATTAGTTTGATTGACTCATTGCAAAAGATCATGGGTAGGCTGATACTTAATAAAATGCAGGACTGGATAGATGACAATAATATCCTGTCCCCCCTGCAGGCCGGATTCCGGGCATTTACTAGCACCATCAACCAGGTGTTTCGCTTTATTCTTTTATACTGGAAAGTAGTGGTTCTGAGCAAAGGCAGTCTTTATGCCACTTTTGTGGATTTGAAGTCAGCCTTTGACTTAGTACCTCGCACCAAACTGTGGGCAACTTTGAAGGACTTGGGGTTGCCAAGCGAACTTTTATCACTAGTAATAAGGCTGCATGAGGACAACTCAGCTAGAATCCGATGGGGTTCTCAGGGTATGGACACTAGCACATTTCCAGTAGAGCGCGGGGTGCGGCAGGGATGTGCCATGGCACCCACCTTATTCTCGTTGTTTATCAACGGCATAGTGGACTGTATATCATCTGTGAATACTGATGCCCCAACAGTAGCAGGGATTAAAATACCTATTTTAATGTTCGCCGATGATACTTTGATAATTTCGAAGACCCCTAGCGGACTCCAGCGAGCTTTGCTTATTTTTGAAGAATTTTGTTCCGCTCGTGGCCTAGAAGTCAATGTATCTAAGACGAAGTTTATGATTTTTAATTCACATAGTGTTTTTAAAGGTAAAATTTTAATGAATAACCGACCATTGGAACAAGTTAGAACGTTCATATATTCGCGGGTAAATATCCAGAGTGATCTCAAGTGGAATCAGCAAATTGATCTTGCCACACTTAAACACCGGCAATTGTCAGGAGCGCTAAATGTGGAGCACAAAAAGTCACTCACAAAACCAATTAGGCCTGTGCTCCAGGTTTATGACATGAAAGTGACTAGCGCGGCCCTCTATGGCGTTGAAGTCTGGGGGTTTGAGAACATGTCTAAACTTAGAGCTTCTGAAAATAGATTCCTACGTAGTATCACTAATCTCCCCCAAAGTACACCACTGTGCCCTTTAATTTATGAGCTTGGTAGAAAGTCCATATCTGACATTGCAAAATTACGCCCTGTATTATACTGGCGCAGATTGTGGACCACGCCGGAATTGATGTCATATGCTTTGGGTTTTGTGGATGTTATTAAATCAGATACCTTCCATAAGATAAGCTGGTTACGGGGAGTTAGGGAAGTACTAATATGTATTGGAATGAAATCCCTTTGGGTGGATCCAATTTCAGCATGTTTTCCCTCAAAAAGGTCCTAAAAGAAAAGTATTGGGAGATGGTGGTGTATAACACCCTGAGATGTAGTGAATCATCTTCACTAACAGGATCCTTTTGAATTTTAAACACATCCCGAACCTTGAACCCTACTGGGACACCATAACTAAACCACTGGATAGAAAGCTGTACTTTCAGTTGAGGGTGGGCTCGTTGCCTCTCAAATCTTTTACGTCAAGGTGGTCGAGCCCAGGGGATAACAGGTGCCCAATTTGTTTGTCACACAGCGAAACGATTGCCCACATGTTATTTGTGTGCCCAGCTTATGCCGCTCCGCGCCGGATTTAGTTGAAGCCCGTATGCAAAATGTTGGGTACGAGGAAGAGCGCGGAGGCAGAAAGGATAATGCGCACCAGCACCCTACTGTATATTTCTATAGGAGTTGCAAAATATCTAGGGTGGATGTGGGTCATAAGGTCCAACCCAAAAGTAGCTTGAATTATATTGACTGTTTGTAACCAGAAAGTCATTGATTGAGTGATGCAATGAAATCCACATCGCTCAAATAGCGGGTCATTTTATGTTCATTTTATGGCCGGAATCAACTAAAAAGGAGTCAATGATACTGTATAATTTTTAACTGTGAACTTTTATATGTGTTATAAAAGTGGTACGTTTTTAAAAAAATGTTTAACTGAAAACTTGTTCTAGTGGTAATCATTATCACATGATATCTATTCTTTTTGTCACGTTTTTTTTTGGTTTTAGTCATATCTTGGAAAGATTATGGATATTTATGTAAAATGCTTTTATGACAATGTGTCGAATAAAGCTTTTTGGATTCGGATTCGGAATGTCAATGCAAGCATGCTGTGGGCCTTAGTTTTAAATGTGTGGCCTAGTTATGCTAACTTAAACACATGTAAATAAACATTATCTTCTAATTAATAAAAATATTTTCACAAGGGGTATGGAGGAGTAGAGCTGAAAATGGATTCCCCAGGAAGATTTTGTTTCCTTAGAGGTCTCTATTTACCCATTGCATAATTCTCTACTGTACAAAATTACTAACAGTGTAAATAGGAGCCTGACGAATGTGTACACCTGGAAACCTATGCCTGGTGCAGCAATAAAGATGTGCTTCTGGGAATATTTGAACTGAAAAAAACAGTAAAAGATTGTTCAGGTGGAGATGTAAATCTGTGCCCATACTTACTTACTTACATGTGCCTAGTACCCCTCCTGGGGTATAGGCCATCAACCAGGACTCTCCAGACATCTCTGTCTTGGGCTTTTTCTTTCAATCTGACTCCAGGTGTAACCCATCTCCTTGCACTCAGCCTCGAGGTCTAAACGCCAGGTGTTTCTTGTCCTCCCTCTTTTCCTATTCCCTTGAGGGATCCAGGTGAGGGCTTGCCTGGTGATGTTTAATGCAGACTTGGAGAGGGTGTGTCCTATCCAGCCCCAGTGTCTTTTCAGGATTTCTTCATGAGCAGGGAGTTTGAAAGTCTGCTGCAGTAGGTCATTTTTTCTGATGGTGTAGGGCCAGCGGATTTGAAAGATTTTCCTCAGACATATGTTGATGAAGGTCTGGACTTCGTTGATGGCGGTCACTGTTGTATTCCAAGTTTCTGCTCCATGCAGAAGAACAAATTTTACAGTAATTATTAGAAAGCCTGATCTTGGTTTGCAGCATTAGGTCCTTGGAGCTCCAGATATGCTTTAACTGAATGAAGGTAGCCCTTGCTTTGCCGATTCTTGCTTTGACGTCGGCTCCTGTGCCGCCCTGCTTTTCTATGACACTACCCAATTAGGTGAAGGAAGCACCCTTTTCCAGTGCATCACCTGCAAGAGTGACTGCAGTTGTGCTGGCCGTGTTAGCCTTCAGTATCTTGGTTTTTCCCCTGTGGATGTTGAGGATACATTGTGCTGATGCAGCTGCCACTTTGTCGGTCTTCTCTTGCATCTGCAGATGAGTATAGGAGAGTAGGATCAGGTTGTTTGCAAAGTCCAAGTCGTCAAGCTGCATCCAAGGTGTCCAGTGGCTGTGGATCCCTGCACCCATACTTTCAGGTTTTTTCATGAATCAGAGACAGGGACTCTTTTTCCAATTTCCTCTCAATCACTTCATTTGGAATCAAGACTGTCTTTCATCCTTGTTCAGTTTGTCACTGTTTTTCTCCAGTTGACAACAGACAGATTAAGGACTCTCAGAAATAATAGCTCATGTATATTTGCATTTCCTCCTCTGATATTTTATTCACCTCTCCACCATGTAAAGGGGGTCTCTACATAGTGTAGAACCTAAATTAAAGAAACACAGACAATTGTCAAGTCTCATAAGCAGCTTTATACGTAATTCACAGGAGCATGAGCAACGTAGCATGTTGAATTTGCAGAACTTTCTCTGGATGTTTCATACATGAAAACCACAAAAGTCGGGTTGATACAGATCCAATCATGATGCAGAAAAGGTGACTTCTTCAGCATACATGATGGGTTACTGACCAAAAGGGGGGCAAACGTTAAGCAAGTAATTAAGTGTACAACCAATAACAGTGGAATAACAGTTCACTGTACAAGCGGGAAACAGGTTGATGGCAGGTGTGATGTCTACATGCTCGACCATTGGATCATCCAGTGCATCAACAGACAGGATTTGCACAATACCTGTACAATCAGTTGCAGAAACTTGGTCTCAGCCATATATGGTTATAAACTTATGAGATTAGCAAGAGAAGCATAGCAACAGCTTGTCACGTACACATGTGACCTGGTCATTTCTCAAGGTCTTGCGGTTTCAGCTACAGTACGGATAGTTCACTTAGAGGTCAACGACTGTGTACCTTCTGCAGGCTTGCTCATATTGAGTGTCACAAAATGGAACCTGAAATAAAAAATGGATTCCACCGAGCATCAGTGGTTGTAGTATTTCCTTTTCTCTTCTCCAGAGGGACCTAAAGTTGCCATTGACATTATCTTATCCCTTGGATTGCTGTCACTTTTAATCCGGTATCATACCTTTGCCATTCTTCATGCTATTTGTGATTAAAGTATACCCCAGAATCTCTGTATCCTACTCATACTTTTATTTAAATCATGGATTTTATTACCCAGAATGCAGGTATTTTCTCATATTTGCTTGCAAACTTTGCTGTTTCTGCTTGAACATTTCCTCCTTACACTTTTGCCTACTCTCGACTCTCCTAAGCTCAGCTGTGAGAGTCATGTTAGCACTACACCCTGCTTTTAATTCAACATAAAAGCACCTCAATCTTCAAGTATCAACTGGGAGACACCAGCCTACAATCTCTTATCTCACTGTACTTAAACACCCTCAAAGGTCACTGTATCCAAAATCTTTTTCCTTGTCTGGTGTGGGGTGTTTGTAGACAGATCCTGCACATATTCTTTGTTCTCTTTCAATACATCGCTATTCATCTCCATTGCATCCTCATGGATATTCATTTGATTGATGTCTATGTCTTCTAGCATCCCAACTCTATTCCAAGTGTTGGGACATTTTGCTATCAACCAGTACATTAACTCTTGACTTAACATGATCAAACATTTGGCCAAAAAGTTGTTGGCAATATTCAGTGTCTGTGCACTCTATTAAGCTGCTAGATTCACTAGGAGATAACATAATATTTGTCAATATTTGTCAGGTTGGTAATAGGTCAGTGAAAGATTGTGATCTCTAATAGAAGACTTTCAATTTTACAACTAACTGTCAAGATCACAGTTCTGTAGTGAAGCTCTCAGCCGTCGGCAACAATAAAGATCAATAAACTAGGGAGGATGACAGTCAATTAATTCAGCTTGCATCATTTATGTTTCAATATCTCTGGTGGGGAGCGGAGTGCACATGGGTCTGAGTGCCATACCTTCTAGTTGCAAAGCTTGAGGGTGTCACTTCTAATGAATGAGGAAATAGTCACTTCCTTCTTTGTTTAGTCCCCGCAGCATGCATGTACCACACACACACACCTACATACACACACACACACACACACACACGTGCATGCGCACACACACTCTCTCTCGCTCTAAAACAGTTTAATGTTGTAATTTGCATCAACTAATCTTCTTTCACTCAACACAGAGATGGTAACAAGTGTTCTGGAAGGAAGTGCCAATAGCAGTCCACGATTTTGTTGTCCATATTTATGTTTTCATGTATTCATTGTGCTGCCAGTATATGGCCCACATCTCTTTTTGATGTTTAACAGCTGATTTCTAGGTTAATTTGTTTAGGCAAATGTTAGACGATTGCTGAGTAAAATGGTTCTAGGTAGGGGTTTCATTATGATCATTTTCAAGAGACAGCAAGCCATCTCATCACAGAATATAACATGTTGACTGTGATAAACTAAATATATAAATATATTTATCACTCATTTAAAAAGTTACTTGTCATAAAGTGACTATTTGATGTAGTGGTACCCCTAACTGTTGTATGTGTTTGACACAAAAAAAAAACATGGTGAACATGCTGCAATATCAGCCCCCTGTAACAAAAGCGGGAACAGTGCTTCTTGCTAGGACCCCCCCTCCACCACACCACCCCAGCGCCCAGGGCCGGTCGAGCAGCAATCTGCCAGAGCTGGTTGCTGTTCCCAGTCTGGCCCTGCTCCAGTCCAGGCCTAGTGTCAATCCCATTCCAGAATGAGAAGGGGAATGGATCACTCCCAGATTTGCTCAGAATATACAGAAAGGTCTGTCTCAAGGTGGAAAACAGTTTTACCCACTTAGAAAATAAGCATGTATTTGTACAAGGGGGCTTCCTTTTACCTGTACATAATTCTACACTTTATAGAATTACACACTCCTGAAATAAGAGCCTTGGGATGTGTCACTTGACCTTTCCAGAAGTACATCTGGGAAACCTAGGCCTGAAATCGCATTCCAGGAGTACTTCCCGGAATGTTTGTAAATTGAAAAAAAAAGACATTCCAGTGGAGATGTACATCCCCACCCAAATTGTTACATTTTTTGAAAAACAAATTGGGCACTTGGACTCTTTTTATGGTCTGGCTTGACAGCCCAGCTGTCGACAGGCATGTATGTGAGAACCACCAGGAGAGGGGTTTTAGCTCCAACCACATGTTGGGAGCCAGGTGTACATGTTTTGATTGGGCAGAAGTTGTGTGCTTGCCCTCCACACAGCTGTGATAATTTTGCTTATCTATCTGGCTGTGTGAGCTTGAACTTTAAGGGGCACACATATGCCATTGTAATGCTATTAAAGTGTCTTAGGTAACGAGATAATTTGTGGCCCTTCTCTCTGGCAGCAGCACAGATAGGAGGAGGCAGTCATTAATGTGCATGGATTTTTAGGTCTGGCTTGACTGTGCATTCATTAGCCGGACCTATTGACATTGCTTTACTAGAGCATACCCCATTAAGAATCGACCCGCTTGTCATTGGTTTTCTTCAACTAATACCAGGCAGATTAAGAACTCCCAGAAAGATTAGCTCCCACATAATTGCAGTTCTTTTACCAATATTGCATTCACCAGTCTGCCTTGTGAAGTGGGTCTCCAAACAGCCTCAATTATTTTAGTATTTCAGTTTCTGATCTCAAGAGTGACCCAAAGTGGCCCTTCATATTATCTTATCCCATGTACCGCTGTGACTGTTAATCCATCTCATGCATTACAAGCAATATTACACCCTTATCATTGGGTATGCACCAGAAACTCTGTATCCCACTCGTACTCTATTTATGTTGGTCATTTTATTACCCAGACTGTGAGCATTTTTTCCACATTCGCTTGCAACCTTTGCTCTATGTGATTAACACAATTTAATATAGTAATTTCCATTGACTGTAATGTTCTTTCACCCAACACAGAAATGGTAACAAGGGATCCAGAAGGAAGTGCTGATGGCTACGTAGGTATGTGACCTCCATATGGTTGTCTATATTTATGTTTCCATATATTCATCGTGGTGCCACTCTATAGCCCACATCTGTGTTTAACGTTCATAACTGAATGTTAGGTTCATTTTTGATTAACCAAATATTCGCCGATTGCTGGGTGAATTTTATTAGGTAAAGGATTCCATCAGGATCATTCCCAAGCCACAGCAGGCCTTCAGAGCGCAGAATATTATATTTTTAAGTGTAGTAAACATGTGTTCAAGGGGTTCATGTCACTCTGTTTTGAACAACACCAAGCGACGGTTATTAAGGCAAGCTGGTTGTTGCTGTAAAATTCCGTGCCTTCTCTTTTTGAGATCTAGGGCCTGATTCACAAAGGTAAACTTACACTTTGTGTAGTTTTACACTTTAAGTGAAATTTGCAAACTACTACGGAGTTTTATCACTGAGAGCCTGATTCACAAAGGTAAAGTAAACTTACTTTTTTGTGTAAGTTTATGATTGGTTGCTATTCACAAATGTATTTTACTAGTAGCATCTTTACGACTCTCCTATCTTTTTATCTGCTGAGACTCTGTAGTCGTAAAGATACTACTCTTTAAAAACCTGTGGGTATAGCAAATAATCGTAGACTTACACAAAAGTGTAAGTTTACCTTTGTGAATCAGGACCTGAATGTCCTATCTTTTTTTATTCAGAGACTTCGATATACATATGTGTGCGGAGAATTTGCAGTCCGGGGAGAACTCCACACTAAAAAGACAGGACATGCAGAGTCATAAAACTCTGCACATAGATTGTGAATTTCACTTAATATGTAAACTTACACAAAATGTATGTAAGTTTACTTTTCTGAACTAGACCTTTAGTCTTTTATATGAAAATGCCATTATGAATAATTTTAATGTAAGGAGGATTGTTTTCATTATCTCGTTTCACTCTCTGCAAACTCCATATGCCGTACTTAGTTTATGCCAAGATACAATTTAAATAGAAATATTACCCTTTTAAGTTTCTTTGAGCGTTCTAGAAAACCATTAACAAAAATTAATATAATAACAATTACAACAGTAACAATTAACAACTATTTCACACAGAAATAGTTAAGGAAACTATCCATATTTTGCAAATGTAGAGGTGAATTTTAATTAGATTGTGCAAAAGATTTCAGATATGTCCCTACAAAATAGATTCACCAGAAAGAGAGAACAATGAAAGTGAGAGAAATAGTGAAAAAGAGAAATTTGAATCCTAGCAACATCAAATAGTCAAATCAAACCAAAAGAGGTACCTGGGGTCCCATTATATCTAGGGCGCACATTTCCTGTTTGTGCCATGTCAAACCTTCAAACAGGTGCGCTGTGTGCAAATAGGGACAGTGCCACCTATTACGTTGAATGCTCTGCCCTCAGGGCAGCCTCAAACTCATGCTGCCCTGCGAGCAGCATGTTGAAGTGACATACTGAGCAACTGCTTCAATGCTGCTCCAGGTTTCAAAGTGCAATTGGCACCTGTCTGCACTTTCAAAAGGGATTAATTAGAGATCCCTGTGCAGGCGGGTGCAGTGAGTGCCAGCACCCGTCTGCAAGGGGATATCTAGGGGATCCATGGGACACATTTTCAACCTTCAAGAGGGCTGCCTTCAGGGGGCATACTGAGAGCATGCCACCTTTTTGTGGAGCACTTTCAGGGCACCTCCTGACAGCTTCTTTGACTTTGCGCCCATATTCATTATACAGCGTGGACCTTAGCATGGGCCCATGCCCCCATGTAAATGAGGGAGTGCCCTCTTGAGATAGCGATGGTGCTACATGTGAGACAGTATTACAGAAGGAGCCGCACAAGAGTCTGCGGCCCCTTCTGTAATATCAAAGTGCCACAGGGTTACACAAAGCTGGTGCACAAGGCCCGTTTTGCCGCTGGGGCACTTTCTATAATATGGCCCCTGGTATACTGCCACACTTCCTGATCATACTTAGCACCAATCCCTGTCAATCATATTAAAAACATAATACAGAACCTTGCTCCCCTCCACAATCTCCCATGGAAATCACTTTCCCATGCTGGCCAAATATTTTTTAAATAAAAAAAACGTGGAAACCTGCTACCTTTCCCTCCTATTCTGTGAGCCTTCCTCCCCTTACCCACCAGAGAACCATGCTCAGTGATCTGAATGCAAGAGTGTGAGGGCCGGCACCAGGCTGATAGTGATTTAGCAGGTTCAGCATGGATTAACCTTTCAGGACTCTCTTTAGATGAGCAGCTGACATTGGAGATGGCCATTAGTAGATCAAAAGCACCACTCTTATTCCCAGATCTTCCTCAGGATTGCAGAGACCTAAGAGGAGCAGGCGTGATGGTGGAAGTGCATCTGCCACACTCCTGTTTCAGAGCCTGTTTTTTCACAGCTCTAATGTAAACGCAGTAAAAAGCAACACTTGTATGTACTAATCTTACCAAAGCACAGTGTACAATCAGTTTTTTAATTAGACGCATAGATGCGTAGAATGGAAGTCATACACAATTTTATTCCATAGTGCAGACACAACCTTGCTGTCTGCTTAGATGCTAAGGGCCCAATTCTCAAAGGTACTTACATGTAGTAAAGTTATGAGTGCCGAGTCTACGCACTCGTAGCGGAATCTCTGCAGAGTGCACCGTGCAGAGATTATGCCCTGAGCGTGGAGATTTCACCATGACTACGGAGACTCCTCACTCATTACTTTAGCACACATAAGTACCTTTGCGAATCAGTCCCTAAGTAGCAAAGTTTCAGTTTGACTGTGTGCTGGAAGTTATGAATTGCACATGCCCCTTTTCCTTACTTTTTCACAATGAATTGTTTGTCCCATAGCATTGCTCTGTGTAAATTCAAAATAGAGACATTTGCAACTAGTAGCCACTGATAGATGTTGCTGGATAATAGACACTTGTGTGAAACTGATTAATTCATTGCAGTTGGTATTGGTGTTCATAGTTATGCTTATATGCTTCACAGATCCATTTGTGGAAGGAAGGAATTTAACAATTTCAGGTTCTGGGTTTGCTGGAAGCATAGGCAATGACAGCACTTCGGTATTCATTGGCCCATTCAGTTGCCCAATCATCTCTATATCTGGTAGGTTTATTTTTGGAAAGCTACTATTTAAACATTGTTCAACATGATTTATTAAAAGACTAACCTTTGACATGTATAATGTGAAACAATGTAATAAAGTGTATTTGATAACAAAGTTGAAATTGTTTGTAGACATGTATGTGGTCTTTCTATAGGCCGAACCAAGTTAAGCGGCACTGGAGCGCTATACATGGTCAAGTCAAAGATTGATAGGTGAGGTAGCTGGTTTGTGGACAGTTAATGCACTGTGATGCAGTGTTCTTTAAAGAGGTGAATCTTCAGCTCTTCCAAAATTGAAGCACCAGTTGGGCAGTTGTGATGGACACTGATGTTGTTTCAGATTCTCGATGCATGGGTGGAAAAGACCTGCTGCCACGTTTTTTCTTTTTTACTCTTCATGGTCTACAGTCTGATGGTGTCCTGGCTCTGGGTGTGCTGAGAACCACCAGAAATGGTGAGCTTGTCTACAAGATAAGCAGGGGTGCTGGTCATGATGTCTTTGTAAATAATGCAGCTGGTTATGGTCTGGCTTGACGGCACAGCTGTTGCCAAAAAAGAACGTGAGCATTCCTAGACAGGGGTTTTGGCTCCACCCACATTTTGGAAGCCAAGAGTGCATGTTTCGTTTGGGCAAAAGTTGTGTGCTTCCACAAAAAGCTGTGATCATTTTGTTTATGTATTCAGCTGCCTGAGCATGAACTTTCAGGGTCCCACACATGACATTGTAATGCTATTAAAGCATCTTAGATAACTAGATAATTTATGGTGGTTTTCTCTGGCAGCAGCATAGATGGGAGGAGGGCAGTCATTAACCTACATGGATGTTTAGGTCTGACTTGATAGTGCAACTGTCACCTGACCTTTTAACCTACACCAATATTATTCTACATTTCTATGCTTCCACACAAATACATATAATTTCCCATGTAATTTCACATGTAATGCTTCACATTACCTGCAACACTCCTTTAAAGCTAGAACTATTGGCATTGCCAATGCTTGTTTTGAAGATGTTGTAGGATGGCAAGGGGCGCGAATGGCGTTCAATCATGATGGAGGTGATCTGATTATATTTCTTCAGGTGCTGGGTGAGATGAGCAGTAGTGTGTAGGAGGCCATTAAGGGTGCCAGTGTGGAGTCTGGGAGGCCATGGAGCAGGGTGTTACAATTATCCTAGATGCAAGAATATGAGGAACTTAAAATCAGTGCAGAAGTCACTTTCTGGAGGAAACTGTTTCATTTTCTTTAGAAGAGAGTGCAGGTACCAGATGGTCTTTGTATTTTGGAAATGTACTTTTTGAGGGTGAGGTTGGTCTCCACAATAAGGTCAAGTGACTTAGAATTCAGTGAAAGTTGAGGTTCGAATGCATCAATGTTCACATCATTGAGCCAGGTTTGTACTGTCTCTTGTTTATTGTTTGGGCAAATAACAGAAATGTTGTCTTTATTTCGTTGAGCTTCAGTTCAACGCTGAACATCCAGGTCTGGATGATGAGCAGGCACTGTTTGAATAATTGGATGTCTGAAGCAGAGTAGACTTTTACGAAGAATTGTGTATCATCAGCATGTTGGTGAATTTGGAAGCTCTTCTCTGTGAGAAGAGTACCAAGTGGCTCTTGGTAAAGGTGAACAGGACAGGGGGCAGTATTGAATGCTGGTGGATTCCCCAGGTGATGGAAATCTTTTGGGACCTCGAGGTGTCCATGTGAACAAATTGGTGTTGGTTGGAAAAGTAGGAGGAGAGCCAGCGAAGGACATTGCTGATCAATCCTATTGGAGACTACAGCATGTGCATGAGTGTGGGATGGTCAGAGGCAGCTGAGAGGTCCAGCAACATCAGGACCCAGAGGTCATCTTCATCTGCGGTCAAGCTGCATCTTCTGCAATGTGCAAGGTAGCAGTGTCCTTACTGAAGCGTCGTCTGAATCCAGACTGGTAATTGTGCACTAGATGTTTAGTACGTATGTGATCTTGGAGTTGAACATAGACTGTTTTTTCATTTATCTTGTCAGTGAATGGCAGGTGAATGTCGAGTGGGTACTTGGCAAGGACACCAGGGACTAGTTTAGGTTTCTTTAGGAGAGGGATAATTTAGGCTGTCTTTTCTGGGAAGATGCATTGAGTGAGGGATGCATTGACAATGGTAAGTAGGGATGAGAGAGTGTCCCCAGATAAAGTTTTGATGAAGTATGAGGATAAGGCATCATATTCATAAGAAGTGGCTTTGAGGTAGTTGACTTTGTTTTGTCTATCTGTGAGAGATAGGGCTTTAAAGGATGGCCCTTTTGGCATTCTATGTGAAGGGGGTGGGCATAAGGGATGAAGCAGGCCTAGGGTTTTCAATGTGCTGTTGGATCTTCTGTAGCATAAAGAAGTTGATGGCATTGCACTTTTCAGTGGAGTGATAAATAGGTGGGCCTGGCAGGGGTTGATGAAGTGCTTGATTGTCCTAAACTGTTTTGCCTTTGTTGGCTTTTACTGATGTGATGCACTGTCTACATGTTGAGTGGAGGGATCTATTTGAAAGATCTGAAGGTATAGTTTTCTCTTTTGTATTCAACCTGGGTTTTTTAGGATGCAGAGTAGGGTGATAGTGATGTTGAAGTGGTTGGTCCAGTCAAGGAATATTGGTGGTTTGCATTGGGTTGTAGATTGGATGTTGAGAGGACAAGGTTGAGCATGTGGCCTTTGGAGTCTGTTGGGTGTGTGACATGCTATACTGTGTTAAGTGTGTAAATGAGGTTGAGTATGGCGTCTCTAGTGTTTTGTGAGCTTGTGTTGTCTGGGAGGTTAGAAGTCACCCAAGAGGGCATTATGGGCATGTTGGATAAACAAGATGATGAAGAGATTTGCAAATTCATCAGTGAAGTCTTTGTTCTGCCTGGGAGGCATGTAGATGAGATGGAAGATGCTGATCTAAGTTGCTCTGAATTGGTTATAGCATGCTAGCAGCGCCATGGAGTTGAGTGTCAATCAATCAATCACGGCATTTATAGAGCGCGCTACTCACCCGGGAGGGTCTCAAGGCGCTGGGGGAGGGGGTAAGTTACTGCTCGAACAGCCAGGTCTTGAGCTGCTTCCTGAAGGAGAGATGGTCCTGGGTTCGCCGAAGGTGAGTGGGGAGGGAGTTCCAGGTCTTGGCTGCCAGGTAGGAGAAGGATCTTCCTCCGGCGGTGGTTCTGCGGATGCGTGGTACGGTGGCGAGGGCGTGGCTGGTTGATCATAGCTGGCGGGTGGGCGTGTAGAAGGTCATGCGGTCGTTGAGGTACTTTGGGCCCAGGTCGTGGAGGGCCTTGTGTGCGTGGGTGAGGAGTCTGAACGTGATTCTCTTGCTGACGGGGAGCCAGTGCAGGTCTTTCAGGTGTCCGGTGATGTGGCTGTGTCGGGGGATGTCCAGGATGAGTCGTGCGGAGGCGTTCTGGATGCGCTGGAGTCTTTTTTGAAGTTTGGCTGTGGTTCCGGCGTAGAGGGTGTTCCCATAGTCCAGTCGGCTGGTGACGAGTGCCTGGGTGACGGTCTTCCTGGTTTATGGTACTGTATCAGGAGGATGAATGGATGACAGTGAGACCTCCTTCCATCTTATGTGCTTTGCTTTCTTTGAGATCAAGGAATTGACAACAGTGAATCAGTTTAAATGTGATCTTCCCTGTCCTTTGTCCCCAGATTCTGCTTGTTATTGATCTGTGCCCTTTTGCCTCAACTTCTGATAGCACTTATTGGAAAGAAAACTACACAATTGAGTAGCTAACCAAACAACATGCTACTCAAGAGTTGCATACACTTTCATTAATAAACATGTAAGTACAATATCTAAATTGGAAAAAATAAAATTTTAGTGTGACTTACCCAAACACAAGAGAGTACGACACTTACTAAATAAACAGAAATTTTAAATTAGAGCCATATTAGATTCAGTATTTTTCCTGGAAATGTTTTCGCCCAATTATATTACTCCTCTGATACATTACATAGTGCTTGAGGTGTTTCTGCTGGTAACTCCCTACGTGTTCTTGATTTTGTGCAATCCGGCAATGTGTGAATGTTATACATTGATTAACAAATCAGTGGAAGGCAGAGCCTGAGCTGTGAACATCTACTGTTTCTGGAGGGATATCAATACCTCTGAGCCTCCTAACAAATAAACTTATGTGTAATGGGATCTCACATTTTTTCTTTGTGTTACTGATTTCCCCTTGCTTCTTTGTGTCACACCAGAGCATGCTCTTCAGACCGCTGCATTTACTTACTTACTTACTGAGAGGCACCTATGACTCTCGGACTATATTCCTTCACCCTCATAAAGAGACTATATGTGGCTTGGCAGCAGTGCAATCAATTGTGTTTTGCAACAGGGCATAAGAGTGTTGTATGGTTAGTAGGTTCATTGTCCGCATTGCTAAGTTAGCGTGAGCTTCGCTGCCATGAGGCTGCTTTTGCGCACAATACTATATGCCTTTATTTTGCAAGACTTTGTTTGTGCCTTTCACATGAGAACTGTCTGCTTTTCGCGTTCTCTGCTGTACTCTGGGGTTTAGTCTGCACAGGATGTACAAGGTCGATAAACAATGCCCCTTGTTATTCTGTTCTGGTCAGTCCCTCGCACCTAGACATAACATGACACACAGCTGCACTACTGAAAGTCGTGTGCTTTAATATTGCAGCGAAGCAGGTTGTTCACACACTTGGAGAGAGAACTTTCCAGAGAGAAGAGCTGTGCTGGTCCTGAGATGTAAACCTTTCATCTAGGCCGTGAGGTATGGGGTCTGTTGACAAAGCCCAGAGGTCTTCTTTTTTATAATAAACTATTTCTTACCACGGGGAGGGTGGTTAGGTCCTATAATCCTTTTCCACTGTCTTTATAAAATGACATCCCCTTTTGTATTCTATGGAATTGTAACAATGCTAACAGTATTGTGTTTATGCATATTGTTGCTGGTAATGGCACGTATACTGCACCTTAGAGCACGTTAGTTATAATAAACATTTTATACTATACCGTGACTCTGATTACTCTTATTGTGGACAAGTATGAGTGAGTGAGCTAAAGAGTTGTCTTGCTACTGCGATTCCTGAGAGAGTAGGGAGTGTTGTGTTCTGGGTTGTCTAATCATTGGTAGCTTCGTTATTATGTCGGAGAACGAATGAGATACTATAGCTAGTCGGTTTTGGGAATTTTGGGCACTAAGGTGATAGGTTGGTACACCACTATACACCGAGGTCCTGGTTTCCTGCGCATAGTTCTGTATATGTGCAGAATCCCTGCAACAATAGCTAGCCATTACAAATGGCAAAATCTGGAAGGCAAACAAAGTCAGTAATATGCCAGTGATCCACTTATGTGTGACTTACTGGCAGTTCTCTGAGGTTTACTTAGTTGTTGCCTGTATGTGCTTAAACTATGTAAAATATGCTTCCTTTCATATCTTTTAATGCCATCTAGATGATATGAGGTGAACACCAATACAGTCAAAACTTTGTGATTATTCACAAATATTTTAAATGCAACTCTCACATGCATTTGAACATTCAAACTTCTATTTCAATAGTCCAACTGTAAGTGAAGAGGTCCAAGGTCCTGAAAGTGTGCAAAAGTAGAGCAATGATTCTGTAGGATTGTATGAAAGAATGATATTTCAAGAACAACATATTCAATGTAAATAAATGAGGAAAGTAAAAGATATTCCAGCAGTATCTTAGATTCCTTAACCTAAACCATGGCTCAGTAGAAAGATGGTCTGTCCCAAGGCAATTCCTTGCTGAAGTAGAATTTGCTGAGACTCCTTATAAGGTGAACATAAACTTGCTGTTCTTACAGGATGTTTGGTTAAACCATCCAAACACCCTGTTGTATTTCCTGGGGCTACAAATGGTTTACAAAGGACACAATAGAAATCCTGCAAAAGAAAGGTCACAAGTAGGCTGTTGACACACAAGCTGAAAACTAAAGGTTAAAATACTTTTGAGGAGCTGCATCTCCCAAAACATTGGCAACATTCAAAATCTTTGAATTGCTCCAACATAAATGTATTTTGGATACATTTAGCCCATGCACCTGTAATTATTTCACATGAATAATATTTTTTGAAAATTACAGTGATGGGCTGGGTGCTGCCACGCACCTCACTTTGAACAGAGCTCAGAGAGACTTGGACAGACAGAAAAATCACTCCAAATTAAATTAAGGCATGTTTTTGCATATTGATAGGAAGCTAAGAAGTTTGTAAGGAGTTGTGATGAAAGTGCATCCTCAAAAAATTTTGAATCTAGTATACTTTGAAAAACAAATACAATGTTCTTAATTTTAGACAGTTATTCCTATGACTTTCATAGTTTGTCTTCTGATATTGCCTCCAGAATGGATATGTGAAGTCAAATTTTGTTAGTGTGATGCACGCTTTCATTTATACATGCAGTCCTGACTTTTCAGCATAACCTCCCTAATTGTTTTTTTTTTCAAAGTTTTATTAAGCGCAAACGTGGCCCGGCCATATTAGATCACTTTATATGAGCACCAGTTACATTACACAAAGTCACATTTATTTTTTAGGCATAGAGATATAGTGATTTTCCCAGAATCTCAGGAGGTTGAGCCAGCACTGAGACTCAAACCCGGTTCCCCAGTTGCAAAGCCAGCAGCTCTGGCTGTAACACCACATCCTCTTTGATAAATCATGCAGCTAACATTTAGTATTCTTTATTATTTCTTGATATTATTCTACCATTAGCATGGGCTAAGTTAATTATGGGCGGGTGCTCCTCTAATACATAGTATGCAAAACACAAGCAAATGGCTGAGCACAGTGATTGCAGGAGCAACTGAAGTTGTAATTTAGCAATTGGAAACTAAATTTGGTTATAAAACATGGGAAGTGGTAGAAATTCAGCTCAATATTTCATAGATTGGAAATAATTGCAACACAGTCTTTACAAGTACTTGTGGAATGTTTAAAATATCTTTCAAGCAGTAGTAAAAGAAAAGTGAAGTTCCAAAATTCGTTGTGAATCCTAGCTGTAACTAACCTGTTAAAAAGTAAGATTAAATTGTAATGATGGTTTAATATGACAATTTGCACAACTCATCAGCCCTCTCCCTCCTGTGACAGTAGTCTCTTCCATTTAATCCAAATGTGGTTTTCTTATCACTTTGTAGAAAAAACATATCCTGAGGAAAAAGATGGCTGCCCACAGTGCACCTATGAAAGTTTTCTTTCTACAGCTGGAGATTCTCTAGCTGTGCCTCTCAGAATCAAGCCAGTGCCACCCTGCCCTGCTCTACATGGGCATGAACACCCCAATTGCACAGCCAGATAGCACCCATCATCTGAAACCCACATGAGAAAGCGGGTACTCGAGAGCCAAGCTTGCACAATGAGACCAGAAGGGTAGTGATCCCACTCATGATGCCGATCCCAATGGATTTAGATCGCTTGACTTTTCCTGGTGTGCACTGAACCCATTTGCTATAGAATCCATATTTCCTTTCACTTGGTTGGAGTTTTTCATAATTTCTCTACTGCCTGTTGGTCACACCCCACTTTAATTCGTTTTCATGTTGTCTTTAGAAGATTTCACCCACATTGAAAGTCTACTTAAAAGGAAAATGCTACTTACCAGTATGCATCTGTTCTTGGCATGTAGAGCTGCAGATCCACACACTATGCAGATCACACACTTTGCATAGATCACCATCTGGTGTTGGGCCCGGATGTTTGCACTTTGTTGTTGTATTGGAATAAGTCTTTGGAAGTAACGAGATCGGTGACTCCTCCTTTGGACAATAGTGCGCATGGGCATCGACTCCATCTTCAGATTGTTTTTTCGCCAAGAAGGGAAATGATGGAGTTTTGTGAGAAACAGAAAGAGATGTCCATGTATGTTGTATCTAATTAAGATAATACTGGAACAGATAAAGGTAGCCGGGGAGGTGGGTGGGCGTGTGTGGATCTGCAGCTCCACATGCCAAGAACAGATGCATATTGGTAAGTAGCATTTTCCGTTTGAGGCATATGAGCTGCAGATCACACACTATGCATAGATTGCATAGCAGTACCTTCCTTTAGCGGCGACCACCAGTATCTGTTGCAGTAGTTTGAAATAGTGTTTTGAGTACAGCCTGCCCCACAGTAGCTTGTTGTTTTGCTTGCACATCTACACAATAGTGTTTTGTGAATGTGTGCGGTGTAGACCATGTAGCTGCTTTGCAGATGTCATCTAAGGGAATAATCCCTAAAAATGCCATGGAAGCCCCTATTTTGCAGGTAGAGTGGGCTTTAGGGGGAATAGATAGTGTACGTTTTGCTTTGTGGTAGCAAATTTGTATACAATTGACAATCCACCTTGCAATTCCAGACTTTGATATAGGATTGCCTTTATGTGGTGGTGAGAAGGATACAAAAAGTTGTTTTGTTTTGCGAAAAGGTTTTGTTCTGTCAATGTAGTAAAGGGGTGCTCTTTTCACGTCTAGTGTATGAAGAGCTCTCTCTGCTACTGTTTGTGGTTGCAAGAAGAACACTGGCAACTCAACAGATTGGTTGAGATGGAAGGGAGAAATAACTTTAGGAAGGAATTTGGGATTTGTCCTGAGAACCACTTTATTATGATGGAGTTGTAAAAATGGTTCTTGAATAGTTAGTGCCTGTAACTCACTGACTCTTCTGAGAGATGTGATGGCCACAAGGAAAGCAACTTTCCATGTAAGAAATTGGAGCTCACATTTATGTAGAGGTTCGAATGGAGGGCCCATTAATCTAGTGAGGACGATGTTCAGATTCCACACTAGAGAGGGTGGTACCCTGGGAGGAATTATTCTTTTGAGTCCTTCCATAAATGCTTTAATGGCTGGTACCTTGAACAATGACAAATGTTGTCTATTTTGTAGGTAAGCTGCTATGGCAGCGAGATGCAATCTAATGGATGTGTATGCTAGATTACATCTTTGAAGATGCAGCAGGTAACATATGATGTGTTGAATGGACGCATCTAAAGGATTGATTGTGTTATTGGTACAGTATATAACAAATCTTTTCCACTTGGCTGCATAGCAGGCTCTAGTGGTGGGGCACCTAGCTTCCCTGATAACGTTCATACAATCAGGTGGAAGATTGAGGTAACCAAATTCTAGGACTTCAGGAGCCAGATCACTAGATTGAGCTGTGCTGGATCTGGATGTTTGATCTCTCCACGGTTCTGTGTTAAGAGTTGTGGGGAGAGGTGTAGCTTTTGGTGCGGGACTACGGATAGTTCCAGCAATGTTGTGTACCATGGTTGTCTGGCCCATGTTGGAGCAACTAGAATCAGTGTTAGTGACTGCTGTTGTAGCTTGCGCACCACTAATGGAATGAGTGGGAGAGGCGGAAAAGCATACGCAAATCTGCCTGACCAATTCATCCATATCGCATTGCCTTTGGACAATGGGTGTGGATATCTGGCGGCGAAGCTTGGGCATTTTGTGTTGTAATGTGTGGCGAAGAGATCTATCTCTGGATGCCCCCACATTTGGAAAAATGGTTGAAGAACTTGTGGGTGAAGTTCCCACTCGTGAATTTGTTGTGTTTGACGACTTAACAGGTCTGCGATCTGATTCTGAATCCCTGGAAGATGTTGGGCTAAGAGGAATATGTTTTGAGGAATAGCCCACCTCCATATGCTCTGAGCTAGTGGAGAGAGCTGTAGAGAGTGCGTCCCCCCCCTGTTTTTGTAAATAATACATTGCTGTGATATTGTCCGTCCGGACTAAGACAGCTTTGCCAGATATCTGTTTCTGGAATGATTTTAATGCCAGAAAGATTGCGAGTAACTCCAAATGATTGATGTGGAGTAACGTTTGCTGAGGTGTCCATGTTCCCTGTATGGTGTGATGTAGTAGATGAGCCCCCCATCCGGTGAGCGATGCGTCTGCTGTTAGCACAATCTGTGGAACTGGCTCTAGGATCGGTCGCCCTTTGGAAAGGTTTTGGGTGTTCCACCACTGCAGAGAGCGATGTGTGCGGCCGTCCACCAACACCAGTTCTGTTAGCTGACCTAGAGCCTGGTTCCACTGACGTGCCAAGCATTCCTGTAAGGGGCGCATCTGGAGTCTTGCATGCGGTACTATGAATATGCAAGAGGCCATCATCCCTATTAGTTGCATAAACACTCGAGCTGGAAGTGAGTGTTGCGGCTGGAATTTTGTTATAAGGGCTTGCATGCTTGCTATCCTGGCTGGATTGGGGTATGCAAGGCCTCTTGAGGTGTCTATTGTGGCACCTAGATATTGTTGGATGTGGGACGGTTGGAGGTGAGACATTGTGAGGTTTATTGTAAACCCTAAGTCGTGAAGTAGTTGGATTGTGGTGTGTGTGTGATTGACACACTGGGTGTGCGACCTGGCTTTTATGAGCCAGTCGTCCAAGTATGGGAAGACGTGAATTTGTTGTCTTTTTAAGTGGGCTGCTACCACGGCCAGACATTTTGTGAAGACTCTGGGTGCTGTGGTGACTCCGAATGGGAGAACCTTGAACTGATAATGTTGACCGTCCACTACAAATCGAAGATATTTTTTGTGAGCAGGGTGAATGGGAATGTGGAAGTAGGCATCCTTGAGATCTAAGGTGGCAAGGAAATCGCCTTGTTTGAGTAGAGGAAGGACTTGTTGAAGAGTGACCATATGAAAATGGTCTGATTGTATGTAGAGGTTTAATGGTCTGAGGTCCAAGATGGGTCTGAGGGTTCCGTCCTTCTTTGGAATGAGAAAATACAGTGAGTAGACCCCTGTGTTCTGCTGATGCAGGGGAACTGGTTCTATTGCATGTTTTTGTAGGAGGGAAAGTACCTCTTGTTTGAGAAGCGTTAAATGCTCTGTTGACATTGGACGCTGTCCGGGTGGTATGTTTGGGGGAGTTGAAGTGAGTTCCAGGCAATAACCGGATTGGATAATTTGTCTCACCCACCTGTCCGTGGTAATGGTGTTCCAGACAGGTAGGAACTGTAGCAATCTTCCCCCGACCGGAGTGTAATGGTCTGGGGGGAGCGGAGGGAAGTCATTGTTTGGAGGTGGAGGCAGTACGAGTATTGATGGTCTTGCCTCTACCTTTGTTGTTATTGCCCCTGTAGCCTCCTCTATAATAACATCTGGTAGATGAGGTCTGGGTGGGACTTTTATAGGATGTGGAGGAGTTATCAGCGGTAAAACCTCTAGAGGCGCCCCTATAAGAGGAGCAACGAAAAGAACTTCTGGCAGTTTGCGATTGCAAAGCTCCCATTGATTTGGCTGTGTCAGTATCTTTTTTCATCTTTTCTAAAGATGAATCCACACTAGGTCCAAATAAATGTTCCTGGTCAAACGGCTGGTTTAGTATGGCAGTTTGAACCTCGGGTTTGAACCCTGAAATACGGAGCCATGCATGTCTACGTAAAAGGACACTGGTATTAATAGCTCGTGAGGCTGTGTCTGCAGCATCCAGAGCACATCGAATGGAGGTATTGGTTATAATTTTGCCCTCCTGTATGAGATCATTGGCCCTTGTTTTATATTGATCTGGGAGATGTTGTAGTAGGGTCTCTAGTTCATCATAGTGTGCCCTATCGTATCTAGCCAGCAACGCCTGTGTGTTGGCAATTCTCCATATGTTGGCTGCTTGGGACGCTGTTCTTTTACCAGATGCGTCCAACAGTTTTGACTCCTTATCAGGAGGTGGAGCATCGCCTGAGGTTTGGGAGTTAGCCCTTTTCCTGGCGTTGGAAACTACCAAGGAATCTAAGGGAAGTTGTCCTTTGATGTAAACAGGGTCAGCTGGGGCAGACTTGTATTTCTTTTCTACCCTGGGGTTAATGACTCTAGCTCTTACAGGATCTTTAAAGACTTCAGGAGCGTGTTTGATGTCCCCTTTTAGCATTGGGAGGATAGAAGTGGACCTTTGAGATGGTGCAAAAGTGTCCATAAGGAAGTCTTCTTCTACAGGGTCTGTGTGTAAATCTACACCATGGTATTCTGCAGCTCTATGTATGAGCTGAGTGAATCCTATAGTGTCCTCCGGAGGGGATGGTCTAGATGGGTAGATATCATCTTGTGGTGTATCGGGGACATCTGGTGTGCCATAATTGTCCCATGGGTCATTAGGGATATTAGGATGACTAGGTTCTCCTAAAGGTTGATCATCGCCTTCGTACTCAGAAGGGTCCTCATCATCCTGAGGTGGAGGAGATTGTGAGGGTACTGGAGATGGAATAGGAGAGATGTGGTGTGGAGGAGGAGGTGGAGAAGGGATCCTGAAAGGAGAAGTGGCAATGTCTTTTTTCTTTTAGAGGGAGTGGAGCTGGTGCAGGTTTGTCCAATTTCCTCTTCCTGGAAGGACTAACTACAAGTCGACCTGTATTTGGGTCTATTTCCAGAGTTTGTTGGGTTGGATCGGGTTGGAAAAGCTCCTCCTCTGAAGTGTGGTGTTTCGGCGCCGATTTTTTCGGGTCCGAGTGTTTGTGTGGCACCAATTTTGGAGTTGTTTTATACTCCCTAGGTTTGGAAACGGGAGTTTTTGTCGGTTCCGTTGGGGTCTTTGGAGCCAGTTCCGATAATTTTTTGGGCTCCGAAGGTTGAGTTCCAGCGGTTCTCGGAACTGGTTGTTTGCTCGGTTCCGATGATTTTTTCGGAGCCGAAGACTCAGTGCCGGTGGGTTTGGGTGCCAAATGCGCCAATGTGGAACCCGGCCTTGGTGCAGGCGTAGACAGTGGTTTGTCTTTTGGTCTCGGTGCCGGGGATGGGGTTTCGGTACCGAGGGTAGGCTAGCTCGAGCCCAAGCAGCCTGAAGGCTTATGTGTCGACTTCTTGGCCGAGCCGGAAGGCGGGGCGTGGGAAGTTTTGTCCCGGTGTGCACCTAGGCCCGAAGGTGAAGGTGTTACCGAAGCCTGTGTCGGAATGGATGGTGGGGAGGGGTCGACGTCAGTACTTACGACCCGTTGCCCAGGAGTGATGTCTTCGACGTCGGAATCGTCGGCTTCGGAGGCGCTGATGAGGCCCTCTTCGAGTTGTTCCTCTTCCGGTACATTGACGCCTTCCTGGAAGATATCGTCTGTTATGGATGTCGACGATCGAGCCATGTTTCTTCGAGCTCGACGATCCTGTATCGTTTTCTTGGAGCCGAAAGAGGCGCAAGCTGGACAGTCTTTGGCCTCGTGCTCGGGCGAAAGGCAGAGGTTACACACCTTGTGAAGATCGTCGTGGGGAAACTTGGATCCACATTGAGGACACTTTTTGAAGGGAGTCCTTTCCATGAGCCAAAAGGCCTGATGGCGCAGCTAGGCCCGAAAGCCTGCGTCGACGACCGGAATCGAAAGATTGGAGTTTGTAGAGATGCGCGTCGAAAAGGGAAACGCGATTGAAAACAATACCGACGAAAGGGTGAAGGATTGCGCGTCAAAAGTTAGAACGGTGGTGACACCGAACTGGAGCGTGAGGAACAAATCCGAGCCCAATGGTGGAAAAAAACAATCTGAAGATGGAGTCGGTGCCCATGCGCACTATTGTCCAAAGGAGGAGTCACCGATCTCGTGACTTCCAAAGACTTATTCCAATACAACAACAAAGTGCAAACATCCGGGCCCAACACCAGATGGCGATCTATGCATAGTGTGTGATCTGCATAGTGTGTGATCTGCAGCTCATATGCCTCGAACATAAATAGATATTCAGAAAATACAACTCTTCTAAAAAACGTTATATGCTGTTTGCAAACTATGATCTTCCCGGTAGTTCTAAGCAAACCTTTAAGAGTAATGTAAATAAAGCATATTACATGTTACAGCTGGACTGTGCTAATTTGATTTTTATGCCCTTTTAGTAAGCAAATAAATCTATGCAGCAAAGACTTTTTCAAGTTTCTAGCTCTTTAGATCTGTGTACCATTTTATGAATATAAAATGATGTGTGTGATTTTTCTCTCTCCTACACTTTGTCCTGAAAAGAAAATGAAATAATCTGCCGGATACTTAACGGAACTGCAGGGTCCTTCCCTGTAGTTGTTTACATCGCTGAACGCGGATTTGCACAGCTGGAGTCGAGTGTACCATTCAATTTCACCTACAAGATACATGTTTCCAACATTTCCCCTACTACAGGAAGTGCTGCAGGTAAAACTCAGAATAGTTACTGTTTACAAATTAATTGATATTGTCAAAGTTTTTAGAGCAATGTGAGCATACATTGCAAAATTCACCATGGCAAAAAACAA
The DNA here is from genome assembly GCA_963921515.1 of Calotriton arnoldi. NCBI lineage: Eukaryota > Metazoa > Chordata > Amphibia > Caudata > Salamandridae > Calotriton > Calotriton arnoldi. The sequence goes on along the minus strand of CAWUFW010011313.1, from coordinate 107,232 downwards.
ACTTTGAATGTATCTTTTATTAACACTGTAATTAATGTTGTAATTTCCACAAAGCTCACTTATTACTTTAGGCCAAGAGCTGTTAGGCACTGACACGTGGCATGAAGATATTGAGAAGGTAAGGTAAGGGAAGAAACTCTGGTCGTTCTACTACTCTGTGTGTGGGGGACAGTGTGTCCTAGTCTTGATGCCCTCACACACCCTGAAGAATGTCATGCTTCATCATCGGGCTGTTGCTCCTTGTTGGGCCGGTGCTGCAATGCCCTACGGGTCCCCCGAAGGGTCACTTTGTCGGAGATCTTTTCGATAAAGCTGTGTGGGTGCGTGGGGGTGAGAGGCAGTGATGTCCTAATGTGAAGTTAAAAAATGACTGGAGGGGTAATAGTTGAGTTTATTGAAAAAGGAAGTCCCTCTGTCATTGATAAAAATCAAGAAGGTGGTGCTGCTGTGAGGGGTACTATGGCCCTCTGTAGCTAGATGAGTAGCATACCCCTAATGGATATGCCTTTTAGGTCGACATGTTTCGCGCTAAATCATGGTCTCAGGAGGAGATCCAAATGCGCTTCTTCAGGACCAATGAAGATATTTGTAGTGAGGCGCCGTCACCTACGAAAAACAGTCTCGAGGGACCCACAGATCGATTCTCATGGGGAATTTTTCCCGCATTTATGGGAGTACTACTCCCACACATTCCTAGTGGCACTAAATTACTATAGGCCACACATTATCTTTCTTACTCACTACAAATATCTTGATTGGTCCTGAAGAAGCGCATTTGGATCTCCTCCTGAGACCACAATTTAGCTCGAAACATGTCGACCTAAAAGGCATATCCATTAGGGGTATGCTACGCATCTAGCTACAGAGGGCCATAGTACCCCTCACAGCAGCACCACCTTCTTGGTTTTTATCAATGACAGAGGGATTTCCTTTTTCAATAAACTCAACTATTACCCCTCCAGTCAATTTTTTAACTTCACATTAGGACATCACTGCCTCTCACCCCCACGCACCCACACAGCTTTATCAAAAAAATCTCCGACAAAGTGACCCTTCGGGGGACCCATAGGGCATTGCAGCGCCGGCCCAACGAAGAGCAACAGCCTGACGATGAAGCATGACATCCTTTGGGGTGTGTGAGGGCATCAAGACTAGGACACACTGTCCCCCACAAACAGACTAGTAGAACGACCAGAGTTTCTTCCCTTACCTTCTCTTCTAACTGGTAGGAACAGTGACTCTCGTTGGGTGTAAGGTTTTCCTCGGGAGCTTGAGTCTCTGGACCTTTATGTAGCTCCCTGAGTCCCCCCTCTTTTTGATTTTGTGTATGAAGATATTGAGCACACATGACATCTGGGTGTACAATTTGAAATCATCTGCTATGACTTAAGTTTGGATTAGAAAAAGAAATGACTTTGTGAAAAATGCATCTACTTTTCCAGATTAAAGTGGTCCTGCACAACAGATACAATAAAAACAAATTGATTTGGATGACTTTACAAGCAGGCACTGGACCTACAAAGAAATAGAATAAAAGTTCAACATTAAAAATTAAAATAACAAAGAGAAAAGATCAAGAGAGGCCATTTGTAGTGCCTATAGGAAGGCATGCAAAGTCCTATTGTAACTGCTGCAGAGACTTAACTTAAAAACCCCCTTCCTGATGCACAAAGATATAAGGCAGATATCCACAAGTGCAGAATTCCAAAGGCAGTTTGCTGCAGCTGAGAAGGCTCAGTTTGGAATTATAACTTGCATAAATGATGCTGCCTATGATTGTGGCCATTAAATACTTCAAGGTATACAACCTTAACTCAAAGAGGTTTATATAAGTTAGAACTCTTGCCTTATCAGTCACACATCTCAAAGTGAACATTTTGTGGTGCAAAAAAGAAAGATATTGTTGAATGTATAGGCACCCACCACCAAAGTGCACACAATTCGAAAGAAATGCGAGGTTGAATATATGTAGGTTACAGAGATATACACTATCTAGCCTTAAAAAAATCATTTAGATTGGGACAAATATGAACAAATTTAGAAATATAGGACTCAAAGTTGAGAGAAGATTAGATAATAACCCTAGTGAATGAACCATTGGAACATTGGGAGGTGATCCCAAGACACTTTGCTTGGTAACAGTTTGGTTTTTAGGAGTAATGGTATCTAGACTTTAATAGCAATAAGGCAGTCCTCCAATGACAAAAAACAGCCAGTGATGACACATTCATAGACAGTTCGGTGTCTTCAGCGTATTAGTGAATGGAGATGCTGAAGCCCTGCAGCAGATCTCACACCTGCTCTCTGTAGAAGTAAAGAGCTAGGCAAATGGGATCAACTTTGCAGACATGTTATACATCTTGAAAGGGTCCAGCCTGGAGTGCTCCTTCTCTAGAAAGTGATTTATGCTAGACAGAAAATATTTTAAAAAACACTCCTAGACATGCATATAGTTAAATTGGAGATGACTCACTGATGGTTGACTTTGTCAAACATTGCTGAGAGTACGCAAAGCATAAACAAAAAGACATCTTCAGCATGTAGCATGTAATATTCCCCATGCACATCCTAACCGAGGCTGTCCTACTGCTGTGTCTGGTTAAAATATGCTTTCTAAAATTTAACAGAATTGGTGTCCCCTTCCCATGGGTGACACCTCGATTCCATATTAGACCTGTTGTTTTTATTCAAAATTGTCAATAATGAGATTCAGTGCATGGCTGTATAAAGAAGTCAACATAGTCAAGAAAAACATATTAATTGCAATGGGTAACCTGCTTTAAGGCATACATTTAGCACAAATACATTTACATACGGGTACAATTTTGTGCCAATTGTCTTCATCATATGTATCTTCAATTACAAAATGAACTGAGTCATCTATATAATAAGACATGCATAATATATTCTATAGTTTTCCAATAATATTTACAGTAAAATATATATCAAATTATATAATACAATAAAGTATATAGCAATATGATATGATGGAATATAACTGTGATAAAAATCATTAACATATTTTTTACAAACATCTAATACATTTTAACATAAGTAGTTAAATGAAACAAAGCAATGAATAATAAATGCATTTACAATTAAAAAATAACATTTTTCAATGCAAATGTTTTTACAAATAGTTATTAAGTTATAGGGTTAGTTATCTCATTTGCTAATTAATTATCATGCTTCACTTGATGTTACCTGCCACTTCTGGCATTTCTACACCTTTGTCACAACAGCAGAGAATTTATATTTTAAATGGTGACTTAGTGTGCATTGGAAGTGTTTCTGAGATATATATTGTGCTTTATAGGAGGCAGATAAATAAAGTACATGAAAATGATCATTCATTCACTTTTGTAAACAATGCATTGTGCCCCAACTGTAGTACATTGGGGGAACATTGAAATTACATTAAGCATGTGATAACCGTTAAATCATTTACCTAATTTTGTATTTAGGGGGAACTTTGTTGACGATTACCGGTAGTAACTTTAATGAACAATCCCGGGTGTTTGTGGATGGCAACACATGCGATGTTAAAAGAACAACTCTGATTGAAATACAGTGCAGAACTCCACCTGTAAGTGAATCATGTTTTATCCAGTTCAATCACACATTTGTACTTTTTCGTGATGCATAAATGTTTTATGTTATGTTATAGTAAAAAATAATGTTTCAGTGAAGTTTAGTATTTAATCATAACGAATATTTGTTTATGTTTTTTTGCTGGAATGCATATCTCCATGTCTTTCTCCGTGTTTTATATGGAAGTAATATGGTTTAATAAACATGTTACTACCCATTGACATTGAGTATGCAACAGCCTCTGCTTTCCAAATTCTTTATATCTGTTTCTGTAACATGGCTTGACAGGGGTCTTTATTTTCATCTATTCAGTCATCTGTGAATTACTCTGAATTGTGAATTCTGATCTTGAGAATGCCCAATCAGTGTCTTTATCACGAAGCTTCTTTTAGAATTATGGCACAGATACCATCATTGTGTTGAATTTCGAAGACATTAATAGATTTTGGAAAACAAATGTGACCACATCTTCAAAGGCCATGCGTGGCAGGGGGATTGACTGACTGTGAGGGTGTTGGACTGCCAAACCACGCTGCACATGGCAGAAAGGGTTGGCTTTATGAATGGAAATAAAATATTATTTTATGTTAAAAAAATCCTAGAAATTCACTCAAGGAACTAAAGGTTAAAAAGACTTTCTACTTACTAAAGATAACTATAACTGGTGAATTTTAGTGGTTATGTGAGTTCAAAACATAACCTGGTCACTCACTTTTTCACCTAACTAAAACGTCACTTTTTTCAGTGAAAATATATATATTTATATGTATGGATAGATAGATAGACAGATAGATAGATAGCTAGATAGATAATAGATAGATATCATGCACACACACAGACACACACACACAAACACACACACATATATGTGTGTATGCAAAACAGGAAGTAGGGAAACCTAGGTAGAGAGCAGCTCCTGTATATAGAACAGTCTACAACACCACCGACACTCAAAATCTACTCACCTCAAGGGTCCATTTTTCTAGCAGAGTTTTTAAGCATAGTATTAGCACAGTGCCATCTACGTCGAGCTAGAAAAGTGGCAAAGGCTATTGTCATTTTTTTAAGCAAAGTCTATAAGCATAGGATGAGCTAGTGCCTCTCAAGCTGCGCTGAAAAATAACAAAAGTCTTTTACCATTTTGGGCACAGCTTTTAGAGCTTTGGATTGGTAAAATACCTTTCAAGCCAACCTGGAATGAACAGAAGCAGCCCCTTACACATGTGTTTCACTCTTATTCGAGCTTGTCAGAGAGGCAATGCTTTGTCCAGACTAAAGGGAGCACTCAGTAAAAGTCAAAGCAATACATTTAATATATATATATATAGATATATATATATATATATATCTATATATATATATATCTATCTTTTCCCACCAAATACACAAGACTCGTGCCGAACTCCTAGATGGGTGCCTCCATCATGAGCTTGTGGTGCTCACGCATTAATGTTGCACCAAAAACTCTTTACAGAGCAAACGGAGCACTCAGCGGGCTGTACAGTTGAAATTTATTGACAACGCGTTTCGGCGTTACCGCCTTCCTCATGTCAGTTTCATCATACACTGTCAGCTCGCCTTCAGTAAGTACGAGTTCAATAACAAACACAAAGAGAGGACTCCCTTTTGAAATGGCCAGTTCATCAAGTCGGCATTGCAGCGTGTTGAATGCCACCTATGTCCCAAATAGTATTGACACCATCACTTGGTAGTTTACTCACAATGTGTGTAGGACACACCAAATAAATCAACAAGCCAAGTATTGGAAACCTCCCTTCATTGTGACAGTGTCAGTTCATACGCACTCGTCTTACCGCATTTGCCAAGTGGTAATGTTCCCGAAGGTGCCTCTTTCAGTAGCGGGCACCAATCCATTTTGTAATGTCCCTTAAGCAAGGCGGGCTCCATATCCCACTGGAAGTTACGGCGGTTCTCGCACTTAAAAATCAATTTCCACCAAATCCTATTTTTAGGTCCAGTAAAGATTTCAGTACTTTAAACCTGAGCTCAACCCCTAGTAGCTATGGCACAGAGCAGACAAAAACAGTTAAAAAGTTGAAAACACAACACATTTGCACTTCAATTTATAACAATAGAGAATAATTTAATTAACAAAATGACAAGAATCCAATAAGGGGAACCGGAGATTTGAATTTTTAAAATTTGATATAAAAATAGTGACAAAATTTGGTTGCCACCAGTGCGGGTCAACTGGTCACGGTAGACAAGGCATGGTTTCAGGCTGACCGCAACACAGCACAAGTAAGATACACCAACCAGGTTAGGCCCGATCAAAGTTTTTACCCTGAGTGTTAGGGCCTGATTAGATCTTGGTGGGATCATCGCTGTTCCGTGGCAGCAGCGATCCCAAGTACTCTGCCAAGCCGACAGTGGTCCCCTCACAGTATTTAGATGTTGCGACTTGAGACATAAGACCGCGGCGGCTTTGGTGTCCTGATGGAGTGAGGTTCATGGGGGTGTGGAGACAGGTAAGTACAAGTTATCTAAGCATTAGTACACATATGTGTCATGTTTGCATGTAAACCATATATAGGCAATGTGATATGCCCCTTTGTGCTACTGTTTGCATGCCACTCACACACTATTGAATGCAAACCCACAGTCACCACTAGCACAACACCCCCAAACACCACAACAACAAATATGTTTTAAGCGTCACTACAGGTGTGTTCAATTGACCTTGATTAGCAGAAAACTGAATACTACTGCATGACACCTAAGGAAAATATTGAATGTAAGAGCAATGCAGGCAGGCTACAGCGATTGTCAATACACGATGCATAGGGCAAATGTAAAAGTAACTTACCGTAGATCTCGGTGACAACAAAGTCGTTTGAAGTCATGGTGGATTCGGTGCAGCAAAGGAGGGACCTGGACGATGAAGTGGAAGACGAAAAGGGTAGCAGGAAGCAGGAAGCAGGAAAAAAGGTAGCCACGGCAGGAAGGCACATCGTAATCAGCTCAGCGTGAATCTGGGCTGGAGTCCCACCGACAGCCAGTTCTGCCAATCCCGCTGTCGACGCGGTTGGGAAATCCTGGTGGAGTCAGCGTGAACACAGCGGTCTTTCGTGTATGGACCCGCCAACATCTAAATAGGGCGGGTGGACCTCCAAGCCGGCAGGCGGGAAGACCGCCGAAAAAGCAATGGCGAGTCCCAATCCGCCAGGATCTAAATCAGGCCCATAGTCTTTTGCCTGGAAGTCAGAATCCTCAGCTGGGCAGGGCAGCAGGATTTGGCTGAAGAGGGCACCACAAATTCAGAAAGCTGTTGGATGAGGTCCCGGTGAAGCCATTGACGTTTGGCAGGAAAGCTCTAATTGGAAGAAATTCAAAATTCACACCCAAGGAAGGTCCTCACCAGCCAGATACTTTTGATGTCTTCACCTGGTGAAGATTTCTACATTTCGACTTAGTCACTTTTTTGGAGCTTGGAGTTTTCCAGCGGGACAAGGCTGTAGGCTGTAGGCTGTTGCAGAACAGGGCTCCACAAGGTCAGTTATCTTTTCTGGAATGTCCAGCTGAATTGGATTTGCTGCTTCAGATAAGCTCTGAGCTGGAGCAAACTGAATCTTCAGTCCAGTGGCAATGCACCTTCATTGGATTGACTTGGAAAGTTGGTCCCTGTCCTCTGGAGGTCTTTGGAACCACTTAGGGGCAAGTCTCACTTTAGCAGAGGTGAGCAGTGAGGTCAGGGAAGGTCCAGCTACAACTGGTCCGCTGGGCAGCTGCAGAAAAGGTCTCTTTTAGCTTGTTGTGTCCCTGTAGCTTAACGGTAGGTTAGCCTTATGACCCTTGGAGTCTGCTTCTTTCTCTTGGGTACAAGAGAAAAGCAAGCCCAATTTTCAAGGGCCTTCTCAGGTCTCAGACAGGATGTTCTGTCCACTTCTAATCTTACACAGGTCCAGTTGTGTTCTGAGGGTAACGTGGATGCCACATTATGCCTGGCACCAGCATTTAGGTCGGGGTGACTCTTGGCTCCTGCCTAAACAGTCGAGTTAAAGTTCTGAGGGGTTACCCTGCCTACCTCTGCAGTATTTCCTGTGTTCCCTACGGCAAACAATCCCACAATGTCCCTCTCTAACTAAACCCAAGATCACAGAACAATTTTTCTCCTGTGCAGAGCTTGTGTGCCCACCATAGAGGTGTGGCCCTTGGAAATGAGCAACCTCTCCTCTGTGGTCACTGTAAGCTAGTTCTGGGGGCAGCTCCTCGCCCACTGTGATTGGTACCAGTCTTAGTAAAGGGCCAGGCCCAGGTATCCGCTAACATTTGCCTGCAACAAGGTAGGCCTCTTTAAAACTAATCAAACTCCTGGATACAGCCCACTAGCCATCCTGTCAAGGGAACAACAACACTTCCCATCACCCACGGCCCATGTCCTGCTCTAAGAGCAGTTTTCACATCCCATTAAGGGAGCTATTAACTTGCCAGGTAAGAGTTGGAGCTCATGCAAATTGGTCTTCAGAGGCTTAGGGCAGGGAAGAGGTAACTTTCTAAAAGTACCTTTTCCCTAAATTTGATGTTAGCATTTATTTGGATTTTGAACAACTATTAAAAAGAGTTGTTGAATAATATTTCTAGCTTTTTCCTAATTGAAAATAGCATTGTCCAATGTAATATAGTTCTCCTATGGAACAGCTAGCCTTGCCACAGTGAAGATAACTATAGAGGGTGTAAGTACATGTTTAACATTAAACTTTTACATGTCCTACTTTTAAAAACCATGCACCATGCCTTATGGGTAATAAGCCATACTTGGGGATGACTTATAAATATTTAAAAGGGAGGTTTTCAATTTGTTAAAAGGGGTTATTTCAACAGGTCAAACTGACAGCTCAAAACTACAACAGCCATGGTACAGATGGTAGGCCTACAGTCATGTTTGCACTGTCACTGTAGTTAGTGGCACAATGGGTGCTGCAGTCCACTAGTGTTATTTAACGTAGAACCTCTGGGTATACTTGTACCATTTACTAGAGACTTATAAGTAATTTATATATGCCAGTTAGGGGTATGTCAATTTCATCATGTTGAAAGGAGGAGCACAGGCACTTTACCCCTGGTTAGCAGAGTTCTACAACCAGCGAAAACAGGCAAGGCAAAAATCTGGGGAACACCACATAACATATGGTCAATTCCTACACCCACCAAAACCAGGCAGGAGGTTGAATGATTGCTCTGATTGGAATATCAGTTTTCTTACTGGTTGACTCAATCATTTACATAACCCACATCTGTTTTCCAGTTTTATATTCGGAGGATAATAGTATGTTTTCTCTCTATGCCACATAGAGTAACCATAGAAACAGTATTTGCCTCTTCACATCTTCCCTGTAAATCTCGATCAGTCTAAACTGGCTATTCATAAATTACAGTTTATTCAATTAAAAACACAGTGGTCAGATCTTGCTGATGAGGCATAGATATGATGAGTCCCTCAACCCTCGTGTCTCTTCATTGTCTTCCAATCCACCTTCGTGTCAAGCAAATGTCCCTGTGTTTTGCCCATTGGGCCATCTATAGAGGTAGACGTTTATTTTTCATTGATCAATTTTAGCTGTACCATCGTGCCTGTTTCCTGAGGTCTGCGGAATCTCAAATGCGTTTAATTACAGACATAGAGATCATGGGGGTGAGGAAGAGCGTTCACTGTTGATGACTCCCTGCTTTCCTCCCACAACCTAATTAATCAAAGTTTATAAGTGGTGTGTGTTCCACCTGGCAGCCTTGACATGGCTTTCCCTGTCTTTTTGCCTCTACTGCCTGTATTTTTGAGTGTGTGCTGGACTTCGTCTTTGCTGGTTTGTGTACTCTGGGCACTTTACCACTGCTGATCAGTGCTAAAGTGCAAGTGCTCCCTGTGTAAATTGTGATTATGATTGGTTATCCATGATTGGCATACTTGAGTTACTGGTAAGTCCCTAGTAAAGTGCACTGTGTGTGCCCAAGGCCTGAAAATCAAATGCTACTAGTGGGTCTGTTGCACTAGTTGTGCCACCCACATGAGTAGTCCTGTAAACTTGTCTCTGACCTGCCATTGCTGTGTCTGTGAGTGCAGTTTTAAACTGCCATGTCAACCTGGCAAGCACACCCATTTGCCAGGCCCAAATATTTCCTTTGTCTTACATGTAAAGCAACCCTAAGGTAGGCCCAAGGTAGCCTTATGGGCCGGTTGCAGTGTATGTGAAAGGTAGGACATGTACTGGTGTGTTTTACATGTCCTGATAGTGAAATACTGCCAATGTCTTTTTTCACTATTGTAAGGACTAGCGCTCCCACAGGTTATCATTGGCGCTGCCTTGCAACATCTTACAAGTGTAATTTGCAATTGGGAAAAGATAGAGATTTGGAATTTGGGTTCCCTGAACTAAGGATTTAAAAATACATCTTTTAGTGAAGTTGGTTTTTAAATTCTGTGTTTGAAAATGCCACTTTTAGAAAGACAGCATTTTCTTGCTTTACCATCCTGTGCCCCTGCCTGTGGAATCAATGTCTGGGTTAGCTTGGTTGTTGATGCATTCACTGTAGACAGTCTCACAAAGGGAGCCGAGGTGTTCCCTGCATATCCTGATGACCCATCACCAGGCTGATGGGCCTTCCATGAGCTTGAGTGGTGGGAGGAGTCGTCACTGACACCTGAATAGGGCTGTGCCTGGCCTCTCACAATGCTTTCTCCGCCCCCTGTAGTGTGTCTAAAGCATAAGTAGGGCAAGGCATAATCTTGTGGACAACAAAGACGTTCCTTTGAAGTATGCCTACTTCAAAGGCCAAAAGGGGTATAAGTATTGGACCTATAAACCCACATCTTTAGGACACTTCTGGATGGAGGACCCTGCCAAGAAGAACAGCTGAAAAGCTGTCAGGAGTGGTCCTGCCCCTTTGCTGTGTGTTGCTTTCCTGGTTTGACCTGCAGTTGCTGCTTCTGTATGTGGGCAGTGAAAGAATTGGACTTTGCTTTCTTGTATCCTGCTTTTCCAAGGTTCTCCAAGGGCGTGAGTGTGCTTGACTCCTGTTGGAAGTCTCAGGGCCAGCAAAGACTTCATCTGCAGCATCTCTGAACTCCACTGCTGAGAGTCCTGACCCACCAAGTGGTGCCAATTCCAGTTCTGGGCCCTTGGAGTTGGTTCTGCTGCTTCAAGACTTGAAAATCCATGCATCGTCCTTTTAGTGCCGTTTTTCCTGCCACAAGCTTGCCATGCGGTTGAAAACCCAACGCATCACCACGGTGTGGCTGAAAAATGTACGCTGCTCCTGTTCGCTGTCCGAAAAGAACTGCTGCAGCCTGAGTCCAGAGCACGAGTCTCCGACGTCTGAGACCCACACTCCGACTTCGACGCAGGCCCTGCTGTGCGGCTGAAAGAATCGACACATCCCTTGTCTGCAGGAGTGGAAATCAACGCCGTGCCTGTTTCGCCACCGGATTGACCCGCAGTGGCTAGGTTTTCTCACACATCGCACCTGTGTGCCACATTTCCAACGCATCGCCCCGCCGAAAGGAGTCGCCTCCGGAAATCGACGCATTGCTTCTCCTCAACGCAACACTTCTCCTGCGTGCAGCAGAACTGATGCATCCATTCCCCTGGGACTCAAGAACCGATGTATGGCTGTGTTTTCTGACACTTCCTCCTTTGCAGCTGTATTTCGTCTTGGATTTTGATGCATCAGAGGTTCTTTGTGCTAAAATCAATGCATCGATAGAGTTCTATGGACAGAATTGCTTAAACCTTTTCAAAGTAATTTTTAAGTTATGTATGTTGGGTTTTTGTCGTTTTGATCTTGTTTGGTTTAGATAAAGATTGGTTATTTTTCTATGCTGGTGTGGTGTCCATTTGTAGTGTTTTCACTGGGTTACTGTGTGTTTTATGTACAAATGCTTTACACATTGTCTCTGGGATAGGCATGACTGCTCGTGCCAAGCTACCAAGGGGGTTAGTAGGAGTTATCTTGGGTGTGCAACTCCCTTACCCTGACTTGAAGGAAGGGTCCCTACTTGGACAGGGTGCATGCCACTGCCAACTAGAGACCCCCATTTCCAACAGTGTGACTACATGACTGTACTCTCAGTAATTCAATTTTTCTGGTATAGTGTCCCCAAGCACATGTAAAGCTGAATGAAAGCAATAAATTTACCAAACAACAAAGGTGCACCTTACACACGTATAAGATACACCCTTTTCAGCTTTTCCACTTCTTAATCCTACTGGTTCTTTGTGCAGTGCCTTTTTGCTCTTAAGTTGTGCTATGTGCTTTCTTGAAATAAAATATGAATAAAAATAATCAAGCCTTACTCATGCCTCAAAAAAGTCTAAATTGAGCCTCTAATGTGTCCCTGTTGATTTTAGACCCTGTGAAACTGGCAACATCCATGCTCAACCACAGTGCACAGCATCATGTTGTCTGTACATTTCAGCTGGTATTTAGTGACTGTCCAATCCTTCCTTGTCTTCCCTATTCTTTGTATTTTTAACTATTATCTTTGATTCTTGCAATCTCAAACATGAATTTACTTTTCACTTAATTAAAAAAAATAGGCTATCAGACTTCATATGTTGTATTATCAGCATGTTTTTGGAGTTGAATGCATTCAGCTTTTGCTCTACATGGTAGGATCATATATTTGTTTACAAAGAGTCACCACGTACAGAAATGCAAAAGAAATATGCTGAGCCAGAAAACATATTCATGAAATGATTATGTTTTGCTGTGTGCCATGTGCATACCTTGGGGTGTGATAGGATAATAACAACTATATTGATGTATTTTATTGAAGCTGCGCACAAAACAAGGGTGCCTCGCTATTTTAAGCAGTTTTAGGAAAGCAACGTATTAGCAAAAATCCATGAAGTATGGTCTTACTATTGGTCAAAGGTAAAGTAATCCAGTGACCCCCTGCATCTTCCATGTAAGACCATGGTACGAGTTAGATGTACGTTTCGTTAGTTTCTCTTTTATGCAGACTTTTGCTATGCTTTTCTGGTATGGTGACTTTAGAGGCCAGATTTAGGAAGCCCTTGTGTTGCCATTGCGCCATGCAAGGAAGCACAAGGCAACCCAAGGGCTTCAGTGGGATTTACCAAGCCGTGCAAAGCCACATTGCTGGCTCTGCATGGCTTAGTAAATCTGGAGTAATGCAAGGCAGAGCAAGTCACTGCCTTGAGTTACTCTGCCCTGAGAAGGTGTGCCATGGGAGATGCGTGAGTGTTCCCACACACCCACTCATGGTTTTTGGCGCATTCCCAGATTTACTAAGACTTGGAATGCACCAAAATGGTGCACCTTCCCAGGTGAGGCATATTGAGGAGAAATATCTTTAGTTCTCCTCGTTTTTATCCTCTTTCTACGTGAGCTGCATTTTGCAGTGTGCCTAGAAAGAAGAAAAAACCTTAGCGGATTCTGTCTGTGTAGGAAGGTGTCCCTCCCTGCACCACAAAATTCTGCCTGTAATGCAGGCACAAGGGTGCCACTGTTAGCCCCAGGTTGCATTCAGTGTGCCGGCATACGGAGAGACCAGGAATGACACATATCTTAGTAGATATGGCGCAGCCCTGCTCTCTCCCTGCCACGCAATGCAGCTCAGCAAGTTGTCTTGCTGCGTTGCGTGACCTCTTAGTAAACCTGCCCCAACATCTGTAATTAACCACCTGTAAAATACCCAAGATATAATTTCTTGTTCTTTCAGAAAAAATAAATCGAGCTATATCGGCAAAATGCCATTTTTCTTATGGTTTATAAATGCAAAATATCCACAATCTGTTTTGTCTTTTGCAGGGACAATCAGGATTTGTCGATGTTGAAGTTTTTGTCAATGGATTGAATGTTACTTTAACAGGCCATTTTCACTACATATCTACGGGTACTCCAGTAATTACGCATGTAACTCCAACTACAAGCAGTGTCTTAGGTAAGGCTTTACGCGTAGACAGTCGAAATAAGAATATATATTTGTGTGTTTTAAAGAAGTTGTTTATAAAAATGCCTGATTCAAACATATTTATTGGTTTCAAACATTTCCACCCCTTGTGGTCAAAACATGTTTACTGACTCCATTGTCTACACAAAACCACTTATACAGTATCGGAGAACACAGGACTCTTGCTCTGGATTTGGCAGAGCAGTGCATCTGTCGCCTTGAATTCTGAGGTCTGGTAAGTGAATGGTAACCACCTCAGACTTTGACATGAGACATCCAATCTCACGTCAGAGTGCTCGATGTCATCAATAGGTGCTTGAAAAATTAAAAGGACAGTTGAGTATGAAGACTTTAATCAGTGTGTGAAACATAGCTATACATTGTCAGTCAGTCAGTCATAATCCTTTTATTCGATTTATAAGAAAATAAATCATAAAGGTACAATAATTGCGCAACACAGACAATTTAATAACAGTAAACTGCAACCGGCTAAAAACAAAATAAGCAAAATGCATTACAAATCTTGTAAGAATAATTAACACTGTCACAGCAATAGAATCAGCTAAAAAAACATATTACATTAGTTAAAACTCATGCTGAAAAGGGAATAAAACACTTAGATCAGGGCTATTAAATGTTCATTGTAAGCCTCAGTTAGGAAGGCGTCTTTTAAAAACCTGTAACAGAAAAACAAACATGCTCAGTAGGGAGTAATTGTAAGTACATAAGGGCTGTTCTTGATATGAAGATGAATCACGCGGGCAAGGAACCAAACACCCAGCATTATGTCATCCTCTCGGGACCTCAAGTAAAAACTGTAACATACTTACCTAAACCTAGTTAGTCCGGAATGGGTGTTAATGGTGTGAACCATAATCAGGTAAGGCTCCATGTGCAGAGTGGATTTCACGAGCGCATGTGTGAGGACAGTAGGTTTCACTAATTGCGTAGGCTCCCTCAGAGCTTGCTTTAGGGCATAACAGCTAATCTTCATACACTTCAGGTGTCCTCTAGTGATCCGATTGGCGTTGTAAAGTAGGCCGGGATGTCAAAGGGGGCAAAATATCTTTCTTACATAGGTCAACCATTTGATCGGATAAGCCACATCCAACTTCAAACAATCCATTATGATGACCTTGTTGAGGGATAAGCCACTGAGTAGCCTAACCAATAGCCATCTCAGAAGAAGGCGGAGGGTGAGGACATTGGAGAAATAACCCATACCAAGTTCCTCATGGGGTATGTAAGACGGTGTGGACTGAGGGAGGGCCAAAAGACATCTAGAGAAAGAGTTCTCTAAAGCTTGTAAGACAGATGCATACTCAGAACCTCAAATGTCACTCCCATAAGCCACAGCAGAGAGGCACTTAGATTGAAAAGTTTTAATCATAGTGGGAAGTGGCTTATTACCCAGTCTGGTGGCAAAGTCACGGATTGCAGAGATAGAACTGGCCATGGAATGTTTCTTAATAGTTAAAGCGCTAGACCAGGAGCCCTTTTGATCAAACTGTGTCCCTATGTACAGAAACGCAGACACTTTTGTAATTTCATTACCAGCAATGAAGTGGTGACAGGATTTGGTGGATTTTGGACCATTCACCAAAAGAGACGTTACTGAATTTATTGACAGGTGCAGAGACGTCATGATATCTTCAAAGGAGTGCAGTAGATGTTTTAAACCAACGGATGCACTGGCTAGCAGAACCACATCACTAGCATAGAGGAGAGCTGGGATGGGTCTACCGCCCGCTGTGGGCAAATCTCTGGCACCCCAGAGAAGGGCTGCTTTTAGCTGATTGATATATAAGGTGAATAAAAAGGGGCTAGGATACAGCCTTGTCTCATGCCCCTTCATACATCAAAACTCATGGTATACTAGCCATTCATTCCGTATCTTATAAAGGCAGACATGTCATCATGTGGATCTCTTAAAAAAGGAAAATGTCTGTATCCACACTAATTGGGATCAGCAGAGCCCAAAGTAAGGCTCTGTTGACTCGGTCGAATGCAGAAGTGAGATTCATGAAGGCCATGTGTAAGTCTCCCCGCTTTGCTACCACAAATTTATTGAAGATATAAATTTAAACACTGGTTGAGGGTACTTTGGTCAGACCTAAAATCATACTGTAGGTCAGAGATAATCCTATTGCTTTCAGCCCAAGAGGTAAGTTTAGTGAGAACCACCCACACAATGACCTTGACTACTGAGTCAATTAGCGAAGTTGGGTGATAACAGCTAGGGTCCCCTTTATCTCCCGTGTTAAAAATGGACACACTAACAGATTGCGACCAGGAGCTAGGCAGGCTTTTTCTTACTACTGCAATAAGAACCTTTGTGAACAATGGGGCAGAAAGGTTGGGTTCCAGCAAATACAAATTGGCAGGCACCCTGCCTTAATCTTGGCTAAGCCAATAAGCGCTTCATGTATTTAAGCTAAGCGAAATACAATATTAAAGAAACCAACAAGGTGTACCATATCTGGCTCAGAAGTGGCCAAATAGTTGGAATTATAGACCCATAACAAAGTAATTGACCCAACCATTGGATGAAATATAGGAACAAACAATATTCCCTTTGCCCAAGTCAAACACAATAAGATTCAAGATTTCCCAGAAAAGGGTACTCTGAGAAAGGGCAAAAGTCTAAAAAAAAAGTTTAACCCAAGCATCCTCTTTCATGGCCCTGTTCCTGTCCTGCATGGCTTTTCTCTAAAGTTACCAACAGGATGCAACCAAGTCTCTGTCCCTGGAGTGAGTTCTAAGAGACTTTTTTACATCCCTGTGCGATTGGGAGCACCTGTTGTTAAACCATTGAGGGTGACAAGGGAAAAATTGCGAATGTGGGCCATTAGGGTGGAACCCATTGAACAACAGATAACACCAAAGGTAGCAAGTATATCAGCATCAGTGGATCCCTCCCCAAGGCACTTGTCAGTTGAACATTGATGTATTTTTGATTATTTCAATACCAGGTGATCCAATTTTAGGTCTGGCCTTTAGATAGTATTAGCTGTATCACCAGCTTAATTTTTTCCAAAAATTTCAAAATACAATGCAGATATATACATGCAGGGGCTTTCTGTCACACCTCTTTATCAATTGGCCCGTTCAAGTTTCATTCACGTTTTACGTCTATCTACCACAACATGCATTAAGGAGCAGTGGGAAAGCCCACTGCATTCATTTGCTGTTTTGCATTTGAGTGATGGCATTTAAAGAGGAGAGCACTTCAGTAGGGTGTGAAGTCAGGAGGTCATCAGTGGGCCGGATAGGTCCTTGCACAGTGGGGGGGCAGTGTATGCTCCACCCATGGTTCTGTGGGGGGGGTTCGAGTGACGGGCAAGCAGCACCTCAGCCTTCAGACCCTGCCCCGTTCAGCAGTGGGTTTACATGGTACAAATACGCACATGGTAAAACTGGGTCTGGTGCTCCCATAACCAGATAACCCAGCTTTGGGAACACTAGGAAACTCATAGCCTGGTGGAGCAGTGTTCCCATCCCCTTCACCCGGGACACCCCTTTGCTAGACTTGTAATGGGGACCTGAGTCTCTGGACTGCCTTGAGCTTTAGTGGTCCTACCAATGAGTTGACACCCTTTGGATAAACTGGTGTTAGAGGAATGTGTAGGGGGCAGAGTGGGGAAATGTATGGCAGTCTTGAGTGGCTGGTTGCTGGCATCCCTGTGAGCCCTCTGACCAATGGAAGGTAACTATTCCTGCAGCCCTGTATTTTGACATACCACCATTTTACAAAAGATAACAGTATCATGAGCTTTAAGGTAGGCTTGTTACCTTGAAAAACATATTATCAGTTGTTATTGAAATTGATGGGTGATTTCTTTTATGCAGGTTAAATTAATGTATGTTTTTTTATACTCATTCAGGAAACACAACCCTAACAGTGGTTGGGTCCAATTTTGGAATTGCAGCCGTCGATACTATAGTACACATTGGTTCTCGTCTTTGTCCTACAGTCGAAAATAATTCTACTTATGTTGTCTGCGTTTTGCCAAGTCTCCCACCGGGTGTGTACCCTGTTCATCTGCAAGTTGGAAACGTGGGTTTTGCTTCATTCAGGTATAAACTCTGGCTTTTTGTCCATGGACTGCATGTATTTAATTAACTACATAATGGTTTCTTTGAGGCTTTTTGAGCATTCATTTAGCTAGGTTCCTAACTAGTGATGACTAGCATTAGGTAGTGGCATGCAAAATTCATTTAATTTGTTTTTGCATAATTATGCAAAATTATGGGATAATTACACAAAATGTGAATTGGTCTTTTAGTGGTGTATTTTAATGCAAAATGCATTCTTGCATCAATTTTTGACCCAATGAAACTTTGCGATAAAAAAAACACAATTGCTGTGGACAATAGTGCCTTGCATTCTGGTTGTTTGTGTTGTTCATGTGCTCGCATGCTATAATGTTGTTGTGAATAGTGGCATAATTACAGGCCTAATAGTGTAATTTCAGGAATTCATGTTACAAGCTATTACACAGATATTCTACACATCCCAAATTCTCTTGGGGTTCTGGGGGTCCCCTTATGTTGATGTAGAACTCAAATGTGATCTTGTGGGTGTTCACAAACATTTTCTCTGATCATTGTCCCATCAAAAAGAGTTGGAGACATGCTGCTTTTGAAGATAGGAGTATATCTGTTTCCAAGTTGGGAGTACCAGAATGTGTGGCAAAAGAAAATCTGGATTGATGAGCTTCAAATGCATGAACTTGGAAAATTAAGATCTCTGCTTTTGTTGAGAGGGCTCCTCGATCTATGCAGATTGTGGGGAGGGGGAGAGGTGCTCAGTGTGCTTCTTTTCTGAAGGTAATATCTGGTTTTCACTACAGGGGGTATTCAGAGAGTGGGGATTGTATATTTCCAAAGGTAGAGGCTTCTCACTGCTCTCTATAGTCTTTGGCTGCTAGAGTTCTAGCTCCTTTACTGTGGTTCTGTGCCTGCACTGCTTGAGGCCCCATTGGGTGTGGGTCTGATATATCAGCAGGTGGGGGCTGCTCACTGACATTAAGAGTCATCCTTCAAGCTTCCTCATAGTCAACAATTTATAGTGTTTCTTGTAGGTGCCTCATATTCTTCTACTTTTGATTTGTGAGTGTTAAATGTAAATAGATTTTGGTGTGATTTAGAGTTTGGTAGAGATGGTACTCCATTGCAACAGCAATGGAATACCCTCTTCATCAAAATCTAGGTCTATCCGCCTGCCCAGTTTTTTGAGTCTGGAGCATGCCAATGGAGTAAACCTTCCTCCGATAGCCTGATGAAGGAAGCGCATAACTCTGTCCACCCTACGTAGGGTGGACAGTGTAATGTGCGGTTTTTTCTGTTCATCACCACAAAGGAACATCAAAAAAAACAATGACCTCCCCCAAATCCATGGCAGAAACCTCCCATGGTTTCCGGGCCATTTGTTTTTTATGTTTCAAAAACAAACTCCCTCTTTGGGAGTTTGCTTTTGAAAAATAAAAAACTCTGAAATGTCAAGAGATGTCCGTGACCCAGCAGAGTAAAGACATGGTGGTGGGCGCTAAGTTCTCCACCACTCTGTCTTCCTTTACTCCATTCACCACACCCTAAATCAGAACCTATATCTTTTTTTTAACTGTCTGTCAATTTCTAGTTAGGTGTGCCTTACTTCCTTGGTCAACACTTGATTGGAGTCCTCTTTTTCTGAGTTCTTCCCCTAGATTCACCTCTATCTTGTCATCTTGTTTTTGTCTTTTCCCTTTTATCTATATTCTTCCTATTTATTCTCACTACAAAGATCACTAAACTGTTGCATTAAAATCTCCTTAAGACATTTACAAAATACATTTCTGTGGGCCGAGCCCAAACAAATAAGATGATCCTAATATTTGAATAGACTATTCCTGTTCAGGGAAGGCCCTGTGTATTAAACGACATGCACTGAACAAATTATGCCATGCTTTGTGGATTATTGGAGCGCTTCCTTTTCCGTGCATGGTACAGCCGCAGCCCGTGCAGGTAAGAGCGGTGGGACCGGGTGGGGGAATATTTTGAGAGACGACCATGAGGGAAAATTAAATAAATAATTCCTTCAGTTTACTTTTTGCTAGTTTGGCTGTGAATAGTTTTAATAAATTACAGCCTATAGTGTTACAAGCCATTTACATTTTCACTGACATATGAGTTAGTGTTACTTCTCAATTCTATGTAAAGAATTCATTCTACGGGCACAGTCGAGGCAAACTCATGAATGCTCTGATGGCTCAGACTTACTTGGCATCCTTTCCACAGTGACATTCTGAACCTTTACACGCAGAGAAGTAGATGGCTCACAAGCATGCCAGTTTAATACAACACAGTGAAAAGGCATGCTTTCACATGTCACAAAAACACAAGGCACAAGCTAATATGATTGTGGTTTCATCCTAAAAATCACTCATGTGTTTCCTTTTCCTCAGCACCCCTGCTCAAGCTAGTATTACATACATTTTGGAGGTGACCAGTGTCTCCCCTCAGCGTGGATCAGTGTATGGTGGCACCAAAATCACTATAACTGGTTCTGGTTTCAGCACAGACCTCGAGAACAATCAAGTTTGGCTAGGTAAGTTATTTTTGTCATTTTCAAATTTATGGTTCCCAGTGAATTTTTAGTTATACCAGGTCCTCATCTGAAATATCAATACAAGGAGAGAGGACCTGACGGTCTGTACCTCAAACCAGTCTCAATGGAGAAATTCTCTGGCATAGACTACAATGGATACTTTGGCACACAAAGGAAGGTTATAAAATGTGTACATGTGTTCAACTTACTCAGGAAGAAAATGTCACAGGAAAAGTCGGAATTCCTTTTCAGTTCTACGCATTGATGGTCAGCCATTCGGGGTGCCCAGGTCAGGTGTTCACAGTTACCAGTGAACCCATAGGATCCAGCCTGAAAGCCTCTTCTGCATACTTCGTACTATGCAGGCTTCAAATGCTGCATGCACCACAGGATGCAGTCTGCCCTGCTATCCCATAGGAAACAATAGTTAAAATGTCTTGAGAGGAACAGGGATACTAACCCTTGGATTTTAGGACTGATTATGTCTTTGGCTTAAGCAGAGTCCCAGAGAATGAGATTTTATTTTGTACAAAGCCAGATTTCAACTAGTTTAGGCAGAGATGCCCCTCCATGCACCAGTCTTTCATAATTAACTGATGATGTGATGTTGATACGCATATATTCTTTTACAAAACGCTGCTATGCAACATTTATCCAGAATTATATCTTCCCACGTCACATTACACATTCATTAGTTTCATTATTTAGGTTTATTATTTGAAAGGTATTAAATTTACCCTCAAACAGACACGCACACACTAGAAACCCTGGTAAAAAATCAACTAAAGTTACTCATGATAACAACATTATAAGTAGCTTAACTGGGAATTAATACCAGAGATGGCAACAACTACCTACATTTCTGATCATAATATTAGGATCACTCGTATTACAACTAAACCAATGTTAACAATTATTTATAATTTGTACCAACAAAATTGAAATTGACCATGGTCCATGCTACATATGCCTTTGATTTATTAGATGCTAAATATATAAGACAATATGGAGACATGGATTTCGTACTTCTCAGCTCCTGATGTATCATTAATGTTAGAACTCACCAAACGAGAAGGACTAAGAACAAATGAAAATCTCCAACAACCCCAATAAGGTACTCAGAGTGTAAAGAACAGAAAGTATATATATGTGGAGGAATAATCTACTGAAAAACCCATAGGGTTATTAAAATTGCCATCACCCACTTGGTAGTGGCATGCTTCATCATAGGGCTGCTGACCAACGCTCAGGGTGGAGCACATGTTTTTTTGTTGAAAGTGTATTTCATGAAAGGGATCCCAAATTCGGAGAAAGAAATATTACATAAAACTGCCTAAGTGGATGCCTCTATCCTTATTTATTGTGGGCCACCATTGACAGGATTAAAAGATTTTTAGATGGGTATATTGCAGATACTATGTCTCCATTACCCTATCTGCTGGTATCAACATGTTTCAGCCTCTTACAACCGCCCTAACGGGTCACAGGTCTCCTTCAGGATACAGATCCCTTATTTTAGTCGTAATTCCTCCTCATAAATTATACTAAGTGGTTGGGATACATTTTTGGCAATACTTGCCGGAGGGTGCAAAGTGGCATGGACAGCGACGTCGCTCCTAGACGAAAGTGTGACTACAGGAGGACGCTCCCATTCCGACTCTGAGTTAGGAGCATCAATTGTGAAACTCGGGTACATGTCCTGCATGTGTCTGCAAATAGGCAAGTATTGCCAAAAATGTATCCCTACCACTTAGTATAATTTACGAGGAGGGATTGCGACTAAAATAAGGGATCTGTATCCTGAAGAAGGCCTGTGACCCATTAGGGCGGTTGTAAGAGGCTGAAACATGTTGATACCGGCAGATAGGGTAATGGAGACATAATTTCTCGGATATACCTATCTAAAAACCTTTTAATCCTGTTAATGGTGACCCAGAATAAATAAGGATAGGGGCATCCACTTAGACAGTTTTATGTAATCTTTCTTTCTCTGCATTTGGGATCCCTTTCATGAAAAACTCTTTCAACAAAAAAACATGTGCTCCTCTCTGAGCATTGGTCTGCGTCAGGGTGTGTCAGCGGCCCTATGATGAAGCATGCCAATACCTAGTGGGTGAGGGCAATTTTAATAACCCCATGGGCTTTTCAGTAGGTTCTTCCTCCACTTATACATACTTTCTGTTCTTTACACTCTGAGTACCTTATTGGGGTTGTTGGAGTTTTTCATTTGTTTTTAGTCCTTTTAGTTTGGTGAGTTCTAGAGTTAGCTTTGGAAAGCAAGGGATGGCTCAATCTCTAGTCCCCTCTAATTTGTGTTTGATGTATCATTAATGTTGCAAGGCACGTTTGTTTCTGAATAATTGGTGAAAAAGTTCACTAGAGAGTAATCCACAAGAGGAGGGGTAGCAGTGGTCTATAAAAAATCAAATCTTGCCTTTTTTTCCTCATATTTATTGATAGATTTAGTTAGATGGCATCATATACCTAAGTGTCAGTACACTTTTCAATTACAGTGGAAAAATAAGATAAGAAATCAATTTAAACATAGAAGAATATTAACTGAGTGCATCTACAATTAAAAAAAGATGGGAAACTGTCAGGCAAGGTTTCAGAGTAATGGTATTCTTTGGGTTTAGCTTTTTGAAAAGGCCTATTGTCACCACTACACACACCCCTGAAATAGCCCGTTGTCACCACTACACATTCAAATACTCATCACACAATACAAACCATAAACCATACTGCGTACAGAAAGGGGCAGTATCCCCCCTTCGGACTTAACTTGATCGGCTGTCCTTTGGGTTTTGTATCAGCCCGCTGCATATCGCAGATGGTTACATTAACAATTGCCTCCAGCCACTAGTGTGGTGGATGAATAGACAAAACAAATACTAGTTCCACATAAAAGTCCATTTGGAACATCTGTGAGTCCAAGCATATTTTGGAAAACAAGTGAAGACACAGGAATGCACGTGCAACTCCCTTCCCCACATACTGTTGCTCCTGCTTCTCTTCGAACAGTGGATGAAGCAGTCTTGTGCTCAGTGATTCACAAGAGCGACAGCACATTTTTGGTGACTATCCAAAATGGCCTACAGAAATGTGCAATGTATGAGCCTGTCAATCTGCATGTCTCGGGGCTATTTTGGAATGTTCATGGCACCAGAGCAGTACAACAGCTTCTGAATCAGGACAGCTATTCCACAATCTTCCTCTGTCTGCCACCCTTTGGAATGCTATTGAGGCCAAACATACTTTGAAATGACATCGAGGCTATAGGAACATCCAAGTGCCAAGTGCCTCGTAGACCCCCTCCACAATGTCTTCCTCCTGCTTATGTTCATGCAGAGTAGGAAGCTCTTAGGTGCAGTCACTCTTAAGAATAGCAATCCAGCTTTGGCCACTATTCCAAAATGGTCACCTGACACGTTCACTGTGAGAACACTGTGAGAGCCAGTAAAGTCCATGTATGGCAACCATTTTGAAATTAATAGGAGGCCAGGTGTTGGAAAACGAGGCATTAGTTGTGAGACCTGCACAAGTAATGGGTCAACATTTGTCCTTCATTGGGAACCAGATGCCCTATTGTAGCACTTGACTCTCAGAGGGTAGCTTAGCAGAGCAGTCCAAGGCTTACTCAAGGGAGGTGGTGTGGACTAGTGATCACCATTGATAGATATGCAGAAATAACACTCAATAATTGATTGTCCTGTCTGCGCTTTTCTTTATAAAAAGGAAAAGTACATTTATTACACACACACTACTCAGTACTATGCAACAATTTACAAATATGCATAAGCTGATGGAAATACTTCTTGACATTGTGTTAACATTCCCACCCCTCCCGCAGGAGGGGGTATAGTACCACCACTCACATGTATGAACATCATCTTGCCCCCAAATGCCACGTGTTGACGCTAACTTGGAGTGAGGGCCCTTACCACTGGCACCAAGCAAATGATGCCCACCACATCAGTTCAACAAGCATTTCGTAATGGGAACACCTGCCATAGTGAAATATAACCCTGACCGAGAGCACCTGATACTGACAATAAAGTATACACACTTAAAGCACAGTGGCTGACAGTCTGGTTGTTCAACTAACGCAGTAGCAAGAATACATGTCTAAGCATGACTGTGGAGCATGGTATACTTATCGTAACTGATAACCTACATAACGCAATTCCATCATAGCCCCGAAAGGGCACCACAGAAATCATATCAATGCTGTGCTTTTATAATTCCTACACCCCTTAAAAGGTGCTTACCACAGAGAGAAATCACATTAAACCATATTGCATACAAGTTAACTTAGTTTTGGAACTGCACACCTGTGCATTTAAAACCTTCCCCCCCTAGAAAGTGTCTGACAACATAAAATCTCTCCATGGACTAACTTTGGGCACCAACCATGCCACCATAATCCTTGATCCTGGTAGAAAAGATCTTCCCCGCTGTCGAACAAAAGTTTCAGCACCCAGGGAAGTTTCAGCACCCAGGGAGCTTGACAAATTAACGAAGCCCTTGAGAAGTTATTCTTTTATGATTCTCAGAGACTTATGGTGGGGACTTTCCCATTCTTCTGGGGGGAGTCTGCGCTGCTCCTGCAGCTCCTCCCACACCGTTGTTTCATGAGGGGGGTGACACCAACTTCCTGGGGTCACCACAAGCCCAAAACAAGCCGTTGTCCCCACAAATGTGGCCAGGCCCTGCAGGGCATTATGGGGCACTCCCTTGGTAGGGTGCATCTTTGAGCAGCGGCTCCCCCGCTGCTCTGGGAAGAGCTGCGCTGTACATCCTGGTAGCCTCGCACCGCATTCCACCTTTTCTCAGGGGCCCAGTCCCACCCGGGCACCCCGCATGCAGGTATGATGTTGAAGAGCAGCTGGGGAGCCCACCCCCGACTGCTCCCACCGGTTCCCCTGGGTGGCCAGCACACTTGTGTGCTGCCCTGAGAGCCAGCCCCATCTCTTCTGGGGCTGCCTCACGCGGAGCGCGACAGTGCTCCCTGGCTTCCTTCCACAGTCTAGGGCCCAGGGTGGGGATCCTGGAGCCCGCAGTATTCTTCGCAGGGAGCGCGATGGCGCTCCCCGACTTCCTCTTGGTTGGGGCCCAGAGTTGGGATTCTGGGCCCTCAGGCACCTTCACAGGGGGCCGCGACAGCGCTTCCTGACATTCTCTTGGTTGGGGCCAAGTGTTGGGATCCTGGGCCCCCAGTCACCTTCACGGGGGGCGTGACAGCTCCCTAACTTTCTCTTGGTTGGGCCCAGGGTTGGGATCCTGGGTCCAGGATCCTGGGTCCCCAGGCACCTTCACGGGGTGCGACGCCGCTCCCCAGCTTCATTTTGTCAGGGCCCAAGGATGGGATTCTGGGCCCCGTGGGCACCTTCGATGGTGCATCCCGACTTCACTTGGTCGGGCCACTTTCCAGTGATTGCAACGGTGTTCCCTGGCTTTGTCTTCCTCTGGGGGAGCCCCCAGCACCTGACCAACCCTGGAGGCAAATCGGAGACCGTCGGCGGAGGCCCACGCGCTTCATCGACGGTCCAATAGAGGTCAAAAGTCACCTACCTTCTGGGGGGCATATCTAGGCCCCCGTTGGGCCGATCGATTTCGATGATCTTGGCCTCTTTTTACTCCTGGTGGCCGGCCCTAGCCACTGGGAGCAGTCTCCTTCTGCCTCCTGGCATCCCAGATGAAGTACTAGGCAGGGAGCAGGTTTCACTGGCTCCCTGCGCCCGCCTTACACCTGGTTTCCTCTTCTGGGCTTCTCTATTTGTGCAGAAACCCAGGACTTCCCTCACTGGTCCTGGACTCCCTCAGAGGCACAGTCCAGAGTCCTGGGGGCAGTCAGAGGGTTCTTCCTTCCAACTGCAAATGGCGCCAGCCTCCAGCACCAGTCTTCCTCAGCAGGACCACATCCCAGAGAGAGCTCCTCTTTCTGTGCAAAACCTTTTAAGAAAGTTCAGAGGGGGCTGGCATCGAATGCACTTCTGCCCTATCCTGTAGTGCCACATCACCTCTCTGCCACTGATTCCTCCTTCCTGCACAGGCCTCTGGGATACTTCAAGATGGCGTCGTCCAGGTGTCCCTAGCCACCTGGACTCTGAAAAGCCTCCTTCCCCCACTTCCTGACATCACAGCCCGGGCCTGGAGCAGGCCTGGTGCCTGGCACCGGGTGACAGCTGCTGATTGATGTCCTGCAGCTTCACCCCATCTCTCCCGCCTGGAGAGACGACCTTCGCCCTGGGGAATGCTTACAGTGAAGGGCTAGGCCTGTTATGCTACAGCTTGGGGAGGAAGGTAATTAATCCAGCCTGGTAGGGTCACACCAGGCCTGTGCTCTGGTGCTGAGTCAGAGGAATATGACATTTCTGGATGACCCATAAGCAGTACAGATATGCCTTTGGACAGAGCAGAATTTACAGTGTACTTTTGTGCGTGTCTGGAGTTTGTAGGCCCAAGGGAACTGAAACTACCCCATGTGGTCTCCTTCTCCATAGGAGTATAATGGAGTGTTCCTACAGTGAAACAGTAAAGCACACTGACTATCCCTTACATGTGTACCCCCACATTATAGGTCCTTTTCCATGTCACCACCCAACTCTGCATAGTCCCTTCTACCCCATTCTATCTGTACCCAGCTTCTGGGCTGCACCCGACAAGAATTTCCCCCGCACAGCCCTTAAACGGGTGCACACACGTGTGCAGACGTGCCCACATGTAACCAGTCTGGTGCCCCTTACCCTGGCTGCAGTGCAGCTGCCTTATCTCACAAGGCGGACACTGGTGGAAAACACATGCAGTCCATTTTATCATTTGTTTACCGTGGATGAGTCCCAGCATATGAGTCTCTCCCACAGAAAAAGCTCAAAAATCAGGTGATCAAAAAGTGAAAAATCCGGGTGGTTCAGATGGTCAGAACCGCCTTCTCACACCAGGTCAGCATAACAGCTCTCAAGCCATGTCACGGAGTCCAAAACCTCCTGTCTCTCAATCATGAATTTCAAACAACTCTAATATCATATCAAATATAATATGGCAGAACTCTGCAGTATTACAGGTATTTGCTCTTGTGTGCTCCACCTTTAATTGTCATTAAAGGTGGAGCTGCAAAAAGAACATGCTCTAAAAAGAATCATATCAAATGGAAAGCCACTTCTTCATTCATGTTCGAAAAATACATTCCTTCCTTCAAATACAAAATGACCAGAGGTACTGCAGCCTGCAACAGGAAAGTGCCAAGTGCAGGTTTTGAAGGGTATGAATATAAATGTAATTACTTCTTTTACAATAATGCTACATTTTAGCATTACTTGGACAGAAACGCTGTAGAAAGCGCACAGGCTAAGGAAGAGAGAACCACAGAATGGAGTTGACGTCAATGCTTGTGGTTTAGAATTCTAAAAAGTTTAAAATGAGAAGAAGTGCAGAGAGATAGAGAATAGCATTTGAGCAGGAGACGTGTAGGGTACATGAAGGTAGATGACAGGTGGCCGGTAGTGGGTGATGAACAATGAAAACATGTAATTGCAAGACACAACACTAAACTGAAAATGAAGACAGCACGGAAAAATGAGATAAGGGACCTAGGGCCATATGTATCAAACAATCGTTTTGCGATTCTCAAATAGCGATTTTTAGAGAATCGATATTTGAGAATCGCAAAACGAGATGTAAATAAAAATTCGCATATATTTTGCGATTCCCTGACATTCCTTAATTGCGACTCGCAAATTGCAAGTCGCAATTAAGGAATACCTTCCCATTCATTCCTATGGGCCTAGAGGCACATAGGAATGAATGGGAAGACATTCGCAATTTGCGAGTACCCATTAGGTACTCGCAAATTGCGAATGCACTTTCAAGGGTGCAAGGGTGTCAAAAGGACACCCTGTTGCACCCTGAAATGTGCATGTGTGCACATGTGGCACACATACATGCCCTAAGGGCATGTATGTGCGCCACATGGCACTTTGAAAAATGCAAAAAGTGCATTTTTCAAAGAAATAGAAATTACCACCAACTTGAAGTTGGTGGTAATTTGCGATTCCTTAAGGCCAAATCGCACTTTTTTTGTGCTTCTTACATTGCATTTAAGGAATCGCAATTTGAGATTCCTTAAATGCATTCGCAAAATAGGGAATCGCAAATTTTGCGATTCCTTATTTTGCGAGTGGGTTTTTGTGTGATACATTGCACACTGCTAAATTGCGATCGCAAACGCTGAAATTCTGTGAATTTCAGCGTTTGCGATCGCAATTTAGCTTGATACATATGGCCCCTAGTGCCAATATCGGCAACACACCCTACCCACAGATACAGCAATACCATAATAAAAAACACACAATGACACATTGGTTGTTGGAGAAAACATTGCTGCAGGTTTATTTTGCATAAGAAATATGCCAACATGGTGGGTCAACTTACGGGCGATCCAAGGGCAGGCAGCCCCTATGCTGCCCTGCCCACCTGAAGGGCCAAATTGCACCGTGGCATAACCAATCAGTGCTAACCATTTTGGGGGATGACCCCTTACATCCTGTGGACCACCAGTCCACCCATTTACTCACGCCCCTTGAGGGGGCGGAGCGTATCCAGGCAAGCCCCCGGTTGCTCAGGTTTACAACCACCCGCAGGACTAACGGGGCGCTGTCATTCCTCCAGGGTCCTGCCGTAAGGACTTCCTGGGGCTATTTGGCATTTGCACCCTTGTTGTGCTCCTGAAGAGGGTACCCCTATGTACCATTCAGCCTCTGGATCACCCTGTAACGCCGCCTGCAACACAAAATAACAAGTTAACAGCCTTCCTACCCTAGCCACCCCTCCGGTCGTCACGCCGGGTAAGCGTTAGGGAGGGAAACGGCGTGAAGTCCCTGCGCGCAAAAGGATCGCCAGATGGGCGGGGGAGGTCTATATACCAGCCTCCCCGCCCACTAGCGCACCGGAAATGACGTCCTAGGTAGCGCCGGACCCCAAGTGGGTCCAAAACACAAGCCTGTCGGGTTGTGCCCTCATGTGGCACTGAGGTGGCCGCCCTCCTATGTGGGCCCCCTGCGTGGGCTGCGGGCAGCCTCATAAGCGAAGAGATAGGCAAACTGAATAGAAGATGAAGCAAAGATTTAAACAATGAAAATCTGTAAAACGGATTAAAAAGAACAATTAAGGTGGGAAAGTTTTAAGTGAGGATTATATCTTTTTGGCACTACAGGAAAAGTTTGAACTTAATTTTTTCATCATGGAATTCTCTCTGGTACTAATATACACTAGAATATCTCTTCTCGTGTGGGCGAACCCCTGAACGCTTTTACAAAAAATTTCATTTGAAAAAACCAAAAGAAAACATGCTGTAAAATGTGCCATTTATTTCTCTTTTTTTGGTTTAAAAAAATGATACCAATTAGCTGTATCACGTATATTTGACTGTAGACACCACTTCTTTCTCCATAAAAAACACAAAGAGAAATGTAGCCTCTGACATGAACTGTAAACAGAACACCAAACTGACACCATTAAAAATTCCTGAAGCTGTATATTCTAATCACGTGCAACAGGGTCAGTCAAACAGTTCTTTTTTTACCAGCTCACTAAGAAAGATTCCCGGACACTGCCTTTTTTTCTCAAGGGTATTTTCGACTGAAAACTACATTTTCTATGGGAATTTTTAGATAATCTTTTCGAAATTTGCATGAATTAGATTAGGGCATAATTTTTTCCTGCACAATTTTGTGAAAAACCAAGCAAATGTAGGCTTTCATAGTGAAATAGGGTTTGCAGGTATCTTCCGTGACTTTTTGTGAGCAAGTGCGCTTTTTGTGTTAAAAGTTCTCGTGATACACCTGCAGGATGCTGGAATGAGCAGAAACTGTCTTTTGACAAGACGCTTTCAGTGCAAACCAGTTGCCACTGGTATCAAGCAAGACTTGCCCACTTGGTTTAAACTTAGTTACATGAAGTACAAACATAGGGCCAAACTCATCAACATTTGGCACAACGCAACAAGACAAGTTGCTGTGCTGCATCAAATGGAGAGAGCAGGAATGTGCCATGATTACTAACATATGGCGCTCTCTCTCTGTGCTGGCGCACTATGGGCTGCCTAGCTCCAATTCAGGCACCCTTGCACCATTATGCAAGGCACCCTTGCACCATTATGCAAGGCACCCTTGCACCATTATGCAATGGTGCCTGCGTTACAGGTAGGATTATTTTGTGGAGGAAGAGAAACTTTTCTGCACAAAAACAATCCTCTGAGGCATTTTTCTCTTTCTAGAGGTAATAATGAGGAGACATAAACATATTTCTCTTCGTAACACCTACCTGGGAAGGAGTAGCATTTTGGTGCATTGCCAGGTTTACTAGTCTTAATAAATCTGGGAATGCGCCAAAAACCATGGGTGGATGCTTGGAAACACCCTCGTTCCACCCATGCAAAGCCTTCTCAACGCAGAGTAACACAAGTTCCTGCAGATTTACTATACCATGCAGAGCAATGCAAGGTGGCACTGCGTGGCATAGTAAATCTGACTTAGGGGCATGCGTCGCCTTGCGTGATGCAAGGGTAACGCAAGCCCTTAATAAATCTATCCAAAGTTTTCATTTTTCTCTTAAGTATAAGCAGTTGTCATGCGGTCATTGGTCATGCGCATCGACCTCCAGGGGGTGTAAAGAAAATCCACTTCTGATTTCTGACATCCAATCCAAATGATTAACGTTATCCAAGTAAATTGACTGCCACTACCCGCACATCAATGAGTTCTCGATTGCCGGGCGTCTATGGTCTCTCTCCTTCAAGCAGCAGCAACCAGGAGAGAGACCATAGGCTGAAACTGAAAGTTGAATTACATCTGATGCCAAACTAATACAGATTAACGAATGGGGGCACATGGATGATCCTCATCTATAAAGAGATTTTTTGGTCAAGCTCCATCCGGGCTCGGAGGAGTAGATTCATGATCTAACAAACTAGGGCTGTCGCTAGTCTACTTTGCCCTGAGGAAGACCCTATCTGATGTATCTACAGAGACACGTATCTACAGGGTCAAAACGTCGACGTGAAACTGTCTCATGTCCAGGCTCACTATAGCTAGAAATTTAAAAGACAGTGCATGCTAGATTGAAAGACCGGAGAAGGACAGAGAATTTATGTTATTGTTTTGTTTGTGTTTAAATCTGAAACGTCACTCATTTCACGTTTTGTCACCACAGTCACCCATTGAATTTTCTTCGTATTGTTAGTGTTTTCTTTTGTCTGACAGCTCATATTTATTCACTGTGCAAAATTGTTTTATGAAAAAATGTTTTTCTAAAAAAACAGCAAATCAAAACAAAAAAGTAATACATGTATATTTTTGCTAATTTGCTGTAGGTGTGGTACATTCAGGATTGCTTTGTATAATTAAAATTGATTTTGAAGAAATGGTTTGGTTCTAAATAAACACCCATGGTGCTTACCCAACGGAACCACTTGTAGCTTTGCAATTCGATACCCAGGTTCTGAGGGAAACAGGGTGACCCCATTGATCTAAATGCTATAAGGCATCAGGTTGTGCCCGATGGTCTGGGCTGCCAGATCAGTGTATCAACTGGTTTTTAGCAGTTTATGGGCCGGTTTTGTAGGCAGGTGGGCCAGCTTTTACTGTAGATTTCCCTGAAATTACCACAAGCATTGCCTGCACCAAACACAAATGCATAACTTGCAAATTTCCAATGCAGCGTGTCTTTACATGTTCAAAACTAGCCTGATTTGCAAATGTGGGCCACTTTTTTTAGGTATCTGGTTCGCCAATGGTGGACATTTTTATTTTGGTGCTCTGACCTATTTTTTGTCCCAGTCCAACCTTGCTGAGAAGAGCGAATCAGTGCCTCTGTGGGGCAAATGCTTTATAGCAAGGCAGATGGACTCCCTCTCACAGCGTGAGCTTGAGATCTTGTCAGTGGACCTCTTAACTGTACACTCAACGAATAATTCTACCCAGAGTAACGTTTATATCTGTAACTTTATGACATTTTTCCATAATTGTGACAACACATTTCCCCCATTCAGCTATCTTTCACTGTATATTATCCTCTCTTGCACTCCCTCATAGATATACGATAAATCCCCCGCACATTGAAATACATAAACACTCTCTAATGCCAACAGTTCTTCACATGTAATATCCATCTAGACACTCAATTTAATGATATAAATAATGGTGTGTTATTCAGCCTCAGGGTAGCTAACAAGGTAGTGTAGATTTAAACTCAGTTTATTTCTCTAGATCTCTGCCCTAGATGAAAAGCATCATTATGTGCAAGAAAGGAGGTTAATGAAATTCCCATAAATGCTATGACATGGATGTCCAGCATAGGTCCAGATATAATCACGACTACCACTGACTATGCTAATGAACTTCATTGAGAGTCATTGCTTGTATATAACCTTATGTGGCACAGATCAGACCCTGCTAGACCTATGTTGGATACCCCTAACTTGTACATTTTTGTTGTGACTGCTTTGATTTCTTCTCATAGAGTGTAAAGTTTTGCTCTCCTGCTATTTATGTTTCATTTTTTTGTGCTTTGGTCATTGACTCTAAAATTGCTTTTCTCGAATATGTCATTTTGTAATTGCAGTTCTAATGGCTCAGTCTGTGGATTTTGTCCATCAGAAGAAGTAGAAAAAGTATGTTTTGTTCTTAAGCAAGTACACTTTTTGTGCATTTGTGCTACAAAATCATTGTTACTTTTGCAGGTTCGCTGCCTTGCCAGGTTACTTCATCAACAGAAGAGAACTTGGAATGTGTCATTCATTCAAGTGATACAACACACTTGGTCAGCAATAATGGCTCAGACATACGTAAGTACTATTTCACCGTATAGAAAGAACAGGTATCAATATAGTGCATTTCCATTGAATTTGTGGTGTTTTATACTTAACCATTTCTCAGAATCTCATGATTTAAGTCGAGACTAATGATCTAGAATGACATGCCCTGCTTTGCTAATCGGACCTTCCTTCAGGGATGCTCATCCATCTGTCAGAAACTGGTTGCATGAACAGTTTGCAACCTCCAAATATTGAACTGGTAGTAAAAGTCTAATAAATGGTATGAATACCTCCCCATCCCACAGAATAGGCAATCAGTGGTGGTTGGTTAATTTTAAAGATAGTACTCCATAAACACCTACCTCAAATTCCACAGCAGCAGCTTACGTCAGTCCTACACGTGCTCAGGCCTCAGCGAGAAGTAGTGATGATGATATAACGAATACCATCCTAATGCATAAGAAAATGCCTACACATGAGTCCTGCAATGACAATAAATGCCCTCACAATAAGACTCCCAAGCTCAACATTAATTTGCACTCAAATATTTAAATGTCTTAAAAGTTTTAAATGTATATTTTGAAATCCAATAATTTTGTCCCAAGATATTGGCTGAAAAATACATGTTGCCATAAAATACAAACTTTTCATTTTGGATGACTTGACTCAGTTCCCCAAACAGAAGCTTCTAAAAATATTGTGGAAATGACATGTTTATTACCTAAAAACGTGCTTTCTATGTTCATCAAGGACTCACATGCAGTGCCCGCACATAGGGGGAGATTTTCCCTTCCGTGCCCATTTAGCATCGTGATTCAATGTTATGGTTGTCCATCATATGCAGGGATTTTCACCAACGTGATGCCAGGGTAGCCAGCATTACACCAAGAATGCATAGACTAAATGATGGGAGCGCAGCTTTATGCCATGGAAAGGCATCATTTTGTCAAGAATACCTGCGATATGCCATGTATTGGCACAATTAGGCCTGGACCACCATGCTGCTGCCATAGCCACAATTACATCAGGAATCCCCATAATGTCAAGGATTGGCACAACTATGCCGGCACCAGTAATATAGCAGCCACAGCCACACGTATGTCTGAAATGCCATCAAGATGTCAATGGCGGATGTCCATTATGCCAGATATAGCCGCATTAATGACACAAAGTCCCACATTATGGCAAGGATGAGCCGCCACAATGCTAGAGGTAACCACAAGTATGTCAAAAGGCACAAACACAAAAATCACAAACAGGCATGCCTTCACAGAACCATTCACTCATAGACAGAGGCACGTGACCAGCACTTGGGTGCAAAGGGGCATTTCACACAGGAAACCTAACGCTTGTGAACGGAAAAGGGTGTGGCTAAGAATCACGGAACTGGAAGTCACTCCTGTATACTTTTTATCCTTTTATTTTAACAAAGTTGACAGTGATTCAAATGGGCTTACATTGGGAAGTGCTGCTTCGGTCTTTAGTCACCACCTTTAATTTTTAGTTATTCCGTTTTTATTGCAGAAAATCTCTATTATTAGAACTTGGAATTTATTTAGTTTCGCGTGCAGTAAGTGCGGGTGTCCACCACAGGTTTCAGGAAAGATGATGTTTGAGAATTTCACAAAACTGTATGTACTAAAATAGTGTGTTTTTTGTTGGCACAGACTTTGGGCTCGGATATGCCTGGTCTCCCTCATACCTGGATGTCCCTGTAGGAGACACTGTGATATGGCACTGGGAAGCCCCGTCTTTGGTCCAAGATGTGGGTTACCAAGTGTTCTCTGTGTCCAGCCCCGGAAGCAGTGATTACGACGGGGAAGGATTTCAAAGTCCCAATGGCAGACAAGCATCTGGTAAGTTGTGGCGTTTTATGAAGAGTTCTATGCTCTATAAACTGAAAGTAGGATGAAATGAATATCTCTCAGTCAAATTAAAAGCCCGTCTTAGTTTGCTAAATGGATGAAACCGATGCCGGCAAATTCAACAAGCAAGAGTTTGGCATCACCTGATATTGGTAGTGACTGAAGGGCGATTTAGCAGATGTAAAACTGAAAAGAACAGCGCCGAAAGGACCTGAAATGCCTCGACTTACATCATTTCACACCTGTCTCGATGTGTTTTAATTTACTTCAATTTATTTAATATGAAATGTGCGTTTTAAGGAGCAGGTTTAGTTGGTAAGGTGTGAGGTAACGGCTAGAAGTTCCTGATTGCATGACTAGCTCCTCCTTCTTGCACCAAAGATTATGTAGATGCGGCCTGCAAAAAAAACAAGCATTGTCAAAGCCCAAAACTTTTACGGTCGCACTGGAGCACTGACAAAAGTAATCGAAAATGCCTGTTTCAGTACAAAACAATCTAAAAAAAAGGATTGTTTAGTATATAAAATGCATGGATGAAATAAATAAGGGCATGTTTGATGAGAGTGTACTTTTCAGATTTAAAATAGTAAAAAGCATTGGCTAAACTAATAGGTCTGGTTTTAATGTGACAAAGCATACAAACACAAGTTTGCAAAATATTTTTGCATGCATTACCAACATAAAGCCTTAACTATTGGCTTTGCTAACTTGAATATCTAGCAGTTGATTCTGGAAGCTTTTTCATCTTTCCGCTGAGACCGTCATTGCCAGTTTTGGAGCATCTATTAGTGCGTTTCCAAGAACTTTGTTCCCCATGAAGAAGGAAACAATGAACATGAGTCAGGAAGACTCATTCAAACATTAAATACAGAGATTTAATCTCTGTAGGGAGGGAAGCTGCAATATAAAATTACCCCCCTCCCATGCATCTTCAGAAGTATCCTCAAGTAGTGTGGTCCTGAAGAAGGTGTCTGGACAAAAGCAATTTCCACACCGGAACGTGCGTTGACCGTTTTTGGAAGTGGTCTCAGCACACAACAGCTCAACGCTTGAAAGAGAAATTTCCCGTTGTTTTATTATTTTGTGTATGTGTGTTTGTGCTGGGATGTGGCATGCAAGGATGGTATGGTAGGTGTATTTGTAGTATGTATGAGTGAGTGCAGGATGGGGGTTCTAAATTTCATCTTTTGTTTGTTTTGTACAGTCTGTTTCATGTATAGGTTTTGCTAAATAAGTGCTACATGTTTATGATATTACAAATATTGTAAAATCAATGGATATATGAGAGTAATACATTTATTGAGGATACTAAGTAGAACCCAAAAAATGTTTAAAAAATGTTAAATAAAAAATATTTTCTACAAAGCATGTATATTGTATAGTGCTTCTCCAGTTCAGAACACACAGTACTATTCAGCCATAATAAAAGAAATACAGGTCAAGTGAGGTTTTTTTCTTTTGCTTCAGCGATGAAGGCTATGCCATGTATGTGCTAGGATGCTTACACATTTTTCACTTTCTACCCATTTTGTTTTAATTAACATTCATACTTCAGCAGGATGAGTGTTTGCCAGGAGCATGGATTGTCAGGTAGAGGCTCTAATGCTACGGGCACCACACGTGAGGGTGCCACATGTACAGATTCTGTGGGCACCCAATTAGGTTGAAACCAGAGAATAAAGCAAATTGTTTTTGATACACCTTCTTGAAAACACAGGTTTTAAGAGAGCTGACTTGAAAATGCTGGTGCTGTATAAGTGAGTTCTAAGAAATTCAAGAAGAGCTTCAAAGGAGTTGAAGAACATTTGGAAACGTTCAACTTATAATCAAAGTTCCCAAATGTTTAATTGTAATATGGCTGGAAACTGTACACACTACTTCTCCACTGGAAAAACTGTTTCTTGTTTATTTTGTTTTCCACCTACTCCTCAACCCATGTACACTATTGAATTGTATGGAATAAAGTACTCTCTGACATACATTATAATGATATTGCAAGTCAACCAAGGAGTTCTGTGACATATTAAAGATGAGGCCAGATCTGCACATATCTGCAAGATAATTGGTATGCCAGACCATAGCTAAATATGCCAAGCAATTGCTAAATTTGGCATCTGTCCATGGGGTCAACAGTTTTAAGCAAACCAAAAATGTATTTTAAATGGAAAGTGCAAAGTAATTTTAACTACATATTGGCGAATGTCACTGTGTCCCCATATATATATAAATATTATATTACTTTGTTGTAAATCAGTTTTTAGAAAAACAGGTTCAAACTCAGAATGAGTAATAAAATGCAGAGAGATAATTCCTTCCTGTAAGGACGTGCAAAAATAAATGCTGCCATAAATCTCTCCTTTGAGCTTATCACTGTTCATTTTCATTTGTTAATGATAACAATATTTCATAAAAACAAAAAGTGTTTAATTTGTAGTTGTAATTATGCTCTGTGGCCTGTATTTAAACATGGCTGCCGTCTGTGTCAGCAGGAATTATGACGTCTCCTCTGCTTCACACATCTCCTCTGAATAACAAATCCAGAGCCTCAAACACTGCCTGCACATATCTTGGCTTGGATGTCCAGCAGCTACCAGAAGCTCAGCCCATCAAAGACAGATTTCCTGTTTGCCAAGAACAGCAAGAAACTATACAAACCTGGTTCAATGACATGAAACTTGACGCTTCAACCCCCAATTTTTACTGAATTCCAAGTCACTTAGATCACCCTGGACACCAACCTCACCATTGAGGAACATATTGTTATGTTAGAAAACAAAGCCAACCTGGTACCAGCTCTCTCTTCTATAAGAGACTTCAGAAATGCTGTTCAAGATCTCGTACGCTCGCATCTGGATGGTGATAAATCGCCTAAAGGGCACCTTACATGCCACAGCCTGTCTCACCCCCATCCTGAAGGAGCTCCATTGGATACCCTTGCCAGCCCACACCATCTTCAAAACCAGCTGCATCATTTACAAAGCTTTCA
The DNA here is from genome assembly GCA_963921515.1 of Calotriton arnoldi. Taxonomy (NCBI): domain Eukaryota; kingdom Metazoa; phylum Chordata; class Amphibia; order Caudata; family Salamandridae; genus Calotriton; species Calotriton arnoldi. The sequence goes on along the minus strand of CAWUFW010011313.1, from coordinate 69,459 downwards.
CTACCAGCACCCCCCACTTATCTTGCAGACAAACTAACCAACTCTGGTAGTTCCCCGCACACCCACAGCCAGGAAACCATCAGACTGCAGACTAAGAAGTGTAAAAAAAGAAAAAACAAAGCAGCAGTCCTTTACCATTTAGGCACCCAGTATCTAGAACAACAACCTTGCACCCATCAGGACTACCACAACAGTGCTCTAATTTAGGAAAGAGTTAAAGACACACCACTTTAAAGAACACTACATAAGAATTAATTAACAGTCCAAAATCAAGTTACCTTTCCTATCAGTCATTGACTTTATGCTTGTCTTTGACCCTGCACAGGGCTCTCCTGCCTTTTAGCTAAGTTCGCTCTAGAGAAATACCACATGCATATATGACTTCACAAGTCAACTGTAATAAGCTTTCACAGTTTCGTAGGTACATGTTAGAAAATGGGCTTCTTTGCAGATGCCCCCAGCCCCCATTTTCCCCCTTTAGAACTGCTAGATGCTGAGTTTTGACTCTGATAGTGCTCTGTGACCTGCTAACCAGGCTCCAGTGCCCGTGCTCTTTCCCACAGAGGCAATGTTAAATTGGTACACCTAATTGGCAAGGTAATTTGCCCCCTTATAAGTCCCTAGTAGAAGGTACCAGGGGTACCCAGGTAAAGGGTGGTAAAGGAGTCACCAGGGCTGCAGCACTGTATTGTGCCACCATGTGTGACCCTAGTAAAAGTATGTCTGCAGGTCTGCCATTTCAGCCCTGCACGAGCAGCCTGTCGAGAATGACAATGCACACACACTGCCTTATTGTAAGTAAGTTACTCTTAAGGTTGTCCTCCTTAGCCCAGGAGGTAGACTGCATTATGTTAAAGGTGTGGATATACATGTTTATACATGTATATACCTACAGTAACCCTGTAAAGCAAGGTTTTACTGTAAGTGACCGGTGGGCCATAGAGTAACATGGGCTGACTATTGAGGAATCCTCTGGATAGCCAGCTCCATTATGGAACAACCGAATTGTGTCATGTTTGGTGGAAAACACCATGCTTTTTCACCCCAACACGATTCTCGTGTCGAGGGTGAGCTGGCATGCACTGGGATGCCACCCTACATGGGTGCCCCCCTAGGATACAAAGCTCCATTGCCTTGTCTGACTTCCCTGAGCCATTTGCAGCCAAGACAGGAGTATTCCCTCATGGTGGGATGTGCTAGCACTTCCCCAGGATGGAGACAAAGGCCTGGGCAGGAAGGAGGTCACACCTCCTCCCTCCCAGGAAGGCTAGTGTTTACTGCAATTAAGGTGGTGAGTCTCAAAGGCTTCACTGCCCTTGATTTGTCCCCTACTTGAGGACAAAGCACTTCCCGCTCTGTCCAGCCTGGCAGGTGGGAAAATTAGGTATGCAGGAGGTGTGCACCTCCAAAAGGCTAGCCACTCCTTTAGGGTGGGCTAGGAGGTGTGTATAACAAGAAGACCCTAGATTAGAGAACTCTGTGTAGGATAGTGATGTACACCCACAGGATGTTGTCACTACAGGATCCGGTTAGCTGCAGGGACCAGTAACCCATTGGCCACTGTCCCTCATGCCCTTAACGCCCCCTAAACCAGGATTTAAGGGGATCCCCTGCCACCAAAACCTCAGTTCTGACTTTGATTCTGAGAAGACGCACAAAGAAGACGCCGTCACCAAACCCAGGGCCTTGTACTCTGTTGCCATGCAAAGATAGGACACCTAAGTGTGCTAAAGAGACCAGATACTGAACCTGGGTGACGACGTGTGTACGTGGTGAAAGATAATTTCTCCCGGGAAGAGGGACTCCAGTGGATGCCAGAAACCGAAGCAGACTGAACAAGAATTGCAACCTGTTGGGCCTGTCAATAGTGACCCCAAAGAAAAGTGGTGTCCTGCAAGTATGCAGTGGTAGCCAAGCTTTCACCAAGTTTCAAGCCGCTACTCAACTCCTGTCGCCCTCCAGCTGCCGAAGTAACCATGAATTACATTTGCTGCATCCAAAGCTTGGTGGTCGCCAGTCGGGTGATCGACCCATTGAACGACATCTCCAGCCCGAGAGCAACTCACAGCGACTGATGTCATCAACGTGCCAACTGCTGTGCTCCTGCATCCTGAAGTTGGAGTCATCAAGTGTGCAATAAAGGGTCTTTGGTGCGACCTGCCCGGTGATTGACAGCTGCCAGCTATCTCTGCACCAGGTGCCGCCGAATAAGGTAGAAGAAATCCAGCTGCTGAACCCAGGTCCCCAAAGGCCTCTACTCTGCATGGGTATGATGGTACTCCATCGACAAGTGTGGGTTTGTCAAATGCTGCAAAATTGACAGCTCCCGCAGATCCCGTTCAGTACCAAGGACAGTCAAGTCACCTCTGCACCAAGCGAAGTCCAGCAGTGACCGAGACATGTCACAGTTTCAGAAGAATCAGAGACCAGTTAAAAAAGCTCCATTAGGATTAATTTATGCATTTTGTTTCTTATGGGAGAATTCTGAAAATCTGGGGAGGATCAGGCCATTCTGGACATACTTTGGACACCTCATGAACTATTCACCAAGGTCTTTTTGGTCATTAATGTATGTTATGGGCAAAAACAAAACATACTTCCTAAACGCCTGACGGGAATTCATAGAAGGATTTCTGGCAGGGGATAATGGTGAGAAAGTATGAAGGGTGAGAAGGGAAGAGATGGAACCATGGATTTGGTGGGAGTTTAGGGAAACACTTTCTCCACAAATAAATGTTTTTCCCATGGAGAAAACACAAGAAAAAATTAACATCTGCACAGCAGGGTTTATTACCCTTGTGCTGAACTCTATTTAGATTTCTAAATAAAGGGAATAGGAGCCCGTGGGAGATGTCGCATGACAATGCTAGTAGTACACTTGGAAACCAGTCCTACTTCTGTGAATGTTTGAGAACTGAAACTAAAAACTTCGAAGTACGTTCAGGCAGAGATGGAAATCTACGTCCTTACTTTTATGGTTTTTTAATCCCTCCCACCTCCACTTCTAATTGAAAATCAGCCTACAGGAGGTTTGGCAGGATTTTATGATAAAAAACGTTTCATTCATACTATGGATATGAGTTAAGAGCGATTCCATCTTCATAATACATCAAGTTGGTTTTAGTCCTGTATTTAAGGCCTTAGCACTCTGCTATTTTTTGAGCATGTATTTTGGGATTAAGTATAAATTAACTGGGGCAGAGTCCATTACAGATTTCCAGTATATCCACATACAATAAATGTGCATATAATTAATGTACTTTGAAATCATTTACAATTTCAGTAGTTAAGCTGAAAATCTGGTCTGAGACCAGCACTCTTGAAAAACCCGTGAAAAACTCTTGATTTATAAAGTGACAAACCTGGCTTTAGCTTCACTTCCTCGGAACAGTTAGGCGGGAAGAGGGTAAGAAGACAGAGTAACTAAAGGGGAACGGGCGGGTCGCTTAGTACAGTTACCGGCTAGAATTGAAATTCTTTTTTTATCTACTTAAGATACATGATCAGACTGCTCGCCTAGCAGCTGGTAAATTAAATAAACAAGAACTCCATACGGCATGTGATTAACACATCATCAGTGAATGAAGCCATATATATCCAAATATATCTTTAATGTGGACAAGTGCTCCATTGTAACCTCACCATCATATTTCAGGTTCTTTTAGATACCAGTTCACATCCCCCGGCGACTACTACTACAGCAGCGGCAGTGTCGGTTATTCCAACAGCTTTTCTCTACAGGGGAAAGTCCGGGTACTTCCGGTTCCAGACAAAGAAGTTGAACTGTCTCTTCTCGTTGGGGGACAGGAGGCTCAACATAATCCAGGTATTTCTGTTTTCAGAAAGTTCTATCCTCATATGAACTCAAGATGTATATTTTTAAGTTGGTGAGCATTATTGCAATTGCATGTGTACATTAGGCGTGAGCTACCTTGCTTGGTCTGTTAGGCCTTTGTGATATCTTCAGACGTAGTAAATGCAAATAATATAATTGTGTCTACCGACTTAGTGCACTTTTTAATGCTGGCAGATAAAGCTACAGTATAAAGCAATAAAAAAAAAATGGTATGGTACCTCCTTGTTTATTTATATATACAAAAGACAGGCATTATTTCTAACAAGGGCTTTGTAAATAAATAAGGCGATAATCACATAATGCATGAGTGACAGAATTATACATTGTTCCCACTAGTGCAAGGGCCTATGTGCCCGCTTTGTGCGCCCCGGGGCACAATGGTAGTACAGAAGGGGTTGCAGAGACTTGTGCACCCCTTTCTGTAATACTGATAGTGCCAAGGCACATGTATCGCCAGCGCTGTCATGAGACGGTGGTCTGTCATTTACATGGGGCTGTGGTCCTATACAAATGAGGGAATCTCTTTGCCTCTACACCCGTGGTGTATTATTGATGGGGGCACCGATGCAAACAGGCCCTTACAAGGCACCTTCACAGTGCACAACAAAAAGGTGGTGCACTAGCAGTGCGCCTCTTGATGGAAACAGTCTTAAGGGTGGAAAGGGGGTCCCATTAATCCCCCGAGATTCCCCTACAGGTGGGTGCAGTCACTCACTCCTCCTGCCGGCAGGGGGATCTCTTTCCCTTTAAAATGCAGGCAGCATTCCACCTACGCAGAGAAACACGGAGCCACTTTGATGCAGCCGCTCTGTAGTTCATTAAATACGCAGCCCATAGGGCAGTGCAAGTTTGCGGCTGCCCTGGTGGCAGGGCATTCATTTTATTAGGGTGCGCTGTCCTTGTTTGCATCTAACGCACCTGCTTAAAAGTGCACCATGATGTAAACACGGACAGTGCGCCCTTTCCATAATATGGGCCCTGGTGGAGAAAGGAATATGGGTAAATCAACTTATGAACAGTATAAGGATACTAAGGAGTATACTATAGGATACAATACATTTTAAATAGCATAGTATACAATTATTGTCTATGGGCATTTAAGAAGATGAACTGGATACCAAAGGCAATGGGATGATGTCTTGAGAAAAAAATAATAGAAAGTATGATCGAAAGGGTGGTATTAGGATAGCTGGGAAAGTAGCTCAGTGAACGTATCATTTACAGCTAGCAAATGTGCTGTTCTAGAGGCTATGAGCTGGAATATCACCAAGACTTACTCATGTTTTCATTATTCTAAGTTTGCTGAATTGAGAAACCAAACAAAAGACTGTGTCAACCTTGTGGAATGCTTGACATATATTCTTTGTGCAGGCTTTCTACTTGGAGAGGATACTTTCATTTAATTTGCATAAAAGGATGCAGTCATCTCACCCACATTAGGTGGCATGCTTCATCATAGGAGCAACATAGCTAGTTGGGCTCATCCAGAACTCTTACTGTGAGCGATTGTAGATGAATATGTCCTACAGTGGCCACTGTAGTTAAAATTGTATTGAGTGTGAAAACTAATGAGTGCTTTATTACTTACCCTGCCTTACATTTACAAGATTAAAAATGATTAAGGATAGGTAGTAAGTGGAATATGACACCTCGATCATCTCTGAACTTGTGGTCAACCTGTCTCGTCCCTGTAATCCACAGCCTTGCAGCCAAAGGGCTTTCATCAGAATCAGAGGGATCAACCCACGTGGTGAACCTAAATCTAACAACTGAGCGTGTGTTTCATGTATAGAAGTCATAAGGTCAACCTGAATGCCAAAGAATAAGAGGATACTGGAGTTTGTCAGGGAGTTACGTTACGCTAGCTTAGGGCATTATTTAGATCTCAGCGGATGGAATACTCCGTCACAAACGTGACTGATATTACAAACGTTATTATAAACGTTATTATAAACGTGTCTATATTACGATTGCCATAGGATATAATGGGATCGTAATACGGCAGACGGGATAGCCGTCACGTTTGTGATGGAGTATTCCCCTCCTCCAAGATCTAAATCAGGCCCTTTGTCATTGTTCATAGAGACTAGGAGCAGGAGGCTTCTTAACTGTCTGGAGATCCAGTGAGTGGTCTCTTTTTAATTACACCTGCAATAAGTACACCTGGCGCCACCCATCAGCCTCCTGCAAAATCGAGTGCTATATTAATATCTGCTATTTGCTGTGCTTACAAATGGCATAACTGTGGTATGAAGCACCATATAAAGCAAAGCATTTTTTTTATTAAATACCACCATCTGTACTTGCCATGCATTACTGGCTGTAAAACTACTGACCATTGCAGAAGAGAAGATAATGCTTGGTGGACCCTAGCTAACTGGGAGTGGAACTCAATCAGCTATTCTGATTACAGGGAAAATACTGAGCATAAAAGATACTGCAGTGCTGGATATTTGTGGTGACTAAACTCTCAAGCAGTAAAGAAGATGTAGTTTGAGATGCAGGACGTCTATGCCCAATTACTGAAGTATCAAATTGTTAATGATGGTGGTCTCTTTTCACAGTGAGCGGTACATTTTTATTGATGTAGCTGCTCAAACTGTAAGAAATCACATGTGCCAGCATGGTTATTGTCTAATTTAGCCTTTAAGTGCTGCTGGCAGCATTTAGGACTTTTGGTAAACCCCTGCCGCTATAAGTGATGCATACGTGCAGTAATCTGAGGTTTAAAGCTGGTTTATTTAATAAGTAATGCCACTCAATGATCAGTAAACTTTCTGCAGTTTTCATATTCAATTTATGTATGCTCAGAAATACAGAAATGAAACATGTTCGTCTTCTCTCTATATGTCCAATAACTACCACTTCAATTGAACTTATTGAATATCACCCTAGTTTTTAAACATGCACATCTCAATTATTTTAAGTGATAGTGAATCCTCATGCCTTAAGTCTTAGTTTCAGAATCCTATTCTAAGATAATTGACTAACCTTAAATGTCTTATGCTCTTCAGGACCTGTCCCATTCCGCAGGAGAAGATCCCCTGCAGAGTGTGTAGCAGAGGAACCAGTCTGCAGCCAGCTCATGAATGCAACTTCAAGTCCACATCGCATTGTGTTTGAGTTTTCCAATTGCTACTCTGCTTCCATCACCGGCATCACTCCATCCAATGGCACAGTCTTGGACCCAATAACACTCACTGGAACCGGCTTCAGCAACATTTCATGTGCCAATGAGGTATAGGACATCGAAATAATCCCACTTTGTTAAATTTGGGTTTATGATGTTAACAAATTTATCCAAGAGCATAAGTAGTCCCTAATTCTTATTTTACTTTTGTTATAAGGAAAACCTGGGTCCATAAAATTGTGGTTGGTTTAACTGACTGTTCTCCTGCAAGATGCACATTCAGTGGAATTTCAGTAACAGTTTGGAAGTTGTGATCACATTTTAGCATGGAAATGGAAGATTTATTCAAATACATACCAGTCTACAGAGGGGAAAGTATAGGCATGGTATCTCCATATAGAACTCAGGCACTTGTGTTTGCTATAAGGGAATATTTGAGGCAGCACTATAGGAGGATGCTTTTACAGGGATATGGCAAGCCCCATATTACCTGGAACCATTTTTCACACAGCAACAAAGCAGAATATACGCAGCTAATCACTTCTTATGGACCTTCAGACAGGGAAATGTACTGTTCTGAGAGAGTGGATTACTACCTATATATATGGAAGCAGCGGTGTGTTATAGTGGTAAACTAAAATCTGCTGTAAATGTAGGCACTTTAGACAAAGTTGTGAGACAGGCTGATGTACAATTATGAAAAGTTTGGGATCAAATGAAAAATAGTTACAACAAATAACACAGGAGGTAGAATGAAAAATGCTATGGGAAAGTAGCGGAGACAGTACCAGTGGCGGAGGGGTCAGTACATTTTAAGGATGAAAGCATAGGCCAACAGAGACCAGATACTTTAGTCTAGGACAGCTCAGACAGTTTTTTTTCTGTAAGCATTATTATGAGAAGAATTTGGAAGAAATGGCGATGTGGAATATATGCTGAAATGAAGGACAAACAGGTCAACATGTCTAATGATGAAGGCACGGAGACAAGCAGCAGAGAGTGAAGAACGGGAGGGGGGTAGGGTGGACTCCGAAGGCTGTGAGCAACAAAATGATCCATGAGTGTGTCAAGTCAGTGAGGATAGTGAAATCCAAGAATCATGTATCATCATCATCATCATTAGGACTAACTGAATTTTGCAAATCTAATACATCTGCCTATTAAAACATTCTCCATCATTACAAGTGAATCACCAGACGTACAACGACTTCCAAAATGGCAAATAACACAAACACACTCTTGCAAGTAAAGAAAGTAAATTGAGTACCATGCAGGGAGGATTGTTGAAGGAGCGGTAATGATATTAATATAGCTGAGACATAGTCTGTAAAAAGGCAAGTATCAGATGAATGTATTACCATAATTGGTTGAGTGTTCATTGATATTTCTTCACCACAGTAAAGGCAAAGTAGGAGCCTGGGTAAGAGATTGGCAGAAGGCTAGTCCATAACCGACGTGATGGCTATCCCATCTGACTAATTACGAGTGCTATAGGATATAATGCACTTGTAATAAGGCACGTACGTAGCCATATGTGATAATCTGGATTATAACCTTGTTGGGGTGGGACAAGGTATGGACGTGGAGTCTGTAATCAGTGCTTCATGTGGTAGAACAGAGTTTCAATGAGGAAATGTGGGTTGAACCTCAAATGGGAATGGCACAAATGGTCTGGATTTTCTATAGAAGTGTGTGTTAGGATTGAGGTATTACAACAACATCATTCGAATCAAGAAACCAGACATTTAAATCCCTAAACTAACAATAATAATAATAATAATAATAATAATAATATAGACACTTGTAAAGCGCAACAGCTACCTCAAACAGAGGTGTCCCGGCGCTAAGCGAACAGTAGTGCAGCGTTGGACAGCTCAGGACATAACCTCGGGCCCTCAGTCTGCCCTAAAGAGCCAGGTTTTTACCATTTTCCTGAAGAGGGACTCTGTTTCTATATTGCGGAAATTACTCGGCAGGGAGTTCCACAGCTTTGCTGCACCGAGCGTAAAGGATCTGCCCCCCCATTCGCGCCTTTTTGAAACGGGGGATGCACAGTAGATTTTGAGAATTGGACCTCAAGGGTCTGGACTGTTTGTATCCACGTAGTCTGTGTTTTAGGTAGCTGGGGCAGTTGCCATGCATGGCACGGAACGCCAGCGTCAAGGCCTTGAATTTAATTCTCTTTGTCACTGGAAGCCAGTGAAGTGCTTTTAGATGCGGAGAGACATGCTCGCGAAAAGGCACTCGCCTGATTAGTCTCGCAGCCGCATTTTGCACTATCTGCAGGCGCTTAATCAGGTACTCAGGCTGACCCAAGTAGATGCCATTTGCATAGTCCAGCCTGGATGTCACTAAGGCATGTACTATGCTTTTCCGACACTCCTCTGGCAATAGATGCAAACATTTCTTCATATTCCTCAGTTGACAAAAGCAGGTGGCTGTCACCTGACGTATCTGAGCCGAGAATGAAAGGTCAGCCTCCCACTTCACACCCAGATTTTTTATACATTCTGCCGGTGAGGGTGGGGGACCCATTTCAATAGGCCACCAGAGATCCGGAGCTGGGGGCGGCTCTTTCCCGAAGAACAGCACCTCTGTCTTTCCTGCGTTGAGCCAGAGTTTGTTGTTGTTCATCCACAACGCAATGTCTTTCATGCAACCCTTGAAGCTCTCAAAGGCGACCTCGGTCTGCTCTTTAAAAGTGAAGACCAACTGTGTATCATCTGCGTAGGAGATCGCTTTTACCCCCCAATTGGCTATCAGGGTAAACAGAGGAGCCAGGTACACATTAAACAGGAGAGGGCTTAATGCTGACCCCTGGGGGACTCCACACCAGAGCTGTTTTGGCTTGGATAGAAATGGTTGGAGAGCAACCTTCTGTGTGCGATTATCCAAGTAGGATTTCAGCCACACCAGAGCCGAGCCTCCAATGCCAATTTCTTGCAGTCTCTCTGACAGCAAGATATGGTCAACGGTATCAAATGCGGCCGACAGATCCAGGAGCACCAGCATCACGGAGGCCCCTGAATCAGCAGCATGTCTAACTAGTTCAGCCACCTCCAGGAGGGCTGTCTCAGTACTAAATCCCGACCTGAAACCAGATTGGGTATCATGCAAGATGCCCTCCTTCTCGATAAAGCTAGACAGTTGCCTCTGCACCAATTTTTCCAACATCTTAGCCGGAGCTGGCAGCAAAGAGATGGGCCTATAATTGGTCAGATCCCCGGGATCCCCATTCGGTTTTTTCCTTAGCGGGAGGAGAGTAGCGTGTTTCCATATATCTGGAAAAGTGCCGGTCGACAGGGAGGAGTTCCAGATGTGCTTCAGAGTGTGCGACAGGGAGTGAGCCAGTACATTCCATAGTGTTGGGGGACAAGGATCATCAGGTGCCCCCGACTTACACCTCACAATTTCTGCCAGGGCGTCCTGTTGGGAAATGTTGGAAAACGTCATAAAAGACGGTTCTGTAACTCTAGCTACCTTCTTGTCACATTTCTCCGTCTCCGACAACCCTAAGAAGGATTTATACACTTCCTGAATTTTATTGTCGAAAAAGACGGAGATACTTTCGCACAGGGCGAGTGAAGGTTGCACAGTGGTCTCCACAGCTCTGGGTTTAAGGAAGGATTTGACCACTTTGAACACCTCCTTAGTCGAGTTGTCAGCCTTATAGATACAATCAGCCAAGTACTCTCTTCTGGCTACCCTAATCATGCTGTGGAGTTCTTTCAGAGCATTTCTATAGATGATCTTGGCGGACTCGCAGTAGCCTGACCTCCACTGCCGCTCCAGTCGTTTAAAGCTGCTCTTAGCAGCCCTGAGAGCCTCCGTGAACCAAGGGGCAGATGGAGAGAGCCTTGAAGATCTAGCAGCCTTGGCAGGAGCTGCGGGTTCGACAGCTGTCGCAATCCACTGATTTAAAGCTATGGAATCAATGTTCGGGTCGGATGAAAGTGCGGGTTGGCTGGCCTGTAAGATGGGGTCCAACAACGCCGCTGTTAGGTTTTTCCAGTAAAGGGATGAAATATTTAATGAATAAAAGAATACCAAAACAAAACAAAAAAAGTTGAAAATATCGACCTGAAGATATTATTTGGTCAAGAAAATGAATATAGCATGTTTCAACGCATGCTGTTACATAGCGTTCCTTTACAACGCGGTTGTTACAACGACCGCGTTGTTAGAACGCGATACCTTTACAACGCAAGTCATTAGATCGACTTGCTGTAGGGGGCACGCTGGACTTAGGAATAGTATAATTTACTATTCCAACTCCAGCCTGCGCAACAGTAGGGAAGGTGTTGGAATAGTAAATTATACTATTCCTTAGGTTAGAGCACCCCCTACAGCAAGTCGATCTAATGACTTGCGATGTAAAGGCATCATGTTCTAACAACGTGGTCGTTGTAACGACCGCGATGTAAAGGAACGCGATGTAAAGACCACGTTGTAAACGCTGTTTCCCCAAGAAAATGTAAATAAATACCAATGGGAACAATGACATTTTAAACATCAATGTTAGTTCAAGTACCTAACCAGAGGTGGCAGCCTGAGGTCACTCTTGCACCCAAAAAGCATCTACAAACCATCCTCTGGTCCTGTTCATTCATCGGTCCCACATTTAAATGTAACTAACAATAACTGTTTTTTAATTACCTCAGTCCTACTTTCCTATCATCAGGCCAAGCCTGTTGTTCTCTCCCAGGAAAGGTATTTCAAATCTCAGCTCAGAGATATTTACTCCCAATGGAGAAGGGAGAGATTGGCCTGAGGTGAAACGACATTTACCATCAAATTAGATTATGTGGTACAATGGTGTGTGGGTGATTGCTATAGCTATTTTCTAACTCAATTTATGTAAACTAAGGCTTTTATTCACAGGGGTAATTATATTATGGGAAAGACCTACCCAGCCTAATTCAGTACAAAAGAGCTGCAGAGACATACTTATTTAATTATTATGCATGTTCTGCTTTTGTACATTAAGGACCTAGGCATAGTGGGCTTCAAGGCACTAGTTATAGACGAATTGGTTAATGTCAGATGTAGGCTTCTAAGTGTAAGCACGTCAAAAAATGTCCTTTGATGTGTGCTTGCTGCAGCTTTGCACACAACTGTTCAGGGCTATATTGAAAGCCACGCTTATAAAACAACATTTGGTGCAAGTTTAAACTTCAAGCAATTGGTCACATTATATTTGTGTGACACAGGTGCATTGAATCATATTACCAAGAGGTTTCTAAACATGCCAGTTGGGGTTAGCAAATCTATCACCATGTTTGGTGGGTTCTGGTACATATGTTAAGAACATTTTTGCAGTATGTCAATGCCCAGAGTCAGAATAGGTTAGTGAATACATCAAACAATGTGGGGAGACCTCACAGAATTGTGAATTTCCCTACACCATCCATTCTCTTTTGTGAAATCTTATAGGAGGGAAAGCCTATATTTAACTTTGGCACATGGTCATAAGGTCTCAAATACTGCTCCAGAAATAGATACTGGATGAGACATCAGCAGCAGATGAAGGTAGTCACATCCAGCCACATTTACCAGCGCTACAGAGCAGTGATCTTGATACTGATGGTTGGCTGAAGTCTGGAAAAGCAATGACACAGTAAGTGAGGAAAGGTAAATATCATGAGCACCAATCCCTGTGAATGTGCATCTATTAAACATAAACATAGGTAATTTATTGGCAACAGACCTTTGCCACTTTAGCAAGTGTAAAGCTGCCAAGTGGAAAATAATCTCACTAACGTACAAGTGCACCTGGCAGCAAGTAGCGCTTTGAAAGAAAAGGGTGGGACGCTGCTGATTTGTTCTATTTCTGATACCAAATCTACTTCACAGACACTCATAAATAACCGTATTTGGGTCTTCCAATAATGGCATACAAGCCAGTGGCGTAACGAACGTTTAAGGGGCCCCCCTGCAATGTACACGGAGGGGCCCCCGCTCCGGATTTAATATGAGCGCTCAGGCCTAAGTACTGTGCTGAGGGGGCCCACTCCAGCTCGGGGCCCCCCCCGCACCCCGGGGGATGCGGGGGCCTGTGTTACACCCCTGATACAAGCCATAACTTCCCAATAATTACACCAGCCCTTTGTTTGTTAAACTGTAGACTGTGGTTGGTAATCGCATCCAGACTGACCTCCATTTTACCCATGTGAAAGTGGTCAATGAGCAGCACTAAGCCATTTATGAACACAATGTTTCTTGTCATGCAGGGATCAAGAATGGCAGCTGTCATTTACTGGTCTAAATTCTAGAATCTTGCCAAATACACAGTTGTTTACCAGATAGGGACAGTTGTTGGAAATAGGAAATGAGCAATTTTGATATGAAACCATATTTTGTTTAAAGGGGCCTATTATGATTCTGGTCATCCACGGACCGCCAGGCTCGCGGGGTCAAGGCGGTGGTGGTCTTCCAACAGCCCCATTACGACCAGGGCTGCCCTTTGACCACCGCAACTGCCAAGGATCAGAGATCCCTGGCGGTGGCGGTCTTGAGGCCGCAATATGCTTGTCGGGGATGCAGCATATTACGGGTTTCCTCACCGCCACACTTTTTATGGCGGTGTGATTGCCATGAAAAGTGTGGCAGTGAGGAAACACAGGGGGTCCTGTGCCTCTGCCCCATGGGGTGCAAGCAGGTACTCTGTGTGCAGGTACTGATTTTGATATTTGATATTCCCATTGCGGTGCCTATTTCATAGGCACCGCCGTGGGAACGCCAAAGGACCGCCTCCAGACAGGAGAAAACCGCTAATCCGGCAGGTGGTTCAAACACATGTTAGGCGGTGCAGGCGGTCCCGCTCCTGCACCACCAAACTCATAATAAGGCCCTAGGTCTTTAAAAGTGTAAGAATTCAGCTAGAGAGTTGTAAAGCTCCAAAGACAGATCCCATGAGAGTGGAAATTTAAGAGCGCATTTGCCTGCCACACTCGTAAATACTTCTTGAGCTAAGTTTAAAGAATCAAATATCTTGTCTGTGTCGCAGGTGTATTTTGCTACCTTGATCAGCTGTTTATGGTCTCTTGCTTATTGAACCGAAGTCCGTTTTGTTCCCAGTTTAACCGCTTGACCGCGGCGCGGATTCCGCCACGGTGCTGGGCGTTCCCTTGAGTGGGCGTGTCTGGGACGGCCCCCGGCCGTCCTCCGCACACGCCCACCGTGACGTCGGACGGCCGGGGGCAGTCCGACGCATGGAAAGGGTTAAAGTCTTTGTGATAGAATCTTTCTAATTGATGCATTTCTACTTTAGCTAACTGGAGATCCTATGGGTCCATTTGTTTCAAGCTTTTTTAAATTCTAACAAAAGGCCAGGCTGTGCTCCCAGAACATTTTCTTCCTCTATTCATGACTTGTGTATTTATGCTTTGAAAATCGAGGCCAATATGTCTTCCAAGGAGACTACCAAAAGGTGTTAGCTGAATCTAGCTCTCTGGGCAAGGCGTAAAATGAATGTAAAAAAGCTATAGCCACAGTTTGCTTCTCATGGGATCACTCACAATCTATTAGCCACACTAAGAAGATCTCTTGTCTCAAGAATTATACAACTAGAATTTGTAGCTTAAATATGATTACAGAATGTAATACTATTTGGGCCAAATTACATGTAACATATATATTTGATGTCAAGTATGTTTCCTAAACGAGGGATCCATATTCATGTGAAGTAACATTTTTATTTCAAAGGGACATGGGTTTGCAGCCAAAGGCTGTCAGTGCTGAGACTAAGTCTGAGATGGGCGATATATTGTGTACTCTTGATTTCATAGCTGGCTCCTCTGCAGCAGGGTGTTCTTTCTCATTCTATTACTGCTGATTCCCAGGTGCTTTATTATTGTTTGTTTGACGAATCAAAGTAACAGTACAGTGCCTTGATTATGTCCAGGCACACCTACTAGCAGCAGTGGGCGCTACATAGAAAAAGTCAAATAAATCACACTTTTAAAGAGTACACGTAAGGCAGCGGACAGGCCGCAGGCAGAAACATTTTTGTGCCTTTATCTTTTTACCAAGGTATGTATTCGATTTGTTTTGTCATGTTTCCTTATACAAAAGGATTTGACAAATCCAATATGTCTAGCAATTGCAGCCGGCCTTTTGGCTTTGCCAATGATTTTTACATTTCACCATTACTTTTCTAATACTTGATTGTCGTAGGAGCTGCCAGGCCCTTGACAATATAAAAAATTGTTGGAAATTAAAAATATTTTTTGTTTTCAGGAAGCACACCTTGCCATAGTAGCCTCTAGCGTTAAGGGAATTACTTTCTGTGGGAATGCGCTCCTTGCTAAAGAGCAGTGTGCAATCACTCTCAGTGTAGTAACCCAGTGGCTGAAGTGGGCTGACCAATTGCCCCATACTGTATAGTGTAGTGGAAGAAAAATATGAATGCACAACAACAGACCAATAAGGGAAATGGGTTGGTTAAATGCCCATATAAGTATGTGTAATACTAATATGCATGTATAATTTTAATGAAATCAAAAGGTCTTGGCTAACGCCAGACAGAAAATTTAAGAAAAATCTATTCTGTTTGCAAGCACACTCTTCCCCGTGACAATTATAAAGTGTTGTCTCCTAAACAGTGGTTAATTTGTAAAAAATAAGTGCTGGGGCTCTCCTCACGAGTCAGCTTGCACCAGCCCTGTTAGCACCGCCTAAAACAGAACCAACTACTAACCATAAAAGTGGGGAGAGGATGTGACGTAATGGCCAGAGCTGCCGACTTCGGAGCTGGGGAACCAGGTTCGGGTCTTGGCATCGACTCAACATCCTGTGATTCTGGGCAAATCATTTAATCTCCCTGTAAATGAATGTGTCTTTAACTAGTGCTCATGAAAAGTGCCGGTGTTGATTAAGTGCCAGTGAGGAGCACTGGAAACCAGTGGCTCAAATTAAGCACTTCTCCTACCTCTAATAGAGCTGAAGTGCTTTAAGAAAGCTCTGACTAGCAGAGTGTAAAGAACTATAATAAAGCGTAATGTAAAATAACCTGAAATAAGACTGTTCTGTTAGTGACATTTATTAGTCTGTCTACATTAACTTTTATGAATCTTAGGTCAATAAAGCAGTTTTGTAGCACTGAAACTCATGGCAGACAGTTCCAGCGAAAATAATTTCTTGTTTTTATGGTACAGATAATCAGCAGCATACTGCTGAAATAATGCAGAGTGCACGCTTTTAAAACTCGTAAAAAATAATGTGATATTGATGGCTCATTTTGTAGGCAGCTTTCACTTTCTTGTCAAGTGGATAAGTACATAGTCGCCTTTCAATAAGATGTTTCAAGCAACTGTAATCATATTGCAGACTGGGGTTACCCAGAGGGCTTGTCTGTGCCGCATTTTCAGGCTTACCTTTGACTGGATATTTTTCCCTATAAATTGCTTGTTTGTAAATATATCTTATATGGATACCCTGTAAATCTGCTATAAATGTGTCCATCCGGAACACAACTGAACGCTCTATTTGAAAACGTCTCAATGGGCTTGGCAGTTGTGATTTTCTGGATTTTGCTCTCCAAAGGGTTTGTATCTTCCTGTGTACCTCTCTAAATTAGCCAATGAGTACTGAAGATTAGTTATATGTGTGCACTCTAACTCAGTGTGCTTTACATGTATTTCTGATGCATGTTTTTTAGGTGAACATTGGAAGCTATCCGTGTGTGGTATTCTCGAGCAGTGAACACGAACTGACATGCGCTGTGGACCCACAGAACAGAATGGACATTGGAATCGCAGAAATGGTCTCCCTAAATGTGCAGAACCTTGGCGCTGCCATCAACACCTTGACCAGGGAGTTTGATCGCCGCTTCGTCCTCCTCCCCCACATGGACTCTGTGTCCCAGAGTATTGGATCACTCACAGGGAAAACCAGACTGACCATCCACGGGTCAGGGTTTGCAGCTCCGCAGAGTGGGATATTGGTTACAATGGCCGGATATCCATGTGACATTGTTTCGGTGAATTACACAGCCATCGAATGTGACACCTCAAGTGCTTATGCTGAACAAAGTGTGGATCTAAAAGTCAGTGTACTTGGTATCCCAGCTCAGTGCAGGGGGTTGTGCAGCTTTTCATACTCCAACAATGTCACATCAAGCATATCGAGCGTCGCACCCACCATCTTGCAGAATGTATCTACTGAAATTGTGATTGATGGGGAAGGGTTTGGGTCCAGAGTTGACGACATCCTTGTGTACATTGGAGATGAGGTATTTGAGCCAACCAGCGTCACTGAAAACAACATTACTTGCCTTGTGACCCCACTTCCGGCTGGAGACTACACGCTCACAGTTGTGGTGTTAAGCAGAGGTCTGGCTAGTGGTAGCCTCAGCCTTAACAGTCCTGCGGAGGCCTCTCTCTCACCACAATCCGGTAGCATCAAGGGCGGCACCACTTTGTTGATCAAAGGGAATGGATTTGGTGTGAACAGTACTAGTGTGACCATTGGCGGTAATTTGTGTGAAGTTCTGTCTGTCACTCCTGGAGAAGTGCAGTGTATCACACCACCACACTCTGCTGCAGAAGAAACAGTTCAAATTGTTGTTAATTCAGTTGTGTACCCCCTGCTGAGCTTCACGTATTCACAGAATGATACGCCAAGCATCACGTCTGTTCTTCCTGACACAGGTATTTATATGCTTTATTTGTTCCTTTGTTTTACTTTTCCTATTAAGAGAAATGCTTGTCTTAAACTTTACCACCTGGGTTGCCTTTTTCTGCGATTTGGTTCCTTCAGTCCCATCACTTTGACCCCATGTCAGTAACAGAGGTGGTATGAGTGAAACACGCAAAAGGAACGCTGGAGGCGTCACCCATTGCCTGTGTTTGGATGGTCCTTGCTGTGTCCAGTGGCTGGATCTTCTAATTTCATAGATGTTTAGGTATAAGAGCAGCCTGTAGAGTTTGAGGCCCATGTTAAAGCTCACTTCAGTGCACCCTTCCTGTTGAGGTGACCAAGGGCCTGTGATTCTGGAGTACGTACTCTGCTATCGTGAAGTGTTGAAGAGGATAACTATGTTCTTGTTCTGGGACAGCCATCCAATGTTGCTCTTTGAGTTTGGGCTTGACATCGATTATCATCCAGACTGAGAGCAGAAAACTTTGCCTTTTGATTCAGAATTTAAGAATGCCTTTTGGGCAACTTCCTCGTTGTAGATTGAGGTGACTACACATTTAATAGCCTGTGTCAATATTGAATATTAAAGGTACCAATCTCAATATAACATGGGGAGAGAACATAAATGTGTGACACATGTTGCGCATCCATTCCTATTCCATCTCCTTCTTATAGGCATATACGGTAGCGTGCACAGGTGGCCGCTTTGTGTGGTTACAGCAGGTACGAAAAGCTGCAACACTTTTAGTGTATTACAATTCAACCCTGTGAAAGCACAAAGCAGGTCACTTTACGTCTCATTGCTTTAGTTCCACACCAAATTCCGCATACTTGAGTGCCTGAATTTAAGAAAAATAATGTAATAATTTTGGCCCATTTATGCGTAAATGAGGAACTATTGTTCACCTAGTCCAAAAAAAGTCTACTGAAATGGGTCATTTTACATTTTTTTGTTTGTTTTTTTCAAAACTTTTAGATTACAAAATGTTACACAATACTGTTATTGATTCTTGTATAATAAGAGTAGTGTAATGTATTTTCAGGTTAATAAAATTACAATACATTTCCTTAAACTAATCAATTGTGGAAGAAAAACACCGTGCGTACAAGTTCAAATTTAAATTGTACATGGTGCAGCCCTGGTATAAAAAAAAGCAAGTCAGTCACTGTCTGTATACACATTATTCAATTTCAGTTAAGACAGGCTATTGTACAACAAAGCTGAAGACAAAGGATGAGAATTACTATTTTTTCACAACGGAGCAGAGCATGGGAAGTAGCTGCCCTGCAATGTGTGATCGAAAGAAAACAGTACACCGCCATATTACCAAAAAAAGTTACACGCCGATGTCATGATGTCATGATGAGGGGTGATGCCCTGAAACCGGTCCCAGGATGCTTGTTTCCGGTCCAGGGAGGACCTGGCTTGGCATTTCGGGCTGGACTGTTCCCATGAGGAGCAGGGTCAAGACTGATTTGCATATGGTTGGGTCTAAACTGGGGTTGGCGAAGTCATGTAAAGAACGACGGATTAAACCCAGATCCTTGTGACTGGGGGTGAATGTTTACATTGTTCCTCATTCTGTCCATCACTTGTTCCTTTTGCTGATGTCATCATCAGCTCTCGCACAAAAAATTGCTTCTTTGACTGATGCATGCCCTCATACAATCACAAAGGTGAGTCTGTGCTGTCTAGTGCAGGCCTTGTACTTACATATATATATTTTTGTAAAGTGCAAGTCTTTTGGCGCTATGAAGCAATTCATTGATACAAAAAGCAAAAGCCCATTCAGAGAACTTGTTTGGTAAACAGCCAGGTTTTTAGAGATTTCCTAAATTCAAGCAGGGAAAGTTGTCTATGGATGTTTAGTGGCAGATTATTCCACAGCTTTGTACTTTGGATAATGAAGGCCCTTGCACTCCATTTCATATATTTGGGTTGTGGTTACAAAATATTGGGATCTTCGAACGTGGGATAGAAGGTACTTTGTAAACATTTTTGTGAGAAACTGTGGTCCTGCTTCATGGAACATGTTATGCATAACGGGGAGTAACACAGTGTCCTGCAGCCCCTGCGGAGCAGGAGGCCCTCAACCCTCCAGGGGACCCCCGACCCTTGAATGGGGGCTTTCAGCCCGAGGCTGATGAATATATGTGAGATATGGTAGACTTACTGGCCCTCATCACATTCTGCAGGGATGCCCATTATTTTATATTTTGTGCTTATACATGATGCAGACAGCACACACTCCAGCCCTTATTCGTATGCGTAATCAAGAGCAAAGCGGGCAGTCATGAAAGATGCATGCATTAGGGTAAAGCTCACAAGTTACACTAGGATTTTGTCAGTGAAGATACCGCTTGACCATTGTCTTGCACCTACTTTTATTTAGTGTTAGGATTTTGGAGAAAGCTAAGTCCTCCTAACTTAGTAGGTATGGCTTTGTGCCACATCATGAGGTTTTTGCCCTGCCTGCCCCAGACACATCCTCTTGCATACATGAAATGGGGCACAGCGCTAAATGGTTTGGGCACAGCACATGGCTCCACTTTCAGTGCAAAATAGCTTTTGCATTGAAAGTTAATCTGTCACTGCTGTTGGCACGACATTGCAACATATGGGGCCAGATGCATCAAGCATTTTTTGCCTTCGCAAACGGCCGATTCGCAGAATCGGCCATTTGCGAACGCAAAGAAATGCTCCTCTGATGCAGCAAACCCTATTTTGCGATTCGGTAGCCTGTTACTGAATCGCAAAATGCATTTGCGATTCGCTATTAGGAAGGGGCGTGTTTAGGGCGTCCCTTCCTAATACCGAATCGCATCAGTATGCATGAATGTTTTGCGACCGAAATGCGGTCGCAAAACATTCGCATTTTACCACCTACTTCAAGTAGGTGGTAACCAATTGGCAAATGGGAAGGGGTCACCAAGGGACCCCTTCCCCTTTGTGAATGTCTGTAAATGCATTTTCTAAGTGCAGGCAGTGGTCCCACGGACCACTGCCCGCTCTTAGAAAATTAAAGGAAAAATTTTCATTTTCTCTTTTGTAAAGCATCCCGTTTTGCTTTAAGGAAAACGGGCTGCTTTACAAAAAAAAAGATTGCTTTATTTAAAAGCAATCACGGACATGGTGGTCTGCTGACCCCAGCTGGCCACCATCCCCGTGATTTTTGCGATTCCTAGGGGGTCGCAAATTGCGACCTACCTCGATAATATTCATGAGGTAGGTCATTTGCGATCCCCTAGGTATCGCAGAAAGTGTTAAACACACTTTCATGCATTCCGTTTTGTGATTTTCTAATTGCGAATCGCAAGGATTCGCAATTAGCAAATCGCAAAATGGTTTGTTGATGCATCTGGCCCTTAGTGTTGCTCAAACACCTCGTAAATCTGATCCAAAGCGTGGCCAATTTCATACCGGTGTAAAGGACCTGCTTTTTATATCTAGGAAGACATTTAATTGCCAGACATATGCTCTTCAGTTACTAGTACAATAATACAACATGACATTAAAACAAGTAAAGATAGAAAAAGCGGGATAAACGAACCTTTATTTCCATGCAGAGTGTGATCACCTGCGGTGTGCTACAAAGCACAGTTTGAATGCTGTTAGTTTACTGTAGCTGGAGCTAGAGGCTCTAAGAGGTCTCTTGGTTATGGAGTGGGGTCTGTCCACTGAGTTTGATCCCCTTTCGATTAAAATGGTGGAAATACCCAGATGCCAGTCAGGATTATTCTGCCATCAGTTCTGGATTTGATTGTCATTTTTTTCCTGACAGTAGAAACTTCTCCTTACATGAGGCTAAATGCAGTTGAGCTTTTTAGGGAGGCTCGGACTGGCCCTTCCGGGTGCCAGGCATTTCCAGGTAGGCCTGCTGTATGTGGTGATCATGGACAGGGCTGTTTCGATATGTCTGTCTGTCTGTCCTGGACTACCGTGCCAGGCAGCCTTGGCCTGGATGAAGGGAGGCCTGTAATTTTACTTAGATACAGCTAGACTTCTGTGAAAAAATACCTGACGCCAAGTAGTTACAGTGTCACAGCAGACAAAATTAATAAGTGCAAATCAACTATTTGCGATGCACGTGTAGGATCCTTCTTTTGTGCTGGCGCTACACTGTTCCAGTTTTCTGTCGTGAGTACTTTATTCTTCTGGCATTCCTTGATTGCCGAAGGAACATGCCAAAGCAGCCTGCTCACCGTAGCGGCCTCTTCCTTGGGCTGAGCCAGCCTGAATAGCTGCAGGCTTGAAAGTGAGTGGAAATTGTATTACTGGCCTAGCCCCCCTGCTTGCTGAGTCCCAGTTCAGAACTCAGAGTTTACTCCATGTTGGTGCTTGGTTATTAAATCCACAAGGTACGCATTTTCTCCCTTTTCAGGTACCAGTGGCTGAACAGCCTCTCCACTTTCATTTTTAAACATGTTCAGCAAAATATTTAACAGGCATGACCACTGCCTCTTTAAATGCTTTCCAGAGAAAAACACGCCGCAGGTTTAAGTCTTTGTTAAAAACACTTGCCCTCTTGATGTTGTGTTCTTCTTAATAGTGCAATTAAGCAGATGCAATATATTGTACCCTATTGGATGTTTTTTTAAGCTGGAAAAAAACAATTAAAAATGCCAACAAAATTTGCTGCAGCACCTAACACGGTTGTGTCTTTATGACAGAAGCAGTTGTGTTTTTACTACTTTACCAATCTGAAAACCCTGCACTGGGTACTTAATCCTCAGATGACGAGTATGCAGAAGTGCAGTCCATGTACTGCAACTGCTTCAATGCACTGTAAATGACAAGATTTTCAGAGTGGAGTAAACAGGGTTAAAGCTTCAGGCCATGTAGGGCGGGTGAACAGAGGACAGGAAACGATGGACCTAGTGACACCTACCTGCTATCTCCTCACCATAAGAAAAATGTGGTTTTGGTCCCAAAATGGCAAAACCATGATACATTTTCTGAAAATAGGCATGGTAAATGTTAATTTTAAGAACCGCATTCCACTCTTGGAGTTGAATGGAATCATTGACATTTGAAGCTGAGACTCGCAGGTCATAAGCAAATGTCAGCAGCAGGTACTAAACCCCCTGCACTGTCTCATCTGTTTGATGATCTGCCAGCCGGAATGTACGTTTGGTCACTGCTAATTGTCTGTAATCTTCCACTAGTAAGGACTGAAGTTAGCGCCTCCTACTTTTGTACCATATACACATAGTTGAAATGCTTAAGTGCATCGGGTATCCATCGTAGCCTTTAAATAACCTTAGCCACTTAAATAACCAATGCATTCAGATGCTACAATTTCTAGCTGAAGTCCACCCCAGCATGCTGAACGCAGGTGGTGTCCTGGTAATCCTTTAACCGAACTCCAAGTATGGTTAGTACTTTGACTTCTGGGTTACACAGCAGTCCCTGCAGTGAGTGAATAAACCTTCACAGCTATCACAAGTGCTTGTATGTCAGTGAAGGATAATGTGTTTCACAGATTCCTAAAGGCAGTGATGGATTTGGTAACTAACCAACAATGTTGTGTGTTTACGTGGTATGCACCAAGAAGGTAGCCCTCGGAATGCCCTAGCGCTCTTCCTCCCTTCAAACTGGACCACTTGCAGGCGGGGTGGTGCCAGCTCCAATAACAGTGGGCATTTACCAAACCTAGGAGCGGGCCGCCCTAGTGGTAAAGTGCTCAGTGGTTGGGTAGCATCCTCTAAAAAAATGTTGGTCCCTGGAACCCATTTATTTTATATATAGGAGGGCGGAAGGATGAGTAGAAAGGATAAGAGAGAAGATGGAAAAGGAAATAAGACTAGAAAGTGAGAGAAGCAGGGAAATTAAGATGCTCAGAGAAGAGGAAGGACTAAGATGCATTAAGAACATTGGGCACTGAAGGAGGGAGCAGTGTGAAGAAGAGGTGAGGAGGAGGTTGGATACGTTATGGTTAGAGACAGGAGTAGAGGGATCCAAAGAAAGGATACGAGGAGAAGAATGGATGAGTGGGGAAAGCAGATGACAAAAATGGCCAAAAGGTGCAAATATTTGTGAGGAAATAGGACTCCTCCAAAATCTCCTTGAGGGCGCTCTCCTAACTCGCTCCATGCAGTGCGGGGGCAGGTATGGTTTGCCTGGGCTGCTCTTGGTTCATAACTCACAAGCACAAACTCCTATATATTATCACGTACCGGAAAAATCAGTATTATATTCCATCTAAACAACTAAATAAAACAATTCAGAGGTAAAAGTATGAAACAGATGATCACATAAACACTTAAATAAACCAAGACGACTTGAGGCCAGTCAACAGTGAATAAGGATAAGGAACATTGCATAAAACAATTAAGGTCCAAAGACCATTGCAGCACTATAAACACAAAAGTACTTCTGGTATGCAAATAACGCATGCTGTAGTGTAAAGTACTTCAAAACAGAGCCAGTGTTGTTCCACTCGTCAGTCATAAAGACAATTTCCATAGTTGGATACCGAGACAAAAACTCACATTTTGAGACCTCGCTGTAAGGAAAGCTAATTTCTTCACGCAGACTGCTTATTCGGTCTGGCTTTGAGACACTTAGGAACTAGCTTGTTCACTCATTTCAGAGGTTTGGTGTAGGATTCTCTTTAAGCTCTCTCACTGGTTGAGTCAGCACCAAAGTTACAGCCTTCGTATTGGAATGTAATCCAAATTCTTGAATGACACTTTTACATAGGTATCTTGGGCCACATGTACGACCGCTTCATTTTGCAAATTCCTAAGTGCTGCTTTTTGCGGCTCACAATTAGGAAGTTGCAAAATGTGATGTACTAATGTGTCTCAGACAGATTTAGCGATTCCTAATGACATCGCAATTGACCTACCTCATCAATATTCATGAGGTAAGTACAGTGGCGGCTGGCACGCCTTAGGGGTGGCGGGAGGGCACACAAGGGGGCGCACGGGTCACAATGAAAAAATAAATAAATATTTAAAACTTACCTTGCTGACTGGTCCCGCGTCTCTGCTTCTCTCCTGCGACCGACTCCAGGAACAGGAAGCACAGCCAGGCTCCCCTGACCAATCACAACGCTGCAATGCAGCGTTGTGATTGGTCTGTGCGCCGTGACACGGCGCTCATCCAGGGGCTGGAGGGGTGGGCATGTTCTCCACGCAGGCTGTAATGTAGCCTGCATGGAGAACAGGGAAAGTGCACTTGACTGTTTTGGGCGGCCAGAGAGGGCCGACCAAACAGTCATTGCGCACTAAGGAGGGTTGTACCACTCCTCCCCTGCTCTGCAGACCCGCTCCCTCACGCAAGCTACTGCAGCAGGAGGACAAAATAAAATGATAATGAAATTAGTTATTATCATTTTATTTTTTCCTTTCTTTTGCTGCTGCAGAGTAGTGGGGCGACGCTCCTCCGCCTTAGCGGAGGACCCGCCACTGGGTAAGTCGCAATTTGCGAAACATTGGGAATTACTAAAAACACATGGATGGTGGCCTGCTTGGGACAGCAGACAACCATGGCTGTGTCTGCTTTTAAATAAAGCAACCTTTTTTTTAATGCTGCCCATTTTTCTTAAAAGAAAATGTGTTGCGTTTCAAGAAGAAAAATGAAACGTTTCAGTTTCATTTTTTAAGAGCAGTCCTTGAGACCACTGCCTGCTCTTAAAAATCTTTTTTGCAAACATTTACTAAGGAGAAGGTGTTCCCTGGGGATCCCTTCCCATTTGCGACTAGCTTACCACCTACTTGAAGTTGGCGGTAAACTGCGAATGTTTTGCGACTGTATTCCGGTCACAAAACATTCACACATGCCCCTGCAAATCGCTATTAGGAAGGGACGCCCTTGAAATGCCCCTTCCTAATACTGACTCGCAAACTCTATTTTGCAAGTCGGTAATAGGATACCGACTCGCAGAATAGGGTTAGTACATGTCAAATTGCTATTTAGCGGTCACTAATGGCCAGATTCTGCGTTTGCAACCACTAAAACCTTTTTGTGCATGTGGCCCCTTGTTTCCTCTTGTAAACTATGACAGATACCAACAAGCATTGGCGAAGCATTGCAAAGTCAATAGGTCTCCCCTGCCATTGCCAGTGGTTTACAGTTTCTGATGCATGACATCCATATGTGTCACAATGCCTACTCGATCATGAATCCTGATGCATGAATCCTGACGCATGCTCACACAGCGACCATCTTGTAGACTATTTCAAAATGACGCCATGTATTCACATGCCTATGAATGCGTAATGGGATATGCATTATGATTCATGCGCTATCATGACACACTAGCAGTCATTTTACCTTACCGTTGGAATTGACATGCCTAAAAGTAATATTAAAGAAAGTGTGCAGGAGTTCATAAAAATAAAGTGAGCTGCCAAGCAGCACTTCACAACTACTGGGCCATGTACTGGGGCCATGTATCGCAGCAAAAAATAAAAATCACACAAAGGGACACCAGAATGAGCCTGGCAGTGGGACGGAGTTGGGTGTAGGGTTCCCACCATTTGGCGGGTGAGGTGGAGGCAGTTAGAATAAAATGAAGCCCCCAACCCCCCAAAAAAGGCCTATCACATATCACAGATGTGAACTATTTCTTTAAGTAGTTCACATCCATGATATGCCATGGTCAGATACAAAGCCTTGTGGTCAACCCTTTACACACACAAGGTGCTTGGGTATTATAGATGATTGGAGGGCAAATGTATTTCCCTATGTACTAGATACCTCCTCACCTTTTTGATAAAAAAAATAGATATTTGAGGGGTTGCCTCACCCACAACATTTCGTGGCATGCTTCATCTAGGTCTCTAGTACATAGGAAAACAAATGTGCCTTCTAATCATCTATAATACGCAAGCTCCTTGTGTGTATATGTTATGATTGGAGGAAGTGCTTGGGATATCATTTCCTCTGACTCTCACATTGCGTACATATCGTAGACAACCCTGTCAGCCAATGTTTAAAGTTAGCTGTACTTCGGTGGTGTTGGACTTGGCTCTTTCCTCAGGGTCATCCCCAAACTTTTTGCCTTCATTCCTCCTATGTTTACTGAATTTGTTTTGTTGGCCTTAGGACTAAACATGGTAACATTGGCTTATACCCAATTGGCATATTTAATTTACTTATAAGTCACTAGTAAAGTGGAACTACGTGTGCCCATGTGCCCAGGACCTGTAAATTAAATGCTACTTACTAGTAGGCCAACAGCACTGATTGGGATTGTTCGTAGAAATATTCATATGCCCTGTAGTCAAACAATTGTCAAGCTCCACTCACCACAAACTGGGGAGACTGGAGCTAAATAGGTGGTATGGAGGGTAGGGACCCTTGACAATTGTTTGACTACAGGGCTTACCCCCACCGCCCCCTGAGGGGTAAGAATTACCCAATGAGAGGGCACAGTTTGGATTGGCAAGTATAACACTGCCTTGTGCATGCCTTGACTTAGAATGCATGCCACTTTAAAATGGCTTGGTAAAGAATATATGCCACTGAGGGAGTACTTGAAAAATGAACCCACCCTGACGATAGCCCAGGACCTAAATAGGTCAGTAGCATAGGGCTGAAACATGTTGACGAATTAAAAGGTTATAGGATCATAAAATCCTAAATCTCCTTTATATTTAGTTTTAATCTTTCCCACCCACCCCGCTAATAAAGGAATACCTTGGCAGTGGATGAGGAATTTTTATTTGTTATGCCCCCCTAGATAGCAATATAAAAAGAGCTCCCTGGAATATGGTCGAGCCCACGCTGACATTTAGCGGTCAGGGTGAACCAGATATGAAGCATGCCACTATTAGAGTTGGTGAGGGTTATTTATTAAAAAGGATTTTCCCCTTTTCCCACCTAATTTTAAAGTGGTGTATAGGTGTGGCATGTAACAACACCCTTCCTAAAAGTGTCTCTTCTAGCAGAGGAATACCTTGATGTTGATTGTATTTTCTTGCCTTAGGCATTTAGTGCATGTAGCCTGCTCTGATCATATGACTGGGTGTAGGTGACAGTTGAGCTTTGTGTAGTCCTCCTAGACATCTACACACAATAGGGAGCTTCGGTGTGCATGGATGCACCACCACTGGCAGGATGGAAGGGAGGAGCTGGGCACAGCCGTGCTTACACCTGAAGAGGCTGTGTCCTGCCTCCACACAAAGGGCTGCATACACCCTATAGTAAGTCTGGAGTCAGAACAGGAAAGGCAGGAGTCCTGTGGACTTTAAAGGGAAACCTCTAGAAGCTTCTCCCTCACTTCACAGGCACAACTGGGTTTAAATACTGGACCTAAGACACCAACTCTTCAGTACACGTCTGGAGCACTGGATACTCTGCCAGGAAGAAGGATTCTTGTGCTGCTACAAGGATGGCCAATTTGATGGACTGCTGCTCAAAAGGAACTGCTGCTCTGCTGTGCTGACCTGCTGCCTGCTCTCCTCTTGCCTGGGCAAGAAGAACTGGACCTGCAACTTCATCTTTATAGCTGTAAAAAATAAATAAGGTACATACAACAAGGGGAATGGGATAGGGAGTTGCACGGGAGTGCAGCAGGGAACACTGGGGAGCAGTGGAGGGGAAATGATTACAGTGCAGGGAGACAGCATTGGAAAGATACAACTCATTCAATCAGAAAGCTGTGAGAAAGAAATATTCCTGCGCTGGACAAACACAAGAATAAGGCCAAAAGCCATAGAGTCAAGATCAAGCAATTGAGATAGACAACAAAGACATCCAATACTAAGGAAGAGACTGCCCAAAGCCCATTCTAATATAGGTGTAAGTATTGGAAGCAATATGTCTTGCCAACTCCCAATATCCCAGATTGACTCACAGGGCTAGTCTGCTGGCCTCCTGATCTGAGACTCAGGAATCTAAACGGACTCCCAACCAATTCAGGGGCCCAGCTGCAGTGAAATCCTGAGCCCCGCTCCCACCCCCCCACCCTCCAAGTGGTGCCCCTCATATTCTGGACCCTTGGTGTGGCTCAGTGCTCTTAAAATCAAGCCGTTGGCACCGAGACCCCACCACTCGCATCGAAATTCAGCACGAGCTGCTGCCAGCCCATCTCTTTGCATATCAAGCATCGATCGCTGGTGGAGGACCGCTAAAGTGAAGCACTAGCCTGCCCGTTCACATTGCCTGACGTATTTTTTGCGCCACACTGACAACCACCTGTGACGCTCTTATTGCTTCATGGGACCCTCTCCCATGCAAATGGGACGCTTGGCACAAAACATGAGAAGATAAAACTTCAGCAGAACTAATCTGGGACTGTATCCGACCCGTGCTCCATCGCAGTCAACCTGAACCTTTGACTTTGACCCGGTCCAGTGCAACCAGATAGCTGCAGTTGGCGCTTTATGTTTTTAGGTGCTATTTTATGGTTTATTCTTTAAAGATGCATAACTCCTGTTCTACTGAGTGGATTTTTGTTGCTTTGGTCTTGTTTTATTTATTACATTTTGTTCTATTTTCTTACTTGGTGTACGATTCTTTTTGTGTGGTATTTTCACTGTTTTACTGTTTGAAGTGTTGCACAAATACTTTAAACATTGCCTGTGAGTTAAACCTGATTGCCATGTGCCAAACTACCAGGGAGCTGAGTGCAGGTTAATTTGGGGTTTGCTTGTGACTTACCCTGACTAGGACTGTGGTTGCTTATTGGCCAGGGCTCATACCCCAGTCAACCCAGTAACATAATTTCTAACATGTGGCAGCTGGCTGGATTTAGCCCTTCAAATGCTAGGTGGTATGTTGAGAGATCTTTACATAAGCTGTTAAACTTTGTTTTTAGTATAAATACACAGGTTGGTGTAGATTTCAGATTTCAAAAGAGGATACATCATACCAATGTGCACAGCTTTATTTAATAACACACTTCACACAAATAAACAATGGCTGTAGGGACAAAATGGTGTACTCTGCCAGCAAAAAGACTTTATCCTTCAGAGCCATAAGCACAACTTAAGAAGGAAGATGTGCCACATAGAACAAAATCCAAAAGCTCACATTGTTTGAAAATCAAAGAGCCCAACTAAAAAAAGTATATTACCTTTAATTTAGTCTGTGATATCCCACAACTGAAATACATATGTCAATTAATGACTATCATTAGAGTACTGGGGTGCATGTTGTGAGCCTCACCCCTTCTGTTGGCAGAAATCCCCATTTCTAAACTATGTTTCCCTGATATGTCATGTAACATATGTCTTATGGCATGTGACACATGACATAAGGCACATGACACATAGAGACATTTGCGTCCTTCTGCCTTCCCCTTTACTCTTTCTTACAACTCGAAGAAACTTTTCTTGCTGCTCCCAGCCATGGATGTGTGGTCAGGCCAGCTTTAGGGTGGTGCGACTGGTGCAGCTGCACTGAGCGCTAACCTAGAGGGGCAATACTGATTTCAGGGGGGGGGGCGCTGTGTTTATCAAACCCATATGATTTAAAAGCACCTGCTGCATAGTTCCTTGTGGTTCCAGCTTTCAGGCAACAATACCAATGTCAAGACAACTCTTGTGATTAATATTCCTGCTAGAGAGAGAGATGGGAGTTTTATCTAGTGGCAGTTTAGACTCGCCATAAAGTAGTGCAGAGCGTTAATATGCCTGCTGCAAATAACAGATCTGTTTTTTATGTGGATAGCTGTGTGGACTAGTAAAGCCAGTCTTTACCAGCGCTTTAAAACAAATGAAATGTATTTGAGAGAGGGGCTATGGAAAGATGAGGGTCACTTTTGCTCGGATGGTAGTGAGAAAATCGAGGAGGAGGTCATATGGGGTGGCACCAAAAAAGATTGCCGCACTGTGGGCCACCAGCGCTAAAGCCGGCCCTGCGTGTGGTCTTCTGTTTGTCATTGGTTGCTTGCCTTATCCCCTGCTGCCTTTTCCTGAAGCCTGTGCATGATCGCATGTTGTATGCGTCACCCCTGCTGTTGGCAGAAGTCCCCACTCTTCCTCAGTTATCCGCTCCTCTTCTTTTTCTTCTTCCCCTAGTCTTCTGGCCCTTCCTGCTTCTTTTCTCACCTACCCCGAGTTATTATTTCAACGTTCTTACTTGTTCTCCTGCTTGCTTGAAATCAGCTTGTTTCTTATTTTTAAAAAACTTTTTTTTTTTAGTTTTATATAGCGCAAACTTGACCCGAAGGTATCGGGTATCAGAGCGCTTTACATAGCACCAGTTGCGTTACATGAGGACACATTCATTTTTGTTAGGCACGGGGAGATTAAGTAATTTGCCCAGAATCACAGGCTGTTCTTCCCTCTCCTGTCGCCTTTTAATATTATTTGTTCCTTCCTATCCTCCCAGGTTTACTCAGTACACTGTGCTTATAACCTTACTTATTCCGTATTAACCGCTTAACCGCGGCGGCAATTCCGCCGCGGTGCGGCGGTTTAGCGGAGTGGGCGGGGCCGCGTCGGCCAACGGACGTTCGCAGCACTACAGAGGTAGTGCTCGCGACAGCCGTCGCCCGACGGACGCACGCAACGGGTTAATAGGGATTTGCTCCTTTCTTCCAGTTCTTTATTCAATGTAAGACGTTATTGTCATAGTTCATGTCATATTGTAAAGCACCACCATCCTTTAAAGTGCATGAGGGCTATTTACAATCATTACAATATATTGGTGCTTTCCCTTTGCGCAAAGCATATGTGTGCTTGATATTTAGTGGCCATGATGATCCGCTTCGGAGGTATCTACAAGAGATACCACCAGATGACTGTGATTTGAGGACTGGCGAGCCCCTTTCCTCATCAAAACCTTGGGAGACTGGTTAATTTCTAGTACAGGCATGCATAATATGACTGGTTCTCCCTCTCATCGTAGAGACTAGTACATACTTTTCCAAGGCCAAATTTGATAATTTTGATTTTAGGTTCTCTTCCTTTGCAAAATAATATACCAGTGATGGCACCTTTTGTATTCCTGTACTGTGCATTACTGCTAATATTAGTTTGCACCTTGTGAGTGCTGAAAAAGTAAATTGGTTACCCAAAGTGATGGAACTTAATTCACGTGTCGTGTACTTTTGTAATACCATTGACAGTGTACCGGGCATGGAGTCGAAAATCACTTGGCTGTGTTAGGCTGAATCATATTTTTTTTTTTTTTTTTAAATGAACAGAAAATGGCCAAACCCCTATTAGTCTAGCAGAAGTCTAATGTTTCCTGCTTTTCATAGTCTTCCAGATGTGGAGGTTCATCAGGCTTATGAAATAAAATATTTCGCCCCCATTGCATGAATAGGTGGTACCTTCTGCTAGCGGGGGAGGAGGGTCCGTTTGCATCTGAGTGGCACAAACTGCACATTTTGCAGTATGTGATGTAGGTAGGTAATAGCTGCTGCCTGTGGGAAATCCAAACTGACCCCCTAGCCCCACCGGCTAATGATGCCAAATCGACGTCTCATAGCTGTCTGCGGCTGGGGACATCAAACAGACGAGCAGACGTTTGCTTCTCTAAGCCTCTGTATTATTTTTTAAAGCAAGGTAGAACTCCCGAAGATGCACTTGGGTGTGAGGTGCCCCAGATCACCGCTTGGAGAGGGGGTACGACCTCTGGTTGGTGGAGATATTTCTCCTGGGCCGTCCTATTCATGGATGTTGAAGGGAATGGGCGGGCAGGTGTTTCTGTTGCCACATCCCGCGTTTACAGTTGCTTCCTGTCATCCCTTCTTGGAAGCATTGGCTATCCACTTCACGAGCCGTAAACACTGTATAATGAAGGGTTGATCGCATCAGGCTCTACCACCATGCACACAGTGGATATGTAGTAGGTGGTTGTAGCAGTGACGTAGCATGAGTTCCATGGGCCCTAGTGCAAGCAGTAAATAGGCCCCCTGAGTTCTGGCTGGGAGTAAATTACAGCTATAATCAGGGCTCCGCGCGCCACTGCACCTGCTGCACCATTGGTAGTTACGCTTGTGAATTGGAGATGAGAAATACTGCCTCCTCGCGCTGCTAAACTGTATGACTACCAGCGAACAAGTGTACACTTTATTCGTCTAAAGTTTAATTATGAAGGTTAAATATTGAAACTCAGCTTCTATGTAAGAGTTCCCTGGGATGAAACATGTCATTTATTGCCTTGTATTTTAGGGCCGGCTGGAACACCGGTGACGATCAGTGGATCTGGCCTGGGGACTGACAGCTCAGATGTATCAGTGACAATCGACAACGTAGCATGTGCTGTGGAGTTAGTCACCGATAGCGAGCTGCAGTGCACCGTTGGGAATCACGTGGGGGGGAACTTTTCTGTTGTTTTCCGCAGAGCTGCAAAGGGCTATGCTGTGACCAGCGCATTCTTCAAGTACGCATTCAGCATAACCTCCATCGCCCCCAGTGAAGGTACGTACAGTCCGCGACTGAAGACGTGATTATGTTTTTGATTGTAATTGTAAATAGACTGTTTGCACACAAGTAGTACACTGCTAATAGTTTTTTTGTGGAGCTGAATTCGCTGTAAGCATTTATAATGTTGCACATTGCTTCAATGTTATAGGCCCTGATTACGATGACTCGTTCAGGAAATGGAACTGAACGACCTCTTGTCGTCGGTTCCAGACCTGCAATTAGGATGAGACTGAACCCCGTTCAGTCGGAATCCTATATTTAACAATGGCAACATGCACTCCGAACGGAATGCATGCTCGCATTGTTAAATGCAGAGGTGCAGTTCATCCCTGCACCCGGTGGCAGGGTGCAGGGATCAACAGGGGGGCAGCACCTAGGCCGACATTCGGCGGCCTGGCACCCATGGGGGCACTGCTGGAGGCCCCTAAAGCAGTTTCCCAATGCCTTTTTGTGCCGGAAAGGCAGGCACAAAAAGGCAGTGGGAAACTGCCATCGTAATTTATCGGCCGGAAAAAGCCGGCTGGGGGATTACTGTGGGCCTTTCGGATGGCATATGGGCTCTCCGAGCCCATCGTAAGCCATCCGGAAGACCGATTCGGATTCCCTTCCAACCGAGCCCATCGAAATGGCTCGCTCAGAACGGAATCCGAATCGGTCATTACGATGCGGTAAGGATGGCTCCGACTGAGGGTCGGAGCCAAACCTTACTGCATCGTAATCGGCCCCATAGTGTCGGATTTCAGCCCAGCTCAGCGTGTCTAGCATAGCTGTGAAAGGACAGCAGACGTGTGATTCCTCTTTTAAATCAGAGGGGATGTCCCTTATCTTTGAGGGAACCATACTGGCTTTCTGTATTTATTGATGTGGGTGCTTTGGTAACGCGTTGATAACGCCTATATCCGATACAGCGGAAACACTTGTGCAAGAATCTTTCTCTCACTTCAAACCATCCATCCAGCATGTGTGGTCAGAAGATACTAACCTCAAACCAAGACGCAAGGTGGAAGCTGGTTCAGGCTGTCCACACAACAACCAACTGAACCGCTATAAAAATAAGAAACATTTGCAATGCAATAGGTCTCGCATTTGCGAGAGTTTGAGCTATTGGCATTGTAAATGACAATGCCTTTTATATATGTGTTTTGAAAACCTGCAATCAGTGCAAGCTTTCAGGTTTTTAAAACACAAATAAAAGGCTTTGTTATTTACAATGCCAATAGCTGTCTAAAATAACTTACGTGCGCACAGTCTCGAAACAACCAACCCTATCAGGATTTGGTGCATTTCGATTCATACACAGCTACGTTAAAAATGAAAGAAGTCCAGATGCCTTCTGGATACTGGCAATGTAACATGCATTCGCTTAGCTGATCAGAGCTCTTCAAAATGTGACTCATCTTGTAACCAGCAATCAATCACTAGAAAAGCGGAATTATACTTGTCATCCTACAGTATGTACCCACCCAGGGGTCTTCCCAAATAAACCAGTCTCAAAGAGATCACCAGGGGAGGCTCTGATGCATGGCGATCTACAACCGCATCATGTACCGTGTATGAAAATAGCCAAGAGAACGGAAGTGAAAACATTAAACATGCATATCAAAAGTCGTTATACTGCACAAATAAAAAGACTGCTAACAATTCCAATTACAGTATACATGGGTGGTCTTTTTTGCAAATGCGTGACTTTTTTCAGTTAATTGTTTCATTTTTTCCAATCATTTCCAAAGTGCCTAAACTGAAACTGGACTTTGGGGTGTTTTAATTAAGAAATATACACTAGATGTAATAAAATGTAAATGTAAATCCAGTATTTGTAAAGCGCGAACAGCTACCCGAAGGCATCCCGGCGCTGGGGGCCGTCGGGAAGATTAAGCAAGCTATTGCCCAGAGTCACATGGTGCTGGCTGACCTGCCGCCGGTGCCGGGGATCGAACCGTGAGCCCCAGATTCCAGCGTCACTCGCCCTGGCCGCAGCGCCACACTTCTAAAATGTCTGATTGACTTTGGTATGATGCTAATACTTAACCTAAGGAAGCAGCTTTCAGATACAATGTTAGATGTGTTCTGCAATTTTGTGAATAATAACCATCGTTCAGCATATTTTTTTAGTTTTATAAAGGCCTTCAAACAAAGACACTCCAAAATCTGCTGCTTAATGAGCTTTCGTAAAAGAACAATCACGTAAAGCCAGATGATGGGTTTATATTTGGTAATAACTAACTACTAAATCAGAGAGAAATAGGTTTGACAATACCTATTCCGCAGTGATTGGGACTGCATTAAATGGATCAGGGGTCGGCCCAAATACATTTCCGTATCATGTGATTAATAAAATGATACTGACAACTGACAGAACAGACAATGAGAACTGTACTGTTGGAAGAAAATATTCTGGCTCTCAGCAGGCGCAGACAATGTATTGTATGCAACTAATTTTCAGTGAACAAATATTCAGTATGACATGGTCAGTGGCAGGCCCCTCGTTGTACCAAATAATACCGAAATAACCAGCGCAACTTACTTGAAAGGGCCGCAACGTTGCGTGCAATTAGCAAATTCCAATATCTAAAATGTAAATACTGATTGTTTTTTAAAGAGCTGGAAGGGGTAGGAATAAACCACGTATTTGTTTGCCTTTGTTAAAGAAAACTCGGCCCAAAGTCTCTTTAGTGAAACCGCAGGGAGGGAAAAAAATAAATAATTTCAGTGATTACTGAGTAAAAAAATAAATAAATAAACAAACAGCATGGGGTCAATCCAATACTTACTGCATGGAGTTCTTGTCGCCAACAACTCTTTCTGGTGTTGTGGGCAGCTGCAGGGGAGGAGGGGAGGTGGGCAGGTCTGAGGCAGGCTCAGTGGCTGATCACCGTGGCTCTTGCAGCTGAAGAGGTGATCCCGGGAGAGGCTGAGCCCGGCTGATGACGAAGAGGAAGTCTCCTTAACCCGGCAGCGGGGGAAGGGGGGAGAGGGGGTGCGTTAACTAGGCAGCCTGTTTTAAGTGGTGGGAGGGCTGGCACCCTACGGAGAAATGCAGCATCCAAGTTGCAAGCTGCAAGCAAAACATAGCGGAAGAGTGTGGCCGCTGATGAACTTCTTAACCTGGCAGCGGGGGTGGGAGGAGAGTTAAATAGGCAGCCTGTTTTTGGTGGTGGGAGGGAGGGCACCCTACGGGGAGATGGAGTTTTAAAGTTGAAAGCACGTCGCTCGTGAAATGGGCGCCGAGCTTAATAGTGTAAAGTTATTAAAAAAAATGGAGGTGCAATATAAAATAAAGTGCAGATGAAGGATTCTCCATTTCTCTCTTGCGACGCGGGGAGCTTTTGCGCTGAAGCATGTAATGCGTCATACATATGAAAGCGGGCACTGTGCTGAAGCAAAGTGTGGCGCCCATGTATACAAAATAAATGTGCATGCCTGCGAGTGAAGCGGACGCCGCGGGGAGCTTTTGCGCTGAAGCATGTAATGTGTTATAAATACGAAAGCGGGCACCGTGCTGAAGCAAAGCGTGGTGCCCGTGTACACAAAACATATGTGCGTGCCTGCGAGTGAAGCGGACGCCATAGTAAATAAAAATCAAGTAGTCCCCACAGAAGTACATCTAGACCTACTGTGTAGGGAAACTGTAGTTGGCCGGTGCTCCTGGCTTAAAAATGGAAGTGATGTATTGGGAGCACTGGCCAATAAGGAGCCGGGAAATAAAAGCGATAGAGAAGTTGGCCAATGGCAAGCATCAAATGAAATTATACTCCGTAGAGTTATTACAGCAGGTCTTGCAGACAGCTCATGCACACTGATGCTCGACCTAAAAATGTTCAGTTTGTCTCAGCAAACGGAGCCCAAAGCTTCCGTCTGAGGAGTAATAGTAACCATATGAAAATCAATACAGTTAAAATATTTTAGTCATAGGAATTCAAAATTAAATACATTAAAAGCTTCAATAGTGTATTCACATGAGTTCTTACAAGGTTTAAACATAACTTTTAGAAAAAGTTCTTTCTATTTCTGTCAACTTCCCTGTGTCTGCTGTGGTATCCCCAAGCCTTGTTATTTTCTATTCACTAATGGTAGGCTTACAGTCTTCATGTATGTACAAGTCTCTTTATTTCTCTTGAGGCAAGGCACTGTTTAGTAATTTATGTTGGCATTGAATGGAACAACCATTGCAAGGCATTCAGAGGTTCACCAGGTGAATGTGCTTCATAGAGGTGAAATACTGCTCAGTAAAGTGCCACTCCACAAAGAATACTGCTACACTAGGCACTAACCTCAGCAGCGGTGGTGTTGCATATTACATCCAGTTGTATAAGTTTGCCGCTGGCACTACATACCACCAGTGATAATTAGCACCACAGATAAATATGGCCAGGGAGCACATTGCATGCAATCACCATCATCTCCAAGGGCTACAAAACTACTGCCTGGGGTAAATATTTCTAGCTAGTGGGAAATATATTGTTTTCCAGAAATTAACTATGATTTCCAGAGGCAGTCTAGCCGAACCCTCCACAGCCCCTCTGGCTGTAGCTGAGCGCTGGTGATAGCACATCACATAAACTAGGTTTAAGGGAGAGGCAGGTTCTTCTGGTTTGGCCCATTTTGAGTACAATCCTGTGTCCATCGGATCAGTGACAGAATATCGGAAAGACAAATATCGTGTGGACAGAATATTGTGTCAGAAATATCGAGGACAAGAATATCGAGAAGGTAAGTGCAAATAGGTAAGTATAAATGTACTATTCTTAACTCCAGATCTACGTACCTTGAAGATATATATATTGTCAAAGTACATATATGTGGAGTTATATATAGTAAAACTTTTCTTAGAAATAGAAAATGACCTTCACAATATCTTGTCCACGATATTTTTGACACAATATTTTGTCCAAACACCATACTCTATAATGTGTTTTTTCTTTGCACAGAGAGATAATGTTCAAGATAATGTAACCCAACCAACTCCAATGTGATCTATTGAGTGCAGTTGCCATTAATTGCACACTTCCCTAATAATTTGCGGCTGGAAAAAGTGTGCAGATTTGTTTTGCGGTAAATTGATATTTTGCAGAGGTTTTTGTACAGTGCAGAAGAGAATACCACTAGTTGCTTTCTGCAAATTATATCTTCTTTCAGAACCATTGATTAGCCTCAAACAAGGTGACATAAATTGTGACAAACTTTAGGGTTTTTATGCTTACATCCGGAAATGAAGATCTTTCCATAGTATGCAGAGCTGCAGAGGGATAAATACTTTCAGTTTCATGCACCCCCAGTTTTGACTGTTAATGTTCAGCATTTTCTGTCAATGTTTCTTCTGCTAACGGTGTATTTTGGAAGTAGTGCGACTACTGTGCTTTCTATGGAATGTACACCCAACAGAAATTTTACATCTCTCTCTGTAACCCAGCAAAGTGGATTTAGCACCAAGGGAAATCTTCCCATTTTCAATAGGTCTTTTGTACAGAGCTGATTCCAGGAGGGAATGTGGTTTTACGTGCACCATTCTGTGTTATTCCTCAACCAATAATACAGCACTGGGCCACTCTCAAACTGCTTGACAAACCTTGCCCTACAGCTTAGTTACTGAAATCTGTAGACCAGTTTAACGGTTTTTGTTGCGATATAAGTTATTTGCTTTCTTCCCTTTCAGGAAGCTTTGGTGGTGGCCAGACTTTGACAGTGGTTGGCACAGGATTTGACAGAAATAACTCCCAGGTGTTAATCTGCAGCTCAGAATGCATTGTAGACACTGAACAATCTGGTTTAAGTACCCTCCTGTGTGAAGTGCCTCCCAGTAATGGTAAGTAGAGAAAAATGCTTAAGTCATTTAGATAAAACCTAGTACTGCTTTTGACTCTTTTTTTCTTCGGCTGTGACTTGCTGCATTGACTCAGGTCAAGCAATGAAACATTATGTTGTAAATCAGCTCATGAAATGTATCACAGATCTGGTATCCAGTGCAGAATGTGTACTTTATGTCTACATATTGCTGGTATCTATTGCTGAATCTCCCAAGGTATCTAACAAATGTCCTTTCACTAACAATCTCATCAAATATATTAACAATTTGAAACTGCCTGTTGGACTCTGTGTTACTTTCCAGCACACAGAGATAAACAGGTTTTTTGCCCCCTTTGGCACACCCTTATTAGGGAGGCCAAAGCAAAAAAGTAATTCCCTAAAGAAACCGCACATAGTCTTTTGTGTACCAGCACAAACAAAGAACAATGGCATTAAGAAAGAACATACATGTCCACATCAGTTTTAGTCATAAAGACAAGACCTTACTGAGCCAAATTCTTTAACCTACAAAAAAATACAATCAAGGGTTCAGAGGTTATAGCAAACTGAAACATAAATAGGGAGATAATTGTAAACTGAGAAAAACAAGCAAACAGAAAATAGCTTGTTACTCCTAAACTTTCACCCAATGGCAGCAGTTCATTGAAATTGCTCATTGAAAGGGAAGCAGCCAGCCATAAACATTCCTTGACAGGCAAGATGGACACTGCTAGTAGCCTTAATATGATGTGCAAGTTCTTCCAGGGTGACATCCTAGGGATTTTTCCGAAATTTCAACATTGTAGCAATCTTCAAACACTTCAAAGGAGTTCAAGTACTCTCTACCAGCCCTATCTGTAAAGCCTCACTGGGCATTGAAGTCTCTTGGCATGGAAAGGTCCTATGCATTAAATGAAGCAGGTTTGACCACCTCTTTTCAGACTAAAATATCTAAGCCATCTCTTCTCCCATTGTCTGGCTGTTATGTGGGTTCCATATGAACCTTAGCTACAAATGTCTTCCACATAGACTGACAATGTGTGAGCTGAAACTGAGTTTTCCAAGCAGGGTTCGAAAGTAGGTGTAAACTAACCATAGCTAAAGTGTGCATCACATTAAGCACTTATAGTCGGCTTAGACAGAAATCAGAAATATCCTATTCTCCTTAAGTCACACAATTAAAATAATTACCTGGAATCCGATTATATGCTGAATATCAGGCTAACTTATCTTTACAAATAAATATGGGTGTTGATTGCTTTAACCAAACTTGAAATCCAATTTATAGTGAAGTAATATGTATATTGATCTGGTGCATTGGTTCTATAGCATAATGTTGACATGGCTCAGCTCAGCAGGCAGCTGACCGAAAGGGAGAAACAAGGTAAAACATCCTTTGTCCCAGTTTTCATGACCGTCCCTCTGCACCAGGCTAGGCTGCATAATACTAATACGTCTGTCTTTCGAGGAGTGAGATATTAATAACTACTTAAAAATTACCAAGCCAGGTCACAGTACTACTGAAAGAATAAAAGCATACATTTTTAGATAGCACATCATGCTGTTTCAGGCCTCCTCCCACAGTGGAATTACAAAATCCTGGGTTCGGAATCGAACAAAAAGAGGGGGGGTACATAAAGTAGCTGGACTTCCTTACAAATATAATAGGATAAGGAGTTGTACAATTATAAGTAAAGCAGTTCTAGGTATGATAAATAT
This sequence comes from Calotriton arnoldi, assembly GCA_963921515.1. Lineage (NCBI taxonomy): Eukaryota > Metazoa > Chordata > Amphibia > Caudata > Salamandridae > Calotriton > Calotriton arnoldi. The sequence goes on along the minus strand of CAWUFW010011313.1, from coordinate 28,999 downwards.
GGACAAAAAGGAAATAAGTAATTGAGTTAACATAAGAAATTAACTGAACATAGTTATCTATTCAAACGAATTTTGGAATACTGTTTTGCATACGTAAATTGGACCGAAACATGTAAAATGGAAATAGTCAAGGAACATTCATAGGGAGTTAGTAGAAACAGAAATGGCTGCACACTCTTTGCACTTTTACTAATACGGAATAACTATGAGGGAGTTGGACATTTTGAGGCAGAACTACAAAGACAAGTAAGGGTATGCAAAAGAGAGGGGTATTTTGTGATTAACATTCAACGGCTATTGCGCCCTTCTGTGTGCAATCCGACGTGGAAGGGGGCTACTGTCTTTGTATGTTAATCATGGGATTCCCTTCTCATGTTTGAGTCATTTTATTAAGCACTGTGAAAATGCTGCGTAGAGGCTGCTATTTACATATGTGGATAAACTTAAGTTAAGGGACATGATCCATGTAATACAATACAGAAGAATACAATATTGTAGGATAGTGATTGAATTGGATAGCATACATATACTTTGAGGAGCCTTAGGGAAGTCCGAGTGACTGTACCGCTGGAAGAGGAAATCTTTGATGGTGAATGTTGTGCCTTATGTTGTGAATTACGACAGATGCAAGATTCCACACCAATAAGAAATTAACGGGCTTTTGTTATGCCTGATGGTGTTAAATCAACAGATGCAACAATATAAAAATAAAGGAACCATGGGCCGCGTACGTACAACTGGTCACAAAATACTGGTCACAATGTACGAACAGTATTTTTGCAACCACTGTAATAATTTGCTAAGCAACTTACGTAATAATAGGTTGGTTTGAAAATTACCAATTCATAGTGGGTTGCAATTTGACCTACCTCATGAATATTACTGAGGTAGATCTCAAATTGTGACCCACTAGGAATCGCAGCCATCACAGGGATGATGACCTGATGGAAGGTCAGGAGGCAACCATGTCTATGATTGCTTTTAAATAAAGTGATTTTTTTACTTAAATGCAACCCGGTTTCCTTAAAGGAAAACGAGGTACATTTAAACAAAATAATGACAAGTGTCATTTTTATTTTTTAAGAGTAGGCAGTGGATCATATGACCACTGACTACTCTTAGAAAACAATGTTGTCAACATTCACAAAGGGGTCCATTGGGGACCCCTTTCTATTTGCGAATGGGTTACCACTTCCTTTAAAGTGTTGGTAAAATATTAATGTTTTCAATAGCCAATCCATTCCCAAAAGTCCTCAAAAGATGTGGGTGGTGGGTCTAAGTTAGAGTTTAGGACATACAGGCAAAGACACTGTGCAGTCTATTCTGGTTTTTGGAAGACACAACAAATACTTTTGTTATTGTGCCATATTTTACTCTTTTCTTAAAACTTTATTGTTTAAAAGCAACATTTGTCATTATCAAAATCATTTGATGCATCAGATCACAGATACACACCAAATTAAGATCTCAGCTGTGCTTGTTTTTACAGGGACTGGTTCTACGGAAGTCTGCAGTGTACGTATGATCAATGGCAGAGACTCAGTCATGCTTCAAGACGCTTATACCTACCGGTCTTCTTTGACGCCCATAGTCAATTATGTGACTCCAAGAAGGGGAGGCACAGGAGGAGGCACGCTCCTCACCATAACAGGAACAGGATTCAGGTACTAGCTTCAAAAAGACCCCATTGGACAATAGTTCAGTAGATGGTGAAGCATTTTAAGTACAAGGGACACTAATTTATGTTGAAGCATGTGCCATTCTACCACTGGGCAGTATAACCTAAAAATAAGATAACGGTTAGTTATGTGGAAAGACTAAGAAATTCCTCTGCAAACCAACAAAGTAGATGTTCATGAGCACAAGAGACAAACTTTTTTAACTTTAACATAAAAGCCTTTCACTTTATGGACATAAAAATATTCCAGTGTTTCAGGCAATACATTGGACATATTTCCCCTTGTCCTTGATAACAATTATTGCATTTTTGACTAGTCTCACTCACAACCTCACATCAGATCACATTTTGAAAAGTTAAGCAATGTAATCATGCCAAATACACAAAATAAGATTTCAGTTTAAGAAAACATATAGCAAATTAATTTACTCTGGTTGTCATTAGATTATTTGCAAATGTTTCCATTTGTGGCCACTTTCAAGACAAAGGGCCTGATTTAGACCATGGAGAACGGGCTTTATGCCGTCAAGGTGACAGAGTAAAATACTCCATAACCCTGATGGAGTACCTGTCCTCCAAATCTAGAAATGTCTGCCAGTTCAGTGGACATCTCTTACATTGACATGAACCCCCATCCTGGAGGTTCCTGTCAATGTATTAAATGTTTGACAGAGGGATCTCACAAGATGATGGTACCGTTCGTAAAACTTTTAACATGTTTTTAATTTTCAAAAACAAAATCCCAAAGCAGGATTTTGTTTTTGAAAATCAAAAACACAAATTACCCCAGTACCATGGGAGTTGTGTCCCATTGTGCGCGGTAATTTTGTAGTTTTCAGTGCCCCTTCCGGACAGTGAAAACTGGCCATTTTACTGCAGACTCTAAATTGGGCAGGTGGTCAAATGGCCAAACCTTCGACTTCATTGTGGAGTCGGAAGAGTTTGTTAGCAGTGGAGACAGAGTAGTTTCTGTCTCTGACATACTGAAGTTCTGCACAACTGTAAATGAGGCAGGCGGGACTTCAGTTTGGCGGAAAGGTTTCTTCATTGCAACAGAGTACGCTCTCCACCTAATTTTAAGTCAAGGCTAAAGTTTTGTAATAAGTAGTTTGAGTCAGAATAACTCCACAATTTTTCTAATAATGTTATTATACTATTTACCACCCCTTTGTAAGGTTTAATAAGGACAATAAGGACTTAAGAGAGCTATATGCAGCAAAGAAAACAAATACCACTAAATTCAAGTTATGAAGCTTTAAATTCTGAGTGTTTTCCTTGTTTTCCACAGCTCAATTATTACAGATGTTGAAGTCACCATTGCAGGAGATGAATGTAAAGTTATTTCTTCAAACAGTACAAGCATCATATGCAGAACAGCTGCACATTCTCCCTCAGAGCGGACAAAAGTGAAAGTCAACATTAGGGGCCACGGAATTGCAAAGCTGGTAATGACAATACAACTCCTCCTCACCCTCTTCACTGTCTATAGGAACAAGTGATACAGTTTATAAGAAACAAGCGCTGTGTTTATTCTAATCTCGTTCATAGAAGTTAAAACAATACTAGCCCCTGTGTGTGCTCGGTACTCTGTTGCGAAAAGTGTTGTAATCACTACCATATCCAAAGAGTGCCATTACCGTGGTGAGTTTGCAAACTCATTTGTAACTCCGCACCAGTCCACCTTCCTGACAGTATGGACAAATGACGCCCAATTATGCAAGTATCATTATGTGAAAAGCATAGAATATATGTAAACATCCATAAAAATGTGACTATACTCTTATTCTACTAATAATGGAAACACCAAAAAATCACATTTTTGCTGCGATGGTGTTGAAAAAAAATATGTCCAAATGGCAACATTATGGCTGTCTCTACATTGATATGCAGACCTAGCAAGCAACTGTTGTTTTATAGTAGGCAGTGTCATGGTTGTAATGCTTTCAATATCAAAGCCTTAACCAGCAGGAGCTGCCATAATGCTCTGTCATTTGTTTTAGAAATTATGGGGCATATTTATGGCAAAGTCACGCAGCGCAGCATGTCAACTTGCTGCGCTGCGTGACAGGGAAATGGCAGGAATGTGCAGTATTTAGAAGAATACATTGGATTCCTGCCTATGTCCCTTCACTGATGCCATTTTGGCTCCCTAGCGCCAACACAAGCAACCTTGCACCATGGTGCAAGAGGGGCCTGCGTTGCAAGGATGATTGTTTTTGTGCAGGAAGAGGGCCCTTCCTACAAAAAAACAATCCCCTGAGGAATTCCCTCTTTCTATGTGTGCTGCAAAATGCAGCACACTTAGAAAGAAGAAGTAACAAGGAGAAATAAAGATATTCTTCTCATTATGCTTCACCTGAGAAGGCGTTTAAATATTGGTGCATTTCCAGGTCTACCAGCAATGGTAAATCTGGTAATGTGTACAAATCCATGGGAGTGGCATGGGAACACCCACACAATGTCCATGGAATGCTTTCCCAGGGCAGAGTAATATAACGCAGCGATTTGCACTCCGTTGCATTACTCTGCATTTATGAAGCCACTCAGAGCCACGCAAGGTGGCCTTGCATGACTTCATGAAATACATTTTGGGCTTGTGTCACGCATGCACCATATTCTGTGGTGCAAGCACGACACAACCCTACTCATAAATATGCCCATATCGTTTTTTCTCAAAATGAGCAACTGCTGCCCATGTGCCCCTAACTGACAAAAACAGACATTTGAATGTAAAATGGTGCTGCATTGATATAGCTCCTGCTACAACGCGGGTCCTTCTGATTGAGCTGTGGTTGGGCAAGGTGGGACAGAAAGAGAAGAGCGGGCTGTGTGACTTGTAAACAGGCCCAATATTCCCCATGTATCTTCATATGTGTGTGTGTGTGTGTGTAGTGCTGACTAGCTGTGAAGCAAGTAAGCACTTAAAAATGGGCACCTGAAGCTGAACATTAAGGAGGCTTTGTGCCTTCTTTAGCGTCCCTTTCTTTCACTATATAACCTGGGTATACTTAATTTGAAACAACCAAGACCGCTTTCTGCACTGTGGTGTTTGATGCTGAGAAACGCGTGGAGGCAAACTTTGATTGGAGAGTTACTGTAAGAAATGGGCCTCAATACACAACTGGTAGTTTATACAAACTCTTTATTTATAACTTAAAACATTTAAATGCACGTTTTAGCATGTTGAGATAAGGTCCCTACTAGCTGTACAGTGCACAGGGCAAGAGGCCTTTTGTTAAAAACAGTAGGTCTAGTCTTTTTTTTTATATCTGAATGTTCTTCATCATTGATTGGTGAGCATGTGTGGGTGGTTGTGTGAAAGCACAAATGAGTCAATAGATGGAAAAGTGCTCACGTGCTCAACATTCCAACCCACCATGCATATACAAATGATCTCTTATCAACGAAAAAGCACTCCAATGCTTATCTGCAGTTTGTCAGCAGTTTTTTGGACACTGCTGTCATGCCATTTACATTTTGATTACCAATTTGATTGGGTTGTCCATCAAGTATATTGAATACGTTTAGGTGTGCCTTTTAAAATAACAAGTACTAACTTTTTAATAAGTTTGTGTGATAAAATGTTCTTTTATTTAGTTATTCGACCAGCAAGACTATATGCTTATTAATATGACAATATTGCTTGTGTTGCAGGACAACGCTGACTTCTTCTATATCGATGTTTGGTCCTCCATTTACACTTGGGGAGGTAAATCACCTCCTGATGACGGCTCATTGGCTGTTATCAACGAGGGACACACAATCCTGCTGGATGCAAACACCGCAGTACTCAAGATGCTTGTCATTCAGGGTAAATCTGGAGTCTTTATTTTAATTTACATATAATGAACAAAATAATCATGGAGAACATCAATGATATGTGACAAAGGGATGAATTTGGAATACATGAAATCACTCAAGGGAATGTCCTCAACAGAGACTGTGTTAGAACTGCATGAAAAGCAACATAGGCATCTGAACACATGTGAAACCAAAAAACTTTGAAAAAGAGTATGGTTAGAAATGATTAACGATTTGGCATCTGGGGCACATATAGTATAATATGAGACTATAAATTAGAACATTTGCATTAAAACCCGCCTGGCCTGCACACAGTCTGACCTGTTCTATTTCTCTTCAGCAACATCAAGAAATACCACCATTTAGGTCTGTCTTTAGACTTCATGCCAGCAGCTTGTAAACAAAAACATAAATCAATAAACAATATACATATATACCTACATGGAGGCACTTTGCATCAGACCTCGTCATCCATTTTTCTGTTTACCTGTCATTCACATGTTGATTCTGCCCACCACAATATACCAATTGGAGCAATGGCTCAGCCCACTTTAGCCATTGGCTCACTTGCACTGTAATTGACAGTTTTTTGTCTGATTATGCAAGTACTTTTGCTCAAAAAGAAGGGCGCCCTTATTTTACGCCTGCTTTTTGGTTTCATTCTTTTTCCTCTTTTACTTTTGTGGTCATCTTTGTGTGGGTAAACTATATCTTCAGGTAACAGGAATTCAAAGCCAATTGTGCATTTACTTTCCACCAAAAAGAATCTTATTATGGTATGATGTCCATTAAAACTAACAAGCGTTTCCAGACCTGTTCTAAGTATGCCTTTCTGCTAGGAAGCTCCCAGACATTTATATAAGTTAGTATTTCATTTATGTTTTTCATAATATGGTTCAATATTGTTATTGAGAGGGTCTGGTAATCTCATGAACTATGAGGCAGAAAGATGAGTGGTTTGTAAATGTCACTAGGAACCTAAGATGGCAAAGTAGGACTATATTACTCCTCACCTGTTATGTATTTTTATATTACATGTGCATTTGGGGGGTCTTTACATTGAAACAGCTGTTTTCTTCAAAGTACAGCTAACAATATGCACTGATCAGAATTAGAATGTTTAAGGTTACTGTGTAAAAATAAATTATTTATAGAGCAATCAATAATGGTTAGGCTCAGTGGATATATGCGATTCTGGGGCTGCGGAATTTACCACAGATTTATGGATTTTACTCATTTTTGACAAATAATGAGCCACATAATTTCAGATCTCACAAAAATATTAATTTAGATAACCTGTTGAATAAACCTAGCAGCTCTGACAATGGTAAATCTCTGCAGAGTGGTTTGGGGCTGTTATTAATATGATGAAACACATATTTTAAAGGAAGCAATGAAATATTTAATTCCAGACGGAGATTTTTAATCCCGGACTTTGAACTCTGTCACAGAACTTATGAATGCATAACGAAAAAGGAAAAAGAATTGAAAACCACACCCCTGAAGTCGCTGCCATTAGGGTTAAACCCTAAGGGGTTATGATTAATGTTGATTTTTAAACTGGAGGAATACACCCCGTATGTTGGATATAGATTTCTTTATGAAGATTGGCCATCAGCAGTCCAAGAATATATTATTGGGACCCCTATGTAATTCCAACTCATAAGGCATGGTGAGAAGCTAACAGCTCCTCGTGTTTGGACTAGGAAAAGATTTCTTCTCCATCAAGAGTGTCTTGAGGCCCAGACTGTGATACAAATGTTTGGGGAGAAAAGGAGCATCTTCTCTTTTTAAAGCCTGAAGAAGGTGGTTTACCTGCTTATACCACCGAAACGCGTCGCTTGTTTGTTCTCCTTTTTTAATATACATGTGGGATATATTTATGAATGTTTTATTTTGTCATATCTGTTGATTTTATAACCTATATGAAGTGTACATAAATGAGTTTTTTGTGGATTTTATAATGTGGTATATGAATTATGTATGATGATTTATGATTACTGTATTAAAAGTGACTTAGTGTAGAGTGTTTTTTATAATAATAATGAAATGAGGATTTTGTAAATTGTGTTTTGATATTGCTGTTTATTGTATACATATATTTTAATGGTTTTTAGAATTGCGCGAATTTTTATACTGAATAAACATTTCTATATTAGATTCCTTGTCCATGGTGTGATGAATAAATGGTTGGTCAGTATGGTTGTTTGATGAATGGGTATGCTATTTAAATATCCCAAAGGGATTTTATTCTGACTTAGTGTCTGGTTGGTGTCCTGTCCCTTTGGAAGAGTTGGACCCCTCTCTTTGATTAAGAAACAACTCCTCTCTTCAACAGGGCCTCTTTCCAGAACGACTAAAAGTGGGTCAAGTCTCTCCTCTCTTGAAAAAACAATCTCTCAATCGAGAGAACATAAACAACTACCGCCCAGTCTCCACACTTCTAGGCAAAGTCATTGAAAGTTGCGTTGCTTCCCAGCTCACTTCACACATTCGAACGCACAACCTCCTAGGCTCTCTCCAATCAGGATTCCTCCAGGGCCACAGTACAGAAACTACGATACTACAAATAGTCGATGACTCCCTTAGAATCCTCGACTCCGGTAACTCCTGCCTCTTGGTCCTCCTAGACTTGTCCGCTGCATTCGACACTGTCAACCATCTGGACCTCCTTCGCACTCATGAACAATGCATGGGCTGTGGAGGTACAGTTCTACTCTCACCTAACCAACCGCTCCCAAATTGTGAAAATGAGTAACACATGCTCGAGACCAGTCAATGTACATCAAGGCGTCCCTCGAGGCTCGATCCTCTCCCAAACCCTTTTTAACCTGTACCTAGAACCACTATGTGTGTTTCTCAAAAACGCTGGGATTCTCTTCCACCTCTATGCTCCAGACACTCAAATATACATGAAAATCTCTTCCCCTGAAGACCTTGCCCTTCTTTCAATCACGCTCCTAAAGATTCAAAACTGGATGTCTAACCATCATCTAAAACTCAACCCAACTAAAACAGAATTTCTTTTGACCTCACCTCCGAAAGCAAAAACCCCAGTTCAGGAATGGATGGCCAACTTTCCCATCCTGGATGGCTGCCCTGCAGGGCTAGATCCCTTGGTATACCCCTTGACAATCATCTAAATCTTCACAGTCACATCACCCTCATGAGCAAAAGTGCACAACACCAACTCAAGCAGCTATGGGGTGTCAGACAGCTGATCCCAGAACAAGACCTCAAAACAGTGGTGCAGTCTCTCGTCCTCTCCAGACTAGATTACGGAATCTCCCTTCTCTCAGGCATTCCCAAAGTTCATCTAGGCCCACTGAGAGCAACTCTACATGCAGCAGCGTGCTCGTGTTGGGTCTCAAGAAATGTGACCACATTTCCCCGGCCCTGCTAACCCTCTAATGGCTTCCAGTTGAAGCTCAGGCCCAATTCAAAACCGCCTGCATTTGTCACAGAGCGCTGCACTCCTCTTCACCCTCCTATCTAAGTGATAAACTGAAAATCTCTAGAGCAAATACGGGTTCCAGAAATGCCCAATCCCTGCTCCTGGAACCCCCCACCTTCAGTCAAGAACAGTTCATGAGCCAGTCATTCTCTGATAGTTCCACAAGAATCTGGAACTCCTTACCTCCCTCCCTTCGCCTAACAACCTGCAAAGCCACCTTCAAAAAGGACCTCAAGCTCCTCCTATTTGACAGACACCTGGGTTAATCACCCTCGGCTACACCTAAGTACTCTATCCAGGAGATGAACTGCCTACATTGTGTGTCCCCACCATCTTAATAAATGCTTGAACCATGTACGTCCCTGTCAAACGGCTGCTTTTGTCCTGGTCGCAGCTACTGATGCAATATGTCTGAACGTAATTATTGTAACTGTAACATGCTGTACCCTTGAATCATGCTATTGTTGTAAAGCGCTCAGATGCCTTCGGGCCATATCCGCGCTATATAAAATTTCAACAAAAAAAATACCATAACATAACAAAGGCATTTGGCACTGTTAGTGTCAATTGTAGGCGTATAGATTCCTTTCTGTGTGCGAAGGTTGATGGATGCTGCAGTTTGCGCCACTAATCCATTGTGAATCTGCAATCAGCAATGCATGAAGAGTAGATTCTCTGATATTGTGGGAAGCAATGTCCTATGATAAAATGTGTGTAGTTAATCTTCAAAGTCTATTGCAATTCCATGCATGAATGCCTTGGCATGGTAGCTAAATAGACCAAGGCCCATGTGGTGCATGGGATTTCAGTGGACCATAGCTTAATGATTTTGCCACCACAGCTGTGAGATAGATAGATGGAATGCATGACTGAATATGGATTCCTGTCTTATTTCCACACTACCAATCTAACAGAGCCACAGAGGCTTTTTTGTGGGATTAGCTCATTTCAACTTCCATTGGATATTTAGAAGATTCATGCCATGAAAGACCCCACATGTTGCCGCTGCCAGTGTGTAACTTATTGTCACATTTTTGTGACTGTTGGATGTATTAGACCATTGGGAGCTAGGTTTTCTTCTCAGATGAGGGGCAGAAACTGGTATGATTTATTCCTCTGAAGAGCTACGGGCTATTGAGTATGAGGGTAATATGGCAGGAAAGACCATTTTGGATCTCTTTCCAACATGCAATACCATGGTCTGTCAGATCTTTTCACAATCTCTGGGCAGCAGCTAGAGGTGACACTGTACTTCCCAATTTCTTTCACAGGCCACATGCAATCTGTGAAGTTCTGTCACTATAAATCAAAGAGCTCCCCTGCCTCTTTAGGAGTCCTTTCAGCATCCTCACTGTCTCCAATGTTTTTCAATCCATATGTGCATCTACTAACCCCATAATAAGACTGCTTGGTTGTAGAGCGCTATTCTATGGGGACAACTCTCAATTCATCACCCGCTTGGATATCCAGTCTCGAGGCTTGACTTCGGTCTCACTGCTGACTTTAGTCTTGGCATTGCATGAGGCACAGTTTTTCTCCCTCTCTTTGTGTCTTTCCAATCCCTCCTACTTCTTTCCACACCTGTGCTTTGCTTCATAAAAAAATAAAACCTTCTCCCACCTCTTTGCAGCTGTATCAGCGGACGGCCATCTTACAATTAGTTTAAAACTATTCCAAGATGGCTACCCAGGTGTGTGCATGCACATGCAAGCACGGAGACTATCTCAAAATGATTTTTCTTAAAATAAAAGAAGAACAATTCCAAAATTGCCAACATGTGTGTGCATGCATGTGTAGTGGCCTTTTGGAATGACATTTATTTTAGTTTAAGAAAAATCATTATAAGATTGTGAGACACTTATAAACATATGTACGTACTGCTAACTAGAAATAATTTTTGTAAAACAAAACTATTATAAGACGATCAATGTGCATACATGTGGCCATACAACGGTCATCTGAGGGGTAATTAATTGGTGTCAAGGACACAAACTATTGGCTTTGCCAATGGTTGTCTTTCTTTGTCATATATTCTGTTGTGTTTTCCCTAGTTGATAAATTCCTGTTCTTATAGAAATTAAATTACATTTATTGATGATTCAGTTCTGGTTTTAACTTGCCTACAGGTGGAACTCTCGTATTTGATGAAGCTGACATCGAATTACAGGCAGAGAATATTCTGATTACAGATGGCGGAGTTCTGCAGGTACATAATTACATCGCAAGTGGTGTAGGCCTTTTGTATACAATGTTGTTTAAAGTGAATCTTTACCACACGTGCTATTGAATAAAGATGCAACTTGAGATGCTGACTGTTGAAGTATACCTAGGCCTTAATCAGAAACTTTCTTTGGCTCATGCAGACCATCAAGCATATTTCTGGACTTGATTGACATTAAAAATGCCTCTGGAAACGTATGTTCATAACTTGAAGCCAGGTTATGGTGATAGATATATTTCCGAATATTTGCTTAGCCACAGTGAACAGATGCTGGTCATGGTTTATCATCGAAGCATTCAGCGTCATAGACATCAGCCACATGCAGAATCTTCACAAGGAAGAAAACACGGGGCATATGTACAACAGAATGACGGAGCGTGGCGTTAAGCAAAACTTGCTAACGCCACGTTCTGCCATTCTGAAAATGCAGGGATGCACCGTATTTACAAAGATAACGTGCAGCCCTGTGTTTCCCCTAGCGCTGGCGTAAATTAAGCTGCCTAGCGCCAACGCAGGCATCCTTGCACCATCGTGCAAGGGTGGCTGCATTGGGGGAATTATTGTTTATGTCTCGGAATGTATCCCTTCCTGCACATGAAAAATCACAAATGGCAATTTGTAACTCCTATGTGTGCTGCAGAAGTTGCAAATCATTATTTTTTTTAATGATTGCTTATGTGCAGGAAGGTCACATAAACAAAAATTCATGGTGTTTTGCTGTTTCTATGTATGCTGCACAATGCAGCACACAAAGAAACAGCACAAATGAGGAGAAATAAAGCATTTCTCCTCATTTCGCCATGTTAAGACCACATTTTCCCTAGTCTTCATTTTGGCGCTGTCCCATTTGTATGCCACCCTTATAAATGTGGAGCAGCGTCAAAATCAATGGGTGTTGCGGTGAAACGCCCACCGCATCAGACATTGCCCACTCTATTCATGCTAAGTATAGCGTGAAAGGGTGCCTTATTTACAAGGCGGGGTTAAGCCACATTAAATGGTTTAACGCTGCCTTGTAAATAAGGCGAAGCCCCTATCGCCACAGGAAAGTCACTAAAAGTGATGTTCTTGTGGCGATAGGGGCTTGTAAATATGCCCCACTGTGTTTTAAGGTGTGTGGTGTGACTCAAAAGTGACGCTTAATTATGCCATGTGTTTCTTCATTTAGATTGGAACGGAAGACGCCCCCTTCCAGCACAAGGCAATCATCACACTCCATGGACATCTGCGCTCCAAGGAGCTTCCACTGTATGGCACAAAGACCCTGGCAGTGAGAGAAGGGATCCTCGACCTTCACGGTAAGATTTCTAGGTCTGAAACCCACACTATATGCTAGCATGGTTTACAAAACAAGAGTCGAAAAGAAATAGAATAAAGGTATGGCAACATCTGAGCTGTTCCCTAGGACCAACGTGGATTCTTATCTGGCTATCAACTCTAATTTTAAAACATTCTGCGGGAATAGAGATGTGAAGGCTCCCACCTGAGAAATCCAAATTAAAGAAATAATTTCTCTGTCAGGTTTCACCGACTGAATGCCTAGCCTATGGTTGAGAAAATTTAGATAATTGTTACTGTCTCGCTATAGAGATTAAGGCAGGCCAAATGTGACACGTCCTTAATTACTTTGTACGGCTGTGTATTTAGAAACAATCGTAGGATTTGAAAGCTTTACCACCCTCATTTATACTTGATCTCACACGCGGTCTTTTATCGCGAGTTTAACGCCCATTCGGCGTTAACGATTCCAAATGAGCACACACTAGTTTTCAGTCATATATAAAGAAAACTTCACCTGTAGTAAAAGAAGCGGTTTCTTTCGGTTTTCTGCTCCACACATTGGGGCGTAGAGTTGACGGATAATCTCTGCAACCCACGCTGTTAGGTGGTATAAGAAAGTCTAAACGCACTGGAATGTTATGAAGAGAAGTTAGTGGTAGGGGTGCCCTGGAGAAAAACAGTGTCTGAAAACTGTCTACGTGGGAGGCGCTTTGGGGAGTAAGTCCAGAATTTGTCCCTGGGTGACCTGGATCTGCGGTCCTGTTCCACAGGTATTGATGACGTCATCCCCTGCCAGACTACAGAGGGAATAGGACAGTCAGTCTGTGACCTTGAGAACCAGCTGGGACACCATGCCAAGGAGTTCCTTACTCCCCTGTCGATGCACCTATATACTGCCCTTCAGCACCCTGGCTGCTATAGAACTGAGATCTACGTCCATCTCTGCCAATGCACATCTGTCCTACCCTTCAGCACCCTGTCTACTCTAGCATTGAGACCCACACACAGCTCTGCCAACGCACTTCTGTCCTGCCCTTCGGCACCCTGGCTGCTCTAGCATTGAGACCCACACACAGCTCTGCCAATGCACATCTGTCCTGCTCTTCAGCACCCTGGCTCCTCTAGCATTGAGACCCACGCACACCTCTGCCAATGCACCTCTATCATGCCCTCCAGCGCCCTGCCTTCTCTAGCATTGAGACCCATGCACAGCTCTGCCAATGCACCTCTATCATGCCCTCCAGCGCCCTGCCTTCTCTAGCATTGAGACCCACGCACAGCTCTGCTAATGCACCTATATCGTGCCCTCCAGCGCCCTGCATTCTCTAGCATTGAGAACTTCTCACATCTCTGCTGATGCACCTCTGTCCTACCCCTTGGCACCCTGACTACTTTAGCATTGAGACCCACGTATATACCCTGCCAATGCACCTCTGTCCTGCCCTTCGGCACCCTGACTATTCTAGCATTAAAACCCACACATAGCTCTGCCAATGTACCTCTGTCCTTTCCTTCAGCGCCCTGGCTGCTCTAGCATTGAGACCCACACACAGTTCTGCCACTGCACCTCTGTCCTGCCCTTTGGCGCCCTGGCTACTCTAGCATTGAGACCCACACACAACTCTGCCATTGCACCTCTGTCCTGCCCTCCGGCGCCCTAGCTGCTCTAGCCTTGAGACCCACACACAGTTCTGCCAATGCACCTCTGTCCCACCCTTCGATGCCTTGGCTACTCTAGCATTGAGACCCACACACAGTTCTGCCAATGCACCTCTGTCCCGCCCTTCAGCTCCCTGGCTACTCTAGCATTGAGACCCACACACAGTTCTGCAAATGCACCTCTGTCCTGCCCTTCGGCGCCCTGGCTGCTCTAGCATTGAGACCCACACACAGTTCTGCCAATGAACCTCTGTCCTGCTCTTAGGCGCCCTGACTATTCTAGCATTGATGCCCACACACAGCTCTGCCAATGCCCCTCTGTCCTGCTCTTCAGTGCCCTGGCTACTGTAGCATTGAGACCCACACACAGCTCTGCCAATGCACCTCTCTCGTGCCCTCTAGCACCCTGGCTACTCTAGCATTGAGAACTTCTCACATCTCTGCTGATGCACCTCTGTCCTACTCCTTGGCACCCTGACTACTCTAGCATTGAGACCCACGCACAGCTCTGCCATTGCACCTATGTCCAGCCCTTCCGCGCCCTGACTGCTCTAGCATTGAGACCCACAGACAGTTCTGCCAATGCACCTCTGTCCCGCCCTTCGGCGCACTGGCTACTCTAGCATTGAGACCCACACATAACTCTGCCATTGCACCTCTGTCCTGCCCTTCGGCGCCCTGGCTGCTCTAGCATTGAGACCCACATACAGTTCTGCCAATGCACCTCTGTCCTGCCCTTTGGCGCCCTGGCTGCTCTAGCATTGAGACCTACACACAGTTCTGCCATTGCACCTCTGTCCTTTCCTTCAGCACCCTGGCTGCTCTAGCATTGAGACCCACACACAGTTCTGCCAATGCACCTCTGTCCTGCCCTTCAGTGCCCTTTTTACTCTAGCATTGAGACCCACACACCACTCTGCCAATGCATCTATGTCCTGGTACGCACTGCTCTGCCAACGCACCTCTCTCGTACCCTTCAGCACCCTGGATACTCTAGCTTTGAGACGAATGCGCAGCTTCATCACCCATGTCAGTCTAGTATTGATGTCCATACAACTCTGCTAATGCACCTCTGTCTAGGCCTTCAACACCCTGCTGCTCTAGTAGTGACACTCACGACACAGCTCTGATAAGGCACCTCTGTCCTGATCAGCCGTACCTTGTTACTTTAGTATTGAAACCGCAACTGTGCATCTCTATGCTGGCCTCCTGCACCCCTGCTCCTCAAGTACTTCAGCTCATTCACAGCTTAGGCAAAGTACCTCTCTCCTGGCTCATGCACAGCCCCAATATTGCACCAGTATTGTGATCTGCTGCACTGTTACATGAGCTTTGCCAATGCACCTGTATCCTGCCCTTCACCATCATTGCATCTCCATTATTGGAGCCCAGACACAGTTCTACTAATGTACCTCTATACTGATCTGCTGCATCTATCACTCTAGTATTGGGACATATAAAAGGCCTCTGGCAGTCTGCTCTTCTGGACTGCTGCTCTTTCTGCTAATACAAGGGATAACAGCCTGTGGAGTCACACGCAGCTCTGCAGAAGCACCTCAGTCATGCTCCAGGTCTTTTATTACCAATCACCATGAATGAAAAAAAGACCCCCCATCCCACCCCCCGAATCAAACACTTTAATTGTACATTTCTTCCAGCATTAAAAGCTAAAAAGGGGTGGATTACAAATGCGCCCTCTGAGCTTCCTGGAAGTCTTGGGGAGATATTTGCAATAAAATGTCGGAGCGCAGTGTTACTCCAGGGCAGGCACCCTTGGTCCATGTTGCAAAGGTGCCTGCGCTGCAGAAGTGATTATTTATGTACAGGAAGGGGCACCTTCCTGCACATAAAAAATCTTTAAAGACAATTTGCTGTTTCTATGTGTGTTACAAAGTGCAGCACACATAGAAAGAGCAAAATACAAGGAGAAATTAATAATTTCTCCTTGTATTGCTATCCAAAGACCAGGTTTTACCTGGCTTTAGTTTTTGGCATTGCCCCATCCTTGTAAATATGGGGCAGTGTCAAAAAGCAATGGGTGTTGCAATGGAACGCCCACAGAAACACGCATTGCCTACCCCTTTGCCGCAGCGGACTGCTGCAGTAAGGGACTATTTACAAGGTGGCGTTAAGCCACGCTAAGTGGCTTAACGACACCTTGTAAATATGGGGTAGAGAGCAATGCCACCGGAGCGTCGGAAAAAGTGATGCTCCGAAGGCGTTAGGGGCTTTCAAATATGCCCCTTGAAGTAAAAAAAAACTGAATTTTTAGCTTAACTGCTGAGTGAGTGAGAAAAAGAGAAAATGTTGAAAATCCAAATCGCAGTTTTTCCTCATATTCTCCGTGTGTTTTCCACAGCACTTCTAAGTTTATTGTTTTCCGCAAAAAAGGTAAGTATAAATGAGGGTGTGAGAGTTTGTGCTAGGCTTCATATTATATTAATTAAAACAAATGAAACCAAATTAATTTGTGGAATCCACACATAGCGTTTCTGTATGGTGCTTCTGAAGTGCTATGATTACTTACTATATATGTCAATATCAATGGCAGTGTACAAACAAAGGCACTATTGGTCCGTAATTGTTGTCTGGACTTCTACTAATTTAAAGGATTCCAGCAAAAGCTATTTAGAATTTGCTTACAGACTAACCCCTAAGTGCTAGCGTACATTCCTCTCGCTTTGACATTAGCAAACTTGCTCAATTCTTAAACGTGCCCCAGGTGGGCGACCCGGTCCCCCCAGGGCCTCTTGGCCAACGCTCAAACACCAATAATCAACAACACTTCCAGACCTTGTGGTGGTGTAAATCTTGGACACAGTTTATTAACAGTTGTTCATAATCCACAATGATCGGTCATAAATCATCACAACAATCATTAAATAATCAATCATCTGTACACAATCACAAAATGGAATCTGCCATACATCAATTTGCCCATTTGCATATCATTGATCCCCAGTTTTAAGCGGGTGGGTCGACACCATAATCATCTTCGACAGCACTCTCCAGTTCCAGTCTATGCCGTAGAAACGAAGGCCCCCTGAAGTTATGCTCTGTGGCTTCTAGGCTTCCCTTGCTTCCAATGTGTGACATTTGTGACACTCTCTGGCCATGCCTGGGCTGCAAGTGCTGTGTCCTCTCTGCAATTATCCTTTTTGGCTCTTCCTTTGCCCCACGGTGTCCCTTCCATAAGGCATCCTAAAGACACCGCTCTGGCACTTCTTCTCATCTAACAGCCTACCAACCTCCCTACTGTGTTATTGATCCCGGTTATTGGTGCTGCTTACACCACACTGTTGGTGGTTTCATGGCTGCCGACAGCTTCCCCCTTTCTAACAGGCAAACCTTTTTCTATGCACAAGTTCATGAGCCATGACGATGTTCAGGAGCGGCACATCCAGCACCTCCCGAGAGGATGAATACTGTGTTTTTGTTGTATGTATAGACAGATATTTATTGCTACCCAACTCAATGTTACTCAAATTATTGACGTCAAAAGGATGAAAAGGCCAGGATTTGAACCTGTGACCATGAGGTCAAACACAGGCCCCTACAGTGGACACATTAGTCCACCAAGCCACCAGACCCGGCTGCAAACTCACCCGAAGGCATTTTAGCACCAGTAGCATTATCGAAGGGCACGTTCCTGTTTTATGTATGCACAGGAGATTACCTTATTTGCCCAGAACCATGGGATGTTGATCCGGCCCTGAGACTCCACACTGATTGCCCACGCAGCAAGTCGCCACATCCTCACCCTTTATTTGTGGTTAACTCCCTCTTTTCAAGAGGGTACCTCCTTCTCCGCCAGAGTTCACAAGCTCAGGCGATGTTCTGGACATGCTTGTGTTAACAATTAAGCGCCAGTGTGGCATACCAAAAACCACAGACTCAATTTAGTCACTGCACATAGTGCCTCTAGCATCTGCCCTCACCTACCAATCCTTCTTTCCTGCCTCACGGTGAAGAAGTCCTGCTCCTTTGGGAGATGTTACTGTCAGCAGTCTGCCCTCTCTGGTCTCCACTTTTGGCTTTGTAGGGGGACACGCCTTCTCTTTCGCATTGGTCAGTTCAAACCACTCTGACCAATGTCACGAGTGGCTTTAATGGGACGCGGTCGTGCACCAGCCCGTGCTTTCCTGGCGCCCTTCGGGGCAAATTAGCCGCGGTCCACCTACACCTCCCCGGCCCGCTCTTCATATAGCTCTACATGTAACATCACTGCTACTTACATTTAGAGGTCAAACAATCAAATACTTCTGAATGCGATTTAAAAACGTCTAATATGTTCTTGTAACCGCAGGTTTGCCGGTTCCTGTGACTTGGACTCGATTAGCCCAGACAGCTGAAGAAAATTCATCTACTTTGATTTTAGAAGATGCTGTAACGTGGAAGGTCGGAGATGAAATTGTTATTGCCTCCACAGGAGACAGGTACTTTACAGAAAATCAGACAATCAGAGGCGTTTCTCCAGAGAAAGGACTTGTGTGAATGCCACATTTCTTGGCATTTTTATTTGTCATTGTATCAGGAATGACGGATGATGGTTGAGTGAGTGATTGGCTTGTTGGGAATGAGTGAGGATTAGGTTCTCTAGGCATTCATTTTTATGTACTTTTATTTGAATTTTATGTTTCGTTTTAACATAGTCAAAGGCATAGGTCGCTAAGACAGTACACGTACTGAAAGGTGTATGGTACCTTTTGAAAATACATGCACAGGAGAACTGTCATTACAAGAAGGCAACTTTATCTTCTCTTGGTCTTCATGTCACCAGGTTCGGTATGTTTCCATGCCGACAGAGCCATGTTCATTGTGTCATGGCACTGCTCTCTATTGCATAACGCATAGTGTCAGTCACTTGAATCCCTCTTGCAACCACATTACAGATTCAAAACTAATGGCTTTTGTGACTTTAGATTTCTATGTATAGCCGATGGTGCAGCACCAGCAATGGGATTTTTAGTAGACTAACACTTCAACAGAACAGTGTCTATTTTATGAGGTTTGACTCTTTTTCAACTATCTAATCCTATCAACAGAAGAAGGTGGAAGGAACCCAGTTGTATGTGAAGTAGCATGTCAGTGAGCATGTCTGTCTTTTACCAGGGATACCACTGTCTATAAGCATATTATAGGTAGGAAGATCAGAAAATGGTCCTGGGGACATTAGTCACCCCCTTTTCTAATCATGACCTTTTAATATTCGATAATTTATGTTCTTTACTATAGACTTAACTAAATGGAGTAAGAATGCCTAAACTAACTAAACTGAGTAAGAATGTCAAATATATCATATTACTTCTTTATGGAGGAATTTTAATAAGGGCATCAGACAAAGCAGCAGTTTTAGCCACTGTATAAATGTTCATGTCTACAAAATATGATTCATTTTGCACAAAAAAACAATAACAATTTAGAACTCATAGATTAACAGAAGTCACGGAACCGGATTTCTGTTCCCCTATCATGTCAGTGTATTTTGAATTTAAGCATGAGCAAAAGACAATGTTTGATTATCATCCAGACAGAAGGCGGACTGGAAAATGTATAACCAGATTCTGGACTTGAACAGCTGCCAATATGAGGCATTTTTATTTGGCAGAACGAGGCACAATATTGTTTCTTAAAGTCACACTTGCTATGGGCAGCATGCCAATCAGAACATCATTCTTTAGATGGAAAGGTGAGGGGTAGGTCGAGTTAAATCAACAACGTTATTCGAACAGCTAAGAAATAAAATAAACTCTGCCCAGGTATATAGATTCAACAAAATAAAAGTTTAATAATGAAGAAGGTATTGAAAATTAAATTGACTTAATTGAGTCCTCATAAAAGTGCCTTCTTTATGATAAGCATTTGGGGGGCACTTAGGTCGTGAACCATGGAGAGGTATGCAAACGTGTAATGCAATAAGGATGAAGAGAATACTTGATTTATGTCTGAATGGAGGTTACAATTTAACAGACATGGTGGAGTGGTAGGAAAGGAGAAGGAAGAAGCAAAAGATAATATCAAGAGGATGGGCAAGTGGAGAAGAGAAAGAGAGTGTAAGAGTTGTGGTGGAGCGATTGTAAAGAGCACCCTCCTTGGTTCATGTGGCAACAGATTGGTTATTTGGTCTGAAGGAGAAAAATGGTTTGGTTGGTCCCAAAATGTTGGTCTCTGTGGTGGCACAATGAGCAAAATAGCCAGTCACTGAGATGAATTCAAGCATTTCATCTGCTACCTTTTTAGGGTGAGCCTAGACAGCGTTTGCACTGTCTGGATGATCTGTTGTATGTACTTTGTGTGGGCTTTGGAGTATTGCGCAAGGACTTGTCTGCTTCCGCTTTTGCTTATGGACTACTGTTTTTTGTAGTAACTGCCTCTATTTAACTGTCTTGATTGAAAATGACCAGCAGAGGTCAGTAAAATACTAGAATCGCTTTCAGTTTAGGGACTTTTTTTAAATTTCTGTAGCAACTGCCTCTATATAACTGTCCTGATAGAAAGCAGAGGTCAGTAGAATAACAGAATCTCTTTACCCAGGATAATGTGCTTTAAGGCCCCAAATGCGAGACCTACTCCTGTGTAAATTCTTGTTCTTTTTACCAGGAGGCTGGGTCTATGGCATGTAAAATTTGATGATTACGCTGCAAACCAGATCATACTGGACTGTGGGTGGGCTGTGGCAGCATACATATTTCTGTTAGTGTATTGAGGTCAACCACTGCAAATAAAAATAGGAATGATTGTTAAAAGTACTAGAAATTAACGCCAGCTAAATTACACCTACAGTCAAAAGCATTTTTAAAATCTCTTCTTGATTTGAAACTCATTATATAGACAATTGAGGAAATGAGGCTAAACCACAGAATTGCATGATCATGAATTTATTTTTGTTCGGTTTCAGACTTGCTCAACGTCAAAATGAAAAGAGATTTATAATTGCTGTGTCCGACGATGGCAGGACCTTGACTATCGACAACCCACTTACTTACAAACATTTGGGGGTATCTGTTACACTGCCTGGTGGTAGAGTGTTTGAAGCAAGAGCAGAAGTTGGTCTCCTCACCAGAAATATCCTTATTCGTGGAAGTGACAATGTAGAGTGGCATGATGACATCGCGGCTTGCCCTGATGGATTTGATCCAGGTACATTGAGGATACTCTTTTAGCTTTTGCTTACAAAGTATTGAATTTTTAGCTAATTAAGCTATACTGCATATAGTTACAGTTCGTGCCTTGCTCAGTTTTATAACAAAAAAGAACTCACAAATTGGTGGTAGAGTTTTGGTGTTTTGACATGTGCCAAAATGAAGACAGAGCACTTATTTTAGACAAATTCTAAAAGTGAAATGGGCTTTCACTAAGAAGATTATGTACTTTTCTTTGACTCTAAGTCTTGGTATTGCTTGAGGTGAAACCACAGCTAGGACATGGGCATTGTTGCCTCTATCCATACAAAATGTGTTTTCTTGAAATATTTTGCATAGCTCCTCCATCCCCTCTTGTATTGCATAGCTAAGTGTTTGATCTCATGACTACATGTTTTAATCCACAGGTTTCCAACCACTAGGTCTTTTATACATCCAATGTTGATTAAAATAAGTACAACTGAGATGGGTACAATGAGCATTCATTATCTGCAGCAGAGCAACAAGAGTGCATCTTCTTGATCTGTGATCTGATAAAACATGTCTAAAATGTCAAGTTATGTTTATAATTCAGGCTGAAATGTTTTTCATAGATCTTTAGTGATTGTGAAAGGGGGAGTGCAAGGGCTGTGATAAGGAAGTTTTGGACTCAGAGTAATGCGAGTTCCCAGTAAATAATCAGACCATTACCACTTTGTCAGACTTCCTAATGCCCACAAAGTGCCAGATCACTTCGCAAGCAGGGTATGGCCTAGCTGATAAACTACTCAATAGAGAAGCGTTGAGAAATCTGTATGTATGAATCCTTTAAAGACAGAATTAAGGTACACATCCGATTTAGAGCAACCGAGGATAGGGACTTCAATAATTGTAAAGAAACATGTACCCAAGTTGGCTATCAATATATAGCCTATATTATATGGCACCACGTGCACAGAATTCCTGGATTCTAGTGCTTCTCTGGTTGATTCTGTTTATTACTTCAAAATTGTTTCTTTAAACACAATTATTTTGTAATCAAAATCACTCTCCACCACGCTTAAATGAGACCTTATATTAATAAATGTCTATATTCAACCCTCCCCAAACTCAAAATGCAATGTCATCAAGAAAATCAGAACAATCATCCTAAATCTAATGCACTGCACTTTGGAAACCGATTTTATCATCACAGGAGGCTTCAACACGAACCTGATCAGCCCCAGACCACCTGACAAATTCCTCACCCAAGAAAACTTCTTCTGGGATATACAGTCCTAGGTATCAAATGCAGGTCTTGGAGAGACAAACATGGGGAGCACTTTGTGCTAGACATCGAGCACCTTGGGTGAGAGCGCTCAAAAGAGTAGATCACCTGAAGTCTGCCCGACCAACTTCACCTATATAGGCCCACGTTTGGAGTTCATCATCAACTAAACTTTTTATTGCTCTATTTCCTGTTGTTCGTTCATTAAAATCCCAGAGAAATGTGAGAGCAACCGCCATTCCCAAATATTGGCTCTTGACCTAAAAACGGAGGCCATTGAAAGTGGGCCTGTGCTATTTTGGTCCCAATTCACCACAAATGACAAGAAACTGAAATGGTCAGAACCAACTATAGTGACGATCGCCAACAGTGCCAAGACAGTCCTCGATGAAATTGAAAGTCGAAACTTAACCCAACCTGAAACATGGCACAAATTCACTACTGGCATACTTGCAAACAAGAAATGCAACACGGCCCGTTCACTCAGGACATACCTTCCAACCCCACAAGATCAATGGTATAAACCAAAAAAGAGATCAGGAGCCTGTCGTTTGGTGGTGAAAAAACTTAACCAGGCTTTGAGGCAGGTGCGAAGGGGTAACTGTAAATCAGCGAGCAACATGGGCATTCTAAGTGGGGAGCAAAAAAATAATACGCTAAGTCGCTCTGGCTCGACAATCGAATAGCCATGGATGACTTCTGGGCCAAACTACTCTACGACAGCAAGCAATCTAACTCCAAAAACTTCTGTTCAACCATGAACAACTTAAACCAGCAGCAACAGCAGTTAGGGAACATCCCGATCAGGGAAGAGTGCTGGGTCGCCTTTTTAAAAAAAAACACTTTTCTGCAGTAAATAACCTAATGCAGGAGGTACATCCTGCAACGCCGCCTTGCAAAGAGGGCCTGTCAGCACCTAACCACTTGCAGGGGGCCTGCCTGACAATAGATCTAATGTTTCTCTCTTACTTAAAAGGGGTTCAACTGTCCGTTCAAGACACAGGGAAAGTTATAATCGAAGGCAGGAGGGATGGTGCCCCTGGGCCAAATGGAATCCCCCAGGCCATTTACAACCAAGGCCCAGAGTATTGGGCAGGAAAGCTGACCCCCCCTTTTCTCCAACGCAGTCAACATGGGTTTTATACCTGACTCATGGTGAGGCGCTGTCATCACCCCAATCCCCAAAGGTGGAGACAAAACCTTGCCAGAAAACTTCTGGCTTATCACACTCTTGGACAATGAAGCAAAATACTTTGCATCTCTCGTGTTGGACGACCTGACCGCCTGGGTGGACACAAATTGAATAATTCCCATAACACAATCCGGTTTCAGGAAAGGCTCCAGCACAGTCCCCAACATCCTGGCCTTGTCCCTCATCCTGGACCAATTGGGGAAAAAGAACCACTCAGCCTATTTTTGCTTTGTTGACTGCAAGCCAACTTTTGACTGCATAAATTGAGCAAAGCTCTGGAGGAAGCTCGGGGCTTGGAACATTGCTTTACATCTGTTTATAGCCATAGTGTTCCTTCACAATCAAACATAGGTGTGGATCAAAATTGGAAACGGCTCCTCCTATCCAGAAAAAACTATACTCAGCAAGGCCTAAAGCAGGAGTGCGTGCTGGCCCCATGCCTCTTCAACCTTTTCATGGATGACCTCTCAGCAGCCCTTAATGCGACCAATAACCATGCTCCACGTCTCAGCAAAACAGCACTGAACGATCTACTATACGCAGATGACGTGGTCCTCTGCAGTTTAACTAAAGTAGCTTTACAGAAACTGATAAATACATTCCACCTGCATGCTACACAAAACGACCTGGTAATTAACCGGAATAAAACCAAGGTGATGCTGATCAGTAGGGCATGCAAGAAAAATGGCACTTGGAATCTTGGAGATCACGGCCTGGAAATTGTAAAAGAATATAAGTACTTAGTGGTGTTGCTAGACGACAAGGGTCTTGCCAAACAACAGCTCCAAGCCACTAAAACTATAAGCAAAGCCTTAATTGCTGCCTTCAATACCTTACGTAAGAAATTAAAAGGCCCAACTCTTGACCCCCTCGTAAAAGTTATGGCAGTAAAACTCTTGCCAACCTTAACCTAGTGGAGTGAGGCTTTGTTTTGTTGTCACTCGGCCCTCCTGGACAAAATCCAAGCAAAAGTCTATTGTCATGTGCTAAATCTACCTCCGAGCTCTTCACCAAGTCAAACCCGTCTCGAATTCAGCTTAACGAGGCAAACCATAGGGCGACAGGAGGCAATTGGCATATGCTGCTTTCAATTAAAACACTCGGAGCCCAACTCACTAAATAATATCCTGTGGTCAACAATTGACAACTCGAGCTGCAGCAAGCCCAGCAATAGCCTTAAAGAATACCTGGACCAACGCCTAGTCAACTTGCACCTTGGACACCTCTGGGCCTTACCGCTGTCATACAGTGCTTTTAAAAAAGCAGTTAATACCAGTAATAGCCAGAATTTCTTGACTAGAAGACAAAGATGAGCTTGTGAATAGAAGTCATGCTTGGAAACTAAAGCAAGCACCTTATCTAGCCCACACATACCCACTTCATTTGAAGCTTAAAGTGCTGCGGTGTTGCCTGAGCTACACTACAACTCTAGCGGAAAAACAGGCTTGGGTGTGTGCCAGTGACAGAAACTGATGCTTATGCAGCACAAATAAAGAGAACATTATGCACGTAATCTGCATTTGCACTAATATGGCAGAGGAGAGGAGGTGCCCCCTTAAACCTTTACTAAAGGACAAAGGGATCTACACATGCAGGCAGGCTGTCAGTTCCTGTCTAGAGCTTGATGACCCTATCCTGAATTGTTGCTGTTTGAACAAATAATCTCGCCAACAAGCAACTGAGTGCACTAAGGAGTAGCTGGACTTCACTGTCTAAAATAACTTTCTTGTGGAACAGTCAGAAACCTGGGTCATGATGCCAGTCACAGTGGAACCACCATCACTACAAACTAGATGCTATCCTGGCTGGCAGGATTTCTTGACTACTTTCAGACTGCACACAAGCACTTTTAAGGGCACTAATTTGCACTGTAATCTGCTGTTTACACAACCTTCCTTGTGGAACGGCCAGAACCCTGGGCTAGGTTGCTAGCCAGAGTGGAAACAACAGCCTTACAACTATGAGCAATCCTGGTACCCTGTGGTTTTCTGACAACCTCCAGACTGCGCACATTGCACTTTAAAGTTGTTAATTGGCATGTTTAGCTTGTGCTTCATCAATTTTCTATATCTAAACCTTTTACATGATTTTAACTACTGCCTTTTCTTTTGTGTGATTTTAATTAATTGAAACAAATTAAGTTATTTACCCTCAAAAGTGGGGGGAAAAATCAAATGATACAAGGCAGTAGAGTCAGAAAGTGGAAAGTACAGAAGTGACCTCTGGTGGAAAAATATAAACCAAAGGGAGAGATGGGGTACAGGTAGTGCTACTACGGAACATCTGGGTTCCAGAGAGGACGTTGAGGAAGAGAGGGCAGCTGAGCAGAGTGCAGACCTGCCAACCTGAGCCAAAATCTCACTGTGTGATAAGGGCTGGGGCCTTGGAGAGGGTGGGGCCTCGTGCCAAGAAGTATCTGAAAGGCACCTTTGCCTCCCATCCAGCCCCCAAGCCCCTCCTCCCCAAAAAAAAGCTTGCTGGTGCTGATGCCCTGGGGTGTTTTCACACCCCTTAATGGACGCCGGCAGTTCAAAGCGTCAGAAAACGAACTGAAAATCCACAATTTACAGTGGTTTTGAGCTCGTTTTCCTTGCCACCGTGTTATATCGGCTACTCGCAGGGTGACCGTGTGATAGAAACCAATATTGTGTGTCACACGGTGGCACCGTGGGAGCTGTCAGGTCTGTGAGTGTCATGACAAACTACATTTGTGCGAGGTATGTCAGTGAGAATCCTGGTAGTAGCAGCTGGTTAGAGGGGGCGGCACAGAAGCCAGGGGAAACAAATGCGTGAGAGAGAGAGAGAAAAGACAGTTTCAAATACGTATTCAGATTTAAATAGTTCTTCAGAAAAAACATCTTCTACATTTTACATCTGTTCATCTTCACCTGACAGAAGACAAACCTCACTTCCTCAGCACAGAGCCTGCCTTGTCTTAAGTTATTATGCTTTTTCCCAGGGGAATTTGCCACTCAGACGTGCTTCCAGGGGCGTTTTGGTGAAGAAATCGGCAGTGATCAGTTTGGTGGCTGCATCATGTTCCACGCGCCGGAGCCAAGCAAACAACTTGCGACCGGGAGGATTGAATACGTGGAGGTATTTTCCATTCTCGCTTGTTTATAACACAATTATATATCTGATGGTGACACACAATCCTCCTTCTCAAAGAAACACACATGATAAAGTATAAAGGGGCAAAGGCAGAAAATGTTGTTTGGTCTTCTCTGTGGCATTACCTGACTGGATTGATAATTATTCACGTAGGCTTCAAAATGTATTACATGTGTCAATACAACTGGCTATTTCTTTCACTCGTCCAAAGATCAATAAATAAGAGATGTGCTCTTCTACACACGGCTGGGAAGGATCTGTCTATTTGATCTAATCATCTTTTTTACTACTCTCTTTTATTGTTCTGCCCTTCTTGATTTATGTGTTTATTGAAGAGTTTGTAAAGCTCTCGACGTCACCTAGCTCCTTTTAGAGCATTGTCATGGCCACATTAGAAAAAATAATGAAAAACTCTGATAACGTGCATGTTAGAGTCCAGCTGGATGCGTAAGATAACCCCAGATGTGGCATTTTTTACCAACTCCTACTAAGATCTAAGGGGCCCATTACGATGGCGGGCGGAAGCACTACCGCCGTGCTGGCGGATGCAAAAACCACCAGTTACCGCCAGCACGCAGCAGTCCACACGCCCGCCCAATTACGATGCGAAAAGCAGGCCAAACACCGCCGGCAAGCCAGCAACACCGTCCGCCATCAAAGTGCGCCCGCACACGTAGCGGCGCAGTACAACTGACACACACCGTCCGACGAAACACGTCCCGCCCGGCGCATAAATTACGATGCCGCAAACAAACGGCTCCCACGGCAAAGAGACACCGCACGTGAAAGAGAGGCGGAAACACGGACGCAGAGCACGGACAACGAAGAAGCGGCACCCCGGGCATGAATCCAGCACTGCAGGCCCTTCCCATGCTTCTGCTGATGCACCACCAAGGACGCAACGTACCGCGGAGACGCAGGTAGGCACACACACAACAAGTGCACGCAAACAGCGCACACAGTGCAAGGGCGGATAAAGCGGACAACCCCCACCAGCGCGTGCACACTACACATCCACCATTGCATCCACATATGACACACAGGCCAAATCCTAACATCGCGGAACACATGTGTACACACCACCTGGGACTAGGAACCAACCACCCCGTCACGGCCCCAAAGCGCCGATGACGCCGCCACACATGCGCACAACGCAGAGGCCAACCGCAGCGCCATGCATGCGTCGCACACAGACACAGGGACACAACCAAGCAGCACACACACCAGCCCCACCCCGAACGCACATGACACGTGACAGGCCGGCCACAGACATGTCCCCAACGCCCAATTCACGGACAACACCCAACGCCACACAAACGACGCACACATGTCAGTGAAGTCACGCAACAGCAGGACACACCCCAGTGTAACAAACATGGCGAAGCACACAGCGGCGGCAACACCAACTAGGAGAAGCAGGGCTCCTTCGGGAAGAGGAACGCCAGTACCACACTGAAAAACCCATACCACCCTGCACATATGAACAAGACACATGAAACGGAACACCAAAGAACCCGGGGACCGACAACAGGTGGCCCAAGAATTACATCCACACACAAGGCCCAACGCAGAGCGGAAAGGCAGCCTGCCGCCCACACAAGGGAGAGCAGACAGCACTGAATGACCTTCCATTCCAACACCGAAACCACAGCCCTACGACAGAAGCCGGTGAATACAGCCATTGTCCAAGAATAGACCAACACAGGCTTGCCGAGGAGACCGACCACACGGCAGATAGCGCATATCACAGAAGCACACAACGGACGGGGAAGAAAGAAGAAAACACTCCCCCATGTCGGCCACATGCAAGTTAATTGGAAGGAGTCACACAGCACCGACCTTGAACTGTCTGAGAAGCATGTGGGAAGAGGGCCCGTGTCCTCCAAACAAGCCAACAGAACACAAGTCCTGTCTCCCCACGACTACACAGAGCTCACAGCAACCCCGGAGCGTGCACATTGCAGACTGCACACACAGCCGGAGCACGCCACCTCTACGAACCGCTGCGAAATGGCAACCGCAACACACCTACCCAACTACGCCGAAGAGCTCAAGCTGTACCAAACCAGCACGATACATACATTGGGATGCGATCTCCTGTCCCTGCTGAACGTAAGTTACCGACTGACTTACCGCATCACATTGTTCAGCTGCGTCATGCCCGTCTTCTACTGTCGGAGGTGTCCCTACCAGCATCCAGTCGAGATATGCCTC